>OY728164.1:2105301475-2106551475 GCA_963277665.1 Viscum album | reverse complement strand
ACCTACCACTGGCCCATGAGATGTCCTGGATTAAATAATGTAGTTTTTATTAAAAGATCTTTTAGATGAATTATAAATTCGTTTATTTTGGAACCCTATACGAATAGTGTAAATAGAATTTTTTTACATTCTATTATCTTTTAGAGTGAAAGATGAGTATGTGGTAGAAATTTATTAATGGATAAAACTATAATTATAAAGTAAGTATATCTCCTTATGATCTTAGCCAATCTCATAAATAAATTCCTCAACATTAATAAAAGGAACTTAGAACAAAAATGTTGTCCTAGATGGTACCTTAAATCATCACTAATTTATGGCTTTGGGATTGTTGGCCTTTTCATAGCCATGTTCTCTACCACTCTCCATCAGATAATTGATGGTTAGATTTTTCTTCCATATCCATATTTTCCTACATGGAACCCTAGTATGTGTTATATTCGGTAATCTTCATACTTTCGACTATTTATTTTAGATAGAGGCCTCATTAATTCATTTTTCGATGTGGGATTTCAACTAGGATATTTTGAAACATCAAAAATGTGTTATCCTAATACCCTATGTTTTGTTGAACCGATGGTATTTCAAATCATCATAGATTGATGAATTTAAGGACCTCAATTTTATACTTGTTTGTGATTGATGACCTCAATCACTACCTATAAATATTTACGTTTTTCCTCCAATTATATGTCTCTAAATGCCACCAATGTTCTCCTAATCGAGATCATAATTTGGTGGTGACCCTTTAATTTCTCTTTTCCTCATATTAAGACTAAATTTTAGTAACCCAATTTCCGATGTGGGGTTTCCCACAAATATATTATCTATTTTCCACCTTTTATTTTCGAAGAACAATTTCAAATTGCGAGGACGCAATTTATTGAAGGAGGGGAGAATGTAACACCCCAAGATTTCATAGTGTGTTAGTTCTTCAAAATAATTCAATAACTTTCACTACATGCAACACCAAGTTCAAGCACACCATGACTTACCAAACAAGCCATTCAAAAGAGGTTATGAATAGTATTAGATAAATTTTAATGTTTATATAATCCTTATAATTTTAGAATCCCTATTATGAGTTTCTTAGTCATAATGCAAGAACAGATTCATTTTCAGTATTTCACTTTTATCAACTTCTAATAGTGAAACCTTTTTAAATAAAATATTTTAAACTTTTTGACTAAATGGGGACATCAAAAATTTAAAATGAAACACCCCAAGCTTCCACGGTACGTTTCCCTTTGAATAATGTGATAGCGTGTGTTGTACGCAACACCGAGTTCTAACACACCGTAACCAATCAAACTAGCCGTTATAAATAGTAATACCTACTTTTTGAAAATATATATATTTTATATTTCAAAATGGACTTCATTTTTGGATTCGGAATATCGAATTTAGCCTAAGGTGAAATTTTGGTACTTTTCGGATAACTTTCATATTTTGATGAATAGTGAAAATTACTAAATTTTAATTAAAAACAACTTTTTTAATCAAAATAATTAATAGTGACAAATTATGAATTTGAGTGGTTTTAAAGTATATTTAGAATATATTTTTACAATTTAATATAATGTTGGTCATTAGACATAATTTTACAATTAAACCGAACATAAACAAGTGTCAATCTTTTGATAGTTATTATCTCTTAAAAACACGCTTTTTGTTTTGACAGCGGGAATTAATTTTAAATTAATTTCTGCCACTTCTGTGTTTTGAATTTAGAAAAATGGATTCCATATTTGGAATCAGGATGTTCAAATTGTGTAAATAGGTAACTTTTATTTTTAGACATTTTGAATAATTACTGCGGTAAATATTTTATTTACCATGGTTAAAGGGTAAATCCGGTAAATAAGGGTTAAAAAAAATAATATTATAATAATACAAAATTACCCTAAAACGTGTCCTAACCTTATTGGTGGACACATAACCGACCATGGGCATCCTTGGGTCAATTTGGGGACCCCTTGGAGCCACTTGTATGTGGTAGGGACACATTATATTAATAAAGTTAAAATAAAAATAAAAATGGAATAAGCTTACATCTTTTATAAGAACAATTTTTACATAGGGTTATACATGTTGGATTTTCGATTATAAATATTCATTAGAAAGCTAAAAAGATTTCCTACATAATGATGTTTTATTTATAATTTTTAGACATTAAATAATTTATTTTATTTATGACACAATGATGATGCAGTAATTACTAAAATAGTAAAAAATTAACATAATTGATATTATGAATACCCAAATAAATATAATATGAAACTTTTAATGAATTAAACTAATTTTCTAGGATAATATGATATATTAGGATTGATTTAATTGACTTTGTTCGAAGTAATCAATCTGTTATGAGTTTCACAAAAATCAACTATTGAATAGTGTCAAAATTGACATAAAAGAGTTCTTAAAACAAATATTATATTATTAATTGATATTAAATTCCTAAAAAATCTAAGGTTCGGCCAAGAGACTTATATTATGATAGGTTAATCATTAATGGACCACTTGGGGGTCGCTTGGATGTATATAGTAAGTTTATTAACCATATTATATAAAAATACAAAGAGACATTGTAAAAGTGAAACTAATTAACTTAGAGTTAATACTTAAAGATAAGATTAATATAAGTACCCAAACCTGTCTAAATTCTATTGGATGAGTTGTTTTCGACCTATCCCCACCTCATACTTTGAATAGTCAACTTTGGAGCCTTTGGAAACCGAATATGAATTTATTATAAATTAATATTTCTAGCTTTTCCAAAGGTGCCCCTCACCCCTCTTATAAAAGGGCACTCCTCCTTCTCTTTTCCTCACACCTCTCAAGCCACTTGGCTCGTCCAAACTCTGCCCAACTAATCTCCCCACATCCCTCTCCTCCTCCTTGAAGCTTCCCCTTAGGCAGAAAGCATTTCAAGAAGTCCTTTGGTTCCAACCAAAGTGAGTTACCTAAATTAAAGGTAACAATTTCTCTTAAAGTATCTTCATTTATTTTGCTTCTCCAACCCCCAAAATCTTTTTATTTCCTTTCTTTTGTAACAACACCAGTATCCTAAATATACTAGGATGTTGTTATAAGAAGGATTCAAACTACACATACACACAACTCCATCTAATGGATGATGAACATAATGTTTCTGTGGATGGCAAACTAACGCCTCACGAAACGATGATTGTTCAAATACATCTTACCACCTCTCATGGTGGCCATTATGATGGCACTGTAATTAAATATGATATTAATGATATATATTTTATATATAAGCTTCTGTAATTCCATTTTATTTCATACCATTATTCGTTTCATGTTGTATATACATACGATAATTTCATTTGAGGAAGTGCGGACTACCGCCCCCTTAAAATGATATGACTCGTTCATACCACACATGGAACGTATAAAGGATGGTGTTAATGAACTTAAGTAACATATATAAAATACTATACTGGATAGTAATATACCTATGTATCATTTGGATTAGATTCTTTTAAAATAAAAAATTAAATGGAAGTAGCGTTCGTGCGCACGTACGGACTACCGTCTCCACGAACGCGATAAGATTCATTCTCCATCATACCCATTCAAGTCTTATTCTCATTTTGGGGTTAAAAATAATGTTAATATCATTCTTATTATGAATAATATATAATTTATCCATTACAAACATGTCTTACGTAACCAAACATTTAAGAAGAACGAATCGATTATCACCCGAAACGACGATAATACTAAGATATTATTAATAAAACAATGTTAAAAGATCATATATGATATCATATTAATGTATATGATTCTTGTATAATTTAATAACAATTATTTCACCATTATACAGGAGGTTAACCTACCCCAACCAAGGAAAAGTACAAGGTAAGGGTTATTTCACAATCTCTTCATTATCCGAGGTTGTTTATACGTAATAATCTACTGAGATTTCTTTATCATCCACATCCATGTTTCTTCGAAATGTATTTCAAAACATATTTATTATTTACAAGAATATGGGTTAAATTAATTTATACCCTTGTTTGACTTTTTGTAAGAGGTTTATAAAGGAATCTTTCCGTCGTTTTCAAAACAAGGTCCTTTTTAACCTTTTCGACAGAATTACGATAAGAATGTTTTTTTAACTTATACGGCGGGTGCGGTTATTTTCCGCCGTTATAAAATCGTCAAAGCTTTCCTTACAAGCTTACAAGAATATTTTCAAGAAAATGTTTTATTTTATATGGCTCTTAAATGATTTCAAAAATAGAAAGAGATATTTCTCTAAAAAGTGTTTTGATTTCATCTATGTCAACATCCTTTAATGGATTTTACGCTTATTTGAAGTTGATTTATTATAATACAAAACTTCTATATTGTATTGAAGGTTTTGTGATATGTTTGACTGTGGATGTGCTATTTTATACCATTCATAGTTTATGGTGAAACTATTGACATTTCGTATGCTAGTTTTAATCCGAATGATTATGTTATATTTCAAACTTTTCTTAAGTATGTTCCGGGTTGGGGACCGGTAAAAGTAAGCCCTCCAGGTTGGGGACTGGTAAAAGTAAGCCCTCCAGGTTGGGGACTGGTTAAAGTAAGCCCTCCAGGTTAGGGACTGGTAAAAGTATGCCCTCCGGGTTGGTGTCCGGTTATTAGAGGCACTCCGGGTTGGTGTCCGGTTATTAGAGGCACTCCGGGTTGGGTTCCGGTTAGAAGTAACCCCTAGGTCTTGGGATGAGGCCTAGACAAAGAAATTAACGTTTAGCATTATGCATTCCAACATTATGAAAGTGGTTATTGATATTGCATGTGATTATTCGATTAGTAGAATATCCATGTGAATAAGTAAATGGCATTATTTCATTTTTATTTTTGCCATACTATGTTGAAGTTCAATTTTAAAAGGCTTTTGTTTTAGTAATTCATTGCCTTAAATGTTTATGCTTATTATGAATGTTCCGCTATATTGTTATCCTTACTGGGCATTTGAGCTCACCCCTTTTCTATGTTTTATTTTTCCCAGGTAGTGAAGAAGTAAATTATGAATGACTTGCAGGGATATTATGAAGGGTTAATAGTGTGGATATGAAGACTTTGTTGTTGTAGTAGTTTTTCACTTTGAAATGTAATGTAAAACATTATGATTATATCTAGTGTTTCCAAGGCTACTAAACCAAACGGTCTTTCGAGATTTGATCTTTCTTGTGATCATGCCAATGTTACGAAGTAATGCACCGACTCTGGGTAGCTGGGGTCGGGGCGTTACAGTTAAAAACTGAATTTTGCATAAAACTTAATTTTACCACTTCTGTGAATGGAATTTCAAAAATCCGAGAGACACGGTTAATATCAAGGACTAAAATGTGGTTCAATGGGATGAAAATATTTTTTTGGTGAATAGTAACTTTTTACTTTTTTTACCACGATTAATAGTAAATAGGGTAACTAAGGGTAAATATGATATTAATATTACCCTAACACATGTCCTAATTCTATTGGACAAGTTTAATTCGACCAAAAACAAACTTAGGAATAAAATATGACCATTTAGGCCCACTTGGATTAGATTAGGACATTTATTATTAATTTATTTTAAGAAGGGTTAGAATAGTTAAAATCAAAGTTTAATAAGTAAATCATTTTTAATATGGGGTTATACATAAGATAAATTCGACTATAAATATTCATTAGAAAGCTAAATAGATTTCCTACATGATGGTATTTTATTTGTAATTTTTATACATCAAATAATATAATTTATTTATGACACAAAGATGATGAAGTAATTATCTTATTAATGAAATATTGACATAATTGATGTTATAAACACCAAAATAAATGTAATTTGAGATTTGTTATGAATTCCACTAATTTTCTAGGTTACTATGATATATTAATGTTGATTTAATCAACTTGGTTCGAACATTTAATTCTGTTATGACTTTCACAAAAATCATATATCAAATAGTGTCAAAATTGACACAAAATAGTTTTTAAATCAAATATTATATTATTAATTGTTATTTTATTCCTAAAAATCTAAGGTTCGGCCAAATGACTTAAATAAGGATATATGTATTAATAATATATAATTTGGGGTTCGTTTGGCATGTTATAGTAAGTTTATTAACCATATAGTGAAAGAAAACAAAAAGACACGGTAAAAGTTAAATTATTTAACATAGAGTTAAATCTAATTGATAAGGTTAAAATAATACCCTAAACTTGTCTAAATCCTATTGGTTGATAGGATTTAGACCCATCCCCACTTTATCTTCGAAATAAGACCCTTTGGAACCATTATAAACCGATTTTGACTTTAATATAAAATAATATTTTGAGATATTCCTAAGGTGCCCCTCTCCTCCCTTATAAAAGGACACCTCCTCCCCCTCCTCCTCACACCAATTTGAGCACTCAAGCTCGTCCAACCCCTGCCAAAATCTCTTCTCCACTTCCCTAGCAACATCCTAGAGGTTATGGTCTTCCTCAAAGACCAATTCTAGTGCCCTAAGAGGAGGTCTCAAAGAGGCACTTCAAAGAAGAGGTAATTACCGTTACCAATTCTTTCATCTTTATTTCTTCTTCCACTTCTTCTTCTTAGGTTGTTTCATTATGAAGTAATAACATCAGTATCACTAATATACTGATATGTTATTATAAGTATGAAACAAACCTATTTCACCATCTATCCATCCTACGGAAAAAGAAATCACCGCGCGTGCGTACGTACGGAATACCGTCTCCACGCCGTGGTGTAATCTATTTTCCACCACCACCTTACATGGATGGGTATAATGGTGTAAAGAATAACTATACATAGTTATTACAACATCATATTGATTCTGATATATTGTATAATCCACTCCAATTCAATTCAATATTTATATAAATGATATCATCGCTCGTGCGTACGTACGGAATACCGTCTCCACGACGCGATGAGATTCATTCTACATGTTAACCATTTAAGAATGATTATAATGTATATATAAGAAATAATAATGAAATATATGACATTATAAAGCTACTGGATTTATGTATATATATACATATGTATGTCATCTACTTACTTCCATTTCAAGACAATAAGGAAAGGAAAACAGCGTTCATGCGTACGTACGGACTACCGTCTCCATGAACGATGTTTTTCATTTTATTTATCTACCTATTATATATATATATACTGAATATATATGATATATAAATCATATTTTATATTCTGGAAGTAATTAAATCATGATATAAGTAATAATGATGTCAAGAACAACAAGTCAAAACACCTACGATAAATGAAACGATTTTACCCAAAACGCTTCTTTAACATGGAATTTACAAAAGAACGGGTAATATAATGTCATAAGTGAACCATATATGATATCATAACAATGAATATGATTCTGTAATAAGTCAATAACATGATTTAAATCATTATACAGGAGGTTCGGACACTTACAAAGCAAGTCGGACCTAAGGTAAGGGAAATATCACAATCTCATTTTTATCCGAGATTGTTTATTCGTAAGTATTTACTGGGGTGTATTTTATCATCCACATCCATGTTTCATCAATATGTAATATTATTTCCATCCACCTACAATTTTTTAAATCCATTTTTACCCTTCGGTGAGTTTTTAGTAATATGTATGAAAGGAATCTTTTGTCGTTTTTCGTACGAGGTACTTTTTGACTTTTCCGACAAAAGTACGAAGAATGTTTTTTTAACTTATACGGCATGAATGGATTTTTAAAACATTATTTCCAAGAAGATTCCTTTACAAGTTTTAAAGTTTATTTTTAATCAACTTCTTTTATTTTAATGTTGTATGACATGTTATGAAAGAAAAAAAATGTTTTTGAAGAAGAAAGGATATTTTCCTCAAGAATGGAGTTCAAGTGTTTTATCAAAATTATTTTCCATCTAAGATAATAAAGGGTTCTGTTTTTATCCCTATTATTACATGGATTTGATTATGTTGTGATGGAAACATTGTTATGAATTCATTTATCTTATATGATTGTTTTATGATGTCATGTTGTTTAAGAATCCCATTTTTTATTACATGGGTTATGCGATGATGTATGATTTATGATTATGTGGCACACATAAGAAAGGATTCATTATAAGATGGGTGGGACCTATATCTCCCCCCAATGCATTGGGTAAAGATTTTATATCTCATGAGATAGACATGGTTGGAATGGTAGGTTATACCGGTTCAGTGAAACAGGACTGAAACGAGGATTACTCGATTCAGAAAGGGACTTTGTCCACTAAGATAGTCTTGGCAATGAGTCTTGACTAACAAGAAATGATTCTCTATGATTATGTGTGTATGCCACTATGAGTAATGTTTTAAGTTATGATTTCATTTTCACTTCTATGATTTATCCCACGTTATGATATTATGAGCTCTTTTGCAGGTTAAGATTTCCAAAAGCTATGTTCTTATGTATATGATGTGATTGATATTTCTTTTGTTTACCCTTACTGAGCATTTGAGCTCACCCTTTTATGTTTTCTTTTCCCCAGGATATAAAGAAAGGTTTTAGGTAAAAAAAAAGATCTTTATGGGAGATGTTGAAGATCTTTCACCACGTTTAGAAGATTACGTTCTGAGTTTCCAAAGACACTAAACTATTACGATCCTTGTGTGTGTGTTTTTGTTATGTACTAAGTATTCCGCAAAAGTAATGTAATGTCCATGTACGTCAGGCTACGGGTCTCTACAAATGATATTTATAAAGAAGGTAAATTTGATCCCTTGGTATATCGGTCCTTTTGAAATTCTAGATCGTGTTGGAAAGGTAGCTTATTGATTGGAACTTCCACCGAATGTCTCTCAAGTTCATGATGTGTTCTATTTATCTCTATTAATAAAGTTCATACCTAATCCTTTTAATTTTATGAACATAGAAGTCATACCACTAGAGAAAGAACCTTTTTATGAAGAATAACAGAAAGTGATTCTCAATTATAGCAAAAAAGTTCTACAAAAAAAGACCACTCACTTTGTCAAAGTTTTATGGAGGAACCACTAATTTGAGGAAGCTACATGGTAACCTGATGATATGATGATGGAGAGGTATTCTAATTATTTTGTTAATAGTTGATGAACTTTGAAGGTGAAATTTAGTTTAATGAGTACAGACTATAACACTCGGATGTTTTTATGAAATATTTTCTTTAAATAATGTTAATTATTCTGTACTTGTATTGCATACAATCACGAGTTTAAACAAACTGCAAGACACCATTTGTATAAAATTAATATTATATCCTAGCTGTTTTGTTACAGGGAATAATTATAACTAACTTATGAAAATGTATTGCGAATTCTTTAGCATCCAATTATTTTCGAAAAATATAAATCAATAAGATTTTTTTATTTTTTGTGTTAATAAATTGAGTGAATTAATATTAGTAATGAAATTAATGTGATATATATGTCATATAATTAATAAAATATTTTTCATATTAATCCAATGGATATTTTAGTCAAAGGGTATGAATAAATCCTATTTGATATATAAAAACCTATATTTTTCAAAAGGGAAATTTTACACCTTTGAATGGAGTACCCCTTTTAAATTAATATTTTTACACATTAATAATTTTTATATGAAGAAATAAATATTTTATTTCAAATAATAATATACAAATTTAATTGGGATGAAAATTTAATATTTTTCTGATAACTTTTAAATTTTGATTAATAGTAAAAATACACTTAATTTTAATTAAAAACAAATTTTTTCATTGAAATAATATATATGGTTAAATTTTAATATTTAATGGTTATAAACTATAAATAGAATATATTTTTATCTTTAAATATAATTTATGTCAATAGTATTAATTTTTCATTGAATTCATATGTAAAAACATTTCAATCTTTTGTAATGTTTTAGCTTCCAAAACTCGTTCTCTCTTTTTGAAAACATGATTAATTTTAAATTAATTACTGGAACATATGTATTTTTAAATTTGAAAAATGAACTCTATATTTTGAATTATTAGGTCCAAATTATGTAAATATATTTATTTTATTTTTGGGATTTATGAATAGTAACTTCAGTAATTTTTATTAATACAATAAATGGGTAAAACGAGTAATTAAGGGTAAGAATACTATTATAAAACCAACATAACACTTTTCAGAATCTTATTGGATGACATATGGATAACTAATAAAACCCTTGGGACTAGAATTTGGCTTTTGAAATCCACTTGGGTTTAATTATGACATTTATAAATTGTAATTTAAAATAAAGGAAAATATGTTATAAACATATATATTCTTCCTAAAACAATTTTAATATAGGGTTCAATAACTGATCTCTTAGAATATAAAGATTCATTAAAAATATAAATTGTTTTCCTACATCATGGTACTTTATTTATAATTACTAAACATTAAATAATAAAATTTAATTATAACATAATGATGATGCAGTGATTTCTTTATTAATGAATAAATCAAATACATGATATTATAAATATTAAAATAAAACTTATTTTACAAAATTTACGTCATACATGATATTTTTAGGTTAATATGACATGTTATAATACTTTATCTCTCTGTTTAGATTTTATTTTAATTCAATAAAATGAATAGTGTAAAAACAAGATATAACTGATGTTTTATAGAAATAGAAAGTTCTTAAATTATTTCGAAACACAAAAAATATTTTAAAATCCGAAAGTAACTATGATAAGGTCTAAAAGTTCATTATTTTTCTAATTATGTGAAATTGAATCCATATAAGTAAAATGTATAGCCTTTTAATACTTAAAATGTCATTACCACAATTAAAATTAAAAGATAATAATTAAGAGTAAACCAAAAAAACAAGGTATAAAATAAAATAAATACATGTCTAAAAATTATTGGATGAGAGGATTTAGAACTATACTCATATATTATTATACATATTTAAATTTTTAATAATTTGTATTCAAAAGATTAATTTATATTAATGTAATATTTTAAGAATTTTTAAGGGTTCTACTCACCTCAATTATAAAAGGGAACCTCCTCCCTCACCAATTCACTTCAATATGAGCCGTCATGCTAATCCATACCCTGAAAGTTTACCTTATAAACATGAACATTTATATTATAGAGATTATGGTCATCTTCAAAGACCAACTCTAGTTCTCTAAGAATTGATTTAGAGGAATCACATCGAGGAAGAGGTAATATCTTCTACCGATTCTTTCAAACTTCTTTCTTATTATAATTCCTCTTCATTAGTTGTTTAATTATAAAGTAATAAAATCAGTATAAATCATATAATTATATTTTATTATAATAATTAAACAACCATATTACACCTTTTATCCATCCTGTGTGAAATTAAATCTCTACACATGCATACGTACGACTTACTGTCTCTACGCTGTGGTGTAATCTGTTTTTCACCACCACCTTATTTGGAAGGGTATAATGACGGAAATAATAACTATATATGATTATTATAACATTTTACTAATTCTTAAATATTATACACCATCAAATTAAATACCATTCAACAATTATGGGAATGATATCCTCGATCGTGTGTACGTATGACCTATCATCTCCACGATGCGATGTGATTCATACTACATGATCTTCATTAAAACATGGTTATATAAATATAAATAATGAAAAATTATGATATATATTATGTTAATATCATTTTTTAATGATATAACTATGACCCAGAAAGGAGTACTGGAACTTATTCAACAAAACATGCATAAGAACATGAAGGAGTTAATATCTGAATATTGAGTAACAATGAAATGTTACTAACAAATATATGATAATATGGTCATATATGATATCATAAATATGAATATGATGATGTAATAATTAAATGACAATATTTAAATTATACATGAGTTTTGGATACATATAAATGATATTAGACCAAAGGTAAAGTTTATTTTGTAATCTCATTATTATATGATATTGTTTATGTGTAAGTATTTATTAAGGTATATTTATAATACACATCCATTTTACATAAATATGTAATATTAATATTTTTAAAAATTTTAATTCAATTTTACCCATTTGTGAATTTTAATTCAACAATATGAAAGGAATCTTTTTTCTTTTTCATTATGAGGTACTTTATGAATTTTCCAGAAAAATTATGTGTAGAATGTTTTTTTAAAATTTATGGAATGAATGGATTTTTATGTTTTCATAATGCCTTATTTACATGAAACATAACTTACAAGTTTTCAGGTTTATTTTCTAAGAAATTATTTTCTTATAAAACTGTGTTTTATTTTGAGAAAAGAAATCATTTTTGAAGAACAAAAATATTTTTCCCAAGATTTAATTTCATGTGGTATATCGAAACTATTTTCCATATGAGATGAAATTATTTTAGTAGGGTTATGGTTATATCCCTATTGTTATGAAGGTTTTATTATTTTTATGATGGAATATTATTTATGAAATCCATTTGTTTTACATGGATTATATTATGATGAAATGATGTTTAAGAAACCCATTTTATTCCTTGAGTTTTGCTTTGATGAATGATTTATGTTTTTGTGGAAAACATAAGAATGTTTTAATTATTAGATTATTGAGACCTATATATCCCTCCAATACATTGGGTAAATATTTCTATCTCATGAGATTGACAAGACTAGAAAAACAATTTAATCTGGTTCAGTAATAGAGGGCTTGAACACCATATAAACCCAGTTTAGTAATGGACATTGTCTATTATAATGGTCTTGTAAATCAGTATTAAGTAATATGAAATAATTTTTTATGCTTATATGTGTGAAAAAAAATCTCATGACTTATGTTGTGACTTTTGGGATTACATTCATTGATTTTTTTAAACATTCATGATTTATCCCATGGCATGATATCATGATCTTTCATATGCGGGATAATATTTTCAAATATTATGTTATTTTATCTTATGATTATTATATGATTGATATCTACCTTTTTTACCATTATGGAGAATCTGATCTCAACCTTTCATATGTTTCTTTTCCTCATGTCATGAAGAATGGTATTAAGTAACAATGGGAAAATGGGTCAAGTTATGATGAAATAAGTGGGATATAAAGAAGATGCCTTATAAACCAGATGTTTATGTTTCCCAGTTTCTAAAGAAACTATACAAATACAATGCTAATGTGGCTTTATTATATTTTTTAATGAATATTCTTCAAATTTGACGTAATATCAAAGTATATAAATTATAGGTCATTATAATCATTTTTTTAATTTTAGTAATTTTAAATGTGATATTAATTTATTGGGAGAATTATAATTTTTTTTAGGAATATTTTTTTAATTAAGTAATGGAATATTTTTTAATTAGTATTAGTATGAAAAATAGTTCTTCAAAAGGATTGGTAAAAATTCTTATAAAACCTTTTAAACCCCTTTGACTGCTAAATCTAAATTTGATTTATATAAATCTATGAATCATGTAAATTTTAATGTATTTAGAGGTATTATATGAAGATTACTTTATTTAACTACATCTTAGACAATTATTATGTTTAGTGTATGTATTTTCTATAGATTTCAATCTGATCCTAAATAATGTTTTTAAACGTTTTTAAAACCATCATTTAATATGTTAAAGGAATTGTAAATTTCGGTTTTTTATGGAATATAGAACTATTTTGATTTAATTTATTATTCTAATAATGATTTTGGAAATTTTTGAATTGATAGAAAGAGTACTTATAATATATGTCATTTTCTGGTAAAATTTTTGATATCATGGAGTTCAAAGATGAAATTATCAATTTCTTTATCTGTGTCTTAGGCTGAGTATATATCTGATGTTAATTATTATTTTTAATATTTATGGATTAAGAAAACATTGACATATTTTTGTGTTTATTTTGATTAGATTCCTACTTATTGTGATAATTATTCTAAAATTTCAATTTAAAAAATCCATCACACCATTATAGAACAAGGAATATAGATGTGAGAATTAATTTTATTAGAGATCATGTTTCTAATGGAGATATTTTTTTGGGATTTTTTTCAACTCATAATTAATTAACTATTACTTTTTCTAATCCTTTGGATTTGGTGATATTTGAGATAATAAATTCTCAACTTTGTATGATGAAAATTATTATTGAAGTACATTAGTTTTAGATATTTATTTCTCTTTTTTTTTCTTTTTAAGTAATTTACTAAACTGAATCTATTTAGATGAATAAAGTTACAAAATTGAAGTTTATTATTTTATATTATACAAAATTTGTAAGCTATTATCTTTATTATAGTTATTTTTATTGTATTTATGTTAGTATACATTTATTCAGGTTTAGTTTTACCTATTTGGTTTTTATATTAATATATAATTATTATTTCATCATGTTATGTTTTTTTATAATGGAATGTTTTGGAATAATGGTTTTTTTACCTTTTTGAAAAATTTCCAAAAGAGGGAATTTTTTTAAATTCATGCTCAGTTTTATAATTTTCAAAAATGTAAAGAATATTAGTACTGATGTTTGACTTTTTGATAGTGGTTAATTTTTTTTGGTTTCATGTTCTAAATATTATAATACCTAAAAATTTTAATATTAGATTAGTATAATTTCACATAGATTTATTTACTTTTGAATTAACTAGTATTTCATTGTTAATTAAATATGTAATGTTTAATTGTTTTCTATTTTTATTCTTTAAGCATATTTTCTTATTCTATGCATATTTTAATTATGTGTCATAAAAATTTAATGTTTTTAAATTTGAGCATGCTAATGTTTTTCTATGTATTTTAATTTTCATATTCGGTGAGATAATATTTCTAAAGTATATACTCTTTAAATGTATCATTTACTTTTAATAAGTTTATTATGAATTTTTTGAAGTTATATGTTACTCTTTAGAAGTATATGTTGACACTTAAAATTAATCTATATGAATCCTTTGACGTTTATATTCTATATTTTCCAAAAAAATGTTTTACAATTATGAAATAAATTTTTGATATATTTTTTTATTCCATACACATTTCCGCTTCTTAGGAAAATGAATTTTACATAAACTATATCTTAAAAAATTTACTTCACACATATTTTATATTCTTATGGAAAACTGAATGCATCTCATGAGAAACTTTAATTTTTTTTTAACACTGTCTTAAGACTCTCACACGATTTGATGTCTTCTTTTTAGAAACTCTTATAATGATTCAATAGGTGAATCAAAAATATGGAAGCACCCACAAAAAGGAGATCATAGAGGCCAGAAATTGAACTTTATAGGATTTTAAATAAATTTTTTATGAATTATATAATGATATATGTGATAGAATTTATATGAGTGATACACGTGATATGTAATTTTTGACTATGTTAAAAGTTTTCCACTTTAATTATTCTACTATACTAATTTTCAAGGAACCAAAATGTCCAAATTCTTTATTTAGGTGAATAAGTTACATCATCTTATGTTATTCCTTTCTTGTTCTTTTTTTTTATTTTCTATTTTACATTTTTATTTCCCTTTACATATGTCATTAATTTATATATGATTTATGATTTTCAATTCCAAAATACCTTTTTCTATTATACCTCCTTAATAAAATGTACATATGTTTGTGTTATGACTGCCATTAAAATTTATATTCGTATTCTGGTTGTTTCATGGATATAAATTTGGGATATGTATGGTTTGTTCACCTATGTGTGAAAAAGGAAGTGTTTGTAAAAGGTTACCACATCCTTTCAAAAGAGTGGTTTATTGTTTGAGTACATATTGTTTATCTCATAGAAAAAATGTGGGTGAAGAGAAGAGTGGGACCATATTGACCTGAACTAATATATAAATATTTTTTTCTTTTTTACATGTTTGATTTATTATCTACATTGTATTGATCATACTGCCACATTACTTTACATTATTTACTCTTGCATGAACTTGAATGTTATTCCAAATTACACCATTTATCTAAACTTTTTGAGTTACTGATATAATTTAATTAAGTTTTTTTAAAATTTTTAAAAGGACTATCCCCCATATAGACCATATACAAATCTCATTATTGGAAAACACCAACAACAGGGGAGAAATTAAAAAAAACCTTTAATTTTGATCAGGAATTCCAATTTGGAATGGAGTGTTGGTCAACACCAATTAATAATTTTCAATGTGTGATTCAGTTTCTAATTTTCCTAAAACATAATAATTACATGTTATAAATAAAAATATATAATAGAAAATGATTTATTTATAATATAATTAGTATAATTAATAACTAATGATGTCATATGTAGCTTAATTTTATATTGGTAGTTTCCAGTGTAGGTTCTCACTCAACCTAGGAAAGTTATTTAATTTGAAATAAATATTTAAATTGCAAGACAATAAAATTTATAACTAATAATACAATTAAAAAATATTAATAATAGTTAATAATTTAGATAATAATAATAATTAATAATAAAGTTATCTATTTTATTATTCTAATAATTGCTAAATTAGTTGATAATTAATAATCATAAACATTAAACCATCAGTTTGGAAAACCAAATTTATCATCCCTCTAATTAAAATGAAAACAATACATGGGTATTTCATGTTTATAAATGACCCACACATAGCCATAAACTAAAATCATTCAAAGGATAATAAGAAACATCTATAATAATAATACTTTCACCCCCAAAAAAATTCTTAAATATCGAATGAAAAAAGGGTGATTTACTATTTTCTACAATGAGATCTCATAAAAGATAATTCATTATAAATAATATAATTAATAATTATAATAATAAATACTAAATAATATTTTTAATTAAATTAGTTATTATTAATATAATTACAAATTAATTATATAAATAAAATCTAATAGTTGAGTTATTATAATTAACAAATAATAATATAATTAACACCATTAATAGTTAATAATAAATAACAATTAATAATATAATTTTTTAGAGCATTACATAATAATCTATTTAAAAAATAATTTATTAATTAGTGATAATATATTTGATGTAATTAATAATTTTTAATATAATAAATATACATAAGAATTGAGGATTAATAAAATAATAAATAAATAATAAATAAATAATAAATAAATAATATCTAATAATATAATTACTGTAACCAATAATTAACAATATAATAAATATAATTATTAATTAATGATGTCTTTAATATTTAATAATATAATTAATGATTAATAATATAAATAATAATAATAATTAATATAATTACTAAATGACAATACAATTTATATAATTAATAATTAATAATAATTAACATATAATAAGATATGAAATATAATTAATAATTTATAATAACAATTAATATTCATTATTAATGATTATTAATTACAAAATAAAATAATAATAATGTTAATAATATACTATTATTAATTTTATTTTATTAATCATTTTTTAATATGTAATTGTATTAATTAATTAATTAATATTATTATTCGAAAACAACATAGGTTATAGAAAAAGGCTTCATCATATTTATTAATGAAATAAAAAGTGCAACAGACAAATATGGGATCAGACATGGAAAAAACTGCCCTTATCACGAAAAAAAATCTCATTGTATCAGAGAAAACAATAGGCATGCAGTAAAAATCAAAATCAACAACTTGAGATAGATTACCCATGTTGTGATGGAAAACTTTTTTGTAGAGACACTATGATTAAAAAATGACCAATGATATGTAGAAGAGTAAAAAAACAAAAGAACGAGAATAAGATCACATGACACAATGATTGACATGGTTTGGGAAATGATCCATACATCAATAGAGAGGTAGAAATATCACTATGTTTAGGAGCACAATTACAAGACAATTTCTAGAGTTTCATACACACACCTAAAAACATGGCTTGAATAAGCTAAAAAGAAAAGATTTTATAGTTCCACCAACTGCATAGTATGTCCGTAGTGCTACAGTGATTGGTGGATGGAAGTATGTGAAGTTGTAGTCTCATTTTATCTAATGTTTTTGATGATACAGTAAACATTCCAATGTCCTCACTAATTTAGTTCCTTGTTAGTATATCATGGAAAACTATTCTATAATCGAGTTATATTTTCTAAAATACCCAAATTTTGGGTCGATGGCCTTGGACCGTCAGAACCCTCATTATGGTCTTGATTTCCCCTACAACCCCTCGTTGCTTCATTGTGGAGGATGAATCATTTGATTTGTGGTTTGGTGTTTAGTCTGGAATCTGATAATTATACCCAGAATTATCCAAATAGACTAGGATACAACATTCTAACAATCTTTCACATGAATATTGATCTACTATGCTGACCTACATAGAAGATACTAACTTAGACAACTTAATCTGAGATCCTCCCCTACTCCGATAACCCATGAGTTATTCTATTAAAAACTTTAACTTCAAGACGATGACTCATAAAATACTAGTGTTTTTTCCTTTCTTTCTCTCATAGTTTTCCCCTATATTGTGCCTCTCATCCTCAAAGAATTAATGGATACCAATAGAGGCACAACAGTTCCTCAACTTCTCTATCACCATCAAATTTATTAATAGGTCACTGGAATGCTCTTTCCATGAATCTTCTGCAATTTCATAAAATTATCCTATATCAATCCACTGATAAAATGCTAAATCAAATAAACATGCTTCAACCAGGCATGAAATAATGGGTTCCTTTCAATATTTATTTCTCTATAACTATCAAAGTGCAATACATTTTCCACTCTCTTTCTAACCTAACTCATCAAAGAAGTTATTCATCCAAACTATCTCCTTCCCAGTTTCAATTACATTAATGTATTTTTTCTCTATGGTGTATAAATCTACTACCTTTTAAAATTAGAATATCTAGATTACTCAAATCCCCCTACAAGTAATTACATAACTTTTGGTACTCATACTATTATCCAAATCACCTCTAAGGTTTGCATCCACATACCCCTATAATTAATTTTTTTCCCAAAGCATAGAGATACTTATTTTCCACCCTTAATGAGTCTCTGTATCCACTTCACAGCTTCCCAATTTATCTTTCTAGGGTTTTCAATCTACCTTCTCTGAAATACCATTACATTAACAATATCAGGTCAGGTAAATACCATAGAATACATTATGCTTTCAATAAATTATGTTTATAGAACCTTTTCCATTCACTCATCCACATATTCTTTATTTAGTGATTTCTCATTTGATAATTTGAAATGGATTTCCTATGTAGTATATATTGGATTTGATTACAGCATAATAAATTTTATCAAAAACTTTTCAATGTGCTCCACATGTGATAACATCAAGGTTCCAAGTACCTAGTCTCTCTTGATCATAATCCCCCAAATCATTCAATATTCTTTATGATCTTTCATTTAGAGAACCTAATCCCATTTTCCTTTAATCTCAAAAATCCAATAGATCCCTGATCTTGTAATGGGAATATCATACACATATATAAGTAGTATAAAGTATCCATTACCAAAATACTTGATCTAGTAGCATTGATCCATGTCACACCATTTTTATAAAAAACATTTCATGAATTAATCAAACATTTGTTCCACTACCAGGGTGGATACTTTAACACATATAAACTCTTTGAGAGTTTTTACAGTATTTCCTCCTTATCTGACTAAACATATCCCTATGGACTCTATATATAGATATCCTCCTCCATATTTTCATGAAGGAAAGTATTCTTGAAATCAATATTTTTAAGGTATAAGTATTTTTATTCAAAAATACTCAGAACCACCTGGATGGTGGTAATATTAAATATAAGTGATAAAATTTTAATGAAATCCATACTTTACTTATGTTGAATACCTTTCCCCACCATCCTTTCCATGTAAATCCTTTTTCCATCTTGTTCTTCCATGACCTAGTATAACCATTTGTTTTTCCCTTCTTGCATTCATTTTCGTAGAGGTGTTAACTCCCAAGTATTTTTTTCATGCAATGAAGAAATTTACTCCTTTATAGCCAACTCCCACATTATCAACACCTTTAATTTCATAAACTCTTCAAAACATTCTAGTTCATTACAATTATTCAACAAAAAATAATATATATATGATTAATACGTCTACACAGGCCTTCTTATCCATTTTTATCTTAAAAAACCCACTAGAGGAGTAGGTTACACTATTTTCAATGTCTCATGCTCAGGTACACCTCCAAGAACCTCATTCTCAAGGCACACTAATTCTATATTTCCACTATAAACATAAACTTCATGACAATCCTTTAACGTGACACCTTTTTTAAATATCATGTTTTGGATTGGGATGATCATCTTTTTCTTATCATCCTAAAGGTGATAACAAAACTCATCAACAATATATGAAAAAGTAAAGATGGTTTGGACTTATAATCAAGATTATCCCCTACATCAGCATCTACATATACGTATTCCAAATATTAAAGGACTCAAAAATGTTAAAGTCTTACCTTATTTCCAAAAAATATCTCCTTAGGTAGAAATTATATGTAATGTCAGTCTCTTATATTTAAAATACCATTAAAATCATAAAAATTTATAATATATCCATTGTATAATGACCATTAAGAATGATATATTTGGGGTTATGATAAAGTCCTATGGACTCATAAGGAATAAGCGATGGCCTCAACCAGTAGGATTTCACCCTATAAATCCCATTTATTAGAGTTTACAAGGAGGATAACATCATTAGGATCTACACTTAACCAAGTCCCATATTGAGATTCAATAACTAAATCATGATCAAAATATTTTATTAGAGAATTTCAAGCTTATAAATATCAAGACCTAAACATTTTTTCCAAACCACCATAAGAAAGTGTCACCATTGCAAACCTTACCCATAGGGCATACAATGGTATAATAAGGGGTTATTTATCTAGACCTTGACATTTTGTTGTTCTATTTTTTTTTATTTTTTTATAAAATATAAATGATTATATTTATCTTTCTTATTACTTTATAAATTATTAAATAATGAGTTTGAAAAAAAATTAGTTTTTGATATAATGAAATACCAATAGTACTTTTGAGAAATGTATAGTTTTGATCAGGAAACTCTATTTTATTAATTCAATAATTTATTAAATAAATATTATTTTAATAAAATATTCTTATTAAATAATATTTAAATAAAAATAAAAATATAATTTTATGATGTCAAAAATAATTTTTATAAGGGTCAAAAAACTATTATTATAAAAAACATGAATTTCTTCAATAAATGAGGATTTTGATTCAAAAGTGTAAATTAAAATAATTATAGAATTATATTCTGAAAATAAATATTATTTTTTAATAAACACATTTAAATTATCCAATGTTGAATTTTTCATAATTTTCTTAGATGGATGGATTTTTAGGTAAAAAAAAAATGGTATAAATAGACGTTATATATCTTGACATCATAAAAGCCCAAAATTATAGTAATAAACACTATAAAGATTTTCCATGAATAAAATTATTATTACCCTTTAAAATTATTTTTTATGCTATTTTATTAATTTTATAAATGATTAATGAATCCTCCAACTCCTATTTTATATTTAATGGTTTTAAAATGAATTTTTTATAAGCATGACTTACTTCCATATCATGAAGGGTGTTATTTTAATGAGTTTGGTTCATGGCCTTATAAAATAATGGAATCTACATCCTTTTAGTAGATTTTGTTTAAAACAATGTCATGGTTTTTAGTTTAGATTAATTTATTATATAGAGTCTAATACCTAAGTTGAAAAATTTATAAAGATCTCCCCTCTATTTTTCTATATAAACTCACCCATCCTTCTATTTCACTTCACTCAATACCCTATTAGTATGAATTAACTTTTACTCTTCCTCTCTATAGCCCTACTAAGGTTCCCATAAACTCTTAGGAAGATCCTCCCAATATTTTATAAGCACCCTCTCATGGTAAGGTATACTCTCATTCTCTTGTTTATTGAAACACGTTATTTTTATTAAACATTTTGATATAAAATTGATCATGTTGAAATATGTTTTTAAACATTAATGTTACTTTAATTATGATCATAACCCCCTTTCTATCTCATTAAAAACATTTTATGAATCATTTTGTACACCCGTTACGCTGGAAAAATTATCATATGATTTTCCATGATAAACATTTGTGTAGTAAATACCCATATTTATTTCTACTCAAGTGTATTCACATATAAGTACCTATATTTAATTTATTAATGAATTTAATTAATTTTACCCACACTCTTTAATCATGGAATTAAAATTGTTGAAATAAATCCTTTTGGGTCATTATCTATTTAGAACACTTATGCAAGCACATTATATGAATGTGATGGGTGAGATGTAAATTATATAGAACTCTAATGAAAAGGGTAACTTTTTATCTCATGAGACATTATGTATTGGATTAGGGAGTAAAACTAATCCCTTATGGGAATATTTCCACCATATGATTTTTTCTTGATAGTAATCCTTCACTTATGTTTATGAAGAGTTTTATGTTGGTTTAACAATCCTCTAATGTCATCATTTTGTCAACATATATCTAGATTTAATGTTCATGTTTATGATTTTCACCCCACTTATGTTACTGTGATATGCCTATTGACTAACATGTACTTATTTAACTTATACTATACTTTGATTATTCTTTTATTGTTCTTTATATCTCACCCTTTCTTATTTATGTCCCAGGGTTATCCCATGTAGTTTTAGAAGATTGATGGATTATAAGGGAAAGTTTTGAATTTTTTAAATAATGTTTTCGTACAACTATTTCAAGTTATTATAATGTGCACCTAATTTCCCAAAAAAATTAGACCTCATGATATCATGGGATTGTATTATGTGTACCTTTATATAATAAATCATGAATTAAAGTATATCAATATATTTTCTATCAAATTTCAGTTCAATTTTTTTTTGGGGATTATTGATTAAGAAAAACATATTGAAATTATTTTTGGATAAAAAAACATAGGAAATTTTTTTTAAGTTTTGGAAAATTATAAATTGTTTGGTTTCCAAGAAAATACATACCTTTATGAATACTAAAAGTGGATGTGGCTCTAGCATATTCATAACTGAGAGGTTGTGTTCTTAATTAAACATATTCCTAGATCTTTTCCAATATCAAATAATCCATAATTAATGGCCACGATTGAACATGGGGAGATGATGAAGTAAAAATAGGATAATCTAGATAAATGATTCATATACCCAAGTGCATTATCAGGGGGTACACTAGTCTTATTTTTTAGGAAGAAGGATGGGAGAATGTTCATCTAGATTGATTATCATGATCTCAAAAATACTGTGATAAACAAAAAGTATTATATAACATAAATTGATTACTTTTTCGATCAATATCATGGATCTTAATACTTCTATAATAATGATATTTGATCAGGATATTATCAAGTAAGTGTGAAGGAGGATATCCCCCATTCTACTTTTAATACAATGTACAAACACTATGAATTCACAGTGATTCCATTTTGACTCACAAATGCACTAGCTATCATCATGGGATTAATTAATTGAGTACTTAATTATTATTTCAACAAATTTATGGAATAACTTATAGAAAATATTATCATATAATCTAAATGTAAGGAAAAACATGTGTATAATTTCAATGATGTACTAAAGAATTTATGAAAAGAAAAATTATTTTTGAAAAATATTAAATTAGAGTTTTAGATGGAGTAAATAAATTTCCAGGGGAATATTATCAGAAACAAAGGGATATATGTGGATTATTAAAAAAATAAAATTAATGGATGGGTGAGACCAACATTTGTGATATATATTAATAGTTTCGTGGGAATATCTAGGTACTGTCATAAATTTTTTAGAAACATATCATGATTTTCAAGCCCATTTACCAAGATAAATTAGAAGGGGGTAATGTTTTTATAGAATTATGAATGTGAGTAGAACTTTAAAGAGTTAATGAATAGGATATTCACTGCACCTATGTTCACATTACCCACTAGTGGGGGAGGGTTTGTGATGTAAATTGATGTTTTCAAAAATTTATTGGGTTGTGTACTCGGGAATGATGAAAAATTGATAGCCTATGACTCCTGCTAATTAAAGATACATTAATTGAACAACCCAAATCATGATCTATAATTGGATGTAGTGATATTCACATAGATGATTTGGCATCATTATCTTAATAGAGATAATTGGGATATATATACAGATCATAAAATTATCATGTATATATTCACAAATAAAGAACTCAATATATTCCAATGAAGGTAGTTAAAGCTAATCAAAGATTGTGAATTTTCAATCCATTACCCTCCTAGGAAGGTAAGAAGTGATTTAGATGCTCAAAGTAGAAAGGATCATATAACTATATCGAAGATGAGGATTAAAAGTTATCAAATATTATTTGAAATGAAAAGGATAGACATGCGTATAATAAAATAATTTTTATCATAACATTATCAAATAATTTCTCAACCATCCATTCTTGAGATGATGGTCTAGGACTAGAAACATGGTGAGGTGCTACAGAAAAAAGTAGTGAATATTCCAATGTTCAAATTTTCTAAATATGGAGTTATATGGTTTGGAACCAAGATATGTATTCCATAAAAAATAGAACTAGAATTGTAAATTTTGGATGATGTGCATAGATTATCCTTCTCAATTCGTCCATGAATCATTAAGATTTATAGATATATAAAGAAAAATTCTATTTGGATAACATAAAGAGGGGGATTTTAGAATTCATATATCAATACTTGGTTTTCCATCAATTAATGGCTAAATGATATAAGTTAAATGGTATGATGAAAACATTTCCCATACCAATATGGAAATAGAAAACATAAACATATATTTCATTGTAGTACTCCCTAAGACTTCTAATAGTTATAATTCCATTTGAGTGGTTGTTTATCTTCTAAAAAGGTTGGAACATTTCATTTATATAAATTAAGACTTATCTCTTGACCAAATCCCAATTTCATACATAATAATATTGGTAAGACAGCATGGAGTTCCACTCTATATTCTATTTTATCGAGATCCTATGATAACCTTATGGTTCTGGAGAATCCTTCAACAAGCACTGGATATTGATTTGAGTTTTAGTAATTTATATCACCCTTAGAATTATGGTCAGTCTGAGATAACCATTCAAAATATAGAGGATATGATGTTACCATGTTCAATGGACTTCCAAGGATGTTGGGATCCACACCAACCCCTAGTGGAGTTCTTATAAAACAATTGTTTGCATTATTGAATTCAAATGAAACCATATAAAGATCATTATGGGAAGCAGTGTTAGACTCATACATGTTAGGATGAGGTTGGTGAGTGGAAGATGATTGACCATGATCTTATCCAGTAGATTATAGAGAAGTCTCAACCCATTCAGCATCATAGGAAAACTATGTAATGTCAATAAAAAATATATACAGAAAATTATCGATGAGACCTAGAGTTTAAGGTCAGAGATAAGGTGTTCCTTAATATATCACCATATATGAAATTCTTGAGGTTTTGGAATAAGGGAAACACCATTCCTAGACACATTAGCCCATTTGAGATCCTTGGTCACTTTGGGGTGGCCGCCTATCGACTATCCCTCCCACCTACATATCTCATGTACAAGATGTGTTCCATGTGTCCCACTTTAGGAAGTACATACCAAACCCCTAAAATGTACTAAATCCAAAGGTGGTACCATTGGACAATGTTCTTTCATATGAGGAACATCCAATGGGGATCTTAGATCATAGAGACAATAATCTATGAAACAAGACAAATCACCTGGTCAAAAGTGTTGTCCTAGAACAAAAAGTTTAAAGAAGTGACATGGGAACCAGAAGAGGTAATGAAATATAATTATCCTCGTCCTTTTTAGTATATTAAATGAAATTTTTTAGGAAAAATTTATAATGTATGAGGAATTTAATGAACCAAACTTTTATAAATGGAATACCATTTTTGAATGAATAAAAGCTTATTAAGTAATGTTGTTACAGAAAACACATGTAGCTATTTGGTTATTTTTGATGATTATATAGTATGTCAGTTTTAAAAGACCATTAAGCATCATAATCATTTATAATATATTCATTATACAATAACCATTAATTTTAATATATTATGGGTTATGACAAAGTCCAATTGGAATATATGGAAGGATTGATGGCCTCGACTAGTAGAACTATACACTGTGAATCCCATTTATTGGAGCTTCCAAGGGAGATGATATAAATGGGGTTTGACCTTTGTAAAAACCAAGATAAGATTGAACAAATAAATCATGAGTGAAATTGTTCATGGGATAAGTTCAAGCTTATAGGGATCATAACCAAAACCATGTTCGATGAAACACCCTAAGAAAGCGTCACCATCACACACCTTAATCTTAGGACATAAACTGGTGTAATAAGACATTTTGTATTGAGACCCTAAAAATATGGATTTTTATATTTTTTTAATAAAATAATTTTTATATTTATCCACTTTATTACTTAATAAATGATTAAATAATGAGTTTGATAAAAATTAGATACTTATATAATGAAACCCCAAATGTATTTATGGAAAATATATACTTTCAATCAAGAAACTTTATTTATGAATTAAATAAATTTTGAAATAAATTTTATTTTAATCAAATTTTATTATTAATAAATATATAAATATAAATGATAATATAAATTTATGATATCAGATGTAATTTTTATAAGGTTCAAAAAAATTTTATTGTAAAAAACCAATATTTTTCAATGAACAAGAATTTTGATTTAAAATTATAAATTAAAAAATTTAGAGTTTTATTTTGATAAATCAAATATTAATATTAAAATAAACATATCAGAATTATCCAATGGTAAATTTATCATCATTTTCTATGATAGTTGAATTTTTGTGTAAAAATTAAATATGATATAAATATAAGATATGTATTATGACATCATAAAAGGCAAAAAGTGATATAATAAATACTATAAAGAGTATAAAAAAACAATATTATGATTACTATTTAAAATATTTTCTTTTTAATTTCTTTGATTAATTTTATAAACCCTTAATGAATCCTTCAAAACATTTATTTTATTTTAAATCAATTATTTATAAATCCAACTCACTTCCACCTCACAAACGGTATTATTTTAATAATTTTAGTTCTTATATTTACAAATTAATTAAACAAATCCCTCATTTTTATAAACCATGGAATGGTTTGTGGTTTGTATTGATTTATAATATAGAGTCCAAAACTTATGTTTAGAAATTAATAAAGAACTACACTCAATTTTGATATATAGACTCACAAAACCACCCATTCTTCTTCTATCAAAACACTTGGAGTAGAATTTTACTATAAACTTCCCTCTGTATACCAAGGTTCACTAATATCTTAAGAACATCCTCCCATGATTCTAGAATCTCACTCTCATGGTAAGGGATCCTTTCATTCTCCACTTTATTCAAACACCTTCTTTATATAATTCTTTTTAATTTCTAATTGATTGTAATGAAATTTGTTTTTACACATTTCTCTTGATTACCATATGATTATAGACCCATTTCAATATTATGAAAACCCTTTATTGAATCTTTATATATCCATGTTATGCTACCAAAATTATCCTGTGATTTTCCATGCCAAACAATTTTGTAGTGAATACCCTTCCTTGTTTCCATTCAAGGGTATTCACCTGGATATGAAAATATAAAATTTACTGGGGAATTATTTTTATATAACCCACACACCATAATCAATGTATAAAATTTTATTAAATAGATCCTTATGTTGTATGGTGTATGTGACACAGGTATGCATGTGCATGATATAAATGTTATGAGTGTTCCTGAAAATATATAGCCCTCCAATGTGATTGATAAAATACTTTCTCATGTGATATTATGTGTGGGATTATAGAGTAAATCTAATCTATTATGTTACACTATTAACTATGTGATGTTTTCTTGTAAGTTATCCATGAATTATTTTTTTTGATTTTTTATGTTGTTTGCTCATTCCTACGTTTCATTCATGTTATCATTATATATAATACTTCATTGTTCATGTTTATAATCCCAAACCATATTATTTTACCTTTATGTTGATTTTTAATCACATATACTCTTTTAAATTATTATATTATTTTATTGTTCCCTTACTAGGATTTATATCTCACCTCTTTCTTATGTACGTTCCGAAGTTATCTCACAAAATTTTAGGTGATCGAAAGATTTTTAGGGTATGTTTTCAATTTATAAAATAAAGCTGGTATACCCATGTTTCATGTTATTATGATATGTACCTAATTTTCCTAGGAAAATATACCTAATTATCTTTTGGAATTGTATTATGTGTACCTTTATGTAATAAATCATTAATTATAGTGTACCAATATATGGGTTGTAATATTATACCATTAGTACGGATGGAATCCTATTAATGAGATATGTTTCCATGCTTAATAACACTACCCAGAAAGTCGTGGGTAATCCCAAGTATATCCTCATGCTCCTATCATATTTATTCAGTTTGATATTCATTATTTTAGCTACACTATTCTGTTTTTTTGTACAAGGAAGATTCTTCTAATACTGAATTCCGTTATTAGAACAAAATTACTTTAACTCATAACTACCTTACTCTCCACCATTTTCAAACTTCAAAATTTTTATATTTTATCATGATTTATTATTTTCCACGATCTTCCATTTCTTAAAAAGTTAAACACATTATATTTCCTTTTCATAAAGTAAACTCATACCTTCCTTGTTGAGTCATTGATAAAAATTACATAATATTGTGACCCTCCAAGGAAATGTACTGGTACCGGCTCCCAAACATTAGTGTTTACTAGCTCTAGATTCCCTTCCTTTGGTTTTCTACCTATTTTTTTAAAAAGGATTCATTCTTAAACCTTCAAAATATATAATATTCACCTAATAAGACTTCCCCCAACTTCAATTATGATAGAATTACTTTTTTACACCACCCTCATCCCATTATCACTAATGTCTCCAAGAATATAGTTCCACAATTATGAATCCCTACTAGAATTTATTGATAAAAACATGTCCATGAATGCTTCTATCATGGCGTATAGTGATCCATTCTTTACTCTATGAGCTATGATCATAGCTTCCTTTGTAATATTCTAGGAACCACCAATTAATGTGGTATTAAAACATGTATAATAAATTTTCCCAATGGAAATAACATTTCTAATTAGTCCATGGAAATACATTATATTATCTAAAACCATAAAACACCCACTGTTGGTTTTAATCTGTGTATCTCCCTTCCCCACTATCTATAAGGGGTTCATCATCAGTAAGATATACCTTATAAAAATTTCAAAAAATACATAAATTTTCAAGAAACCATTTTATGATGTGGAATCGGAAGATTACCCTTACTCTAAAATCCAAGACCCATAGGATTATTCATACTCAATAACAACATGAAATCATTTCCTTAGCTATCATGTTTAATATATTGGTTTTAGGAACCCTCGGTTTTTATCTACACTGCTTATTGACACATCCTTTTATCCAAGAAATTTAGTAGGAAGAACTGGATATATTTTTATTTTTTGAACACTTTTGTCTTTATTTTTATCATCCTCTATGATTATCTCCCTATGCATATCTACCTCTTCCTTCCATATTTAGAGAAAAAATAGATAATTTAATTGATTCCATTTTTCAAATGTCCTCACTAAGGATTTGGCATTACAAATCCTTCATAACTAGCCTTTTATTGCACGAAGAATTAAATATAGCTATTATAGTCACTTCCCAAAAATCAAGTAATGAAGATAGTAAAACCAATGCAGATACCTCATCATCCAGCATAACTCCCATCCATTAAAACAAACTCATGATGGAAATTAATTCATTGACATGATCACTAATAATCCTTACTTAAATAATTTTTATGTTGAATAGTTATCACATCAGGTACACTTTCTTTGACATGGAAGGATTATCATACATATTCTTGAGATCATTCATCAACCCAGTCATCTACTTATCCTTTATGATGTCAAATTTGACGTTTTTTCCAACTTTATGTGAACAGTACTGCAAACAAGTCGATCAAGTATCTCCCACTTCCTCTTATACATATCCAATTTTTTTTCACCTTGAAGTGGAAAGATCATTTTCCTCTGATAAATAAAATCCTCAATATTCATCCTCCACTAATTGAAATATATTCCATAAATGTGACAGATGATTATATTTCTATAGTTCAAATACATCTTTCAATTTGATAAATATGAGCTCAACCTTTGATACTAGTAGTTTCTGAAATGATGAGTGTAGCAAATGATAAACTATTCATATAAGATCAAAAGGGAAAAAACTAAAGAAAGTGAATAATATCATAGGAAATAAAAATTTACAAGACACGGTAAATGATCCCTACATCCATAGAGATCCATAAATTTCATTAGGTTCTGGAGTATAATTATAAGGATATTTTCATATTTTTAGACACACACATGAAACCCAAACTCAAATGAGATAATAATGTATTTTATGTCACTCATACAGTAATCATGGAGTATGTACATTATGATAATGTGACTGGTGGAAGGAAGTCCATGGAGCTATAGTACCACTATCTCAAAAGACAAAGATGTTATAGTAAACATAAAAAAGTATGCACTGCTATAGTACCCTATTGATGTCACCTAGTAATATCTACTATAGTCTATTCAGAGTTGCTACACCACCCAATATTTGTCTTGTGGATCTTAAGACCTCAGAATGATTAGGGAAAAACTGCACCTGCAACCCCCAATGACCTCGCCAGAGAGGTTAAACTATTAGAGTTCTAGTCTTGTGTATAGTCTAGGTTGTTAACATTTGACCTAACTTTATCCAAATGGATTGGGAAACACCATTATAACAAACTCATCCACCACAATAATTAGTATTCCAACCACACAACCATGTTTTTTACTATTCATAAAGATATATGTTGGTCCTCATTATTTATCCTAAATGAATCAACATCATGCTTGTCACCTGATCCATATGGGTAGGCAAGATTATCAAGATAATTAGAGGTGTAAACCTGACTTTACATCATACCTTTAATAGGTAGGGGAAATTATTTATTTTCCTTGACACTTTTACCTATCTTCCACAATCTACCTTTCCATGAAAAGTCACTAATATCATGCTCGGGATTGAATAGGGTATTTTCTTCAATTTTAAAGGATGATAAATTAAAATTTATAAGATAATCACTTAAGATGAAAATTTTAGGTTCCAATTTTCCAAATATTTACTCAACTTTTAGGTCAATCTATTCCCCCATAGTGTCAATGAGGCTTTGAGGAAACCTCTCTTTCTCAAGATCCTCTAGTAGGATTTTTTTTAGTTTTTATCCTCCCCTAGGACATTATTCAATCATATCCTTGCTAAAACTATCAAAAGAAAACTTCATTATATCTGAAAAATTTGGGATGTTAATTAACACCATATAATAAATATTGGATGTATTCAAAGACTTACTAGCCATCCATATAAAAACAATTAACCATGATGGATTCTTTTCTTACCTTATCTAAACCCATGTTATCCATTGGTGTTGTTACATTATAGATTCCATGACCTAGTCTAATTTACCCTTCACTCAACATATTTAATATAGAAGAGAAATATTCCAATGATTCCAATGGATATATGGATTGGTCAGTATTTATTAAGTCATAGGTAGGCCCTTTGGAGTATCTCTCATGCTCCTTACTAACATGATCATCCTTAGCACTACAATCATCCTACTTAGTTTCTCCAACCATCCTAGAAGGTTTGATCTCTAGATTAGAGATCGTATTACTTAAACCTAGAAAAATCATTTTCTTAGATTTTTCACCCATAACATTAGATGTTTTATCACCCTTAATAATTACTTCAGTAAAAGACAATGGATAATAAATAGATCCACAAAAATCAATAAATTTATATATATTATACAAAAAATATTTTACAATTGAAATTCACCAAACAAATATTTATTCCATGGATCACTTGCTACACCCTCCCATACATCAATAAAATTCACTATCCTAGAAGAATAAGATTTCTTCAGAATAGTAGCTAAATAAGGTATGGCTTTCTCCTATGTCTTATATTATATAAATCTAGAATCGGTGGGTGAATTATAGTGGGATCCATTATTCTAAACCTTTTCTTATATATGTAGAAGAACAAGTGATTATCTAAGCAGAGAAAGAGGATTTTTACCTTATCAAACCTATAGTTAAATTAAGTCTCTTTATTCATGTCTACTATGTCATGTTTATCCACATTTCCATAGGAAAATTATTCTATCCCTTCTCATAATCATGAGAATTCTGAACCCCCTTCCCAAAATCTAGTTACTTTGACACATCATTGAACTTTACTTGAGAGTGAGAGGAAATGGATTATTTTTATCCATTATATCACTTTGATATATATATGAAAGATTATTGGAAGGTACCAAACAACTCCAAGTGATACCAGTTTTTTAACAATAATAACATAGGCACCTCTAGAATTTCCCTTAAACCTAGTCCTAACACTAGAGGTTGGGCCAAAATATTGTTTGTAATTAGTGATCTTAGGAACATTATATTCAATAAATTTTGAAGAATTATTATATAATTTATGTCCCCTCTTAGTAAAGAGAAGAATTCCCAGTCAATCTATCATTATTATATGTATTCTTGAATTTTAATTTGTCCTTGAGGTTTCAATATTTTTTGCAGTTAGAGAATCTAATATTTCAGAAAAATATTTTAGAAAATTTTCCAATGTAACAAAAATTGACATAGAAGTTAGGAATTAGTTCAAATTCAATTCTAATCTCGATATTAAACTCATTGGAAACTCAAAAGATTGGCTTAGTGAGAGTGGATCATAGATAAACTTCGATCAAAATTCTTACAGAATGGTCACCCCAAGAATGTATGGTATTCCTATCAAATTTAAAAGGGGAACCCAAAACATAAGAAAAATCAGAAAGAAATTTTAGAGTGAAAAAAGAACCAGTTTAGTGCCCCATTCGGATCCAAACCCAAGTGACTAAATTTTTGGAAAAAAATGATCAAAAAAGGGATCCCAATCTTGAATGCATAAGAAATCTGGTTTAAAGAAGAAAAATTGAAAAATCAAGAGCTATACTTATGATTATTCTAAGGGAAAATAACATGGTAGTATACCTAACCTATTGAGGTCATAAACCAACCACTAAAACACAAAATATAGAGAATATACCATTTGAGTTATTATATATTAAATGGGTTTTTGGTTGATTTGAAAGTTAAATAAAGAAAGAATTCTTACAATCAATTATACAATTAGCAAATAAGTTATTTCTTTCCACAATGAACACAACTGAACCATTCCTGGTAATAATTTTTCATAAAGATGTATATTTTTCCTCATATCATAGAATAATATTCTTTTTAATTCTCTATAATCAAATGAAACAGGATGCTTCAACAAGTTATCCCATGTCCACTTAATGCTTCAGTTTCTTACCTCATCCACTAGCTCATCCAAATCCATATGAGCCGAGCCACTTCCTATAACCAGTTCCTTTAAATATGTTGTGATGAAATCCCTCATACGAAAGTAATAATTAAGTGAAAAATATATTTATTAAAAATTTAAGAATCACCATGAAATCACTAGAGTTAAATCTATTGACATTAAAACCCCCTAATTATTATTACTTAATATTTTATTAATTATTTATTATATAAAATAAATTATTATTTATTAATTTATTTATATACTATTTATTATATTCATTACATAAATTTATTAATATTCCACATTATTAATAATTAATAATATTAGTTAGATTGTTAATTAATAATTACATTAATCATATTATTATCTATTGATTATATTATTAATCATGTATTATTATTAATAATATTTTATAATTATATTGTGGAAAAAGTGAAACTCGAGTCCCACCATGAAAAACATTAAGGTGTGTCAGGAACCAATCTCTTATTAAAGGGAATAATGGATATAATATACATTTATATGTTGGAATTACTTTAATAAATGTAATTTTAAATAAAATAACTATAAATTAAACAATTATTAAAATTCGGTTACATATATAATACAAAAAAAAAACACTTTCATGAATAGGGTTCACACTACCATAGACCCATTATAAAATATAATTTTTAACTTAAACCCTTTAAATAATTTTTTTAATAAAACCCAATTAAAAAAACTCTTCCATAGGAAGAAGATGAACTAGAAGATTAATTTTTAATTTAATTAAAAAATTAAACAGATATTAATGGTCGGTTGAATAGGTGAGGGGTTTTAGTGCATGGGGTTTAGTGGGAAAGTCAATTATCATATACCATATAAATATAAAAAACAAAATTAAGCATCTAAAATTATTTTATAAATTTATTAACTAGATATATTAAAGGTTGTATTGTAGCTAGTTCATAGAGGGTCATTTGGGACACTAATTTAGTGAATCCGACCAATCGGTCCATACATAATCATTATCATATATTTTTTTAAATTCAAAACTATCATTTATCAATGCCTATATAATACTAAAAATTGACATAATTTTATCAGCGCTAACTAAAATCACTAATCATGATCACCTTTATAAGCATTTTTTCACATTGATAAAAATGTTTCCTTTATATATTTTATAATATATATATATACATATATTTACAATGTAAATATATATTTAAAATTATGTGTGCATGTATTTACATATATTTATATATTTTATTAATATTATAAAATATATAAATAATATATAGAAATATTTGACCTTAAAAAATGTATATCTAATACTTTCCATGCTTGAATTTTTTTGAGAGAAGACAACACATAAGGTGGAAGATATGTCCAAGGAGAGGTATGGTGTGGTGCTTTCTAATTCCCCCATTACCCACACTCTGTTTGTAGTAGAGGGATTACCTGAGTTGTAATGTCACCCCTTAATTCATCATTAGACTAGGGTTTAAATCCTAGAAGACACTGATGAGGGGGAATTTATCATCCCATTTATGGGAAAAAAATAGGGGAACACACTCTGAGAATTCACAAAAGTAGGCATAATGGTGAAACCGGACTGATAGAGTTATGTGATAGACAAGTGATGTAGTATGAAAATATTTAGGCATCACTCGGTGGGTGGATGAATTGGATGATGAGTGCATTGGTTCAAATCAATCAATATTTTACCATCATAGACATTTGATGTGGAATGAAAGGGTTACATACCACATGATGATCAACTTAGTGAAACCATTTGAATGACACACATGTGACATGGTTGGTATTATAGTGAGACACCACATAGGCATTGCAAGGTGGGATACCCAAAAAAGTGATGAGTGTGTTGAATCCTATCAACCCACCATCCCCCCGCACAAATTTTCTATATGGTATAGAAGTGTTCCCCAACTTCTTATAAGGTAATGATTTAACCTTCATACGGGTAATACGATGTAATTATTGCAGATGGAAGGGGGGGTATAATGACAGATGACTGATGACTTGGAATAATGTAGGCTCCCCGTTTGAGCCTTTGGGTCATATTTTGCAAATAGAAATTGGGCAACAGTCAACAAATATTTCAAGACATTTAGAACATGAGTTTTCAAGCCAATCAATGTAATAATATAGGTCCATTGGGTGTTTCCAATTCCTTATATGGAGGGAAGAGGCCTGGCCCAATAGGGTGTTTGGATGTATGTGTTATTTGCAGTTTGTAATAATCTGAACCTAATATATATAATTCATACAAAAATTTATCAAATTTATATTCATCAATAAAAATATTCAATAATGTATTTAAATAAATTAAAAAATTTACATGAAATTATGATGTATTAAAATTTTATTTTTTATAATTATATAAATATATGAATTAATATATATTTATTTTAGTATATTTATATCAATATATGTAGGTAAGTGAAAATATATTTAAATATAATTATTGATGTTATGATGAATATCCCATTTTATATTACTTGAAAATGGGTACCTTGCATAATATATTTTATATATACCTATTTATATAATCACAAATATTATTTATATTACAATATACATATATATTTATATAAATAAATTTTTTATATATTTTAAAAATTTATACTTTTGTTTGTTTATTTACACTTATTTATGATTATATATAAAAGTATAATAAGACACACACACAAATATATTGAAATATAGTGTTATGAAATTCATAAATAAATATATAAATACATTAACTATAGTTCATATTTAAATTTATATATTAACATTAATTTTATATAATTTATAATATACATATATTTTTATAATTATATGTGTTTGTGTGCATATATTTATATATATGGTTATATATTATAAAATTTATAAATAACATATTTAGATATTTTATCATAAAAAAATTATATTTTAAAAATATAATTGGAATTCAAATAAGAAATCATGTACAATCATATTTACTTATTCTATATAAAAATGAATCAAATTTATATTAATCAATAAAAGTATTAAATAATGTATTTAAATACATTAGAAATTACTATGTAAATAAAATATATTAAACATTTATTTAAATAATTATATAAATATGTAAATGAATATATTTTTATTTACGTATATTTATGAAAATATATGTCGATTAATGTGTGTTCATGTGTGTGTTAATATAATTGTTGGGGTTGTGAATAAAATCTATGTATGACCTCAAAAGTTTATTTTGCTACAAAAAAATATTATGAAAAAATGGGGGATCAGTCTATGTTTTTATATAAAATATATTTGTACGTTTATGCATGTATATATGGATATATTCATTCATATATTTATGTGTATGTATATATATATATATATATGTTTATGTATGTATGTATGTGTACGTGTCTATGTGGGCATGTACATATAGGTGTATGTATGTATATGAATGTATGTGTATGTGTATGTGTGTATGTGTGCATGTATATGTGTATGAATGTGTATATATGTGCATGTACATATGCATGTGTGTGTGTATATAAGTGTATTCATGTGTATATGTACACATATCTATGTATTTTCAAGTGTGTGTGTGTGTGCACGTATGTGTATACATTTTAATGTATGTGTATTGTAATGTCTTGAAAATTCCATGTAATTGTTTTTAATTATATGGAATTATTGTGAGGCCACAGGCTCTGACGACATGTGATTCTAAGGCCCAAAGAACACAGACTGGAATTTTGATGTTTTTTATGGTACGTTCAGTAAATGTGCGGGTGAAGTTTTCTATCTTTTGAACCGATGCTCATATCAGCATCATTGAACTCAGAACACCAAGATTCTCCTAGAAATGACTTACTTCAGCTGACAAGGGTAGAGTGGAGAAGTTGTTTTTCAGACATTTCTAGAAAAATAATAAAACAATTTAAAAGAATTATTTTATTTCTTTTCTCATTGTTAAGCAGCAGACGGTGGTGTAGTGGTGCAACAACGAGGATCATTAATAGAGGGTCATTAATGGACCGTTTGTAACCGCTACACTATTATATTAATGGATAATTAAACGTGTCTCATTAATGAGCGTCATTAATAAGTGCAATGTTTCTACGTAGGATTCTTTTAATATTCTGATGTGTTGGAGTTTAGGGATTAACAAATGAAGGGAATATCTAATGAACCACCAGAGGAACCCCTCTCTAATAAAGATTGAAGAATGAAGAAAGAAGTGAAAAACATTGGAGGATCAAATTCAGAGGTTGATGAGTGGCGAAGAATTCCAACGAACATGGATTGAAGCTGACATGGAACCCTTCTTTCTCCCTCAGTGGATCCAACGTATCTAGGTATGTGTTTAGGTGTTCTGTGAAATTGATAATTATTTCCTCATTCTTCAAATTGACAACAAACATGGATCAACCGACTAACGGGTTGATCCACGATCCGTTCATTTTTTTGGGAGGTTCTAATTCATGGATTTTAATTGGGGTTTTAATTTTGATGTGTGGTCAATAATTTCCCCTATGATTAAACTATAACCCGGAGGGCATAGGCCGACACGAACAATGCCTAGACCCTCTGCCATAGTTGTGTTTTGTGCATTCTTCGAGGCTGAATGTTCAAGTTGTCAGAAACGTGATTCTGAGGACTCTACAGTGAATAAGGAATCCTACAGAGGTTGTAGGCTCAAGTGGATCAAGAAACAGATCACCAGAGTAGCTTCGGTGGCCAGTAGAAGGTGTCGTCGGCAGCGCCCAACGGCGGTGAGGAGGCGCAGAGCCCATCGGTGCCGCATGGAGGAGCGGCCCGCACGGGTCACTTGGGTTAGTATGAGGCACGCGAACCCCATCCGCAAGCGTGAAAAATGTCCAGCCATCTGCCAGCCATACTGGGTGAAGAGGTGGTTCCAGCTAGTGCCACCGGGTGCAAACTGGACGGGCCCGCATCCTGGCTGGCGAACTAGCCTGCACTATGTGGGATAGGATTCTTCTAGTGGGCCTCTCCCCACCATGTTGGTTGGGCCACCCGCTGGTCCAATAGGCCAGATGGGCCGGACCCATTCTGGACCCACACCGGACCCCTAGACAGGGTCGGGTCGGGTCGAACTGGACCAAGACCCGACCGACCCCATTTCACTGAAACGATCATAACTTGCAGAACGAGCATATGATTGATGCACTGTTTACAGCAAGAGGACCCTTGCAACAAGGTGGTACTTTTGAGACAATCCACTTGAGTTTTGAAAAATGTTGGAGTATAGTCTGGTTGGATTAGAATTTAATCCAACCATGGCTTTTTTACTAAAAAACATATAACTTATAAACCAAGCATTCGATCGACACGCTGTCTGTTGCATTGCAACCCTTACAACAAGAAAGATATTTGGGTTACTACAAAGTAAGTATTTTTTGAGGTAAAAATATGACCGATGCATTGAGGAGAAGAACCTTAAGAACTCATATGTACAAGGTGCAGAAATCCAGTGGCTGACTGTCAAGTGAAGAGCGACTGTTCATGGATCGGCAAGATAGAGACCCTCCATGGATCGGTAATGGAACGAACATATGTGGATCGAAATGAGAGCGACCCTCTTTGGATCGGATGTAGCATGAACCTTCATGGATCAGTACTAGCACGACCCTCCATGGATTGGTATGAGAGTGACCATCTGTGTATCAGCAGTATCACGACCTATTATGGACTAGCCATAGAGAGACTCGTCGTGGATTAGTAGCAGAGAGACCATTTTTACATCGGTAGTGGAAAAACTCTTCTCAGATTAGCATCTGAACCTCTCAATAGAATAAGATGATCTTTCTTATGACTAATCATCTTTATTTCTATTATTTGAGCTGTATATCTAGTGTGAGTTGTCATTTAATTTGTGCTTTGTGATTGAGATCCTACTTTGTGGTTTACCTTTGTGGATTTCCAAGAGACCTTCAGGGGTTTCGGGTTCCCTATTGAGTATTGTTATACTAACCTCTGCACGAGCTTCATCTGCACCTGTTGTGTCTTGTGAAGATGATGGAAAGCTTGACTGAGACTTGGGGAGCTAAGGCTAGACGGTGTTTGGAGGTGATCGATAGATGTGGTGAGCTACAGTGATGTCAAATGGTGAGCTGTACCTACTCTTCAGGTAGGATCCTTGGAGGAAGGTCTCTAGAGATTGTTTTTCTTTTCTTTTTTGTTGTAAATTTCTTTCATTTGGGCTTGTACACTGGACCCTTTACATTTAGTACTTACTTTTACTCTCACTAGTGATGCCTTGTGTTCTTCTTTGTGTGTGTTCTCTGTCTGTGTGCGTACAAGTTTAAATGAAATTTCTTCCCTTTTTTGTTTATTCTTTTCTAGTGCTAGTCACCAACCCCTAGCCTATGGAAGGCAGGCTTGGGGTAGTCATGAAATAGGCCCCGGGGGACGGGTCGTGACATGTATGTATGTTTATGTACATGTATATATATGTATGTATGTAAGTGTGTGTGTGTGTGTGTGTGTGTATATGTGTGTGTGTTTGTACGTTTGTGTATGTGTATGCTTGTATGTGTGTGCATGTATGTGTATGTGTGTGTATGTGCACTAGTATGTGTATATGTGTGTCTGTATGTGTATTTGTATGTGAATTTTCATATATGTATGTGTATGTATATGTAAGTGTATATATGTGTATGTATATCTATACATATGTGTATGTTTATGCATGTATGTGTGTGTGTCTATGTATGTATGTATGTGTATGTGTATGTATGTGCATGTATATACATGCACATGTTTTTCATGTATATACATGCACATGTTTTTCATGTCTGTGCATGTGTATGTGTATGTATGCATGTGTAGGTTTTTGTACATTCTTGTGTATATGTTCATGTATGTGTATTTATGTGTACAAGAAATTCATTATTATTTTTAAATATTATTGAAAACATTTAGATACAATTGTTATTAATAAAATATATATAACTATTATTTTTTAAATTTATATAATTTTTAATTTATGAAAAATATTTTCATAAATAAATGTAATATTTAATATTAATCCAATTTAATTTTTATTTAAACTTAGATAATTAATATTATTTATTCATTTTTAATATGTTGGTAATTTTTTCAATTTTAATTATGAGTTTTGTTCATTTTTAACATTTATTATTTTAATATTATTTATTTAAAATATTTCTTCATTTTTAATATTTTGTAATGTATTCATTTTTAATATTTATTGATTTATATTTTTATAATTTAATATATTTTTAATATTTATTAATACATATTTTATTATTAATATTTAATATTTTTAATATATTTTCAATTTCAATTATTAATATTTAATTTTTTTTATTTTAATATTTTTTTATTTAAATTAGTATACAATCATTATTTTTTTATTTTTAAGTAGTAATTTATTTGAATCTCATGTAATTAAATGTAATTTTTTATATTTATTATTTTTTATTTTAATATTTATTCATTTTTAATATGATTTTTAATCTATATATTAAGAGCCCCAAATAGATCGTGAACTATAGGGCCCAACCAATTAGAAAAACTAAAAGAAAAGAGTTTTACTGATGCCCATTGACATTCTCATTCCACTAATAAACCTTATATTGACCCATAATTCCAAGTCTATAGAATATAGATAATTTATGGATATAATTACTATTCATATAAGTGGCCATCCTAATAGAATGATCAGACCAATATCATGGTCCTCATGCACATTGACATTCTCATTCAACCAAATCATGTAAGAGGCCTTCACCACAAAACCCTCAACATGTTTAGGAATTGAGATGTGTGATTTAGTTTGTTGTGGCATAGGAATATAGTTGGAAACTCACATTATGTGAAGCTGTAAACTTCAAACTGATTTTTCATAATGCCTCAAAAAACCCTTGCATAAGGACATTGAAAAAAAATGTGTTCAATTGAATCATTTTTAGACTTATATAAGCTATAACTTGCACACATAGTGATACCATATTTCACCATAATGACATAAGTGGGTATCTTTTAAAGGGAATCTCTTAATTGAAGAATATACTAAGAAGACACAATCTAGGGTTTGATAAATCACATTAGGTCATTCACTAGTTTCGGGGGGGGGGGGGCTTCCATGAAGAAATTATAATAAATCCAGAAGGTAAGCACACCCAGCCTAAGTGGTTCCCAAACTAGGGTGTCTCAATTTGACATAAAGTGGAAAGCGAAAAATTTCTATTTGATGGAATCACAGAAGTGATATATACTGGATCTAATTTTTTCCTTGGTATTCATTTGAGGACCATTGTCCAGCTCATACCAGTGATTTTTCAATAGAGATCCAATCCAATTTTCCTTCTAAAAAACTCATATTTTAGTTAATAGTAGGTAACCATCTACTATGAAACATCAACTCAGAGTAAATATTCTATGATATATGGCCAAATGGAAGAGTAGAGATAAGTATTTCTATAATTTTGAGGCATAATCAAAAATCAATTCTTTAGAATCTTATTAGAGACTGGGTTCTCATTCAGAATTTTCCAAATAAACTGAGCTTGTAATACATAATTAAAAAAGGCCATATTTTTATTACCAATGCCTCCTTCAATGATGGGTTTTAAATAGATGCTCCACTAGATAGTGAAAAAACTACACTCATATATACTAACATTCCATAAGAATTTTCATATACTTTTTTTGAGGATTTTAATAAAAAAATTGTCCACTTATAAGAAAAGAAAGATTAAACATATTTGGGAAAGGAAAATCCCCTGATAGGAGAGATTATTATGGTAAGAGATAAACCTTTCCAAATACTACGCTTCACTTTGATGCTATTATAATTTTTTTTAGATGAATAGATTTTGGTATATTCAAAAATAGGGGTATAACCATATAAATGAAAAGTATATTTCCCTCTCCTATGTTCATATTCCTTTTAATTATCACCTTCCTTCAAGAATTGATGTTATGACTAAAGAAGGTTTATGATTTCACCATGATGATATGTTGATTAGAAATAGATCTATAATGATCCAAAAATTTCTTAAAATAATCAATATTATAAATACCTCTCTATGAAAATTAATGAGATCCTCAACATAAAAGATATCAAAGGGAGCCTTCACCCCCCCCCTCCTAGCTTAGATGACCCTTATTTTTCCTCTGTTCATTATGTTCGGTATACATCTACTGAAGAAATCCATAATAATTATAAGTAGAAAGAAAGATAAATGATTACCATTTCTAATTCCCTATGAACAAGAGAAGAAAATTTTAGGGTTTTTATTGAACAAAATTGAAATCCTAGTGGAATTGAATGATAATTTTGTCATATCAATGAATAACACACAAAAGTTTAAACACTGAAGAACCACAACAAATAAATTCCTAGTCGATGGTATCAAATAATTTCATGAAATCCATCTTATGGGATTAATTCACTTTCCTTATAGATTTTCATAATAGGTTATCACATTCTGTGGAAGTTAATATAAAATCTTGAATTTTCCTTCTATGAACAAATCCTTATTGATTATAAGACACCACATTTCCAATGATATTAGAGATCTCGATAGAAAAAATCCTAATTTAAATTTTATTGATAGTATTAGCTAGGGAAACCATTTTTAACTAATTGAAAGAATATGAAAGATTATTTTTAAGAAATAAAATTAGGAATTAATTACCTTTTTAAGAATTTTATTCTTAAAAAAGGCATAGATCATGTTCCTCAAATCCCCATAAACGGTATACTAATATTCTTAAAAAAATAGATTAGTGAAACGATCAGGCCCTGAGGTACTCCTTTGGATGATATAGAAAACATTACTTTTAACATCCACCAGATCTAGAATCCTTGTGAGCATTATGATATTAGGATCATTAAAAATAGTTTTAATGAAATTCATTATATCATTAAGGTTTGGATTTGAGGTATATTCAAAGAGATCTTGAAAATAATTAATAATGCAGTCATTGATTTCTTTCTTCCTAAAGACAATTTCACTTCCATTATTTATATAATTGATTGTCTTAGAGGTTTTCCTATTTTTTAATGTTATTAAAGATATTAGTTATTATATCACCTTTCATTAACCATTTTCAATAAGTTTTTCTTTAAAAATAACTTCTTTCTAATTTAAATTCTCCGTAATCCTTGAAGATAAATATACTTACCTATTGAAGAGGGAAATGTCAATGTCCTCCTCATGCATGTTTTGCATCACCTCAATATCTGTTTACAATTCAAAAATTTAACCAACAAAATTAGATAATTACTCCTTGCTCTATGCTCTCAAGCTGACATACAGGTTCATGAGCCTTAAACCACAATCTTGTAGATCATCAATACAATTAATTTTTGGCATAGAATTCATGAAATATTATTTTAAAATCTATATTATCTTACATTTCATTATTAAATTTTAATGTTAAGGCACTATTTTATTTTTTACAAATCATATTATATTGGATGGGCTGATGATTAGAATTACACTTTATCAATTTCCAATATTGATAATCCACCCAATGTTCTAAGGATAATAATTTTCAAATGGTTTCATCTATATTTCTAGCAATTATTATATTCATGATTTTATATAAAAAGTGAATCTATTATTATAAATAGAAACATCCACATGTTCATTGGGATTAAAACACTCTTTAAATTCCCGTCTAGAAATGGAAGTTAAAGGTTCACCCTTTCTTTCATGTATTTCCATAGTAACATTGAATTCCCCTATAATAATATTGGTCCCTTGAATAATATTCCAATGATTACTAAAATTATTGCAAAGATCTATCCATCCTTGAATGATTTTAATTTATAAATGAAATAGAAACAAACAAAATACCTTCAAAAGTAACTAGACTTATAAGAATTTATTGGCTATTATAAAGAACATATTAAATTTTAACTCATTTTTATACAAAAAACCAAAGCATTTACACCTTTGTAAAGTGTGTATTAATACCAATAGTGAGATTTCATAGGGACCTAAAATTAATTCATTTAAAATATATCAATTTCAATTTTGGATTAAAAATACTAATCATTAAAGGGTGATGATTTAAAATAATTTTCATACATGTTTTAGTAATGGGATAGTTGGATAACACCTAAAAATTCTAAAAATAACATTTATTTATTACCACTTTTGTTTTTTCATTTCATGATAATATATTCTGGATTTATGATCCCATGATAACTTTTTGTGTTACCTTTATTAGAAATCTAGAGCATTTCCAAAGAAGGATAAAAAACCTGGATTCTTAATTGGGTGTTAAGAAAGAGCCTCTTCATTTACATTGATTGATCCAACTGATTGGTCAAATTTATTGAAAGGATTTTGAATTTTAGATATAATAGGACAATCCTTCCCATAGGGTATCAAACACCCTTAATCTTTGGATACAACCCTCTTTGGTATATTTTAAAATTTCGGAGAATCTTTGAGAGAATCTCCCAGTAGTTTATTTTTCTTTCAACCATCCTCTTTTTATAGGCATACTCCTATAGGTTCCAATCCCAAAACATCTATATATCCACCCCTTTTATTGAGATCCATTTATTATAATATAATGAATGATCCATTATATCCCTCAATAAGATTCTATTTACCAAGATTATTTCTAGAGTGATCAAGGAAAATTTCATTAAATTAAACCACTTCTTCTATAACTAGCTCACCCCATTCTATTACAACAATAGATTTATCCATTATAAGAAATCCAGAGAAAAAACATACTTCCAATGCTCTTAGTCAACTGAAATAGTTACTAGCTTCCAATATACTCAAATCATATACTTACTTACAGATCTAGAAGGGACAGAATATGGGAAAAAAGATGTTTTAACTTTATGAGAGATTAAATTACTATGATTTCCTTTTTCTTCTAATGATCCATCCTGAGTCTTTTTATCCAAATTCAAGGATAGATGCATCTTTTTTGATATACAATAATTGTCCATTTTAGGATTATTTAGTGAGACCTTATAACCCTTAGAGGTACCTATCTTTTTATCCTATATCTTTAGACTTGCTGACAATTGTATATTTCATTCCCTACAAACTTGCAGTGATTATATAATGTTGGTATTGTTGTATATTCAAAAGAAATGTCAAAATTTTCACTATTAACAATTAGAGAGTTATTGTTTAGTTAATGGATTCATCCACTAGGACCATAGAAATTTATCCCATCCTACCTTCAATAGTGTTTTAATATTTTTTTATGGGTGCTCCATTTCAATATGTTATGTTCTTCAAGATTTGAGGGTTCCAAAACACCCAACTAAGGACATGGATATTAATTATTTTGGGGAAATATTGTGTATCTGTTGATGGAGGATAATTTTAAAATTTCATTCAAATATTTTGAATAACCTAAGTTTGAGGTTGAAAAAATTGGATTCCAAGGCTGTGGAACATAGAGTTTGAAATTGGAAGACCAGTTTGAAATACCGATTCTCTATAGGGATGATCATCCAATTTTAAAAGCTCCAGTTCCGATTGATCTTCAGCTTCAACTCCACCAAATTCAGATTTTTCCCCTTTACAGGAATTAATCTTCCAATAAGGGAGAACTTTCAAATATCAAGCCTCTACATGAGAGGTTTTTTTAACTACGATAACGATCTTACCACCCTCACATTTTGAGACACGAAACTCATATGGGGGATGAGTGAAGGTTCTCCCACCTGGAGAAATTTCATACTCAAGATCACTAAGAATGTAACTCCTTTACTTAATGGTGGCCAAAGATTCTTCTGAGTCTCTACTATAGACATAGTCAGCTAACCTAATTCCATTCCGTACAAGTATATTGAGAATTAACATGTCTTGAATTGACCCAAAATATTCATAGCCATATATATAGGTATATGATGTAGTTATTGTTATTGATATTTTTTTACAATTTATAAAATTTTGTATTATATATTCATTTTTTTAATATTGTTACAATTTAATAATTTTAAATTAATAATATTTTTTAATTTTAATATTTAATCATTTTTAATATTTTTGAAATTCATTCATTTAATATTTTATTGAAATTTATTCATTTTTGAATATTTATTTATACATTTCTATTCATCAATATTTAATATTTTTTATATGTTTTCAATTTGTATAATTAATATTTATTCATTTTTACATAAATGTTTTTATATCTAAGTCTATATAAAATTATTATTTATTCATTTTTAAGTAGTAATTTATTATAAATATTTTGTATTTAAATGTAATTCTTAATATTTATTCATTGTTAATATTTTTCGTAATTTATATAATTAACAGTATTTATTCCTATTTTTTATATATTTATAATTTATTCATTTTTATTTATTATATTTTATTCATTTCATCATTTCCTTATTTAATATTATTTATTCATTTCAAAAAAATTTATAATTTATTCATTTTTAATAATATTGAATTTAATATTATTTTAATTTATTCATTTTGAATATTTATTTATGATTATTTATTTATTATTATTTGATGTTTCTAATTTGTTTTTAATTTATATAATCAATATTTATTCATTTTTATATAAATATTTTTTATTTATATATTTATATAGTTAATATTTGTTAATTATTAATTATTAACTTATTGTCAAACAATTTTATAAAAATGAAATTTTTAATATTTATTTATGGTTAATATTTTTTTAATTTATATAATTAGTATTATTTATCCATTTTATTTTTTTGGCATTTTATATAATTGTTTCATTTTTAATATTTTTCAATATATATTATTAATATTATTTATTCATTTTTAATATTTATTCATTTTAAATATTTATACATTTAATATTATTTTTTAATTTTTAAAATATCTATGTATTATTTTTTATTCATTTTTCACTTTCTCAAGTTTTTATAAATGTTATGTTTAGAAAAGATAAACTTTTTTATCACACCAAAATGGAGCGATGATTAAAGATAGAATTTTTAATGTTTAATGTCTTAAAACAGATAAATATAATTTTATTATCACTTTTTGACACTAATAAATTCACATATTTATTAGCATTTAATCAAATACTGATAAGAGATATCTTTTTCAATGCTTATAATTTTTGTGTTGATTAATGTGGATTTTATGAGTGTTTTTTAGTAGCAGTAATAAAATCTTTTCACCCATTCTAAATGACCATAATTGATCGTGCCATTCAATATCTCATGAAATCCAATCGTTTCTAAGAATTTATGAAATATTTTGGATGCATCAAGACCTAAAAATTGAGTGTATGTTATTCTAATCAGGTTTTCATGTATTTCTCACCAATTGTGGTTGTGTATTCATGTTTTTGTCATTTTATCCACTCAACGAACCTTCCATCTATTCTAGTCTTATCCATTTTATCCTATGTTTTTCATCTTTATTAGGGGTAAGTGATTATGTTATTGTAAAAAATTTTACATAATCGATGTTGTTTGGATCTATTTTCATTTTCATGCTATATAGTGACCCAGGGAATGAACCAATTATTGTTGTAATGCATCACACCATAACTAGCATGATGTTATAAAGTGTATTCCCTACAAAGATAAACAAAAATAAAACTTTCAAAATTCTATTAATTAAAAAACATAAAATGGGTTGGTAGACCTTATAAATTCTTTGTAATGTTTTTGAAAACTTCATTTTTTTGTAAATTTAAAAATCTTCAACCATTTAACAATAAATATTTTGAAAATTTTCAAAGAAATAGATGATACAAATATTCACACATCTTAAAGATGAGTTAAAATTTTGATTTAGGTTTGTATTAAGTAATATGGATTTGACATGGGAAACTTCTTAACATGGTATTTTGGAACCCTAAATTAAATATTTGAAAAAAATGTTGAAAGTGAATGGACATTTTTTATTTAAAAAAAATATATATATCAATACTCCAAAAATATTTTTAATCATTTATTTTTCTCATTGATAAGTATATTTGGTTTTAAATAAACACTTAAATTTTATTAATTAAATTATTTATTTCAAATATATCATTTGAATCATTTTTATTAAATTATTTAGAAATCCCTTATGCAATAGTGAAAACCGTAGGAGGTTAGTGGTTTTCCTTTTGTTTAAAACTCAATATTGTATTTTTAAAAAGTTTTAAAGAATATTTGGTTTCTTTAAGAACACCACTTAAATTTCAAAATTAATCAATTTATTATTATTTTTTAAATAGTTTGGTTTAATTAAAGAAAAAATTTATAGGAACTAGGTTTGATAGTATAAACAAATGTGTGTTCTTAAATATGTTGTCATACTACTTAAATAATATCAATTGATTGATTAGATTGTTTCCTGTAACACAAATGTTTCTTTAATATAGATTCATATGGTCAAATTATGATATATATAATTAATTAAAATAAAGATAAAATGATGTTCTATATATTATAAATAATATATTAGAGTTTATGAGCATACAGAAGAACCACACACTCGATCTTGATCCTCACAATCTCTTGAAAAATTGATTCGATGATGAAAGAGGACAATCTTCAAATATATGGATTCCTTATTCTCTCCCATTTGGATACAATTTTGTTCTATATATTACTTTGTTGGAGGAAAAAAGTAGGGTTCCCATATTTTATTTTCAACTATCACTAGTTGGGGTCTTTCATGGTACCTGGTAAAGTTTTGTTTCTATCCAACATATGATGGAGGTATTCTTTTCGTCAAATTTTAGTATCCGTTTTCTTGATGAGGATGTATTTACTCATATATTTGAAAAATGTTACAACTTGGATTTTCTATGTATAATTTTTAGAAATTTTATGGATTATTTTTGAGACTATTTGATTAGATGACATGTGATTCTAAGGCCTAGTGTTCCCAGATTAAATATTTTAAATATATTAAATATATTAATATTTAACACACACAAATATTTCCTAAAAAGTGGACTAACATCTAAATGGGGAATTGGTTTATTAATATGATGAGACCATTAATTTAGAATTTGGGTTTTATATTATGTGAAACATAACCTTTTTCGGTGCACATCATTTGTGAAAAAGTCATCCCAGACATAAAATGAATGAAATAATTTTAAAAAAAATATTTTACTTATCAATTAAGAGAGGGGCCTAGATTATCCTTTAAATAAACTGTTATGGTGAATTATTAGGTTTAGCCACTAAATCCTAGAGATCTGAAGAACCATTGGAGATCCATTAAAGGATATTCCATTGGCGAACGACAGTCAGATCATTGATCGATGGTCAGTGTACATTGAGATTTGAGGATATCACTAACGAAAACAAAAAAGATTTTTTCTTTATCAGTGTAGATCCAAATTGAGGTAGGATAATGTTTTGTTTGAATTGTATCCCATTATTAATTCCTATGAAAAATGATAATCAATTGGCCAATATATTGATTCACGGATCAGTTGTATTGTGTGGTGGCTTTATCTGTAGAGATTTATTGTGTCAGACCCTGACTATTGAAATTATTTTATTTTAGTCTTTTATTGTTTGGGATGTTTTTGTTGTGGTTTGGGTTGAGTATTGGTTTAAAATTTTGGGTATATGGTTTAAAAATAAAGTTTTGGGGCTTAGTAGTAGGGTCCGTATGGGCATTGCATAGTTAAAGGAAACTATGCGGCTCCACCCAGGTGACCATGCAACATGTCTTAGGGACCAAGAGTATGGTGCACATGTTTCACATGGTTTGGGAAACCATTCAAAAAACATCTATGAGGTTCTTTCCATTTGGACAGTAGTGACCATACAGTTTGTGCATGGTTTGTTAAACCATGCGGCCCAACCGTGCAAGCTTCCCAGTTTCTTAAAATTTTGAAATTACTAGTTTTCCCCTCCATGTTTTTAACCCAATTTTGGGTATTCCTCCCCTCCTTTTATCTAGGCACACCAGGGGGCTTCACCAAAGCCCTCTTCCTTGCTTCCCAACCTCCATTTAAGCTCCTCGAAGGTTCCTATGCTGATTTTCTTTGGTTTTTGTTCAATTTTCTCCTCTTCTTTTCCTCCTCCTTGGATTTATGGGGTTTTCTTAGTGGGGGGTTCTCTATTGACCAAACCTTAGTGTTTAGGGTTAGTGTACGACCTGATTTCCTAAATGTTAGGGTATGTCGATTATGTCTTGGTCTAGGATCTCTCTTCCCCTAAAGTTTCATTGCATCCTCACTCTGTTGAGGTAGGTTATTCCATTAGTTTCTGTCTCTACTCATTCCTTTGATTCTTATGGATTTTAAAATAGTATAAAAATATGTTTCTCATGATTATTGTTTTTTTGGCTTATTTTGGTGTTTCTTTGTTAGAAAAAATTAGTGTAAGTGGTTTTAAAAAGGGTTCTTTAATTATGTTGCAAAGTTATGCACATTAGGTGTTTGTTAAAATGTTATTTGTTCTTCTAAAAATGGAATTGTATGTTTTTTATATTTCTTATTCTTATTTTTGTTATAATATCAGTTTTGGATTATGAATTTTCCATTTTTTGTGTAAATTTATGATTTGGATGAATGAATCATATGTGTGGTGTGTTATGTTGGTTGGAGAACATGTGGTGTTTCTTTAATAATGGTTTTTGGTAAATTCATGGGTTCTTGTGGAAAAAATTAGATTTGGGAACATAAATGTGTGTTCAGGATGCACACATGGATGTGCACACAAATTGTAATGTTCTTAGATAAAAAATTTCAACTGAAAACACAGATTTAAAAACACTTAACCCACCTCCTTATTTATTCTCTCCAAAATTTTGATTCTTCAAAAATGACCATTCATTCTAAAATACATTAAAATTGGTTTCAACTATATGTTAGGTTATGGAATATCTGGTACTTTGAGAAATGACTGGTTTCTAGATGGTACAGAAGCCTGATTTTCACCTTTCTATATTTTTTTTTTTTTCATATTTGTTTTGAAATGGAGTTGGAATTGGATTAGATTTGGAATGTAAAGGCCCATTTGGCATTTCACAAACAAAAAATGGTGTTTAATTTTGTTTCTGAAATGATTTTTGACCTTTATTGAAATAATATAATTGATAGTTTTGAAGGCCCGATTAGCACTTTAAGTTGTTTTTCAAAACAATTGTGCTTTTAAATGTACAAATACCCGATTGGCATTTTTGTATATTTTTTGAAATGGATTAAATGATCATGTGATGTGAAAACCCAATTGGAAATTGTGAGTGGATTGTTATATGATAGAAACCCATATAGAGGATCTCCCTATGTGGGTTATCATGTGGGTGGTTTCATTGGTTGGGGTGGAAATGTGTGGAGGTGGTAGGTAAGGTGATTCACACATGTGAGGGCCTCCTAATAACACAGTGTACATTTACCATGGGTTCCCTAGGATACTTTTAGAAGTTTGAGTGATGATTTCTTGTCGACCCTGATTATATGGTTTGGTACCCCATGGTTGTCTTAGAGGCTAGGTGAATTGTTCCACTATTGCAGCTAGTTCAGAGCAGCAAGTTGGTTATTGAATATGGAGTTTCACCATATGCTGATGGGTGAGTCCAGACTGAGTACGTCCAGGGACCACTCTAGGGATGTTTAGGAAATTCCCATGGTCATTATCTTTATTTTCTTATTTACTTTATATTGTACTTGGTTTCTTATTTATTCCACCTGTTCATTTTCTTTGCAGTCTGGAATTTTTTTGTTGGATTTTAGCCTGAGTTTGGGTTTTTGAAATGATAATATTCTTTGAAAATTGTTGATATGGTGTGTAGTGTTTTAGAAAGTAAAATCAGTGTTGTTTAATAAAATGAGGAAAAACTAGTTTTATACCTTTATTTCAAACTAGTGTTTATGGATTGTTTTGGGAAAGGAAATGCATGGATTCTATGGTGATTTCCTATTATTATGTTAAGATCACACCCTAATAGTAACTTTTAGTTTTTGTAGATTTGAGCTATTTTATAGGTTCTAATTTATGGTTTGAATTTCCCTTGCAGTAAGTTGGATGGTGGTTGGTGGTGACCAAGAGTTCATATGGAGATTTTGTTATGTAGCCCAGTGTTTGTTTTTTATTTAGTTTTTTTCATGTTCAGTTGTATTTTGAACCCAAATTAGTTTCTGTATTTGTATATTATATGGTGTTAGATTGTGTTTCTTGTTCAGTTTATTTTATTTGATCTTGGTTATTAGGATATAATGATTCCCACATGGATTATATTTTATTTTCAACACTAGTTTCCTGCATGTGGGGATCCGGAACGACCTTCGGGCCATACCATAGACCGAATCAGGGGTCAGTTTAGATGTAATCCTTGTTTGGTTTGTGAAAAATTGGTATCAGAGTAGGACATTTGTGGTTTTGGGTGTCAATTAGATTGGATACTATGATTTTTGGGACTCTGGAGGTAGGTACAAAAAGATGGTCGTGAACTCTTGCTCACTCTTCTCCCCGAGTTACTAGGTATAGTCTGAAATTTGAGTTTTTGTCTTTGATTTGTATTAAAGGATTACAATGGAGGTGAGATAGTGTTAGGTTGTGACATCACACAGATTAGTGACCCAGGTGGATTCTGAGTGTATAGTTCGAGGTCCTCTTAGTTTCTATTGATTACTTGGTGCATGGCCCACTACCATGTTGTCAGGCTAGGCATGGCCACTAGTCACTCATTTCGATAGTTTTTGTTTAAGTTGTTTTTTGTTTTAGTCCGAGTTGATTTGGGTAATATTTTAAATTTAAATTTTATTTTGAAATGGAAACGATCTCTTTCAAATGGTTTCGAACATTAAAAAGGGTTTTAAAATAGAATGTGTTTTGGTTTGAAAAATTTGGGGCATGTTGGGATTTGATAAGTAGGTTTCATGGGTGTGACCCTTGGTGTTTCTAACGGAAATTTACATATGTGTGGGTATATGTGTAAAGTGTGTGTTGGAACATGTGGATGGATATGGATGTACACATGTGTGATGGTTCATATTATTCCATGGGTGTTCATTTTAAATCATAGTCTTGGCCTGGTTTTTTCTAAAATGGATTTAAATGATAAAATGGTTTTGGAAACCGATTCTAGTTTAAATAGTGGGTTTCAGTAATTTCAAAGTGGCTTTAAAGAAATGAATCTTTAAAAAGTTGAAATTAAAATGGTCGTTTTTGAAAAGTGTAATTTCAGTTGTGCTTATATTTTATTGTCTTGTGATCCTATTGTGTTGGTTTGAGATGTTTTTTCCATTGTTCTTCTAGTTGATGTTGATTTTGGTTTCATGTTTCTCATGTTGATCAGAGTATTCAACCCCAAAATGTCCCAAAAATTTCTAGTGAAAATTTCCCAATTTTTTGGTTCTTCTCTAGTGTTTTCAGTTTATCATGGTGATTGAGGTCCACTAGAGGTAGTGATGTGGATTAAAGAAGTCTAGAGTTTCTTCAAATTTTTGGGAACTCACGAAACTATTAGAGTGCTCGTTGTTCTATTTTTCTCAAGGGTCCACCTTTGGAGCAGTGGAAGTTGGTTTTCCCATCATTTTCTTCAATTTGGGATGATGTGGGAAGTGATTAAGTATATTTTCAACAAATTATTTATACCTAAATAGGTGAATTAGAGGAAGGTGGAAGTGTTGCGAGATGTTCTTTAGGGCCGAAGATTAGTGAAATCTTATGTCGACCAATAAAAATAGTTCTATTACATATATCTAGAGGAAATATCATAGGGTCATAGAAGGTGCAAGAAACATAGGGCTCCATCCACAGGCCCTGGATTGAAGCTCGTGCATAGTAAGGAATCATAGAGGGTGAAAGAAAATTTGGTATAGTTTTTTTCCCATGTTAGGATAAGAATTTTACAAGTTTCCCATGTTATAGTTTTTTTGGAAATTGTAAGTTTATAATTTTTTTTAAACTGTTATGGACTTATTCTGTTATAATATGAATAATTGTGTCTATATGGATGTAGATCATAAAATATTTATCCTTTCATGATTCTATTCCTTATTTTCAGTCTCACTTGTTTATAGATACTTATCTTTTTGAAAATCATTGTTTGCAGCTTGTGTTCAGGTTGTGTGGAAAATTTATAGTTATGGTGGTCATGTTTTTTTTCTTGTGCTAAGGAGTTTGGGTTAGTTGTGTGGGGAGTTCCCGGTTATGGTGGGAATCTTTATTAGTTGGTATATAAAAGTTTGTGTTGGTTCTTATTTAAACTCAGGTGGTGTTGGGAGTTCTAAAATTTCCATGCTAGTTGAGGTGTTCTGGTGGGGAGAACCCTCATATGTTCTACCCTCATTCTTATGTTAAAGTTTATTCAAGATCTTTCAGGTGTCACTTGTGGAGGGAAAGGTCTCCTTGAGGTCTATGGATTTTTTCAGTTTTTTTTGGGAATAGAATTGAGTTTTAATTAACTTTCAGCTGAGTGAATTACTGGGGAAATAATGTGTTTATGGGGGGAGAATTGTCACACCCCAATCTTTGAAATTATTTTATTTTACTATTTTCTGGGATTGGGATGTTTTGGTTGAGATTTGGGTTGATTCTTGATTTAAATTTCTGGCCTTATAGTTGAAAAATGATGTTTTAGAGATTGGTAGCAAGGTCCGCATAAGCAGTTCACAGTTTAGGGAAACCGTGTGGCTTCACCCAAGTAACTGTGAAACCTGTTTTTCATTCCAAGAGTAGGTAAAACAAGTTGTGCACAGTTTGGGAAACTATGTGGAAACCTTGTGTTATGTTCTGTCTAGTTTGATAGTTGTGACCATACAGTTTGAGCAATATTTTTCAAACTATGAGACCTAACCGTGTGAGCTGCCCATTTTCTTAAAATTTCAAAATTTCAAGTTTTCCCATCCATGTTTTTAATACAATTTTGAGTTTTCCTCCCCTCCTCTGAAATTATCACATAGGGGACCCCACAAAACCCCTATGCCTTTCTCCCCAACCTCTATTGATGCTTCGTAAAGGTTTCTAAGGTGAGTTTCTTTGGTTTTTATTCAATTATCTCCTCCTCTTCTCATACTCCTTGGATTTATTGGGTTATCTTGGTGAGGGGTTCTATCTTGACCAAACCTCAGTGTATATGGTTGGTACATGACTCTATTTCTTGAATGTTAGGGCATGTGGATTGTGTCTTGGGCGTGGATCTCTCTTTTCCAAAAGCTTTGTTGCATCTTCACTATGTTGAGGAAGGTGTTTCTATTATTTTCCCTTTCAAATCATTCCATTTATGTTTTTTAGATTTTTAATTTTTAAAAAGGATTTTCTAATTCTTTTTGTGTGTTTTTTTTGCTTAGTGTTGTGTTGTTATGCTGGAAAAAATTAGTGGAATTGGTTTTAAAAAGGGTTCTTTAATTATGTTGCAAAGTTATGCACATGAGGTGCTCATTAAAATTTAATTTATTCTTTTAGAAATGAAATTGTGTGTTTTGGATAGTTCTTAACCTTAGTTATGTTATAATATCATTGTGGCATTATGAATTTTTTATTATGTGTGTAAATTGGTGATTTGGATGGCATGACTCATACGTGTGGTGTGTTATGTTGGTTGGAGAACATGTGCTATTTCTTTAAAAATGTTTTTTGGAAACATCATGGATGCTTGTAGTGAACCATTGGATTTGGGAACATACATGTGTACTTAGGATGCAAACATGTATGGGAACACAAATGATAATGTTCTTAGATAAATTTCTCAACATGAAAACCCTGATTTCAAAACACACAACCCTCCTCTTTCTTTCTACTCTCTAAAATCATAATGATTCACAAATGTCCCTTGGTTATAAAATTAACTAAAAATTGGTTTCAACAATATTTATAGTTACTTACCACATGGTAATTTGATAATTGGTTGGTTTCTAGATGATATGGAAGCCTAGACGGCACCTTTAGATATTTTTTATGTTTTTATCTTGGTTTTGAAATAGTGTTGGAAGTGGAATTAGATTTTGAATGTAAAGGCCCATTTTGAATTGTGAATACAAAAATGGTGTTAATGTTGTTTTACAAATTATTTGGAACCCTTTAGTGAAATACTGTAATTGATAGTATTGAGGGACCGATTGGCACATTAAATTGTTTTGGAAAAGAATTACGCATTTGAAAGTACAAATGCCTGATTAACATTAGTTCATATTTTGAGAAATAGTTTAAATGATTTTGTGATGTGATGGACCAGTAGGAAATTGTGAATAGTTTATTATATAATAAGAAACATTATAGATGATCTCCCAATGAGGGTTATCATGTGGGTGGTGTCAATGTTTTGGGTAGACAAGTGTAGTGACGACATGAAAGGTGAGTCACACATCCGAGGGCCTCCCACTTAAATAGTATACATTAACCATGGGTTTCCTAGGAATATTTTATATGGTTGAGTGAATATTTCTTAACAAACCTGATTATATAGGTTGGTACCTACTGGATGTCTTATAGGATAGGTGGGTTTTGCCACTAGTGAAGCTAGTTTAGAGCTGAAAATTTTTTATTGACTATAGAGTTACACCATAAGCTGAAATGTGAGTCCAGATCAAGTATGTCCATGGATCACTCTGGAGATGATTTATTAAATTCCAATGGTTATTATATATATTATTCTATTTACTTTCTATTACATATAGTTTTTTTATTCTACCATTTCATTTTTTAGCATTTTCTGGCATTAGTTTGTTGGATTTTAGCTAGTGTTTGGGTTTTTAAAATGATAATATTCATTAAAAAAATGGTGATATAGTGTGTATTTATTTAAAATGGAATATTAGTGTTGTTTATTTAAATGAGAAAAACCTATTTTTATACTTGTATTTCAAACTCGTGTTTATGGACTGTTTCGGGAAACAAAATGCAGGGATTCTGTGGTAGTTTCCAACTGAGAGTTTAAGCTCACACCCTACTTGTACCTTTAAATGTTGGTAGACCCGAGCTATTTTTTTGGTTAGGTTGATGGTTTGATTTTCCATTTTATAAGTTTGGTGGTGACTAAGAGGTCATATGGATATCTTGTTTGGTAGCTTAATTGTAGTTTTGTATTGAGTTTTCGCCTTCTTCAATTGAAATTTATACTCGGATCAGTTTGGATTTTTTATATGATCTATTTTTGGTTGGTGTGGCATGTTCAGTTTATTTTATTTGATCCTAGTGATTGGGAAATAATCATTCTTAAATGGATTATATTTTATTCCCAATGCTCGTTTCTAGCCACTGGGGATCAGGAATGCCCTTCAGCCCATGCCATGGACCTGGTCCAGTGTCAGGTCGGATGGAAACCCAACATGGTTTGGGGCATATTGGGAGATTTGATTTGGATATTATGGTTCTTCATTCATAATTATATTGAAAAAATAATGATTCCAACCTAACATGTTCAAGTTCTATTAATCCTTTATATTTTTTTCTCCCATTTTTCTATGTATATTCATCATCCGTGCTTCGTTTGACCGGTTATTTGACCCAAATACCAATAAATTGAACATTGCACACCCATTTATTGGCACAACAATTCAATATCATAGATAAAGACTTGGTAGGGAATGGGGGTCAGGAAATGAATGAAGTAGCGATGAATCAGTTCAGATTTGAGATCACCAGTTGTGGTTTCATCATATAGCAGTGAAGTGGTTCAATGATGGAGTTGTGACAAATGAAACAGATAGTTGGATTCTAATAAAAGAAAATGACAAGGGTTGACCAGATCAGATCATACTTCTCCAGTGTAATTCATGGTCATATTTGGCATTATAGGAGTATATGACACCGTGGGAGGTAAAACATCATATTCTCGAAAACCCTAATACACACGTCATTTATTTCAAGAACACATACTCTCTGGGACTCTCATAGAAGTGGCTAGGGTTTTTTGTTAAAGTTAAGTGTCACAAATTGTTTAACCCTATCACATAGAGTGTGACTCTTCCCTATTATATTGGAGTGTACCTTAGAGGGAACATAGACCTAATAAATAGTACACGATCATGGAAACACCGTATACTTCGAAACAGACATGATTAGACCAAGCGTACATGGGAAGAGATGTGTACTCAGACCTGGTTATAAGTATACAGGAATGGAAATTCCATGTACTTTAACATAGAAATGAGAACAATCCATGATATATGGGTAGGACTCGAAGCCAAAGGGACACACAGCATGTAATACTATTAAATGACATGTACTTTAACAAAGACATGGCATGATACATGATACATGGGTAGGACCCAATGCCAAAGGGACACACACACCATGTAATACTAGTACATTCCATGCACTCCTTAAAAGTTTTCTTGGATCCATTGACCTTTTCAACTTGGAAATGTTTTGTCAGGGTGCATTACCTATATCCATTCCCAAGGTGTTATTATGTAATTACGTCCAAAACATAGGATAATGATCCCTTTAGAAGGAATTATGGGATATACCTTTGGTAAAGCCCAAAGTGAGATCCTCTATTATCTTCTTTCCCTTGGTGGTGTTCATTGTATCATTGTAACCAACACTACTTAGGTGTCAATCCTCTACAAAGCAGGTTATTTTAGACTGGGTTTTTGGTATACCCCATGGACTTGGGTGTGATCCATATTTGTTTACTATTCTCTTTAGTCTTCCAATGAATACATCTTATGGAAATAACTAATGGGGTATACATCTTATAAAGATGCCATCATTTTTATCTGACACATGCAGTGTGTTCTCTTGGATGAGTGCTATGTGGATTCTTAAAAAATGAATCATAGGATGGTATTACAGTTGTGAAATTACCTTGAGAATGTGTGTATTTGTTTATTATATTTGTATATTATTGAAATATGTGCTGCAGACATATACTTGTGAAGAGTTGAATGCTATTATTGTTGTTATATGCTTAGTGATTTCAGTTTTTCCTACTGGGTATTGTTATTCTCACCCATGCACAAGCTTTACCTGCACATGTTGCATCTTGTGAAGAAGATTGAACTCTTGGTAGGGTATTATAGGGACCATGAAAAGGTAATTATTAGTGATACAGATAGACCAAGGTGTGTTCCTGATATTATCTTGACATCAGTCCCCATCCTTACATTCTGGTAGGACTTGTTTTCAGACTATTCTTTGTGGGATTTTATTTGGCCCTGTTTACTTTGCATTACATGTTGTTATACTCTAGTTGTAGTATTTATATGTAGTGGTGCCTGTTTTATCATTTTTTATATTTCTGAATTTTATATTTTTGAATGTATGTGCACAGGTACATGTACTATAATATAACGCCTCCCATGTTGGATATATGCTAACTCAGCGCTAGTCGCCAGCCCATGGCCTATTGGATATAGGATTGGGGATTCGTGGAATGAGCCACTTTGGGATGGGTCATGACATAGTTGTATCAATGTAGTCAATTATACCTTAGGACCACAGACTATGATATTGGTTTGAAAAATAAATGTGTTTTGAGTTCAGATATCAGAACAGGGACTCCAATATTGGTGTGGCGACCAACATATCCGTACACCATTACTCTGATCACCTACCTTACAACTTATTACATGAGGAAAATGGTTTAAGGAAAAAACAATGTCACATGCATCAAAAAATAATTGTTTTTTATTTCCATATCCTTCTTGAATCAAGTCTCTCTATATACTCATTAGTTGTGGTACATCTTCTTTATTTCAGGATTCCTCCAGAACATATTCCAACTAGGATTCATCATCTAGATAATTACTATGATCACCTAAGTGAAAAGGCATCAATACATGTGGTTGTTCCAAAGGTGTTACCTCAATGTGGTTCACCAGTTATGCCACCACCTGTTGAGAAGTAGATGGTACCCATAGTACCAATGGGTGAGGTTAACAGGCTGAGTGTACTTCATGAGTTTCTGTGAGAATGATCCCTCAATAACCAAGGTGAGCCTGACCCATGAGTGGATGAGGAATTTCTTGAGTTTGGGGCCTGAGGTTTCCATCATTTCATGACACTGAATGATTAGATGGTGGGGTGGTATCAAGACTTATATTAGGCTCCGAAGGATGATGTTGGGGTTGGTGATCCAATATTTTGATAAGGAAACTCTAGCATGGTCAGATTTTGATAAAAATTTGAAAGAGGACCATTCTCTAGTTACATTCCCAGATATTCACATCCTAGATCATTTACAGCTTTAGTAGGAAAGTATGATAGTGGCCAAATATGCATTTAGGTTCACCAACCATTCTAGGTACTCGATGGATTTGGTTTGAGATTAGTTATTTTGGGCTCAGAACTTCGAGTGAAGACTACGTAGAGACACCATATCCAACATGATAGATCTATTCATTCCTACCTATTTTAGGTTTATAGAGAGAGATTTGGTGGTTGAGAGATTCCTAGATGAGTAGATGAAGAGAGTGGTAACCAGAAGTGGGCACACATGAAAAAAGAATTTGGTGATAGGGAACCGATATTAGTCTCAAGGACCAGGGCATGTGAGACACTTCAAGATGTGGTACCGGTAGAGAGGGTTTGTAGTTTGAGGCTCACATGATGGGTCTAGTAATCCCAAGGAGAGGCGATTATACTCATGTGATGGTAGGGGAAATATTGCATGAAATTTTATTTCTTTTCATATGGAAGACAAAGATATAGTGGATAGGCCACTAAGATAAAGGCAGCTACAGGAACAGATATGTCTATAGGGTGACAGATGTGGAAGAGTAATTTGGAGAGTAAGTGGAGGTGTTAGATACTTCTTATTGTTACAACCAACAATCTATAGAAACTCATAACATCCACTATACCAAAGGTCATTCTATCCAACTTATGAGTACTAATAGGCACATACTCTAGTTGTTCCCTTATTTCCACATATATGGTTTGATACATAGAGATTTGGGTTGAGACCTTGGATCATCCCTTACACTTAGAGACTACTACTATAGATGACACAACAAGCACACAATTATTAAAATAGAGTGACCTAACACTTGGAGGTGAGAGATTCTGTTGGGATCTTTTTGTAGCAGTGATGGGGACTTATGAAGTCATCTTAGGTATGAATTGGTTATCTATAGTTCATGCCTATAGAGATTGTTTCAGGTGGAGAATGTGGTGTGTATGAAACAATGAGACTAGGTTTTCCATTATGGGAGAAAATAAAACCCATGCAGCACAGGTTGGAATCATGAATAGGGTCTATAGTTGATTACTCATCAGTTGGCTAGAATGACCTTTGGTATAGTGGATGTTATAAGTTTCCATCTCCCTATAGCGATGGTAGAGTATGAGGGTGTCTTTCCTGAAGATGTTCCAAGCATACCTCCCCGTAGATAGATAGACTTTTTCATTGATCTACAGCCCAATAATTCCCTGATATATGCACCATAATATCAGATGGATCTCACAATATTTCATGAGCTAAGGGTGTAGTTGAGGGACCTGGAGAGGAAGGTGTTTGTTAGACCCTGTGTTTTACCCTAGACAACCCTAGTATTGTTTAATAAGAAGGTGGAGTAGAGCTTGAGGTTATGTGTGGACAACCATCACCTCAAATAGGTGATCCTAATGAACAAGTATCCATTACTGAGGATTGAGGAACTATTTGATTAGTTGAGAGGGGCATGATGGTTCTTGAAGATTGAAATCATATTAATCTATCACCCCTTGCAAGTACAGGATAATGATATATAGAAGATGACATTCATATGTAGCTATGTTCACCATGAGTAATTGGCAATGCACTTTGTCATTAAGAACCACCAAGAGTGTTCATGAGACTCATGAATTAGGTATTTCATCCTTTATTAGACTATTTTTTTGGAAGTCTTCATTGAAGATATCTTGGTGTACTCATCATTTGAGGATAATCATAAGAGAAACTTAAGGATGGTTCTAGAAGAACTCCGAGAGAATTATATTTACAAGAATATATCGAAGTTCCAATTCTAGATTTTGGAGCTCCACTTTCTTAGACACGTTATTAGAGTAGATAGTGTGGCAGTCCACCCAATGAAGGTTAAAGTGGTTTTTTCTGGTGAGCTACCCAAGAGTGTAATGGAGGTGCAGAGTTTCCTTGGGATGGAAGACTATTACTGAAGATTCATACCAGATTTCTCCAGGATGTTAGCTCCCAGGAAATCTTTGACCTGAAAAGGGTACTATTTTCATTTGGATAGAGAGTTTCCAATAGTAATTTTAGGATATTAGATAGAGTAAATGGATAGAGTTCCACTCTTATTATGAAATAGATATTGTCTATACTCCAAGGAAGGGAAATGTGGTAGTAGATTATCCCAACAAGAGATCTTGCTTACTATTATTGAACGAGGCTTCAGAGTTGTTGGCCTCATTGGAGTTATCATTTTTGGTATGATTATGGAGAATATTACCTCCTATCAATGGGTTTTACCCCTCCACTTTTACCGTGACTCAAGGAGGCGCAATTTGGGGATGTCGACTATGAGAACTTATGTACTCAGATATCCATTGGACATGCTCTTAATGAATTTTTTTAAGGTGTGGATCTTTAATTATTTTCATAGGACACACAATGGTACCAGTGAAATTTCCAGAGGAGGTTTTGAGAGAGTTTAATAAATATCATTTGTAGGTATATAAAATTGTGTAAAAGATATATTGGGAATTATGATGTCAGTTTTGGTGGCCAGGTAGAAAGAAGGGTGTTCCATAGTTTTCCTCTCAATGCCTTAATTATCAGCATGGGAAGGCTGAGAACAAATTTCTAGTAGGTTTCGGTCAAACCATTGAGGTTTCGAAGAGTAAGTGTGATGAAATATCCCTATACTTCATGGATGGATTACCATGTATGTCCATGGGACAATATTCCAACTGGGTGATCATAGACTAACTTGTCAAGTTATCCCACTCCATAGATATCCAAGTGTAGAGTTCAATAGAGATATTGGGTGCCTCTATTTGTATGATATAGTCTAACTCTATGTAGTCCCCTTGGAAATTATTTTTATCCATGATTCTCACTTCACATCTTGGTTGTGGAAAGGATTGTAGGAGGATTTACGGAATCAACAGCATTTGAGAACATATTTTCACCCCCAGACTAATGGCCAAACTGAACAGACCATTCAAATTTTGCAGGACAAGTTGTGAGCATGAATTATGGAATTTGAGAGTAGTTGGTAGGATCACCTACCATTAGTGGGTTTTGTGTAAAACAATATCTACCCTTCCACCATTGGTGTGGTACCATTCGAGGCCTTGTATGGGAGACCATACATGTCACTAATTTGTTGGAATGACCTTAGAGAATAAAAAATTATGGTCATAGAGTTAGTGTGATCCACTAAAGAGAAGTTGTAGATCATTTAAAAGCATATTAAAACCAAAAAGAGCCATAATAAGTCTTATACTGACATACAATGGAGGAATTTAGAGTTCTATGAGGGAGACCATCTATTCCTATGAGTTTCAACTTCATGTGGATTATGATGAATTGGCCCTCGAGAAAAAAAATATATTTGGGATTCATTGGACCATTCTAGATACTTTATATAGTTATAAAGGTTGTGTACCACTCTCTACCACTGACGTTAGATTGGGTACATGAAATCATTGATGTGTTATAGATGAGGATGTATATACACGATCTATCACACATTATCAATAGGGTGATTTGTACATAAAGGATGGAACTAGCTTTGTGGATTACCTGGTAGAGATGGAGGATCAATAGAAGAGAATCCTTTATGGGTGAGTGATTCCTTTTGTACTTTTTCATCGACAGTATGAGAATCATTAGGATATCACTTGGGGTGGGAGTCGTATGTGTTTTCTCAGTACCTACATATTTTTTATAGACACTTGTTTTATCTATTTAGGATATAAATCCCCAAGGTGGGGAGAATATAGAGAATCATATTTTCTATGTATTATATATGGATATTTTATGGTTTATTTTTGAGACCAGCAATAGAGGTAGCATGTGATTTTGAGGTTCGGTGTGCCTAAAATAAATTTTTTAAATATATAAAATATATTAATATCACGCATGACATTTTAAAATTACACATACCTCTTTCTAGTTAGATCGGTGTGTACCACATAGGGTACATGGAAATGAATAAGAGTACACAGTTATTGGAATGTTGTGTATATCGACCCAAACATGGCTATACCAGGTTAGTGATATGCCTACTCGGTGCTACACACCATCCCTAAATCAAATGAAAATGGGCTTGGGGAGTAATGGCATAGGCCCCATTGGGACATGTCATGAAAAAAATCTGATGAACTATCTAGATGTTGGCAGTGTTAAATCTATAAAATCATAGGATTTAAAATTGAAGTGTATAAGTAGTTTCCTTATGCTTTAATGAGATGAAATTCTACTCAATTTCTAATTTGGTATGGATTGTTATAATTTCCATTACATTCCATTCACTCATAATTACTTTTAGAAATTGTCATCAATCATGTCTCACTGATCAAATATGACTCATCTAATATCAATTTCTTGCATCCATCAGCGGATAGAGGTTGTGATTTTATTGATAATAAATTGTATTTATTTAAATTCATCTATATTAATAACTAAAGAGAGGTTTTTTTTCAAGAAGTTCATTGTGGAGACCTTTTAATTTTATGATTCAAATGTAAATAGTGTGTACATAATGCTTTTTTGTGTGATATTGAAGATGGTTTTTTGAAGATCAATGGGATTATAAGAAATGGTGGTCTTGATCTACTTGAAAAACACATATAAAAGTATTATATGTCTTTTGAAAAAAAATATATTTGGATTTGGGAAAGTCTAATCCAATAGTAGCATTATCTAACTAGTTGATGGAGAAGAAAATTATGGTAGGTAAATGTATAGGCGATGTAAGTGCCTCAACGAGACATTCAAAAGAGGATGCCTCCACGTGTGATGGGAAGAGTTCTCAGATGAATTCAATGGATTTATCCAAAGGTTTTGAGGTGTGTGATAGAAATTATGTTCAAGGAAGATTTTGTGATACTATAACTACAGCTAATCATATTTTTTAGGAGGCTAATCATAACATAAATATTGAGTTAAAGTATTTTTATTTTTTTAATATTTTTTTGATCCTACAAGTGTTGCTCTAGTAGAAGATTATTTTACTTCTAGTACACATTGTGAGGATATCTTTTGGTCAGTCATTGAAATTCAATGTGCTAGAGATATATGGGTTGAATATTTTACCCATACTTTAAAGATGGATTTCGTGGAACATATGAGGTATTTTTTATATATTTCATACTAGGTTATTTCTCCTCGATTAGCTCCCAAATAATATAGAACTGTTATAGTTAAGGACCAACCAATTTCTAGTGTGCAGTCTCATGATGATTCACCTTCCATGGAATAATTGGACTTTCCTCATTCCTCTGTGCCAACTTCTCTCAAATCATTTGAGACCTCTTTTAACCAAGGAGTAAAATTTTCATTTTATAAAGGTAAAAAACCTATTGTTGATAATGATGGGGAAGGCTTAAATTATATTAAAGAGAAGAAATATCAACCCTAAATAGACTAATATAATAATCTTAGAACCAATAATTTGAGATCTACTAGAATAATTCAATAATTGTAAGTGGTGATCCATGAAAATAAATAAAATTAGACCCTCTTGGGAGGATATACTATTAATGATCTCCCTCATAGAGATCAAAGAAAATATTCATAGGTTTTAATGGATAGTTTAAAATAAAATTCTATATTAATAAACTCCATGGGAAGAGGTGGGAAATATTCATTAACTGGTACATGAATTACTTCCAAGACTAATCTTTTGGAGTAATAGATAGTTAAATATTCCTCCCAGTAGCTTAGACATTAAAATTTTTATGTTGTTTTTTTCTTTATCGTATTAGTATTATTTACTCTACCATATAACTTGAATAAATCATAAATCATTAAAAATAATTTAACAATTAGTTAAATTTTTAATCGATAGTGAATATATTATAGAGTTTTAGGGATACATCTATATTTTAAATATTTTTTATAATATTTTCAAAAAATAATGCATCTATGAGTATAAGAAATAAATGACTAATCAGTTTTTAATTTTTTTTAATAAAATATATAAAAACTAACGAACATAATAAATTTAAATTTTCATATTCATAAAATAAATAAAATGACTTTTTTTATTAATTTGATAATAATAAATTGTTCTTTTATAATAATAAATTAAATGATCTCCCTTTATGTGTATATTCTAAAAATAAAATTAATTATGATAAGTTATTTTTTAGGATAAAACAATCGATGTTATTATACTTTTTATTCATAAAATTATCCATATTTATATTTTATAAAAAGGTGATGATTTAATAATAATTAATATAAAATATGATAACAATATGTGTGTATACCATCTTTGTGAGATAAGTCCCAATTCGATTCTTTTATTGTTTTGTAATTGGAAAATAAATAATTTGACTAGTCTAACTATAAAAATTAAAATTTTGGTTCCATTTATGGGGTAAGTCTTTTCACAATAAATAATATTTATAAAACTAAAAAAACACAAAAACAAAACAAAAAATATGTTTTCATAAAACAAAATAGAAAGATAAAATAAAAGTTCATTTTTTAGTTATAAAATTCTTATGAAACATAGTTTTCTGTGAACATGGATTTTTTTCAATGAGATTCTCTTAAAGATACCAATGTATATATTTTATATTTATGTGTTAATTATAATTCTGAACAAGTGGAATTTATATGAATACTGTTTGAAAATGCTTTTTTAACATAATTATCAAAGGATTAATTCTGCGGATGTTATACTAGAATAAAAATTTTAACATAGTGAATATTTGAAAAACACTTGTTTGAATTTGATTTGTTCCTACATAAAATATAAAATATTAAATCTTGGAAGAATATAATCAAAATTAAGGGAGTGTTATCACCCAAAAGGAACTTTTATGTTTTATTCTAGTTTCTTTAAGGTTGAGGAAGCACTCACACACTATGTTTTCAAAACTGAGGAATCAAAAAAATTAATTAAGGTGTTTTTTATGATTTAAATTCTTATGTGTTTTTTGGTTATATTTAAAAATTTAAAACTCAATTTCTTTATGAATTGGATAGAAATTTAGTTCAACTTTACATAGAAGATAATAAAAATTTGGTAAAGGATTTACAAACATCTTCAAATGATTCAATAACTTTTCAAACTGTAATTAAAGAACTTTTAAAATTGAATTTCTATGCTCATCAAATTTCCTCCTTGTTTAAATGGGTTTGAGGGATTTTTTATTGAAAAATAACCTAAATTTAGTTCCACATATATAGAAAAATCCTTTAATTTGGATCCACCACTTGTAAACTTAAAATATAAAAATTTCAACCCAATTGCAGAAGTGGACAACATGTTATTCATAACTCTAAAAGGGTGTTACCATGGGTATTTTTTAGTTGTATGGATATTTTATTATTTTACTAGATATTTAGAATCCCATTGAATATATATATATATTTGAACAACACATATTTCTAAAACTAACATGTAAACCTCACCCTCTATCATATTTATATTAGATTATTTAAGGTAGATTGGAATGTGTCTTTAAAAATAGAACTAAATGGTTGGAAACAAATGATTTCTATGCTTTCAATAAAATAATTCATGTTATATCAATAAAAATGTTTTGATTTTTTTTATAATATATATATATATATATATATCAAACCTTGTTTTTTAAATTCTAAGTTATTCCTTGGAATCCAATGATGTGTAGGAAGTGGAATCCACTATAAACCCACTACATTAAAATGAACCACCAACATGAATTTAGATTTATTAACATAACCTTCTCACTATAAACATGGTTCTATTTTTTGAACATTAATTCTTGAATATATTGGTTGATTTTTTAAGAAAATAAATAAGAGATACCAGGTTGAGTTGAAAATAAAAAATTATATGATAGTTTTATAATTCCAATAGTAAGGAAACAATATCATTTCATTAAAAGTGATTTTTTTCTTCAACTGGTTACTGTTTTCTGTTATTGATAAATTTCATTTAATGCTTTTTCTCACTATAAATCCTTTTTATTTCTTATTTATTGTTTGATAATACCTATTTTTCACTTGGGACATATTATTATAGGATTAATTATGATCCATATGATATATTTTAAGTTCTAGAAATTACAATGATGTTATCCACATGAATGAAATTATGATTATTGATTTTAAATAAATGAAAGTGTTATAATGAAATTTATTTAACTTGATCTATTTATAGAATTTGAATCTAAAGTTTTATTATTAGTATATATTTTCACCTATTGATTTCTTATATACATGCTTTGAGAGTATATTTTATTTTTTATTTGAGTTTTTTGGAAATAATATTGAGGTGTAATGTTAACATGAAACTTTTCTACACCATAATAATTTATTTTTGAAGATATTTAGTGTACCAACATTGTTGATTTCATTATTTTTTAGTCATTAATTAAAAAAAGTTGTTTTTTAGAGTGCTTCTAATGATCCTCAATGCTTATCCTTGAAATCAATTATCGTTTTTTAATTATTTTTCCCCATTCTGTCAATTGATTGGCCTTAGAAATGTAGTGAGAGAGATTTCCCAACCAAAAATGTGATTAGAAGTAAGAAACAAAGATGTTTCTTTTAATATCAAGGTGGTTGATTTTTTTGAATCAAAAATAAAGTAAAAGATTAAATTTTAAATAGTATACATTTATTTGGTTTATTATATTTTTTTATTCATATTATGCTATATGTCGAGTTCTATGTTGGTTTCATAGTCTGAAATGTATTTGATGCTAGTTTATGTTATCTTACATTTTTCAAAAGTGTATAATCATGGTTTTATCTATTTTATTTGAAAATTCACAAGATATATAAATAAAAAAAATCATGAACTTTATATTGTATTTGATAGATAATTTCTAAACGTTTTTTCCTTCTTAAAGTTTGTACAATGATGGTATTTTTTCGATATTTATGCCATGTTTTGAGATCCATTTTCACCTTGAGTAATTAACTTGTTTCATGGTTATTTTTAATATTATAAATGATGATTTTACATGTTCAATTTTGAAAATATTTTATAACATACATTGTAAACATTCATGTACACTCAAAAGTATAATTTTTTTTATTGTTGGATGTATTTTTTATTACAAAAAATTGATGTGTGATTATAATGATAAAAAATTATTATAAAATATTAAATATTTATTGTATGGTTTATAAAAATATTTACTTGATGAGAGTTTAGGAATTATTTGATGTTATGGATATCTTAATATTGATTTAACATGATTGACCAATGAAACCTTTCACCTTAGAATTCAAATTTTTATTTTTTTTTAATTTTTTATCTTCCATTTTTCATTGGAGTTAACAAATAAAAAAATTAATATGTTTTCTATTTTTCATATGAAATAAAATGTTCGAAACCATGTCAATTAAACATGTGTTATGAGATGGTAGATTTTATTCTGAAAATTCGAAGGATAAAGAATCAACTTCTTGGGAGTTTATTTTATAATTCTTCTTTCACTTTAAATTTATCTTTAAAGAAAATTATTTAAATGACCCCTTTATGATTGGATATTTATTGGTGTGTTATTCAGAAAAATATTTATTATAAAATAACGGTGTTTATGCTGTTAGTAATTAATATTTATTGATTTAAAGAGTATTGTCGCCTTGTATACTAGAAAATACTTATTGGTTTTGTCTCATTACATGATTAAAGGGAATAATTCCAAAAAAAATCTTTGTTTTTAAGTTGAAATCAAATTTATTTTCCACTAAATTATGAATTCAATGGCTAAATTTATTGAATCTGGATACTTAATTGAGGAAATGGTTCTTTTTTTCTCACTTGTTACTGTTCTATAATATTTCATTACTTATGAATTGAAAAACTTTATTGAAAATTATTTAATAATAGATTATCCACATTAAGGTTAAATATTCGAGAAAATGTTATGTTTTATGTGTGGGGGAGGTTTTTATTTTTTATGAACTCCACTTTTATTGAGAACACATAATATTTCCCTTAAAGAAATTCAAAATTGATTATTTTCAAGATTAAAATTTTATTCTTGGTGTTTGAGTTTTGTATTACCATTAAAGTATGTTTTTACAATTTTATAATGATATTAATTTATTTAATACCATAGTATCATTATAATAACAACATTTTCACTAGATTATTTTAAAAAAATTTATTTTGATCATACTTCGAGAGTATGATTTACATTCGTAATTGGTTTTTATAATTTTGACTAGTTTTTAAACTCATAAGTTGAACATTTAAATTCTTTGGAAAATAAATATCTAATACATGTGAATTTTTTATTTATTAATCCATAAATGATGGACAAGTTAAATATATTTTCATTAAATTACCAAACACACTCTCCCACCAGTTGTGGAGAGTTATTTTATGTGATAAATTACATGATTTTCTTCCCCTTGAAGAAAAATAGAATATTAGAAGATCATTTAAATGCAATGCGATTTTTTAGAAACATTTTTAAATTAAAAAAAAACTAATTTTGAGAAAATTATAAACCAAATTTTCTTTGAAAATTAATTTTGAGATGAAAAATAATGCATTTTTACTTGAAGTATTCCATGGGAAAAAATATTTTCTAAAATCAATTTTATGTAGGAAAATAAAATATTTTAATTTTAATATGAAATATCTTTCATTGAATTTGATGAATTGAATTCCTAAGGACAAGAAATGAGTTAAATTTTGGAGAGTTTATTTGTTAATTATTTTATACAGTTTATAAATGAAATTTCATTATATTCTAGATATATTTATGCTAAAGCAATACTTTTTTTGGAAAATTCATCATGTTTGATAATATTGCATTGAAATGTGTGATTCATTTAAAATATGCATGAAATAAGATCTTTTAATAAAAAATATTTTCTATTTTCTAACATTTTATATTTTCTCAACATTTTATGTGATAGAATGTTTCCTTATTTGGAAAATATTTTTTGTTAAATTGATGATTGAGAACCCAATGATTAGATAACTTAGTTGAATAAAAATAACATGGTATTTATGTCATATTTGGAATAGATTTGTATTTTTTAAAATACCACTAGGAAAATGTATTTTAGAATTTTTTGGTGAAAATATATGTTTTAATTGAGTTAAATATTTAATTTTCTAATTTAAATATATTTATTTGGATTAATTCTTTTGAATGATTTAATATGAATAAGTTGGAAATGATTTTTAAATGGCTGTGAAATATTACATTTCAAATAGATATAAAATATTATTTTATATGTATATTGGGTATGATTATTACTATGATTCAGATCTTCAGTAGTGGATATTGGCCATTTGATCTTGAGGAGGAATTTTAGGTCATCCAATCTAATTAGATTATTTCATGGCCAATACATTTTAACCTTGATTCTTATGGAAGATTAATTTGAAATATATTGCCACCAGAGTTCATTGAATATATTCCAGGAGATTGTAAAGGTAATAAAGTTATTTTTTTCTCGTGGAAAAGTGATTTTGGATGTTTTTGAATATATATTTTGTTGATTTTTTAATGTAATAAGATGATATTTGAGAAAAATAAATAAAATGTTAATTGAAATGAATCAGAAAGAATACGGTAAAGTATAATAAATTTTAGGATTTACATTTATCGACAACAATCGAGACCTAATTGAATTGAAATATCACCACCCCAAAAAATATATTTATTTTAAAAATTCATATTATATAATAATGTTAAGGAAATAGAAAAATAAGAACATAATAACTTAGGAATGTAAAAATAGAAATAATTTAAAGAAATAATAAATACTAAAAAAATATGGATAGCGTGCCACTATCCATAAAATTACCATTAAATATTCATTACATCAATAACGAAAGGTTATTTTTAGGAAGTTTTACACCAGTGGGTTTTATCACCTAGTTATCCACTAGAAACTTGTTTGGGACTCACTATGGCTTTCAAATAGTTGTTGATGTCATCAAAGAACTCTATAGGTTGAGTACAAGTAGCTCAAGAGGATAAATTCATTCTTGTCTAAATCATATAAGGAATGAGAGCTCAATTTAGGGAGATTAATATGGGAAATGAGGGATAAATAGGAGACCTACAGGGTGATCAATTTCCCTAAAAATTGAATGTGAAAAAATAACCTCGATGATCTAGGAGGAACTGCATGGTTGAGCTCAACTGAACCAATATAAAGTATTGGATAAGTGGATGAACTAGATGTAAGTGGAGGTAAGGATAATAAAAAATGACAGACAATCCCTTAAGTAATTAATGAGGTGGAAAGAGGAAGATGTGGAGAACATACAAAAAAGGAAAATACATAAAGAATGAGATAGAAAAACAACAATAAATAATAAAGGAGGCTAAAAAAGGATCCCAACTGAATTTTCCATGGTTAATGAATACCTACCCATATGAATATGTTTTGATCATAATTAAATAAACCAAAATAATTTTTCATGCATGTGAATAAATTTATAAATGGTAGTTTAATAAAGAGATTTTTTTGAAAATAAAAACACTAGTCTCCACCATTTTAATAGAAGATTGGAGATTTTCATGAAGTTATATTTACTCAATTGGAACTAAATTCAGTATATCTTGGAAATTTTTCAGTTTTGATATTGTCACAAAATTATTAAAACTATCAGACATATTATTGACACTATATATCTTATTGACATTCTTGGTTCTTAAATCAATAATAAGTCTAAAAAAAGGTATCATAATATCAAGTTTTTTATATATATCTTGTAAAAAACAATTCCTGGATAAATGTAAAGTGAATTAGATATGACTATAAACGATTATAATATAATTATAAAGGTATATATCATAAAGAAATCCAATGAACTATATGTATTCCCTAATAGCCTCAGACATAGTAATGTACTCAGCTATGATGGTTGAGATGGCCACCAAATACTTCATGCTACACTTCTAGGAAATGGGTCCTCCACATGCAGTAAATACATAGAAAGTGAGGGATTTATGGTTTCTATACTCCCTAAATAATTAGAGTTTACTAAACCACTAAAAACAGAATCAATATCAACATTTCTACCGAATCATAGAGATAAAAAAGTTAGATTTCACTTGTATCTAAGTAACCACATAAGATAATGTCAATATGGATTTCTTAGGTTATCCATGAATCTAATATGGGTATAGATTGAAAATGATAAATTATCTCTAATGTAGACCATGATATACATGACACTACCAAAAAAACATTCTTTTGGAATTATAGACATGTAATAAATTTCAACATCACTAACAGGTTATTATCAGAGTGACAACCTGAAGTTTTGTGTAAAGTTAACACTAGATTGATTAAGAGACTCAAGCATGTATCACTAAGGAAATAAAATAATATAAGCATGTTGGGACAAAAAAATTACTCATATTTCTTTTAATTTCTATTCTTATAATATCATTAGATGCACCTAAATAATTCATTTAAAATGTATTACTCAATAATGACTCAACAGAGATGATGTGTGTCATATGTTTTCATATAATATGTGTGCCATCAACCTAGAGCAGAATGTAAATCAAGAAATTTTTAGGGATTTAAATTACACACATGAATCATGATTTATTCTACAAAAATGATTGTCAAACATGAAAGATTCTATATTACTATACCATTTCTGAGAGTATTTTTTAAATTATATATATATGTTTATTTATTTATAAAACATACCTTATTTGGTTTCAAATCATTCATATAACCTTTAAGATTTTTCATGTACAGTTTCTCATCAATGTCACCATGAAGAAATTCATTTTTTACATTAAGCATCTCAATATGGAAGGCATGATAATAAGAAAAATAAATTGGAATCTAGATATATAAATTTTTTATGAGGGGTGAAAATATATTAGTGTAATCAATACCTTCTCATTAGATAAATCCCTTAGCCAAAATCCTAATATTAAACATAATTTTATTTTCATCAATTTTATCTTTTTTCTGAAAATCCATATATATCTAGATTCCATTTAATTAGGTGTTTTATTCACCATATAATACATACATTTTTTTATAGAGTTTATTTAATCATCAATGGAAGAGATCTAATTCTAGGAATCTTTTTCATTAAGGAATTTTAAATAAGTTTGGGGATTGTTAGAGTAATTATACTTGGAAAAAGAGAAATAAAATGAGGTCATATCGTATTGGTTGAACTGATTAGGAGGAATTAAAATCCTACTATATCTATATATGGTTAATAGTTACTAGAAGCACCAGAAAGGTCAATATCTGGCACAATTTATAAGCTTGTTTGAGGATACAGGTTTGGTTTTTATTTAGGTGGAGAAGGAATAGGAGAAACCTTGTATTGGGAAGGATTATATGTATTAACACTCTCTATTTGACATGTGTGACAAATTTCATTAGTGAAATACATGGCTTTATAAGAAAAAAAATCATGGAAGTTAACATATATAATTATTATGTATTTTTTCAGTTGTATTTTCAACCAAAAATTTATAGAATTTAACACCTTCGAGGTAGCCAACAAAGATACATTTAAGAGCTCATGGCTCTAACTTATCTATTTTATATGGGAATAGGCTATTCTCCAAAAAAATCTCAAATAATCATAAGAGTGGTTAGGGGGTTAGTTACATATTAATTATTCATGATTTGTAAACTGATTATCATTTTGTATGTATTAATTACTGAGGTAGAATGTAGTAGAATCATTATTTAACCTAGAGGATTTGGGTAGGCCTGAGCATGAAATAACGTTGAAAAACTTATGTAATATAGTGTGGTTTATCTTCTTAGAGAAATTTTTCTACATGGGAGTTTTCCTCATATTCTAGTTTCTAATAATTCCCTCATACTGACACAATTTCACAATGTCATAGGATATTCTCTCTAATATATTGTCAGTTCGCATTAACTTAATTTTCTGTCTAATAGGACTTTCAAGAAGGGATATCCAGGTTTTAATGGTTTCAAAGGAATATAATTTTTTTATAGAATACAAATCCCCACGTTTCAAGAAATTTAATTTATGATGGTAATGCAATATGAGCCTCCACTATGAGAGGCAGTTCTAGAAGGACCCCATAAATATAAATGGATATATTCTTAAGGATGAATAAACATAAAGGATGAAAAATTAAAACTAACTCTCATATCCTTATATGGAACATAATCATAAAAAAATGGAATGTTATTAGGTGTGATTACCTTAATCAATCTATATTTACTATGTTCTTGGAGACCATTTCAAATTAAATGCCCCTAAATTCTATTCCAAATCATATTATTATTAGTATTAGTGACATATATTCTGCCTAATTGTATATTGTCAGTTTTTATATCCAATATATAAATCCCACTAACTAGAGACCCTATAAAAACTATTCTATATCCCTTGGATATCATTATACAACCTATTTTGGACTTGAAGACATGGATTTTTTTGTCTAGAACAACTAAGGAGATCAAATTTCTATGAAATACATAGACATACCTAACATCATGAAAAGTGAACAGAAGAAGTCATGAATCTCTAATAAGAGAGAACCTATAGCATAAAACATATACCTAATATCATTTGCAAGAATAAATTTTCCATAAAACCTATTAGTTAAATCAGAAAAGGATTCTATATAGGGACACATGTGAAATAAATAACCCTAATATAACATCCATTCACTAGAAAAGGAATATTAATACACATTAAGCACCTTAGTAGTTTCATAACTAGCATCAACAAAAAAATAAAGATAAATATATATTCTTCAGTTTTGGATTTTTTTTGTTTTTGATTTTGCAATTCTAGACTAATATTTCAATGTTTTCAAAAATTGTATCAGGTTACATTGCTATACTTATATTTAGATATGTTATACCCAGGTTATTTATTATAATTTCCATTACCTTTATTTTTTCCTTTCTTCTTATTTCGTTTCTCATAAATTTCTCAGGTAAATAATATCCCATCTATAGACTTTACTTTAGGTCTATTATGATTTTATTTATACAGTAACTATTATTATATTATGGTAGTGTTAAAGAATCTCACACATACATCATAGTTTCAATCATAGTACAATAATAATTAGAATAAAAATAAGAAATATCATGGAATGATATTCATCATCAATAAAAACAATTATATTATAAATTTAAAGAAACTTTTTATTGAGTTTATTAAAATTTTATTTAATAGAAATACCATAACAAATCATAAAGGTGTAAAATTTTTGGTTTTTATAAATACAACCAACCAGAGAAGTTTTTAAATTTAATTTATCATGTTTTGACCAAATTCTATTTATAGAAAAAACATTGGCAACTCCCTATGGACTTTGTTGCCTAATGATAACAAAAGGGAACAATGTTCAATTTATAGGAAATTGTTAGAGACATCTTGATACATAATATTTGTCTTTTAATCATAGAACACACCAATTTTAGTTTTATTTGGTCAATGAAAACCATTGATGAGACCTATATGGAAAAAGGGCTCTCATCATGATGCACTAGAGATTTAAGTTGTTATTTCCATTAAATTTATTGGTCTCATACCAAGAAAATTTAATCATTTATTAATATAGCTTTGACACCAATATTTTTGGGAAACAATTATGCACACACACCCAAGAACATCCTAGGATCCTGAATAGATGATTGGTTTTTATAAGAGATGTGTAATAAAATTTAAAATGTTCAGGAAAATACTTCTAAAGTGGGATCTTGGTATATTAAGATGAGATTTTATTGTAATAAATAAAATTAAAATAGAAATTAAATATACATAATTCAATAAAGAAGAAAGAAAATTATGATTTATGTTCTTTGGCCCCATTTGGGACCAATGTGCTTGGAAAGAACACCACCCACAAATATACACACACTATATTAATTATAAAATAATAAATATATTACATGATATAATGCATGTAATATAAAAATAACAATATAATAACATTGGAAATAAAAATTCCAAACTTTTGAAATAATAATCAAATAAAAAAACCAATAAAAGTTACTACTATCTGGAAAAGAATATCTAAAGATTCAATAGATTTATAATTAGCGGTTATTGATATGAATTCACACACCAATTGGGAACATCACCTAGTTATCCACCATATTCCTTTATCAAGACTCACAAAAACATTAAAATAAGAGTGTACATTGTCAAATAACTCCACATAGAAAGAAAAGGTATCTTAAGAGGATAAGAACCTTCTTCTCTAAATCCTCAAGGATATTAAATTGAAATTTTTAGGGTTTCACAAAATAGATGATAGTTCAAATTAGGGAGATGAATGAGGGAAATGAAAAATGAATATACAACCTATTTGGTGATAAATTCACATGAAAATCATAGGTGTAGAAATGAACACGAAGAACCCTTCAGAGCTGCATGTATAATCTCAAAAAAACTAGCATAAAGAATGGGATAGGTGGACTAACTAGATGAAATGGGTGATGGCGATAATAAATGGTTAAAAATAATACTAAGTGGAATTAATTAATTGTCACTAGACACTTGTAGATCACACGATGTAAAAGGAAAATCCATGGATCATGGGATATGAAATCAAAAAAATATAATAAGGGAGTCCCAAAGCAGCAACATAAGTGGGGAGCCTATGAATAAATAATCACGACCATTAGTAATAAGTTTTGATCATAATAAAATAAAACACAACAATATTTCATAAATTTTAATAAAAAATAATGCTATTTTAATAAATAGAAAATTTATTTCAATATAAAACCACATGTTGGTTTATCATTACTATGTACGAGGCACCTGATATTATTCATTATTAGTATATCTAAGAATGCACCTATGACATTAGAGGCCTAATATTAGGGGTCAATCACTATATTTTATGTTGAAATATATAGTGATTGTGGAGGACCAATATCTAGATTTCTCACCATATGAGTTGGTTGATCATTTCATTGGAGTTCATCAGTGTAAAGATTATCTTTCATAGCTAGCCCAAAGTGATTTAATTATAGAATTTCCTGTATTGTAATCTTGAAATGTTCATGATGTGAGAAATAGAGACAACTTATGATCTTTAGATTTTATATTGATTTGGACTATTCAATTTAGTTATGATTCAAATCTAAGGATTAATGTTTACTACCAAATGAATACCTTTGAACTATTTATGAATCATACATCCTTCAATGTGTTTGACATATGATTTAATGAATGTTGGAAGGATCATGGATTTCAATTGAAAATGAATATTCACAGCTTAAAATATTGAGAATGTAAGTGTGGTCATTTAACATATGACATGTGGATTAGTTAAATTGGTGGGGATAAGTAGGAATATAATATCAAAAAAGGTAGATATTTATGATTCATGAGGAACATTATATATAGACAAGAGCGAAGGCATGGAGAGTCAACAATATCGCGAGGGAAGAATTTTTTACTCTATAAAAGATAATATTTTATTCATCCTTTATATTTTTGTACTAACATTCTTATGTTTTAATAAAAACATGACTATATAATATTTTTTTGGGAATGAATCATGGATAAAATTTTGGGTTGATTTTATTATTCTAACTTTATTCCTCTTTACTTATTTTATCATTTGTTTTCTTCTTGGTAGATACTCTTCTACATTGTTATTTAAAATAAATCAATTCCAAAATCTCTATATCTTCAACTATAGTTGATCTTTATTGAGAATAATCTAATAGATTTATATTAATTCCATATTTAACAAATTGAGAAACATTGATTTTAATTGGGAATGGGTAGTCATCATGTTTAATGATAGGTTTCGTGTGTTTTCACTCATCATATTCTTATCACAATTGAGTTTTGTTCTATAGTATAAAAACTAAAAAACACAATAAACACCACATTTATTCCTTAAAGAGAAATAATTGACATGTTTTTATGGATTGAAATTATTTTCATAAATGATGTATGATTATTTACTGTTCATTCAATCAGAGTTTCCCATATCTATTTTATCAAATGATACTTCTATTTTTCTGTATTTCACCCATTCATTTAATGTTTAAAAAACACTTTCATTATATTATTGATATTTTATACTACATTTTATCCTATATTTTCTTTTTCGATAACATTGTATTTCTTAGGTTTTCTTTGAGTTTTATTTGTTTCTATTAGTTATGTGCACACTATACTAGTGGGTATGGCCCCTAGTTTCATCTCTAATTGTTTAATGTAGGGAAAATAAATAATTTGAATATTCTAACAACAATTTATCTATAATTATGTTTTATCTAGAGTGAATGTTGTAGATATATAGTTTCTTCATTTAGGTTGTTTTTATGACCATGATAAGTATATTTGGTTTCATTTAAATATATTACCATTTATCCAATACAGAAAAAGAAACTAAATAAAATATACTAATTTTTCTCATTTGTAATAATAATACGTGATTCTAAACTTTCCATCAAGGATGCGGTGAAAAATAAAATATGTTGTTCATAGAGGTGATGAACCAACCATAATATGAGCAATATTTTCATTTTAGAGTAAAATGGGTGAAGGTTAGATTGTGTATATTATAGTAACCTAATAAAATGTCCACAACATTGTGATCATTATGTTATTATTTTAGGTATTATGGAATACTTTAGGATTATTTATAAGAAGAAAACACTAAAATATATCGATTAATAAAATTACATCTTCTATTGTATGTCCGATATTATTCTACAACTTAAGGCTCCAGATATTGGTATTTTGGTGATACCAAGTATTATAAAATTTTTTATGAGTTTTAGGAAGTGATTTGGGTATATCATGTACAATATTAGTTTTATAGAATGTGTGGATTAATGAGGTGGGGAGGGTGATTTTTTTAGGGGAGGATAAGTGTTTTAAAATAAAATATTAGAATAAAATATTATATATTAAAATAGAAACTACACTTGTTGTTCAATAGTAAGGGGTTTGTGAATCTATATTAATGGGGTGAATAAAATATCCACCTAACATATATAAAGCTCATAAAGTCATTCGTATGTACTATTATGAAAAAATGGAACTTATATATATATATATATATTTAATATTATATAAACAATAATTTTTTTTAGAAAAAAAATCACATTAGTATAATTTTGATGCATTGATTATAAAAATTACAACCATTTTATCAAAATAATTTTTTAAATATTTGAAAATTATTTATTAAATAGAATCTTTAGTAATTGAAAAAAACTAATTTTTTTGACATCACCGACCTTCCAACCCTTTAGAAATTAGATGTGGTTTTAAAAAATATATTATAATTTTATAAAAATATATATGCTGTTTCTTGAAACTATTTTATGAAATTTTATACAAATTCATAAAAATATTTATTTTAATAAAAAATATTTTTCCCAAAAAAATTAATTTAATTTCTTTGCGTCGAACATTTATTTTTTCTTATACATCACTTTTATTTAATATTAGTTCCCTTTATTTTTATTAATTACGATACCCAAATATTATTTTACATACCATTATTTTGGTTTTAATTTTTATAGTTAGGTTAATATTCATAATGGCCAAGTTCCTATGGAAATGATCATATTATTGATATATTTATTCAGTAATGTTCTTCCAATTGTCATATGATGGGTAGATTTATTGACCAATGGTCTAGTAAAATGTTTTCTGTCTTTATTATATGTCTTCTATCTCTAAACATGTAACTATTATATATTTATAAAGAAAAATTCACTTAAAAATCATGATTCGTTACCCTATATATGCTCTTATAGCATGTTAAACATAACATAATGTTTTGGTATTGTGTTGGCTATTACATTAATTTTTATTTAATTTTATATAAACTTTAATACCCTTATTTATAAATTATTTTTTTGAATCGTGTTATGAAACTTTTAATTATATTTATTGTTATATTCTAAATAGTTTTCTTAAATTAGTTCAATGGTATTTTCTTTTATTCTTATTTCATTTAATATTTATTTTGTTTCCCCAAAGATTAGATTTTAAAAAATCATCCAATTTATTTTTTTTAGATAATTTATTTTTATTCCTTATTAAATTTTTTTCAAAACCCATCCATTATCATGTGTAATGAATATTGGAATTTAAGATGTTTATTTTAAGAAGTAATTTGAATTTTGGATCTTGAGTGGGGTTATTTTTTAAAATGGAAAAAATATTGGGAATCCATGTTTTTGGACATCCTTAAAAATGATTTTGGATAAAGAATAAGGCTGATTGGTGGATCGGGTTTTCAGGGAAGTTCCAGGAAAAGGGCAGGGTGGCATGATACTAAATTTTATCAATCTACATTTGTTCACACCATGAACCTGGAGGGTCATTCCAAAAATGGGTGTAGGCTGATTGATGACCCCTCTTTCTGGTGGCCTTCATTCAATGAAAGGTATTTGGCATGGGGATTCATTCCATCAATGTGAGAGGCAATGCCTCCTACCAAATATTGGTTTTCTTCACAAAACGATTCCATATTTATAATGTGAATTATTTTTGTGTCTATTTTTATTATAAGGGGAATACCATCCCTCGTGATTTTAAGGGTTTGAGGCCCACTTAGAAGACTATACATCCAAACCATCCCCTTTTCTTCGTCCCTTTATTACTCTATATTGATGGATGATTCATGAGGTGTGTAGCCAATATAAAAGGTATGAGTTTTCTATTTCATTCAATATTTTTTATTTTTTTTCATCATCATTTCATCTTGGTTTGAATTTGGCTATGTTTATAATATTTATTTCAATAGAACATGGTGTAATCATTCCAATATTGTGAGACATTCATGTGTGGTGGCTAAAGAAGTCCCCAAAAGCAGGAATCCCTATGGATTTAGGTTGTTTTGGTGTGATGGTGACATAAGGTGGTTCATTATTCCTCTTTTATATAATTAGATAACTAAGTGTAGTTTTTTATTAAAAAAAATAATGTTCTATAGTGTGAGATAATTTCTCGAGGGGTGTTATGATCTAGGATAAGGTATGGATGTTCTTGAATGAGGATCGATGGATGTTAGTGAGGATACCAACTATTTGATGGAGGTAGTTGGTCCCATTAATAAAAATCCATATACCTGTTATTCATGATTTTCAACTTCATATATGTTCATGAGATTATGTAGAATGGATAGGGACCAGAAGTGTATGAGAGATAGATATAGGATGGTTTTGGGCCTCCTATGCTCAAGATGAGTTCTCTTTTTTACTTTTTTTAGTTGTGATCTCCTGGTGACTATGTCACCACGGGGAGAGGGTGTTTCATAAGTTGATGTGATACCATGGGTGGGTCTTATGTTTGAGATGAGACATGGATAACCATACCTCTCATGTGAGATAGTGAACACCCTCTTGAGGGTGGATTGAGGCTCAATGAGCATAGTGAGTAGAAAAACTCTTTGAGGTCTCGATGGTGTGTTAAAAATATGGGTTTCATTTAGGTGAAATATAAGGTATCTCATTTATAAGATGTGATATGGGACATAATTATGGTTGTGATTATTTTTCAGGACATGAAATTGGGTTTCCTTGGTTCTTAGAGAATAATAAATTAAGAAAAGACCTGTTTGGTGGGACCATGAGTGATGAGTTGGTTTATGATGTTGGAAAACTCCTTCTGAGACCATTGTCTAAATAGATCATATGAGTTATGGTTTCACAAAAGGGTGATTCATGCGAGGTGGTATCGATGATAAGATACCTTGGTGGGTCTAGAGGACCCAGTGGGTTCCCTAACAAGTGATATGAGACATGATTATAACTAGGGGCCATGTATCGAGTGAATTCAACCCTAGGATCAACTATTAAGCTTTATAATGTGTTGTAACCTTGTTTTAATGTACATTTACTTTTCTTAGGAGAAAAAATCTAATGGGGGAGAGGATACTAAGTCTTGGACCAAACCTAACTGATATTACATGGGCTTTACTACTTTGTGTGTGATGATATCCTCATTTTGAATGATTTTTGGGATGATAATGAGTGAGATGGTGCGATTTGAGACCTTTTTGGAATCTCTGTTAGTGACCTGTGATGTTTTGGACCTACAATGAAAGATATCTTAGAATTCATACTACCATAGCTAAGATGGGGTTATAGAAGTAACACAAAGGTATTAAATGAATGGTTTCCATGGGTGAGACATATTTCCTAGCAAGGGCATGATGGTCTGTTATTTCATGATGAGACAAAAATATGTGACGTGGGGTTTGAGATGGAATGTGATTAGGGATATTGATTCAACCTATATTCTTTGATAAGACAAGGTTAATTTTTTGGTGTGAAATCATCCCAATGGATGGGGTTGTTCAATATTCTTAATATAGGACACTACGCTAAAGGAGTAGTTGTCAGGACATTGAGGATTCCCTACCCCTAGTCTTTAGGTACATGCTAGGTTACATGGATGTTTACATGATATGAAGAATTGGATTCCAACATGGTGATGAAATGGGTATGATAATGTTATTTGGTGACCTTATTAACACATAGGGACCTATTTTACAGTGATATGTTGTGTCCTAGGTAACAAAAGACATCTAATGTCGTTGTGTGACAAGTTTATTTTATTTAGGTAAAAACATATATGATGGAATATAATATGGGAACTTAATGTGACTGAGGTGCATCCTTGTCATGAGGATGGTCAAGTTTACATTTATAAAGACCCAATATATAGAACAATGGTTAACCTTAGGGTCTCTCTAAAGTAAGAAGTGTCGAATGACTAAGTGGTATATTAAAAAAATCTTTTTTTGTTTCTTTTAAATAATTTTAAAAACTAAAAATAAAACTCCTAATAAATTTCTAATAATCACTAAAGAGCATAGTAGAGAGGGAAATAGTATTGGAAAAGTGAAAAAACATAGAGAAACAAAACAAAACCAATAAAATAAAGCAGTCACAAACACAATACAAGGAACAGAACAAACAAATGACATCAAGAAACATAAGAAAAAATCTAGTGTTAACAAGGCCAGACCTAGGTTAATCCTCCCTCTACTATCTATCCTGAATAAACCTAAGAAATTAATAAAAAATTCTCAAATTCGCTCAGTGCATGAATGATGTCTCAAATCACACACCAAGCTCTCCTAGAAATTAAACACTCAAGAATCAAAGTTCATTGATACTCAAGCGTTCCTCCGAATAGTAAGATGATTCACTCAGAAAATTCATTCTGGAAAGAATTTCTCAAAAGCCAGAATGATTCCACCAAGATCATCACATTGCACAACCAATCTTTATTCTCAGTTCGAGAAATCAAGATAGGAAGGGGAGAATAATTGAAATGATAAAGTAGCTGATTTTCCGGTGTAAGATTTTTTCTCTCGCTCAATCTAACTCACAGGCGCGATCAACCAAGGTGAAGAAAGAGAAAATATGATCACCCTGATGATCAAATCTCCAAGGTGCATCAGCTTTCATAATTTGGATCAAGCCCCGCAAACTAGATCTACATTTCTGGATATTCGAGGTCACAACATGAAGAGAGGATGAATGAACACCATAAAAAAATGATACAAACATCACAATTCAATTAACTAAACATGAAAAAGTACTAAAGTATTTACATAATCAATATAAAACATGAAAAAAAGAGCAGGGAGTGTGGATGAAATGGAGGATTAGGAACCCATCTCTTGGTCAAAGACGAGTTCTGGTCTAGTGAAGTGGTATGGAATGGTGTGTAAACGGTGGTGGAGTCTCCTCCCCCCACTATGGAATGATTCTCCCTTTCCTGGTCAGTTTGGAAGAGAGGAGTCCGAGGTCCTCTTATTCAGAGAAGAAAAATTGTAAAAATTCAATTGATGACCTAACTGACAACAAATCCACATGGAACACTTTTATGTGCATGTCACCAACATTTAGGTGAACTCTCAGTGAGTGTAAACAATTTCCCTACAACTTCCTCGTGGATACTCTCTCACCCTTCTCACGAACTATTTCCTTTATCCTCACTTCTACCAGTATCTCCCTCGTGAGTTAGGGTGAAGAAGTGAGGTTGAAACGGTGACAAAGGCACCATGTTGAAATGATGGATGGGGGCGCGAGACAGTGGAACTGAGGGTATTAGAAATTGTGGCACATATAGCGTAATGAAACGGAAATAGAGGGTTGTGCGACTACAATACCTGCAAACATACAATAACACTAAAAATTGAAATAATTTACTAAAAATAAGTACAACAAAGTTAAGTTAAATAATAATAAAAATTATGAATTATTTAAAAGAAATAATTTATTTGTATTAACAACTATAAACAAATTTAATTCTAGAACAAATTAAAATATTTACAATTACTCACTTAAATTAATTAACCAAATAATTGGAGGATTAATGAAATTGAAGAATAAAAATATTAATTTAATAAGATTAAAATTTTAAAAATAATTAAATAATTAAAAGCCTAAAAACTAAAATGTGTTATTTATTTAAAAATTAAAGAATAAAGAATTAATCAATTTAATTAATTAATTAATAAACTTTTGAAAACTAATAACAAAAAAATTAATGAAATGAATTTAAAATAACAACTTAATTTTATTATTGAAAAATAATAATAAACAAAAAACAAAAACACACTTTTAATAAATAAACACATTTTTCATATGTAATTTTAAAAATACAAGAATTGATAAATATTACAAAAAATTCAACAGTTTGATATTAAAAAGTCAACAAAAATATAGAAAAAGAAGTGTCAAAGAGAATTAAAAATGAACCACATCAAACTCCCCCACACTTAAAATTTAGTTTGTCCTCAAACAAGTACATGCCTTTAACTATTAAACAGAGAGATTATTTGTGATATTCAGTTCAAAAAGTTCATGATTAAACTTTAATACCTAGAGGAGCAGGACCAAACAATGAGTTATGGTTTTCAAAGGTGTTCAAAAATAGTGTCCTTCCTAGCATCAAATACTCACCGAAAGTCAAAAGCCCACAATTTCATACACTGTCAAGTAAGTCATGCCTCTGATATGTACTCATTAACTATCCTACTTCAACTTCCAATTCAAGTTCTAATTGAAGGAGTGTTGACAGGTTAGATGAAGTGAAATTTAAAACTTAACCAAGGGAACCATCCATTCTCACCTCCCCCTAGGTTCCAAAAATTAATGTCCATTAATTTAATCAATTTATTGAATCAAATCAAATAAATTTTAACCAATTCAATTGCTCCTTTCTTCATCTGGGTTCAAAATTCCTCTCACCACAATGAGTTTACTTTTGATAAGGGAACTTTATTTCTATTTTTCCCAGCCATATTCCATGTGAAAATCACTGTGCATAACACTTATTAAGATTGAAATTGGATTTATTTATTCACAGAATCACACCCAGTACACCTTGTCTCAGATACTCACCGTGGGATCCCATTTTCCCATTTTACTCCAGTTACAAAGGACTTAATTAATAATCAATCGAGTTGAATTCCTAAAGTGATTGAATATTATTTTTTTTCAAAAGGTCCGAGTTCCCTAGGTTCCAGTGAGAACTTCTAATTACTATAAGTCATGATCATCTTCCCATAAAACTCTTTCCTGTTACACTCTCATCCTATGTTCCTAAATAGAAAGGTTCATAGATGCAGTGAAAAATTGCACTCAGCAATCATTCATTCATAACAGTTTATGACTAAATGCCACTCTCAACATCCAACAAGTAGTTATACACTAAAATGGAATAATTAAAGTACCTGTGAACCTCCAATGACAATCATGTGATAAAAAAATTGGAATTTTTGAAATTTGACAATTTCTTGTTTAAAAAAACAAACACAAACTCAGGTTCAAGAAGGGGAAATTTGACATGACACTAAAATGACCCCTCTCCCCAACACATAAAACACAGCATTGTCCCTAATGCTGAATTATAAGGTGGGAGATAGTATAGCTCCATATTGATGAACATATCAACTTAAATAGTTTATGGAAGGGTAGAAATGAGGTTCAAAATTTTAGTTTTCCACACAAAAAAGTAAAAGAAAAGAAAACTCCAAACAAAGACAACCAGAAGAACCCAACCCCACCAATCAACACCAGCAACAAGTGCAATTCTATTTTGAAGATGTTCATGCTTTGAAATTTTAAAGAGCAGACAAAAGATTACTCAATATACTTCAAATAGTACCATGATTAGTAGTGATGTGGAACAAAAACATAATGAAATTGAAATTAGTGGGTGCAAGCCTGTTTCACAAATCAGTTCAAAATAATTTTTTTTCAACCAAGTAGATATTTGGAAGCTAACACCCAAGAATGAAACACAGTTCAAATATTTTAAAAAAACAATGGTAAGATCCCCACACTTAATTAACAACAATATGTAATAAAAATGTGAATAGTAAAATATTTAAATATAATACAATACTCCTTTGAATGTGAAGATTCTCAAATTTACAAATATCTCTCTTTGATTTCTATGTGCATGAACTTTGACTACTCCATTTTGGAACCTACATGATGAAACAGTTTAATATTAGTGTTCAAGATTTTAAGTTCAAATAAAAAGAAGTTAAAAAGTGTGATTTTGAGAGTTTTATCCATCAATCCAGTGAGTTTCCCCCCTATGAAATAAATGATAGCCACGTTGAAGCTTCTGCTTGTTTATTGTCCAAAGAAAACAACACTAAAATTTAAAACAGCATGAAAAAATAAACTAAAGCAAGAAATGAAAAGGGAAAATCTTGGGATAATCCTAGGATAACCCCCAGGGGGTGTTATAGTTTGACTATCGATAGCTGGATAGTCCTTGGATCAACCCCAGTCTGATAAGGGATTTGGATTCTTTCTTAGGAACCACCAGGTGTGATTCCTTCTAAATTCAATGCCTTTTCATCTTTAGAGTACCCCATGTGCACCTTAAATAAAATTTACCTCTTTTATAGTGAATTACTTCATGTTGAATGGTTGAGGGGAATTTAAAAGGTAGGGGTACTACCCCTCTTCTGTATCTTGAGGTTGAGGGTGCACAAGTATTAATGTTAGAAAACTTGGATGTGTCTTGTATTCTCGTTCATTCCAATAAAAAATTTCCTCTTGGAAAGAAATTAATGTGTCATCATCCACTTGTAAGCTTTTTCACAACTCCAAAAAATCCTCTTCAAAAATAACTCTCAAACTAAAAGTGTCATCCAGAATTGGAACTTCCATTAACTCTTCAACAGAAGCAATCACAAATTCCTTACTCTCCTGGAAATCACAAAAGTGAGATGCATCTTCAATACCTATACAGGGAGAAACACAATTAAAATCAGTTCTAATGTAATCCAAGTTGAATGAAAATATGAATTCTTCCATAAAATTGTCAACTCCCTTTATCAGTTTTACTTTTTCCTCCTCATGATGGAATAGTAATCATGGGAAAGGGTCCAGGGCAAGAGAGAGGTAGTCAACCTCCTCCAACCTCTCTTCAAAACACACCACCTCACTTGATAAATATTCTAAGAACAGTGATGGGACATCATGTGATGGCTCTACCTGTTGATGCATTGAAAAATCATTAGAATAGTTATTCCAAGAAAAATCATTAGAATGGAAATTAGGGAAAAAATTATCATCAAAGAAATGCACAGCATCGTGAATTGTTTCAAGTTCCATCTCATGTCAGCCCTTGAAAACATCCTCAGAACTTTGTTCTAGAATTTATAACCTTGACTCCAGGGGATAATCCATATCAAAGTTGGGAAACTCCAACTTTTTATTTTTTTCGGTTTCTTTTCTATTTCCTTTTCAAATGCATTCAAGAATATTGGGCTTCACAGGGAGGTGGTGGTACTATATAATATTCTTGGTATCCTTGGACCTTATCCATGGATTTTTTCACCAACTACATGATCTCATGAGAATAATTTTTCCCCTCATTAGTAAGATCTCGATGTTTTCTTTCATGTGTCTAACTTTTAAATTTTTCAACAGCCTGCTCAAGCTCTTAAACCATATCAAACAATTCGACTATATCAGATTTATTAAGTTTCATCACTGTTGTGTATATGTGTGTTTTTTATGATTTTTTAATATGTTTTTTTGTTTTAAACTAAATTAAAAATTAAAAAACCCACTAATACACTCATTGATTCCTCGAAAACGACGCCAAAATTTGATGTGCATCCTTGTCCTAAGGATGGTCAAGTTTACATTAAAGAAACCCAAGATATAGCACATTGGATAACCTTGGGGTCTCTCTCATGGAAGTAGTGTCGAATGACTAAGTGGACTGTTCAGAAAATCTTTTAGAGTTTTTTAAAATAGTTTAAAAATATAAAAACACAAATCCTAATAAATCACTAATAAAAGCTAAAGAGCATATTGGAGAAGGAAACAATGATGTAAAAGTGCAAAAAATAGAGACACATGACAAAAAGAAAAGAAAAGAAAGTAGTAATAGACACAACACAAGGCACAAAAAAACAAATGTCACCAAGACATAGAAGACAAAATCCAGTGTGAACAAGGCCGGACCCTAGTTAATTCACCCTCTACTCCCTATCCTCTATCAACCTAAGAAATTAATAAAAAATTATCAACTTCACTCAGTACCTGACTGATGTCTGAGATCACACACCAATCTCACATAGAAATTAAACACTCAAGCATCGATGTTCTTAGATACTCAAGCGTTCCTTCGAACTGCAAGGTGATTCACTCAGTAAAGTCATTCTGGAAAGAAGTTCTCACAAGACGGAATGATTCCACTAAGATCGTCACATCGTACAACCATTCTAGATTCTCGGTTTGAGAAATCAAGAATGGAAGGGGAGAATAATAGAAACGAGAAAGTATTAGATCATCTTGTATAATATTTTTTATCTTGATCAATCTAACTCATAGACGCTATCAACCAAGGAGAAGAAAGAGAAAATATGATCGCCCTAATGATCAGATCTTTATGGTGCGTCAGCTTTCATAATATGAATCAAGCCCCGTAAATTATATCTCCATTTCTGGAGATTTGAGATCACAACATAAAGCGAGGATGAATGAACAACACAAAACAAATGAAAAAAATATCACAATTAAATTAACTAAACATGAAAAACTACAAGATTATTTACAGATTCAACAAAAAACACCAAAAAAAGAGTAGGGAGGATGGATGAAATGGAGGAGAAGGGACCCGTCTCCATGTTGAAGATGAGTTAAAGTCTGGTGATGTGGTATGAAAAGGTGTGTGAACGATGGTGGAGTATCCTCCCCCCACTGTGGAATGATTCCCCTTTGACAGGTCAGTCTGGAAGAGCAGACTCTAGGGTCCTCTTATTCATAGATGAAAAATAGAAAAAATGCAATTTACAACCTAACTGACAGCAGATCCATGGGGCACACTTTTATGTGAATATCACCAGCCTTTAAGTGAACTCTCAGTGAGTGTAAACATTTCTCCTGCAACTACCTCGCGAATATTATCATGCCTTTCCCAAGAACTATTTACTTTATCTTGGCTTCTACTAGTAGCTCCCCTATGAATTAGGGTGAAGAAGTGAGGTTGAAATGGCGAAAAAGGCACTCTGTTGAAATGATGGTTGGGGGTGCGAGACGGTGGCACTGAGAGTCTTGGAAATAGTGGCACATACATTGTAATGAAAATACAATAGAGGACCATGCTACCGCAACACCTGCAAACATACAACAACACTAAAAATTAAAAGAATTTACAAAAAACTAACTAAAAAATAAGTACAATAAAGATAAGTTAAATAATAAAAATAATTATGAATTATTTAAAAGAAAGAATTTATTTGTATTAAAAATTCAAAAAAATTTAATTCAAGAACAAATTAAAATATTTACAATTACTTGCTTAAATTAAATAACCAATTAATTAAATAATTATTTAAATTAAATAATAATAAAATTTATTGAATAATATTAAATTGTTAAAACATATTAAATTATTAAAGTACTAAAAAATAAATAATTTATTTATTTACAAATTAAAAAATAATTAATTAATTAATTTAATTAATGAATTAAAAAACTATTGAAAACTAATAATGAAAATAATTAATTAATTTAAATTAAAATAACAACTTAATTTTATTATTGAATAATAATAAAAAAAATTAATTCACAAACAAATTTTTTCATAATGTAATTTACAAAATAAAAGAATTGATAAATATTAAACAAAATGAAACAGTTTGATATTAAGAAGTCAACAAAAATATAGAAAAAGATTTGGCAAAGAGCATTAAAAATGAGCCACATCAGTGACCCTACTAATATTTAGTTCTCAAACCCTACACATGAACCCAAATGTGTTTATATTGTATGTTTTATTTTTTAGGTTAAGAAAAAATCATATAGTGGATCAAGATGGAACAACTAAATAGTTATTAGAGATAGGGAATTTGAGGCATGGTCATGGTAGTAGGTCAAGTGTCCATATGTTGTAACTTTAGTTTATTTTTTATATCCAATCAACATTATTAGTGATAAGTTGACATATGATTATATGACTTCCATATAGTACATTTTTTACATCACCTTTTTGTTGGATTATGCATACTATAATGATTTTCATAGATGATTACATAGTTATTTTCTACTATTTTGTATCTTGTCTTCGAGGGAATCATCTCCCTATTGTATGGATGGGGCCCTCACCACTAGTCAGTATCCTATAGAATTTGGGGAGGCACACCTGAGGATTTGTAACCCTCTAGTTCATATAAGAGTTCTAGGTTAGGAAATCACATCATTGGTTAACTATTCGATTCTATATTTATAAATTTTTCATACCTATTTATCAAAAATATAAATTGATAATTAATATATAATGGGTAGGATTAGAACAATATAGTCCTTAAATAAATTGGTTAAAACCTTATATAATGGGATATATGTGGTTATCCAAGTCTACTATGATATAAATGTATTGTGTTTAACATTAATATAAGTAATTATTTTCTATGCATATTTTTGTTCTTCATTCCTATATTATATCTCTAATACTCATGATAATTAGCATACAATTCCATATTATAATGTTATACATGAACTTTATATTATGATTTATGTTATGATATAAGGTTATTATCATTTTGGGTATCAATTTATATAAATTTTCTCATATATACATGTTCATTTTACGATTACTTTTTTATTATATTCATTGGGATCACGCTTTTTGACACTATTAGTACCTATTATGTTTTACCCCTTACCAAGTGCCTTAGATACACCTTTTCTTATGTTTCTATTCCTCATGTAATGAAGAGGAATATTAATTATGATATTTCTATTAGGGATTCATGTGTGAGAAATATATAGTTTTATTATAGTCATTGTTGTAAGATAAGTCTTATATACATATAATATCAAAAAGAATTAATCCTTTAGTATTCGTGGTTTGATTTATTGTAATTTGTAATGGATTATAAAGATTAATGTCATAATATTTTTGTATATCATGTATGTTTTATCTATGATTTTTAAAGAGTGAGTTTTAGTTAATTTTTTTGGATTGGGTCTTAGAGAATATTTTAATAAAACTTAAAAGAAAATAACTTAATGGAGAAGTGTCATGAGTTCCCTAAAAGTGTCATATATTGAAATAAGGGTTCCTCTATTGTGAAATAATAAAATTTATTTTTAATTATATTATGTTTATATATTCTGGTAATATTTTTTAATACTAAGACTAACCATCTATGTTATAGAAAATGGTTTGAACTAGAATCCTATAAAATATGTTGTAGTAGTTATGATTATTACCTAATCAAGTATTTAAATGTAATATTTTTAAATATAATTTGATAAAATACTTAATAAATAGAAATGTTTATAAAATCATTAATTCACCAACCTTGTATTTTCATATTAAATTATTATTAAAAAACCTAGTGGTGTGATGACTACATATTAAATATATAACTATTTACATATCTCATTTTTTGGAAAGATACCTCTTTAAAATATTGTTATTATTCCCTTAGTATAATTTTATATTATATTATGAACGGATCAACTATTTATCTATAGAGAATAAATATCAATTTTAGCAATAGAGAAATAATATTTCATATTCTAAATCATTTCAAATTCTTATTTAGATAAACACATGATTTTAAACTCCCTTAGAAAACTAATTCTATTATATGGAACTTAATCACTAATAATAGTGGATACATGGATCAAATTAATGGGAGAAAACATAATATTTTTCATATTAAAATTTTATAATAATATATCAATATATTTCCTGAAGTGTTTAATAGTATTTCTCTATATTATGAGGTTTCATTTTAAATTAACTCATATGTCATTCTATGAAAATATCAGAGTCCTTATATAAAAATACTTACTGATTAAGAGTTATTAAATAATTATCGACAAAAGAATCTTGATGAGGGATTTATAAAACCATGTGGTTCACCATGGGTTGAATAAGTCCTCTCCATCTAGGTAATTTTTTAATATAATTATCTTAATAATAACATTATTAAGTAAAAAAGTAACATCTATATCATATTTATTAGGAGTTCAATCAAATTAATGGGGAAAATATATATTAAAGGTAGACCTTTTATCTGTATGTCCTAAAAAGGGTAAAAAGAGATTATATATCTAAGATAACACATTATAAAAGATATCAACACTATGAATTCATAGTTTTTATATTAGACTTATTTATTCTCATGAATTATTCATCTATTTGTTAAATATTCTTTAGATATTACCTCAATAAAGTCATAGTACACTTAAATGATGATATTTTTATATATTCCATGAGAAATTAAGTACATGAATGGAATTTGGTGATTTTTCTGATTACTATATGAAATGAGAAATTGAATGTAAAATTAAAAAATGTAAATTTTGACTATACAAATCATCATTCTAAGCATATATAACCCTATTATAGGGAATATTTGTGGATATTTCATTGAAATTATCAATTAATAAATGTTCTAGACAAAAAACTATTATATATATATATATATATATAGATTTCTTATATTAGCATAATAATATTGATTCTTTTGGGGAAATATCTTCTGAATATATAATCTAGTAACCATGTTATCTCAGATGGGAGTTATGTTTATCGAGACATAAAATTGGTAAGGATTCCTCAAATACCCTATGATGTGGTTGGAAATTCCACTAATAATTTCATTACCCTATAGTAGATAAGGGTTTGTGATATACAGTTATACATTATGGATTGTGTTTGGGCATAACCATATCCAAAATAAAAATATGGTACACTGTTCCTTGTATAAATTAATGGTCCATAAGAAAAATTAAAGATGTCATAATTTAGAGATAATAGTGGTGTTTTTTCATTAATGGGTTTATGGAATTATCTATATGGGGGAAAGTGTGATATATATAATGATCATAATAGCATAATGCATATATTCACACAGAAGGAGGTGATCATGTTCAAAGAGGATGTTTATAATTGATGAAGGATTATAATGGCTCAATACATTACCTATCTATTAATGAAAACTAGGTGGATGATTCTCATAACAAAAACGGCTAATATTACCTTATACAAAATGAGAATATAAAGAGATTGAATAATCAGGTATTAACAAAGGATATACATCAAAATATTAAAGGAAGGGTTCTTCACATACCATACCAAATTTATTTAGGAACTATTAATATATATAAATATCAAGGAGTTTGAATAGCATAATATTGAGATATACTTAGAATTTTGAAAATATTATAGTGTCCAACATTATAAATGATTTAATTATATAATTTTGGAAATTAATATGCATACCATCTATTAGAGAACTAGAGAATGAGTTTTCAGATAATGCATATAGATCATCATCCTCTCTCTATATTGGAATCTAGAATACGAATAGAGATATAATAGTAAAATTCTAGTGGTAAAAAATAAAGTAGGATATTATTGAGTATACATGTCAGTTATTAGTCATCCAGAAATTAAATATTTATTGTTATAATTTTAAATGGGTTGTATCATTTTTACCCCTACTTATATGGATAAGGGAGAACATTAAATAAGATTTCCTTATAGGATATCCCATGATAAATAAAGGATATGATTCCATTTGTTGTTTTTTAACATCTTATGAAGTTATCCATTTGAAATAGGATTTCTCACATGACCAATAATCCAAAATATTCATAATGGATATGGTAAATCTCTATAGAGTACCACTTTAAATTATATCTGATAGATATTCCAGTCTCACCAAACATTTCTAGAAAATTCTTAAAAAATAATTCAATATGAAATTGGTCTTTATAACTACTTATCCTCCTAAAAAATGGTCAATATAAAAATAGAATTCAAAATAAAGACTGTTTATTGAAATCATAAACATTGGATTTCAAATGAATTTTAGATGAACATATTCCATTTTTCGAGTCCTCACGCAACAAAAACTTTAACTATAATATTCATATGGGACCATATGAGGATCTACATGGAACGATATTGGGAACATTGACATGCTGGTATGATTCTAGAGAGTGAAATATATTGGGACATGATTTTTCAAAAAAATAATTTTAAAATATTCAAAATCTTTAGTTTTATACGAAGGAATTGAAAATTCCACTAAAGTGTTACACTGATGATATTAGATGAGATTTCATATTTAATTATGGAGATAAGGTATTCAATAAGATATCACTGTGGAATAGTTTTATAATATTTTGTAATAATGTAAAATTAATCCTTGTATACATCAATTCAATTAAGATATTTAATCTGGTGGAGGATATAGCTTATTTTATAGATCATCCACAAAAGCTCTCAAAAGTTCAGGATATGTTTTATGAATCAATTTTAATGAAGTAAACACAAAATCTATAAGATATACTAAACTCTAAGGTCATATAATTGGAACATGATCTCTCATACATGGAAATATCAATAGAGAACTTGGATTATAGAGATAGAGTACAATGAAAAAAGATCACTCACTTGGTGAAAATTATTTTGTGAAATCATAAGTTTGAGGAAGTGACATGGGTATCAGAATATGTAATGAGAAAAATTTACCATCATACATTTTCATCTGAGTAATTATTTTTTTGGTATTTTATTAAGGTGATATAATTTAGAACCCCTATCCTTTTTACAAAATATGTTGAATATCTTAAATATTTTTTAACAAAAAACTAATATGATCCAATGTAAGTTTTTATTAAGATAAAATATTTCCGAACAAGATAATCATTAATACAATATTAGAATAAAATATGAAACATTATTATGAAAATGAAAAGTTGAATAAAATCACATGAAAATAAAAATACTATGATATTTTCTTCTTCATCCTTGTGCTCTTCAATAAATTTTATACCATCAAATAAAAATATATAAAAAGTAAAATTATTATAAATATGGTAGAAATTTTAGGATAGACGAAATAATAGAATGAATAAATTCTTGAAAAAGTATGTAAAGTTATATATAGGTATAAAAATGATTATCAAACATTTAAAATTAATAATAAATAACTAATATATATTTTGTCAATAATTTTTTATAATAAAAGAAAATATAATCATTCATTAAATATTATAATATTTTTATTCAAAAAAATATTATATTTATATTTTATTATGAATTTTTATTTAAAAATAACATTTTATATATTTTGAGGTTGTATTTGATAAATAGGATTGCAAATTTTTAATCTAGCGTTAAAATTTATTTTGGAGGGTTAATTTCTTTTTTTCCAAAAAAACATTACAAACAAAATAATGATGATTTATATAAAATATAAAAATGAAAAAATATGGTATATTGTGAAAATTATGTATAAAACTTATAAAAGAAATTAAAAGTCAATAATTTGGTTAATAATGATCCACAATTGTTTTTCCCACACATGTGCCACTTTTAATGTCAAAATGACCTTTCATAACCATTAATGAATGATGTATTTAAAATATGACCTCAAAAATAATTTAGTTAAGATCCCTCCTCTAATAATACCATTAAGACTATCTCACCTAATTTAATCTTTCATACCTACCAAAATTTAATCTTATAAACTCAAATATCATATTAGGTAGCTAATGTTGGAAAGGAGGGCTAAATTCATCATTATGAAAGAAGTCATTATAAGAAGGTTTGATTCCATCATTGTAATTAATTAGATCCTATTAAATTATTTCATTTATCATATCAATTAATGACTTATTGAACCCCATGCAACACATTTTTTATGTGTTAGTAACATCATTAGTATAATGACCCATAACATAATCATTCTATAATTACATGATTTATAATTAAATTTTCACCTTCATACATTTCCAAGATTTTTTTAGTTTATAGTTCTATATAATTAAGTTAAAACATTACATAACAATGTGGGCACTTTCACACAATGTACATTTTTTCCACAAATACAGATCTTTAATCTTACAACCCTATTTTATTCAAGACACCTTTTCTTTATTTAAGATGGGACACCATACTAGAAATCATGACCTTAATGAAATATATACTAATCCTTATATCCTATTAAAAACATTGAAAAATGTTTTATGAGAAATAAAATCTCAGTAAGGGATATAAAAATAATAGAATTCCATTAGTCTAGTGAAAAACATGAAATAACAAGAAATTATTTAACCCTATCATAATAAAACATTTCTACATGTGATAAATAAATATATTATCATATAAAAACATTAATAACCATTATTGAGCATAGGAAGAGCCATTAAAGAATATTGAGGTGTGTTGTAACTCTTGAATAAATTCCTTTTAAAAACCAACCATTCACATTTAAACTTTTAATACCTATAGAAATGAAAATATTTATATAAAAATCATTTTTATGAGAATATTATTAGTCTCCTAGAGAACAATTTTCATAACCCATTATCCATAAGGTTTAATCCATTTTAAAAAAAATGATTACCATTTGTTTCCATAGGAGTAACTAACATGGTATTCTCCATAATTTTTTACTCTAACTAATAAATCATTCCCTAATGAATTATAAATTTAGATTAAGACCACCCATAATCATGAGCTATATAAGGATCATCTGTCATCATTTATAATTCCAAAGTACTATTTCATAAACAAAACATTTGTAATATTTCAATTTCTCACTATAAAATACATGAAAAAATAATTTAAACCCATAAGAATATGACTTTTCATTTTCACATAATCTTAAGGAGAAATATCCATTTTCTTTAAAAGATCCTAAAAATAAGAAAGTCCCAAAAGAGTGGGAGTAATATATATATATATATATTGGAAAACACATTAACATATAATAAAATGTTAATAATTAATAATATAAATGATGTAATTAAATGGCGATCAATAAATATATATGTAAAAGCATCCTTCCCAACTTTGGTAAAAAAGGTCAAAATGGCTTGTATGATAAATGTTTAAAATATTCCTTTTAAAACAATTAATAAGAATGTAAAAAAGTAGTTGAAAATGAATTTTATCATCTTTCATGTATAGATAAGAAAATTATAGGAACATTTTAATGGAAAAGGAATTGAAGGAGATGGTTTCTAAAGTATTTAGACTAATACTTTAATGGAAAATCCATTTCCACAAGTACTGAGTCATTTTGTCTGTATGTTTACCCTCATATTATTTGGAAAACCACCCTTATATTACACTATATTTCTTCTAATAATGTACTTTTAGTGAGACCAGGTCCTATATAATGTGGGGAGGGATTTTGGTATAGTATTTGGGTAGGTCTTGGTCATGTTTAAATGATCAAAGTGTGTAAGAAAGTGAAGAGATGATACACCATTTAAAAAAATAGGTGAGTGTCACATTTGTAATTTTTAAAAGTTTCAAAATAATATGAAGTCTTAATCATGAGGATGTAGATATAAATATATCAAAATTTCAAACTATGATGATCATGGTTAATATATAACCATATATTAAGTATTAAAATATATTTGTGGGCTTATCACTTAGTTTTTAATATAACTAACCTATTTTCTCTTTTCAACCTATATCATGGTGATAAAGTTTTACCAATATTAATATTCCTAATATACCAAAATAAAACTGATGACAATAAAAAAATATGGATATCATGATTCCAAATATGTAACCAATTTTTCATTGATTAAATTTTTTTAAGTGATGGTAACTTATTTTTATATAAAAACACAAACCACAATGAAAATTTTTTTTAGAAAAATTTCCCTTTTAAGCATAAAATTATTATATACCAAAATCAAATATAATTTCATAGTACCTATCAACACAAAATTTGGAGCTTCAAATTCAAATTTCATGATAGAAAAACAACAACCTTTCTTCCTTGGTCTATGATGAGGTTGATGGTGATTCCCCTCCATTAACTTTGGATTTGGAAATTGATTAGAGAAGTGACCATGCTATCCACACTTGAAGTATTGGAATTTAGGTAGGTCATACACCATCTTCCCATTTTCATTAGTTTTTAGAAATTCAGGCTTCACCTCACTAATACAGTTTTGAGCAATATATCAGTCTCTTCATACTTGTAACATTTCCTTCTCCTGAGAAAGAAGTTCTCTAAATGCTTCTTCCATATTTCTTTCACGTGGGATGTTTATCTAGAATTCCTCAAATTACATGATCAATGTTCCTCCCAAAAGATGGCTCCATTTATATCTTATTTTCATTAAATTTTTGAGACCACTGTGTCACACTGAACTCTTGTTAAACCTTCATAGCACTTCACACTATCTCCTCATAGTTATAATAATCTCAATTGGATAGATTCTTTGGTATATGCGGTCTTAGTCCACCAAACAATATATTGACATTTCCATTAGGTACCAAAAAAATCTATATGTGTATCAAGAAAGCCTTGTAAATCTCATCTCATAGCTTTTCACATATTCATTTTTCTTCTACATCAACTCAAGGAATTACTTCTCCTTTTTTTATCATCAAAAGGGGGAAATAGTTTTTGAAAATGGATCCCTAAAACTCTTCCCACTCTATTACATCAATCTACCCTTTGAACATCATGTTTTTATTTAGTTTCCACCACTGATATGATTCTCCCTCTAATTGTTACACAAACAAGGTGACATTCTCTTATTTTGAACAACGGAGTGATGAAAAAATCTTTTCCATATAGCTTATCCATAATTAATCAATCAATGGTCTGCAGATCTACTAAAATAGAGTGATCATTGATGTATAGAGGACCCAAAAGAAAGTGTTTCCTTTCAAGGTGAATACGTTCTCTCAATATGATTCATGATATTGCTTATAACTCAAGTCATTTGATTCATCATTCAAATGAAGTTTTTCATTCCAGATTCCATTGGAAGGTCATTGGTGCTTGGTCCGTTTCAATCACCATTTACATGGTTTCTCCTATTTACCACATTTTTTTAATGAAGAAAACCTTAGTGAGAATTTTTTTCATTTAATAATATTATAATTCTAATGTAATTTCATGTCTTAAAACATCATGCTTAAATATGTTTTCATTTAACAACAATTACATTTTCTATAAATCCTTCATAATGGTTCATAAAAATCTTGTGATTAACCAAACATATCCCCCAAGAGTGTCAAACTAGCTGTATCGAAAGGCCCATTATCATATACCAAGTTACACAGAGTCATAACTAATTCACATTGTTAGAGTTGTTACCCATAGGTATATCTATTCCATAACCATGTCCACTTGTTCATATCCAGACAGATATTTCTTTTCTCAAAAACCACTTACTTAATACATTATAAAAATACCAGGATTATTTCCTATATTTATAATTTTCTCTAATGTTCTTCCTAAATATTTGAAATCCTAATTTTAAAAAATAACTAAACTATCCTTTGTTAACAACTATTGCATCCTACCTTTTATTTACATAACTTTTCATTATATTATACAAACAGAGGATCTTTTAAATTTTAGTTTCTTAGAAAAAAGGTACATAATACATGAAAAATTTAAAATTATTCTAATACACTTGAAAAAAATAAAAATAGGTTTATCATATGAATATTTAATACATCTCATAACCTGGGGACATACCTCAAAGGAAAGGCTGATCATAAGGCCTAATAACGGAAAACAAGAGAAACGTTTTGCATGTGATCTTGAGAAACATTGATAGAAATATGAGGAATATCATTATAGCCCAAAAAAGAGAACATGAGGCATATCATAAATGAAATAAAATGAGTAATAACTTGAAAATGTGGCTACAAATTTTATTTCAGGAATTCAAAAGCATATCACCAAGGTTTTTTACTAATGTGTCATAAAAATTGCAAAATTTATTCACCAAGGTATCATAAAACATGTCATCTCTAGAGATTAAATTCTTTATCCAATTAATTGGAGAATAATCCAGGTTTACCCTTTGTATTTATTAATTATTTTGAGCCACATATATCATAATAAAAAATTTCATAAATAACCCATATAGAATAAAATAAATGGGTTTCATATCAAAATCATGGATTTTAAAATAAAAGTGATTAACGAAAATATTTTATGTCATTAGTAACCCATGAAAAAGGAATACGGGTTTCGTGTATATTAATCATAGAATAATAAAGATCATTTTGAAATATAGGTTAATAAACCTGTAAAATAAATAGTTTTGGGTATTCACAAATAAATGAATGAATTTCTTGAGAAAAAGAGGGAAATTTTGAGAAGAACATTCGGTAGCATAACAGGTATGAAACATGGTTTTAGAAAACAAAAAAAGAGAGGAGAAAAGGGTATGCTATTCATAAAATAATATAAATAAAATAAAGGAATAGAATAAAATGGATATAATAACATAGTTTCAGAATTTGATAGACATACCATATAAAAAGGAACTTAAAAGGAAATGATAAGTTGATATTTCCCTTACTATGGAAAGTAATTCCTAAAACTTAGAGATTGGAACCTTAGGGGCTTGAAGACACCTTGAAAGGGATCCTTAAGAAATAAAACTATAAAAAATTCATGGATATTGAATTTAAAATGAAATATATTGGATAAATGGGAGGGTATTTATAGTAAAAGATGGCGATTTGTTTATTAATTTCCGTAGACACCAAAGAAGTGGTAAATGAAAACCCATGGACATTCCCATGGTATTTACCCATGATATTAGAAATTTAGGACACCTATTATGATATTTTAGTCCAAAAGTGTGGTCCAAAATTTTATATTACTTATTACATAATTATGATTTCATTTAACATACATAAAACTCAAAACTACATTTTTACTACTCATTGAAAAACAAAATATCTTTTAAAATTATCATAAATTCACCCTAACCTAATTTCGGCATGTTAATTTGAAAAATTTTGTTTATTTTTTTATAATAATTCTATAATTATGATAATTTTAACATTTAATTATAAAAATCTTTATTTATTAAAAATTATAGCAGATAGAAATTGCAGAGTAAAATTTAAAATACTTGAAGAAAATAAAATTATTTTATCATTTAAATTTAAATAAGAGTGTTTTAATCATACTATTTCATTAAAATAAACATTATTAATAAGGTATTCGATAGTGAGAGATTCATGAGAGTCTCGACTGACATCACCCAAGTGGTAATTTTCACTAAAATGAACTTATCCCAAATATGATTTTGTTAAGGCCTCACATGTTGAAGCTCAACCTAGATTGGTCAAGAGCAAAGCCCAGTGATGGTACCTACCTCCCATGTTCTGACAAATGGACTTCAAATTACATGAAACTACTAGTTGAGGCCGTTGAATCCTTTTTCTAAGTAAATTTTCCTTTATCAAAATATTACTTATAAACTCTAATGATGATGTAAATATTATTATTAGTAGAATAGTGTTAATAGTAATATTAACTAATGGTGATAATTGATTAACAATCATATAACAGTTGAAACTCGATGGTCAAATTTCAATTTATAATCACTTCAATATTATTGATATATAGTTTTTTGTGTACAATATAATATAAACCACTTTTTCAGGAAACATAAATTATTAAAAAGTTTAGGTCATTACAGTAGGCCCACTCTGGTGTCTAGGTACAACTGTTTCATGACCGCCTTAGCCATGACCACCACCTCATCCTGAAAGAATGATACTACTCCAACTCCCAAATTCTGTCATGTTCCTCTATATAATTAGTTCTTAATTAACTATCTCATTAATAGTCAACCCAAACAATTTTACCTAATATATAATGGCATGTATGAGACCATCCTCAAAGTATCTCAACCATGATAACTCATCAACAAGGTATATTGGTGAAAAATGATGCATCTTTGAAAGCCATACTAAATATTCCATAACTATAATTTCTCCTTACTTCATATGAATACAATATTGGGCTCGATCTTCTCTCAAAGTCTCAGGAAAAAACCAATCATAGAACCTAGTTTGGAAATCACCCCAAACCATATCTCACAGCCTGTCATCCTTATTCAATAAATCTCACCAATGATTTTTTATCCCTAAAGTACATAAGTCATGAGCTTAAATATCCACTAAGGAGGTTACTCTAAATGATCAAAAATAAAAAAATCATTCTCATGACATAGATCAGCGGCATGTGGCCTACAATATCCAAAAAATGTGGGAGGGTATTGATGTAAAAACGCACACATCAGTACTTCCATAGTTGAGGGAGGTTTTGGTGCTCCCTAAAAAGTCTTTATATGAATAAGAAACCCTAAAATATCTATTTATAAACACCTATGTATAGTAAAACTACTAGTTCCTTAGCTGGAACTACAATAGGATCTACTAGTATCCCATGGACGACCACCTCGAGAACATGTCAATAGCCACCCTCCTGGTGTAAAACTGGAGGTCGTTATGGTGGCATGTGTTTATAATTCAGAACACATGCCTTAGGAAATATTGATAACAATTTTCATGGAAGAAAATAATGGAAATTTTAAAACCTTCCTATAAACATGTCATAGAACACTACCTACTCCTAAGTCTAGGAATGGGAAAAAAGAAACAATCACAATCATCACTGGAGATACTTCCTACTTCCCACTCAAAAGATGAGTCTAGGTCATTTTCTCTATTTCAAAATTAAATTTACATTTGAATTCATATTAATTTAACATTTATATATTAATTATTAAACCAATTAGTTCACCAATTTTGATCTATATGGGACAATATTAATCAATAACTAAAATATGACATTCACTTAACCCATACCATTACATGTTCTTATCCCTGAAACCAATGGTCATTGAATCAATGTGCCATAATTGACTACATAGGGTGCCTAAGGTAGCCTAAAAAGGAAAACATTGTTCAGGCTATAGTAGACACTCTAAGTACCAACAATGTTTCTCAATTCCTTTCAGAAATCATTTATCAAAAAAAATGTCACATAAGAAACATATCACAAAAGTCACAAAATCAAGATATGTATCCTATCTGCCCTGTAATAATTCATAGAATATGAATTGTAACAGGTGCATAAAATTATGAATGAGATGAAAACCCTCATTTCATTTGGAAATAGAAAATTATAACTCTCAATCATATCAATGAAAACATCACAACTCTTGTTAATCACCCAATAGTGGAAAAAATAAACTATAATAGAAAAAATATAGAAAAACAACAATTTTGATACTTGGAAATTTGTCTTTTTCCTGTACATGTGTTAATTACTCCCAAGAACAACTTATTACCAAATTTTAATTCCATCCAAACCCATATTAATTGTTTCAAAATAATAAGGAGATAAATAAAATTCTTTGATGCCACTTTGTAACATCTCAACCTTGATTCCACTAAAAGGTGTCCTAATCCAATGGATCACATGGCCTCAAGAACATATCCATGAACACCAGAGGATACTGACTAGAATAGAGGGACTTGGGTGTGTGTGTGGGAGATTATGCCCTCATGTCAGAGTGTAACTCATCAAAATAATAGTAAAATTCAATAGTGGAAGAAGATATAATAACTGATAAGAGGAAAAATATAAACATCCAAGATAAGAATAAATAAACAATTCCATAAGTAATATCATATAAAAAATGATTTATCATTTCATATATCTACAAAGTTGTAAAATAGTTATATAGATAGCCAGTACAATACATGTATCAAAATAAAAAAAAATAGAAAGAAAATATCCCATCAGGCATCATGATTCTACCTCAGTCCTATGATCCCCTACTCATAGGAATAGAAAAAAATGAAGCATCATACTTTGGAAACATTTCTAAATCCCAACCTCCATCCATATAGTCTATCTGGTTACCTAACTATAGCCCAAATAGGGTGTTGGTTAACACTCAATAGTCCACCACCAATGGTGTCTATAAAAAATACATTTTTTTCAATACAAGCTAAGTAGTGTACAATATATATCATAGGTTTAGTATAAATGAACCAAAATTCCATGGAATTTATGAACAAATTAAAGTACAGCTGCCAATCTAAACAGGGATCCCTATAAATAATAGTTTAGATCCTATATCTAGGGAAGTGGTAAAATATAAATAATGAAGTACACTTGTCTATTCTAACCACTGAAATCTAATACCCATACTAATGTTATTTTTAAAGCATAGGAAAATTCCACAATATCCTTCTTGTGTATTCAAGAAATAATTTACCTCATCCACACTATATAATCAAGAATATATCATTCATCATGGAATCACTACATAATCAATTCATCCCCAATGACATCACCATGTAATTAGAATTGTTATATCATTAAGGGATGGATCCAAGGTATACAAGACAAAGGTATCCTAGTAAAGTACCATGAGAATCTCAATAGAAGCTTGGTAAAGACTTGGGTTTGGTCTAAGGAGAATTTCAACAGACCATATCCACTATAAGCCCGTGTTATCTAGATAAAGAAGGTAGAAAGGCCCAAGGTGTCATACAAAATCAAGACCCAAGGAATAAAAAATTCCAAAGCATCCACTACCACAATCTTGAACCTAAGTAGAAGCTTCCATGGCATCTAATAGAACCATTCTCTAAGGAATACCAACCAAGGAATCCACTACAATTTTAATTCAACATATCATTAAAATCATCATTCACAAGAATTTACATTTCATGTGTTTACCAACTCATTTTCATTATTTCTATTTTAAAAGTTAAATCATATAAAAACACATGTCATGATATAGAAATGGGGAATCCCCATCTTCTAATATCTCAATTTAAATAAATTAAAATTTAAAAGGGATCCCTTAAACTATTAATGATCACACACACCCCATTGGTGGTATAACATAGGGAAATAACAAAGGAACACCCCATGGGTGTCCTAGGTTGGGTAAAAAACATCCAAAAATATCTATAGAACTAGAAGGAAACCCTATTGGGTTCCAATTTGTTCAATTTGATCATTTAATCAATTATAGGGGAACTACTAGAAATTTTGACATGCAATACAAGTGTAATACGAAGTATAAAAACTTGAAAATATATTACAAATGGCATAGACAACCTACCATATGTCTATATTAGAGAAACGATCCAGTATCAAGCTCAGATTTGGTCAATATAGAAAGAAAAGAGAAAAGTAAAAAAGTATGAAAATCTAGAAAATATGTCATATTAACTAGCAGATAAATACCTCCATTAATACAAATTCAAACGAATAATTAAATAAGATGAAAGAAGAACATACTAGTGTGAATCCAATGAGACCGGTAGTGTTCTATTTTGAGTTTGGATGGCGAGTAGAGAGAAAATTCTAAGAAGATGGATTCAAAGGAGCTCCCTATACCTAACATTTTTTCCAACAGAGGAAAAGAAAATAGGTTTTGTTTTTAAAACATTTAAATAGAAAAATAGTAATTTTCCCAATAAATACTAGACCACATTGTTTGGACACATGATTAGCCAAACCATGTTAAAAATGTGTGCCCTTCACTACATTAAGGGAAAACCCACATGATTTTATGTACACAGTTAGGAAAACTATGTGAAAATCATGTCTTATCCATATAAAGTTTACCTTATTTCCATTATGATCATTTCATAAGGGAAACGTTACTCAAGCGTACGTATGACCTACAGTCTCGAGGATCGTAACACAGTTCATTTTTCATATAGATATTTTATGATTTGTTTTAAAAGTATAATTTATGTATTAAAATGATAATAATGACATTATTATTATTACATAGAAGATGAAATAATGAACTCTTTGACCTTATATAACATAACAATGTGATTTTTGACAAATGATCCAGATATCAACAAAACTTCTGATGTGAATTTAACTAATTAAGTAATTGATTATTCCATGGTAAGAACCAAAATAAAAAGAATTATAAAATTGATAAATTTTATTAAGAAAATAAATAATTAACATACATATATTATTCAAGATGATAATAAAACCACATGACAATTTGATCCTAAGGTAAGGGTTTTCTTTAAACCACCCTCTTATTTGAATTATAACCATTATCTCTCTAAAAAAATTATCTCTCTTTAAAGTTATGGAATACTTGTAAAATATATATATATATATATATATATATATATTACTCTCACATATTGACCAATATTATTCTCTCTTCCTTTTATGGTTTAATACATTCCTTATATTTGTTTTCCAAATTCCATCATTATGAAATTTCCTTTAATTATGGTATGATATGAGATTATTCAACCCCTTTTCATTCCATTGGTAATTATTACATTTATTCTTTATAATTGATTTCAGTTTTTTGGAACAGATAAATCATGAACATGTTATAATCGGTTGACCCAAATTGAAATATAGTTTATTGGTTAATTATTTAGTCTCATGAGTTGTTATATATGGTATTAAGGAGTAAACACAATCTATTATGGGACTTTGTCTACCATGTGATATTTTCTAGGAAGTTAGCTTTGAATCATTTTTACTTCATATTATTTGTTGTTTCTAACTTTCCTATATTTCCATGATCTTATGATTCCATGTTCTTTGTATTATTCTTTAATTTGGTTCGTCATGATTTTTCTCTCTCATTATATCTTGTTATACCTTTGACTCACATGTTATATTTCCCTATCATGTTTATTCCATTATTGGTATCTTTATATCACACATTTATTTTATTTATTCCCCAGGTTATCTTATATAGTTATGTGCTCAAATTGATATAGAAACTAGTTATGGATAATAAAATAAGAATTCCATGTTTTAGTTTCCTTTTGATGAATTATTAACCCAGTATTTGAAAGACACCGAGTATAATGATATTTGGGTTGTAATAATAAGTGTAAAAGGATAGGGTCACAATAGGATGATGGAAGGTTGATAAAAAATGTACTTGTATGATTTAAACATGAACTTTTTATGTGTTTGATGAGTTATGAGTAGGATATAAAGTTTTATAATTGAATAAGTTTTTGAACTGGCCTAATATAGAAACCTGATATTTTTATCACATACATGTATCTTTATAGACTATATTTCTCTCCTTAGTTATGAACTTTTTTTTTTCTATAATGTACTATCCCACATAGACTTAGAGTTTTCCAACAAAAGGCTCATTTCTATGAAAACCATATTGCATTATCATTATCTCATGTGGGACAATAAATTATTAGTATTTGAAAATGGGAGAAGAAAATGGTTTCCAAATAATTCTAATGTGATGATAAGGACCCACTGTATTTTATTTTTCTTCCATATTAATAAGGGGGTGAAATAAAAGCACACATATTAATATAAATATATGTGTGATAGTATTTAAAAATACAAATATGGAAAATTTTGTTCCTATATGATTGAATTATATTTTTATTTTAATAAGTTGAGTTTTCATGATTATTGATGATAGTGTAAATTTTTGTTGAGAAGCTCTGAAGAGTTAGTAGAGGTACTTCCATGTTATATGGGAAATTATTTTTTAAATATTCAACTTGGATATCTACCTTTTAAATATTCAATTAAAAAGTAAAAATTCATTTGGGATGATTGTTTATGTTTATATTCATGATAAATACATGTACCAATGAAAAAGACAATCTTTACAATAGGTTCTTTAGTATTTTCAATTTTTTAGAAAATAATAGGTTAAATACTTTAGGATAATATGATATTAAATCCTAAAGATGTGTGGAATTATCCAAAGAATGTTGATTATTGATGTTGATGTGATCAGGTGTTATAGACTTATTTAATAATGTTTGAATGATGTTTTGAGAATTTTTGGAGTGGTTAATAAGAACTCTAAATTAATTTATGTGGTTTTTATTTTTGTTATAATGTTTATAATTTTAGTACTAGTAAGTTTAGATTACTCTGGGTTGTGTAAGAATGAATTAAAGGAAATTTATAAGCATCATTCATAGCTTTGTAGTGATAAAAATAATCTATGTAACCAACATCTAAGCTACTTATACATCATTTTTCATGAATCATACATGTAATCATGAATATATAATTTGTAATCCTAAATAAGAGGCTTTTAAGGATGATTTATTTGTATAAACATCTATAGAGGATTCGTAAATATCATTAGAGGATGTGTAATAATCATTTGGGTATGAATCATATCTAAGTGGTTTATAGATCATTAAGGAATTAATATGTATCATTAGAATTATCGTGATCACTGTGAGGATCATAAATATAATAATTATTTAAGTGAACCGTATGGATCATCCATGTAAAGATAAGAATACCATAAGGTTTATTTATCCTTATGATAATTTGAGTGTTTTTAGAATTGATATGAAATGATGAATTTAATTCAAGTGATGCGTGAGTCAATATACATAGATATCCAAGAACAATGATCCTTCAAGTTATTGTGATCCAAACTAATATTATAGGAGGACCAATTGATAGATAATATGGAATCTAAGTAGAATTTCATTCCATAGAAGAAGGTCCCATATTTCAACACTACATGCTATATTCCAGCATATAATTATTAAAATCATATTTAAAATGTTTAAAAATGTGATCATCATGGATATTTAAAAGAAACAAACACTCCTTAAACAATTTGAAATTTTAAAGGGGGAGACTTAAGTTAGGTTTTTATGGAGAACTATAACTTTGAAATATCATCTGAATTTTGAATGAGAATATTTCCTACCATTTGATACATGTTTAGTTCTCATTTTTTTAAAATATAGAAAATGATATTCAATAAATTCTATGAATCTAAAAAATATATATAATGAAGATAGAAGGGTGTGGTCACAAATACAATGTTTTGGAATTTAGAATCATTGAGAACTCAATACATCATTGTATCAATGATAGAATAAGGTGTTCAAAGATAGAATCCATTCAAGAAGGAAGAGATGTTTTGTGCATGAGTTTTTAAATTACTTAGGAGAACCATTTCATGTGGAGAACTAGAAGCTAAGAAATATAAATTTACATGTTTTGAATAATACCTAGACATACATACATAAAAGTTTACTTGAGAAGACTAGCTTGGTCCAGTCTTTTTATAGAGTAAAATCATTATAAAGTGGTGAAAATATCACCCAATGTAGAAGGATTTCATTCATTGTTGGATCATTATTTGTACATGTATCACTCACCCCATTATTGATGTATGTTCCTCCCTAATTTTTAGAAACACCCTATGTATTATACTAGTTTAAACCAAATTTTAGAGGTTATAATGGTGGATGGAGTGAACATGGGGTCCAGAACAATGATTCCGGACTCAAACATGATGTTATAGTCACACCAAAAGGCTAGTGGGAAACCAGTATCCCTATAAGGGTTACTGTGAACACCGACCATTCAGTGGACCCCTATTTTAGTTTTGTAAATTGGGGTAAATTGGTAATTTTACACCCATTTTCTCTTAAAATATTCATTTAATTTCTCATATCTTTTTTTCAATGAACACCCCTATATGAACTCCTTTAACCATCTTATATTTTTGATGAATTTCCCATGATATTTGGATGTTTGAGATCCTTTTTAGTATGATCAAGGCCTTATGGTATGTTTATGAATCAATATTACTCCTTTCTTACTTTTTTCACTACTATATATATTTTTCTTGTTTAGATTATATGCCCTATTTTCATGGAATTTCGCTTCTTTCTCAATTCATTATGCTCTAAGACAGATTGAATCATGTCCTTGGAATGTGGAATCTTATTGGACAATGGTATTTTTTCCCTAAATATTTTCCCATATTTGTGATATTTTTATCTTATGTGATAGAGATTTTCCTCAATAATTGTTTCATTATTGACCTTAATTTTTGTTTAAATCCTTAAACCATGTCTTTAAAATTCTATATAACCCTTAAATTCATTTTATTATTGAATTAAAATATTTTAATCACAGAATCACTTAGTTATGATTATTCCTCTTGAGATGCACCCTAGGAAATTGGAACCATATTTTGGAATATTGATTAACTTTCGTAATTGAACGTGGTATTTGGAAATGAAATCATTTTTTACATTAATGAGTTTCTTGAAATGGGTTTCCTATTTAAAAACGGTCCTTTGGTTTTGGTAGTAATTTTTTTAATTTAATTAACCCCTTATGATTTGAATTGTTTTATATCATGGAAATGATGAGTCATACCTTGATTACATCTTTCATACATGATTTTATAACTTATAGATTCATTAGTTCATGGTTGAACCTTGGGTGAACCTAGCCCCGGGGTGGATGTTAGGGACTCGAGAGTGGGTATATTACCCTTGGGCTCTGGTTGGACCATGATTGGTTATATTACCCTTTTCCATGAGTTTATTGGGTTGGTACAATATCCATGTTGTTATTAGAGGCATTAGAAACTTTCAAGTAGGTGGGTCTAACCTCATGTTTCACTACAGATTCCATTTTGGAGTTTATTTATTTATTTTATTTATTTAAATTTTTTATTTATAGAACCCTGATATACACTTACTATTTATATTATATTAGTTAGGAATGTCATTTTTGGTATCCTACTAAGTTATACTCACACCATTCTCATCTCTTCATTTGGTACCTGAGTAGATTTCATAGATGATGGTAGATATAAGGGAAAGAACCCTGTGACTAATGTATGATTGTGTAGAAGGATGAAGCTAGGGTGGGTGTTTATCTAGAGATTAGGAAACTTTTGAGGCTTATAATTTTTAGTCTTCTCCTTTTTATACACTTTTATACGTGTAGTATATGAATGTTGTTATGTATTAATCATTAATATTGTAGCATAATTTTTGGATACTACATGGTTTATGTTTAGTTTTTGGTTATATATTGATCTCACCTATGATGTTATGTGATGTATTTTATTTTCATTATTCTCCTCCACTATTATGAGACTCTGACTAGAGGGTGTAGTCTCCCCAATTCATCTTATTGGACCATCGCGACTTGTGAGTACCCCATGTGTATGGGAGACACACATGTTCTTAGTATTGAACACATTGTTGGGAGTGGTAACCCACATGTGGGGAAAAAGACATGTCTCCATGGATTTTATTTTTATTCTAATTTTTTCTTTTACCATTGATTGATTTCTACATTAGGTGGTGCACTTGGTTTTCTTTGTTATTGATTACTAAGATACTATCTCTCGTGTTGGTATTTAAAGGGAGAATGTTTTCATTCATGAATATTTATTGGAATGTATGGTTTTCCAATCATTTTTTTCTATTATTGACTAATATACATATGTATATATACATATTCTTATGTTTTAAAAGTGTTTTACCATTTAAAGTGTTAGAAAAAATATATATACTATTTTCCCAAATAAGGTTATGGTGGAATCTTACTTGGATAATTCCCTATATAGTACCTTGATATTTATTTTTTTGTGAATGGTATGAAAAATGGAATGTTTTGGTTAAATAAAGTGTTAGTAAGTAATTTATGTAGTGTTTTCTCTTATATCTTGTGAATGTGAATCTATTTGACCATACCATAGAATTTAAAACCTCGCGATAAACTTGAATAAGTTGGAATGTAAATATTTTGAGTAAAATGTCTTGATAAATAATGGGATAATCACTTTTATTTTTTTAGAGAATATGGTTTAATGAAAATTAGTAGTATAACATGCAAGTTCATTGGGTGTTGTTCTAGTCTCACTTTACTTTTGGTATTTAAAATTCTTGTTATATGTATCATTATAATATCTTGTGTTGGCCATGTAGAGATATTATTCCTCAGAGAGTTGTGCTCTCACGTCTAGAGGGTCGGATTAGCATGCCCAGATGGAATTTGGGAAATATACTTATTCATTTTAGGTTCCATCTATATATTATTGAATCTATGACATTCTCCTATGTATATTGAATTCTATAGAGAGGGGACCTCTTTATACTACTCCAATGATCTCAGATCTCACCCATGATTTCTAGTGTTATATCCCCCTACTTTTCACTAGTGAGGGAGGACAACATGAAGAATTTATATGGATTGTGTACATAAATAATATTCTAGCTCATTTAGAGACCTCTGAAGAATAGAGGGTGGATTTGGTGGTTTACATGTTTCATGGGAGTGCACATTGATAGTGGTACATTATCATATATGGAAAGTGGAATGTTTGGCTAACCTAGAAATATTTTCAAACCCACTTCTTAAGTTAATTATTTTATAGACCGTGTGATCAGATAGGTCCCATGAGTTTATGGGGTAGTAGTAAGGGGTTATGGAAATTATGGATTATATTTCTTGCGATAAAGAAATTCAGTGGTTCAGACTGACCATAGCCTAAGATGAGGCTACTAGATCTTGGAGCATTGTGAAGGGAATGTGCTACAAGATCAAGGTTTGGTTGAACTTATTCCATTTCACATCATCTAAGATCATGAAAAATGATTTTATTACTAACTACAATTTTAAAGAGGGTCACAATACTTAGGGACTACTCTCCTTAAGTTTAAGAGGTAGTGTTGTAGGATATTCCGCCAGTTGAAAGTGATGATCATATGACTAATTCCTGGGAGGTAGCACTTAGTTCAGGCTAGCCAGTGTTTTTTCTCTCCCTTCATATGGGAGTATTAAAGTGATATGTTATCAGTTTGGTCACATAGGGAACACGAGATATCAGTTCCCCCAACCACATATTTTTTATAAGATTGGATATCTACCTTGTGATTACAACATGTCATTGCAGGAAATTCCTGATAGAGGATCTATACCAGCTCTACATATAGGGGTCTGGGAGACTACCATGCTACGACAGTTAAGAATTTCAGTATCTACTGGACACTTGGGATGGGGATCTATTCATGGATCTTAGGAAAGAGAGTATTAGGGAAAATTTGGGGTGTGAATCAGAGAATTCATATGGTAGTATAAGGTTATGGGGTATGATATTTACATGTAGTGGATCCTATTATGATGGAGCAGGATATAGGCTCATAGACTATTTGAGGTATTATTCCGGTTATGTCAACTCTTGCTTATTCCTTATTCGACACAAGAACCTCACACTCTTTTATAAATTATTCTTTCACAGGGGTATTTTTTTGGTGGTGGAGTACCTATAGAACGTGATCTTGATTTATTCACACTCGGGAATAAAGTTAGACTGGACTCGAAAGTGTTTTAATTAAGCTCTAGTCAAAAGTGATTGTCGTTTCCTCTAGTACTTCTTCATGTTGGAATTAAGTGTCTTTGATATAATTATTGGGATGGATTGGATCATATATTATCAATCTCAAATTGATTAGTATCATCATAGGATATATTTTACATCTCTTCAGGGTGAAAGTTTCAAGTATCCTGGAGAGTGTGATGTCCATGCAAGTAATGTCAAACTATACCTTTGGAGAGATAGTGTCATCACCACCAGTGTTTATAGTCTCTTCCTTGGTAATAGAGCGACACAACATCCTATATTTTCTCCTTTTTTGAACTAATTTTATAGTGTATTTCCTCTATACTTCCCCAAACATTAGCATGAAGTCTATTTCAATATCGATATCTTTTTGGGTATGAAACCTATCACTATTCCACATTATATAATTACACCTACTAAGTTTCAATAGTGGAATTCAAAGTTGGATGATTTAAAATAAACAGGTTTTATACTTATGAGAATGACCCCTAGGAGTTATCCAACCTCCTTCACCAAGAAGGTGGGTGACTATTTAAGACTATGCATAGACTATCATAAGCTTAACTAGGTGATGGTTAAGAACTATTATCCACTCCCTCACATAAATAATTTATTTGACCATCTTAAGTGTTCCCAAATATTTTCTATAATTTATTTATGCTCTTATACCACCAACTCAGAGTTTCACCATATGAAATTCCTCAAACAACCTTTCAAAGTAGGTAAAATATTTATAAGTACCTCATTATTCTTTTCAGGATATTTATCATTCTAGTGATCTTTATGGAATTTATGAATAGATAATTCTATCCATATCTTGAATTATTTTTGGTTGTTTTTATTAATGAAATATGGGTGTACTCCAAGTCAATAAGGGAACATTCTATACATCTAGATATATTTGTTAGCATGCTTCATAATTATAATATTTTGGATAAATTTATCAAATTTGAGTTTTTTTCAGATCGATTTTAGTTCTTGGTCTATGTAATATCTAAGGATAGAGTTTACAGGGATCTTGAGATGGTGGTTTCTTTGGTTTCTTGGGAGAGGAATTTTTTTATATTTGTAGATTCATGGGGATAATTGCATATTACCATATATTTATCAATGACTTATCTTGGTTGGAGGAACTATTGACTAACTTAAATAAGAAAGAGGTGAATTTTTTTTGGTATAATGCTTACGAGACAAACATTTTAGAGATAAATAAAAGGTTGTAATCTATACCAATCCTGACCTTACCCAAGTTTGGTAAGAATTATACATTATTTTTTGATGATTCAAGTTTCTATTGAGGTGAATCGATTCTATATTATGGGTTGGTAGTCACTTATGAGTCAATGAAGTTGAGACCACATGAGTTAAACTACCTAAACTATGATTTGGAGTTGGATGTAGTGTTATATTCTCAGAGGTGTTAGTGAAACTGTCTCATAGAGGATAAGATCATGGTTTACACAGATCATAAAGTCTTTAAATAATTCTTCTTCCAACATGACCAAAATATTTGGAAGATAAATTTCATTAAATATCTTCAATTGGTTTACATTAAATTAGAATATGTCTCTTTGAATGAAAATGTTGTGGAAAATTAATGAAGTATGAAAACTTAATCAAAAGATTATTAGATGTTTATTTCTATGTGGTAGATCATGGAATAATTTGTATATATGTGTTTTTATTCCAAGAGTACCATGGAAATGTGACCTTGGTATCCCTATCTATTATTTACTTATTTCTTACTAGGTTGAAAGAGATTCAGTTATCAAATTATGACTATCTCTTGAATATGGAAAGTATATATGGGTGGAATCCCCCTCTTTATTCGACCTTGGATGATTAAGAGTTTCTATATATCTAATAATGAGTGGTAATCCCCATGATCATGCACAAGGACTTGATGAGGGACTTCTATACATAGATATAGAATGTTCACAAAAGTCAAAAAAGTATTTATCATGATATACATAAGAAATATTGGTGGTTCGGATTGAAGAAAGATATAGCTAGTTGTGTTTCTTGATTATGCACTTGCCAATAAGTGAAGGATTATAATTAACATCCTTATATTCTTCTCCAACCACATGATTTTCTAGAGTGGATGTGGGATGTTGTGATGATAAATTTTGTGGTGGATCTACTAAGGTCTCCCTATGGACATCATTTATTTTGGGTTACTACCAATTATTTGATGAATGTATCCTTCTTATTTACCATCAAAGGGTATTTTATAGTTGAAGAGATTTTTTGATTTTATGTTTGTGATGTAGTATTCCTGCATGGGGTTCCACAGAGCATTGTGGCAGATAGATATTATTGTTTCTCCTCAATATTTTACTAGGAACTTCATAATTCACTGAGAATATAGTTCCATATAAGAATAGATTATCATCTACTGACACATAGAAATCAGAGTGTAGTATTTAGCTATTAAAGGAAATATTTCAGGCATGTGTACTTGATTTTTAAAGATCCATGGAGATTCAAATTAACATGTAATATTTCTCTTGCAAAAAAACTACCATGTTTTCATTTAGATGGATCCATTTTTGGATTTATATATAATTCCATGAACATATCCCTTGTATTAGTTAGAAGCTACCGTGTTAGAAATTCTTGGAATAATCCTCAAATATAAGAACATTGAGAATTTCTAGACAATCAAGAATTATATGGTAATCTCTCGAAGTAGGAGGTGTCCTTTGCTGACCAAAGATTATTTCCCTTGTAGTTTTAGGTGGGATACAAGGTTTTATTATGACTATCGTGGAGGCTTGGGGAGCATCAGAATCAAAGGTAGTAGAAGTTTTAACCTTGTTTGATTGGGCCATTTGATATTATGAAGATAGTAAACCACATAGAATACTGATTAACTCACCCAAAAAGATACACAGTGATGCATAATGTAATCCATATATCTCAACATTGATGGTATCACCCTGACCCATCTTGTATTATTGATGTTGATGATGAAGATTTGGAGGTTATTACTTATTTTGAGGAACCTCTCACATTTATCATAGACTATAATTAGAATACACATCATGGAAATACATTTCCACTATTATGGGTCCTCTAGTAGCATATATTTACATAGGACGAGATATGGGGGTGAGAGTCTAATGAATGTTACCAAAGGCCGGATTTATTCCTCAATGAATCTTAGTGTAACTCAGGGATATGTCTCAAGGAAAATCTATTTGCATGTTGAGGATTTTGTATAACATCCCCGTTTTTTTGGTATGTTCCTCTATAATATCAAGAAAAGAACCTATATAACATGCTGGTTTAGGGGTTCTTTTAGAATTAGGAAGGTTTTAGGTATCCAACTATGTGTTTGGGGCTTTGATATAGAGCTGTATCATACTACTACAGTCCCACAAGCTAGATATTAGTAAACCAGTAGCACTATAAGGGGTATTGGGCACATCAACCAGATAATGTCCTAACACTAGACAATTAGTGGGTTCCAATTTCCATCTCGTGGACCGCTATTTTGTTTTTCTAAATGTGGGTAAAGAGGAAATATTACAACCTTTTACCTTAAAATTGTTATCCAATTTCTACCCACTTTTGGTCCATGAACAACACTATGCACATCCCTTTCTCCTCCCCTTATTTTTGGGTAAATATCCCTCAATAATGGATGTTTGAGCTCCCACTTAGTGATATCAATACCTTGTGGTATTTTAATGACATCATCATCGTCCTTTCATGTTTATTTCACTATCATATAGTTTTTCTCTTGTTTATCTCATATGCCAAATTTTTATAGAATTTCTCTTCTTTCCCATTTCCTTCCTCTCTATGTTAAATTGTATAATGGTCATTGGGATGTGGACTCTTCTTGTACTAATTTTGATATTCCCTAATTATTTTCCCATTGTCGATCTATTTTTCTCTTATTTTTTAGAGATATTTATCAATCATTCTATCATTATTGACCATTGTTTTTTATTAAAGACTTAAACCATGTCCTTTAAATTATATATAATCCTTAAAATAATTTCCTTGTAAAAGAAATACAGTATAATCATTGAATCAATTAATTAGGATTATGAATTGTAATCTACATCCTTAAAAATTGGAAAAATGTTTATGGTTAGTGTTTATGTTTAGAAATTAAACTTTTTATTTGGAAATAAAATATTTTCTTCCCTTAATAAGTGTCCTAAAATGATTTTCTATTTTAAAAAGTTTCATTTGGTTGTGGTAGTAAAATTGTGTAAATGGAATTTATTTCCTTATTCTTTAAAAAATTTATTTTTTATCATGGAAAATATTATTCATTCTCTAGTAACATCATGTATACATAGTTTTGTGACATATGAATTCATTGACCATTTGTTAAAACTAGGGTGAACCCTACCCCTAGATGGACGTTGGGGACCTAGGTATGGTTATATGACCCCCTTGGTTCCAATTAGAGCATAGATGAGTATATTAATCAAATTAGGAAGTGATTTGTATTATCGTGGTCAATGTGATGTGAATAGAGACATTTGAAACTAGCCGAAGCCAGTGGGTCTAACCTTGGGTGTCCCCAAAAATCCTAAGTTTAATGTTTATTTATTTGTATTAAATTTATTTAATATTCTTATACATGGAATATCATTTGTGGTTTTTATTTAGACTTGATTATTTATGGACACCATTGGTTGTAGATTATTGACTCATAATCACACCCTTCTCAGGTTGTCGTTTAGTACATGAGCATATTTCATGGATGCAAGTAGGGAAAAGGGAATGTTCCCTATGAATAATGTGTGATTGAATTCTAGGATTAATATGGGGGATGTGTTTTGGTATAAATATCAGGACACTTTTTGAGCCATCTAGTTTTTGGACTTCACCATTGTTATACACTTCTATACATATTGTCTATGACTATTGTTATGTATGACTCCAGAATGTTTTAGCATCATTTTATGATATTGTGTGGTTTATGTTTAGTGCTTGATTATGTATTAAATTATCCTATGGTATTATGTGACGTATTATATTTCCCTTATTTTCCTACATTTTTATGACACTCTAACTAGAAGGTATAGTCAACCCAAGGAATCTTACCAGACCCTAACTGTTATTTAGTTGTAATTGGTGTACCCAAGATGCTCATGATGACAGTAGAAACTGTTGGTCTAGGAACCAATTAGAGTTCTGAAGGGAGGGGCGTTACTATATTATGGTTTTATTTCATTTAGTACGGCTCTTTAATCTAAAACAAAGTGAAACACTAATTTTATAGGACTTTCGTGGTCCTTGGTTGTAACCACATGGGTACACAGTGAAATAATATGATGTTGGGTGGAATAATTAATCACAATGAAGGGTAGGTATCTATGAATTAATGTTGTCCATATTGGGAAAAAAATTATCATATTAGAACTAAACAAGAGGTCAGTGTTTGAGAATATATTGAGTGGATCCAATCCTTAACAAGTCTAAGAGGTTGAGTTCAATAAGAATAATTCATAAAATAAGATCCCTTATTTAACCCCCTAGTGGTCAATCAAGTCTAGGGCATCAAAAATTACATTAATAAATTTTAGGAATTTTTTTTAGTTCAATGAATTCACATAGTAATGGATATAGATTCCTCATGGTAGGATTTTCTAGGTTTATATTTAACATGTATTTCTTGATCATTTTTAGAGTGTCGGTATTCCCAAACTCACATATCCTTACACATAAATGTAATAATGTTTCAAAAAATATATTGATGAAAATTATTATATATATTATAGAACATGCATGATTTATTCCAAGGAATGTTCTCAAACATTGTATAAAATCATCCAACCAAGATGCCAACTAATTTTAAAAATAGTATTCTATATGTAGTTTTGTATGTAAATATGTTTGTGTAGTTATATATATATATTTTTTGAATTTAGAATCATTTTTATGGATATTATTGGAAATAAAATTTCACCCTATGGTACTAAGTGTATCATTATGGGTTTCCATATTGAAATTAGAGGGTATTTCAAACAATACCCCTTAGGTAAAAGATTCATGGTTGATAGATGACCAACATTTTTTAGAGGGAGAACATATTTAAATGAGATTGTGGAGTCAAGATAAAATTTAAAAAAGTTGAGTCCCAAGATGAATAATAGTTAGAATAGGACCACTATAAAAAACTAAGCTTAGTGGGTTGAGTCATTCTAGAGACAGATAAAATATAGGATAGTTAAAACAAAAATATTCTTTTGGTATTCACTAGGTTTGGTGATATATTATTCTTAAGATTAATAAATTATATAAGGATTTATTAACATGAAATAATATAAAATTTACATGTTTTATTGAAATTCAATAAAGGATTCCATAGACCAAAATTTAGGGATACCATTTTTTTATTTTCATGATTTGATACCACTAGTGGGTATTTAATCATAAAACAAGACATGGATGGTCAAGACCATACAAATTAATAATTATTTACTATTTAATGTCTTAACTAATGTTTATAAATGGCTTAGGAAAAAACCATTATAATAATAATCATGATAAATCCATTCGAATGATACTTTAAATAGGAATTTTAAAATATCATCAAATTGTGAAATTGAATTCCAAGCCCATTTTCCTCAATATAGATTCTATGGGAGATATATATATGGTAAAACCAAAAGGTATAGTGACACCAATGAATACCAATAAATATATAAAAATTGTACAAATTCATTTATGGATAGAAGTAAGAATATTGATTAGCATATATTTGGTTTGAACTACGGAGTTTCTTGTTTCAAACAAAGGACTAGGGAGTGATTTAATTTTCAAATACAGATATATTGATAACATTTGGAAAATATATATGTATTCTTACCAATTTTCTAAGACTAATAAATTAATTTCTCCAATAATTATATAATGTAGAAGCCTATGTTTTACAGAACTATATATATAAATATAAATCTATGTGTGGATAAATATAGTCATTGTACATATATTTACAAGGTATTAAAGAAATAACTGATGGAAAAATTCTTTTCAAAATAGTTTCCCATGTCACATGGTATGAAATATCTCTAGGATAACATGTGTGGGCATAGAACGACATAATTATGGAAAAAAACTTCACATGATCATGTTATATGAATATATCTCATATTCTAGGATTTATAATTTTTTTTGATATTTTTTATACATAATGTATAATAGGTCCTTATCATACATAACCAAATGGACTATATAAGTTTTTTGTTAGAGATATCTAATAGTACCTAATAATGTTGGACATGATGAGTTCCCGATTAATGAAGAAATGGGAATAATATTTTTTTAAGAAATAATACTACTATTCGGTCTAATTAGTTTTATTTAGTATCTCATTAAAGTTAACATAATATTAAATAGAAACTTATTACATCATTTGGAATCCATTTTCAAAATAATCTAGTAATTTGGGGCTCTAATACAGTATAAGAAGCAATTTAGCAATTAACTATTCTAATTTTTTGTTATACTAGTAGTGAAAGTATTATAATTATTCTGATAATATTTTACTATGGTATTATCTAAGATTAGTTGGGGGCTTAATCGAGTAGTTCATCACTACATAATATTATATCAATCCTAATGTCAAATCCAAGCGGTGGTGATTTTTTTTGTGGTATTGTAGAACTATAGCATTGTAGTAGTGTGAGTATTGTAGTAGGTAATATAATGGGGTATTATAGTAGAGATACTATTCATATAATTTGGGGTTTCGATCAATGTATTTAGTAATTTGATATATTGGGGATTCAAGACATCTATTGGGACCTTGGTTTATTACTAGAGCATCTTGGGTGAAGTGTGGGAGGCAGAAGTCCAACGAGTATAAACATAGAGAGTCCTTTGATGGTGTAGTGATGGTTCGATTAGTTAATGCCAATAGTGAACGGCTATATAGTGTACCTAATAGGTCTATACAGGTAATAGTAGGGTGTCAAACTTGATAAATTGGTGGGTATGAATGATGGGCATGCTAAAGGGGCTACTGCAGTTTGGGCCATAGGGTTAAGACTATGAGACATGTAATTTGGTGATTTCAGGTCATTTAAGGGTTCCCTCTCAAAAACAAAAAAAATGGGATTTCCTATAAATAAAATAAAAAGGGAATTTGATGTGGCATTGTCCAAAATTTTGGGTTTTTTGATAGGGGTAAAAGTATATTCTTACGGATATCATATCTTGAGGAATTTTTATCAGATCGGTAATCTCATAGTAAGAAAATATTCCATAGAAGAAAACATGTAATGATCAATAACTAAAGGATTTTCTTAGCATAAGAAAGACTATAATGTGACAGCTAACAGACTGAAGGCCATTTGTAATTAGCTCTTGTGAATGTTCAATTTTTTTATATTTGGTTCCCTATAACAAACTAATTTTTACTTTAGATTACCTAAATAGTCAAGGTATTTACTGTTAATAAATATCTTATTACATATTTATTTGAATTCTATATGACATTAATAGGAAAATATATCATTGTATATATCACATTAAAAGGTCATAGAAGTTCTATACTATGATAAGAACCCTGAAGTAATATGTAGATGGTCTTTGAACCCTCATTAATGACCTTCACCAGCTTCAGTGTTACTGTCGATTTCCTTCTCCCCATTTCTTTTGTGGTGATGGTTGTCACGACCCGTCCCCCGGGGCCCATGCCATTACTACCCCAAGCTCGCCTTCCATGGGATAGGGGTTGGAGAATAAATTTGAAAAGGTGTATCTATAAAATTGGAAGACATTTTCTTTAAAACTGTACAAACAAACAACCCAAGAACATAACAAGATGCAACAACGAATTAAAGATACCGTAGTAAAGGGGCTAGAATGCAAGCCCAACAGAAAGATACAATAAAACAGAAAATAAAAAACAACTCCTGAGATCATCTGCCATGGATCCTACCTAAAGGGTAGGTACTGATCGTCTCCATAAGTCTCTACATTAAGCAGTCACCTCTATGTAATGCCTGGTCTTATCTCCAAAAGTCTTAGTCGAGATTCTCGTCGTCTACATAAGACACAACAAGGTGTGGGTGAAGCCCATGTAGGGGTCAGTACAAAAATACACAATTGGGACCCCAAGACCCTTGAAGGACTCTCATAATTCCACAATGGGAAACCACAAAGCATGATCTCAGTCAAAAAGTACAAAGAAAAAGACTCAGCTCAAACTAGGTATAACATAAGTATAGAAGTACAAATGATTAGTTGTAAGGAAAGATCTTCTTATTCTTTCAAAGGGCTCTGCTGCTAATCCACACAGGATCACTAGGTGCTGATCCAAATAGGATCTCTAGGTTCTGATCCACATAGGATTTCTAGGTGCTGATCCACACAGGATTGATTGGTGCTGGTCCATATAGGATAGCTATTCATTCTTCATATCACAGTCAGCCATTGGATTTCCCGCACTCGGTGCACTTAATTTCTATAGAGTCTGCTCCTCAATATATTGGACATGCCTTTACTACCAAAAATTTACACAAAGTAGTATCCCAAAGGACATCCATGTCGTAAGGGTTCTAATTCTACTAACGGCGTGTCAATCAGACACTTGGTCTGTGAGTTATTGGCATTTTAGTGCCGAGGGCCCGGTTGGATTCAGGTTTGATCCAACCCGGAAATAATCCAAATTTCTCTAAAACTCAGGTGTAGTATCACAAATTTACCATCTCATTCCAAGGATTCCAGCACCGTAAATGGTTCATCAAACTGACATTTGGTTTGTGAGATATGGCCTTTTAATCGTATCTAGACTGAAAAGGGTCTGGGTCTGGTCCGACATGGTCGGACTGACCCGACATGACCTAGATTGAGATGAACTGACCCAGTTTGAGTCTAACTGACCAGGATCAGCCCGACCCGGCTCGGCCCGAACTGGTAGGGTCACAGACCGGCCAGGCCCAAACTGGTTGGGCGGCGACGGGCTCGGCCCGCAGGCCTACAGACTGGCCTAACCAGAACCAGATAGGTTGGGAGGCGGCAGGCTCAGTCCGCTAGGCCATGGACCATCCTGGACCGAACCGGCTTTGATGGCCACGGCGGGCTCGTCCCGCTAGGCATAAGACCGGCCAATCCCGCTTGCTGGGCATGACCCACGCGAGGGGTTGCAGGATCCCTCTTTTTAGAACGGCTCGAGATCCGTTCAGCTGTTCAACTGGCGGTGCCACGTGACGCCACCTCGCTGTCAGTGGGACCTTCAGGGCGTAGGCCCCCTCCATCGTGGCTTCAAATCCACGACCTTCATTTTTATCTTGTGATAGTGTGCCACCCTTCCGCCAACGCGATTGGCCAAAAGCCGACCGCCCCAGCTGGTCCGCTGCAGTGTTGTATGGCGCCGACCCCTTCTATGGACGGTGAGCGCCGACCACTTCCTTCACCTACTGGCGCTCGGTCTCCAGCCCCGTCGTGCTGGTATCGCATTGATGGGTCTTTTTCAGGCCATCGTGTGAGCTCCGGTGGTCCGTTTTCCCTTCTGAAAGTGCCTACGGGCCTCTCAAGATGCTGCCAACACTGTATGGCTCCCAGTTCCATCTTGCAACTCTGTTTTCCAGTTTCCCTTGAAGAAAGAAACAAAAATCAAAGTGGTGGAGGATTTGGGCCTTTTACCTTTGGCTCGCACCCTCCACATTAACATCATAATAATGGTGAGATTAATTCATCTTCAAACTCTAATAATGAATCAATAAAAAACCCAATACCTCAAGATCTGTTGGGTGATGTTGCGGTTGTGGTGGGAGAATCTACGTTCGTGGAAGTTTCTGATGTTCGTTGATCCCATATTGTTTCCACAATGGGCATCGTTCAAGCTTCCATTATTCACTGGAAGGGTTGAGCATTAGAAATTCTACATAGTAATTAAACCAATACTCCACCCTCTCCACTTTGCCAATGATTTTAAAATCCAAAGGATGATTTAAAGTGATCAAACCTCCTTTCACTTAATGGATCATTAATTGGGGTAATTAATGAACCTATTAATTAAACGAGAGGTGGTTATACATCTTATGTGTAACAAGGTGTTTAATATCCTTTTTTAAATTCATGACAACCTCTATGGTCCCCTCCACCTCCGCTCAAGAAGTTGTAGGAAATTTAAAAAATCATTTTTACGTTATTTTATTATCCTTCCAAAAACAACACAAAACTAACTTTTTCACCCAACCTATTAAGGACGAAGATAAGACTCCCTTAAGAGAAACCTGAAACTACAGATTCAACAGTGCCCTTAGATTTTTTATCCGAGCACCATTTGATAGGATAGAAAATGCTTCCTACGCGTTTATTGATAGTACCATAAAAAAAGTTCAAAAATCCATTCTGGGCACACCGGGAATCAGAATCAAGGGCCGTTAATTTTCACAGACTTTTAATAATCCAAAATAATTTAAAATAAATTTATATGGAATTTCTGATTCTTTATATTCTCCCCACCTTAGTGATTTTTGTCCCATAAATCTACAATAAAACTAGGGAAACAAATGGGGATACTAAGAATGTATCTAATCCTCCCACTCCCATGTGTCCTCCTAGAGATTCTCATGTTGCCAAAGAACACACACCAGAGGAATCAACCTACCATGAAGGACCCACTCCAGTCGATCCTCTATCTCCACCGAGAACTCTACTAACGTCTCCCCATAGTCGATGTCAATCTCTCCCTAGTCAATAGCATGCGATGGATCTTGAACATACCTCCTTAGCTGTGACACATAGAAAACATTGTGAATTTGATGAATCTATGGGGGAAGAGCTAGACAGTACTCCACCATACCTACTCTGCTGAGGATCTAGAAAGGTATGATGAACCTCAGAGATTTGTTACCTCCCCAGCCAAACCTCTATAATCCTCGTCGGGGTAAGACCCGTAGGAAGACATGGTATCCCTCCTCAAACTACAAGGGTCTCTATATCCTATCTGTATAAGACATATGTCAGCTCTGTGCAGTCTTCACCATCTCTTGGATGATTTGGACCTTCTCCGTGATAGCATATTCCAACTCTGGACCCATAAGTGCTGACTCCCTTGGGTGTGTCTAGCATAGTGGTGACCTGCAAGGTCACCCATACAGGGCCTCAAATGGAGCCATGCCGATGATGGAGTGAAAAATGTTGTGGTAAGAGAACTCCACCAGTGGTAGGTGGTCCTCACAACTATGGCCAAAATCATGGACACAAGAACATAGCATGTCCTTAAGTGTTTGAATGGTCTGCACCATCTAACCATCTATCTGAGGATGGAAGGCGATGCTCAAGTGTAGCTGAGTCATGGACGCCTCCTGTAATCCCTTCAAAAAGAGGGATGTAAAACAAGCATCACTATCTGAGAAGATCGTCGATGGAACCTCGTAAAGTCGCACAATCTCCTATACGTAGAGAGGTACCAAGCTCTCTATTGATCCCTGCTCTCAGATGGGTAGGAAGTGGGACAACTTGGTGAGTCGGTCAATGATCATCCAGATGGAATTGTGGCCCACGTGGTAGCCCAATCATGAAGTCCATGGATATTCCATCCCACTCCCACTCTGGCACCTCAAGTGGCTGAGCTAAGCCTGCTGGTACCTGATGCTCATCCTTCACTTTCTGGAATGTCAGACATCGAGAAACAAACTCTACACTGCTTTCTTCATCCCCGACCACTAATACTGACACTGGAGCTCCTGGTATATCTTCTCCACTATAGGATGTACCACCAAAGGGTATGTCCGTAACTCCCTCAACACCTCATCTCGTAGCATCACTGGTACCATGGTGTATCCTGTAAAAAGAATGAAGTGCTCCCCACCTGCAGAAAATTCTTTCAGGAGACTTTCCTAAGGATATCTGAGCACATCGGACCTCGCAATCAACATCCCCAAGTTGAGCCTTCTGAACATGCTGAAGAAGTGGGGGTGTGACATTCACAGACTGAAGGTAAGTTTCCCCATATCTATCCACAAAGTATATCTGCAACATGTCTAGATGTTGTGTCACCTTAGTTAGCAACTGTAGACCAGACCTCCTACTAAGTGCATCTTCTACTACGTTCCCCTTCCCAGGAGTGTAGACTATCTCAAAGTCAGAGCCCTGGAGTAACTCCATCCATCGCCACTGTCTCAAGTTTAGGTCCTTCTATGAGAAGATATACATTAGAATCTGGTTATCAGAGTAAATAGTAAACCATTCAACCTTCATGTAGTCCCACCACATCTTCAGTGAAAAGACCACTACTTCTAAATCTAGGTCATGGGTAAGGTAGTTCTACTCATGCTATCTCAACTGTCGTGATCTTTAGGTGATCACTACTCACTCCTTCATCAATACACAACCTAGTCTGGTCCCTAATGTGTCGCAGTAGACTACATACCCTATTCTCTCTTCTAGTAGCATCAAGATAGGGGCTCCAGTCAGCCTCTGTCCCATCTTCTAAAAACTCTATTGGCATCTCTCCATCCAAATAAGGGTTGTCCCATCTTTTTCATAGCTGAAAAGGGTGTCACAACTCTGAAAAAGTCAGGAACAAATCTCTAGTAGTACCCATCCAATCCCAAAAAACTCACACATCAGTCACACTCTTGGGTGGTTCCCAAGAAAGCAATGCCTCTATCTTCACTGGATCCACTAAAACTCCAGCCTCCAAGATAATGTTCCCCAAGAAGTGGACTTCCCATTTCCAGAAATAACACTTTGAGAGCTTTCCTTAATGCAGGTTCTCTTAGAGTGTATCCAGAACTATTTGTAGGCGTGTTTTGTGATCCTCCTCTGACATTGAGTATATCAATATTTCTCTAATAAAGACCACCAAGAAGAGATTGACGTAAAGATGGAAGATTTTATTCATGAGCCACATGAAATCTCCTAGAGTGTTGGTCATGTCGAATGGAATCACCAAGAACTCATAATGTCCATACCAGCATCTGAAGGCTATATTTGGTACGTCCTCGTCTCGTACTCTGAGTTAATGATAGCCTGATCTGAGGTCTATCTTTTAAAACCACTGAGCTCCCTTCAGTTGGTCGAAGAGATCATCAATCCTCAGAAGGGGATTATTGTTCCTCATAGTCACCTGATTTAGGCACCGATAGTCCACGCAAAGCTTCATACTCTGATCTTCCTTCTTGGCGAACAAAAGTGGGGATTCCCACGGAGAAACAATGGGCCTTATGAATCCCTCCATATATAAGTCCTCCAACTGTACCTGCAACTCATGAAGATCCACAGGAGCCATCTGATATGATGGTGTAGATATCAGTGTCATCCTGGGGTACATGTCGAAGTAGAAGTCTACCTATCTGTGTGGAGGTAGTCTCGAAACATCATCAGGAAAGACATCATCATACTGGTCTACAACTACCAGATAACTCAAACTCCTCATGCCAACTGCTATAAGGGTAAGGATAGCCAACTGATGAGTGATTGTTTTCACCCTCCTCTGAGTAATTCAATACTATGCTACAAAGGTTCCCTTCTTACTGGTGAAGTAGAACCTAGTCCCATCCTCATGGACATACCCCTCATTGTGCCTAAAACATTCGATCTGAGTATGGACTGTGGATACCTAGTCCATACCCAATATGAAATCATAACACCTCGACGCTGCTACTAGGAGATCCCATCGAAAGCTCTCACCTCCTAGAGTGAGCTCACACTGTTTTCATCATTGTTTAATCATCGAATATTCTGTTGTAGAAATCTCTAATCGTAAGGATCAAGCCAACAGATCCTTAGGAATCTCTGAGCTTCGAATGAGTTCTGTGATAATAAAAGAGTAAATAGAACCTATGTCTATAAGAACTATAGGTAGGGTAGAATAGACACAAATCGTACCTCAAATCATCTATAGAGCACCGTGGTCATAGGCCTATGCCACTTAAAGGTGGGTTCGCCCCTGTCCACCTACTCCCTATGGTTGGGGTGGACCACCTGGGGGTGGGGGTGGTAGAACCTCAAATTATTGTCCACCACCTGCTATATGACCTTCTTCTCTACCATGTACACCTCCCTGTGAACCCCCTCACGTGAACCTCAGCTACTGCCTCGACGTTCCCTCAGTCATTTGTTGATCATCTATGTGGGGATTCAGATAGCCACGAGCCATGTGTCCCTATCTACCACAAGAGTAATAAGCTTTAGTCCTATGAAGACCCCCTCTACCTCGCAATCTCCACACCTCTGACCTTGCGTCCTGGGATCATCCATTAGAAGGTCTGGACTGCTTGGACCCCTACGTCATTTGCCTACTGACAGCTACAGATGACTGGGCTACCTATCATCTAGTGGTGGCTCTCACTATCGGTGCCTACTCAGCTAAGAATCTCTCCCCCAATAATGCTCACTAGAGCACTCAAGCCTGTATCGGGATATTGAGTGATATCATCGACACTATGATCTCTCACTGAATACCTTGCTCAAAGGTCTGAGCCCTAAAGAATGGGTCTCGTACCATGTCAGAGGAGTAGTGTGAGAGGTCAGTGAATCTCGCTGAGTACTAGGCCCCTGATAGGCTACCCTGTTATAAGTAAAAAAGCTCCCAGATACACACTGAGCATAAATTCAATGGTAAAAACTCCGCCCAAAAGAGTGTCTTGAAGTCCAACCAAGAGACTTTCACCTCCTCATACATCTGGAGTATCATACTCCACCATCTCCCTATTGTTCCATAGAATAGGCTAGCATCTAGGATCACCATCTAATCTTCTCATGTCTTAACTAAATGAAAAACCAGTGCCACAACCTCCATCAAGTCCTCAACTTCCTGGGGATCTGTATCGCCTCAAAACCTTGGAGGCCTCTGTCTTTGGAACTCATGCAATGTGGTCAGCTAGCATGCATGGTCTTACAGTGGGGTTGGTGGGAATTTCTACCCTTTGAGTGGTGGTGATGCTGGTACACCACCCAAAGGTGCCAACACAATAAGAGGGACCTGCACAGAATCCTCTTCACTCGGTGGGTTATCATTGTCTACTCTCTCTAGAATCTTAGCTGGCTATCTATGCGGTGGCATCCTGAAAAGAACCAGGTGCACCACAGTCAATAATTTAAACCTAGTGAACTAACTCAAAAGAGATCAAAAGTAAAACATTTCCAAAACACACACATTCATTGTTTTCATGCACCGAGTTAGAAATCACAATTCAGGGTCCTATTTTATGGATACTTCGGCCGCTGCACTAACATTGGATTTCTCAAATAGAAAACCACACTCAAAACTCTTAACACTATTACTCCATTAGAAATATCAATGTCCTAGTTCTTTGGTAGAACGGAATCCTATAATACCACATTGTCACGACCCGTTCCCTATGGCACGTTCCATGACTATCCCAATCCTTACTTCCATAGAACAGGGGTAGGAAAATAGCATCAAAAAGGCGTATCCCTAAAATAGGAAGGCATTTCCTTTAAACCTGTACAAAATCATACCCAAGAACACAACAAGATACATTCATGAAGTAAAACTTTAATTGTAAAGGTGTGTACTAAAAGTTAAGGGGCTGGATTACAATCCCAATTGAAAGATAAAATAAAACATAAAATAGGAAATAACTCTTGAGATAGTCCGCTATGGATTCTACCTGAAGGGTAGGTACAACTCATTTCCACAGCTCTCCATGTCAACTAGTCACCTCTGTGTACCACCTGGTCCTAGCTCTTAAAGTCTCAGCCGAGTTTCTCATCTTCTGTACAAGAAACAACAAGGTGCTGGTGAAGCCCATGTAGGGGTGAGTATAACAATTACCATTAGGGACCCGGATACCCCAAAAGGTCTCTCAGAATTCAACATAAGAAACCACAATGAATGATCTTAATAAAAAATAACAAAGAAAAAGACTCAACTCAATCCGAGTATAACTTATGTAAAAAAGAAAATACAATTATTCGTAAGGCTAGATCATCTTATTTTGTAAAAGGGATATACTATTGATCCACACATGATCTCTAGGTGCTGATCTACACAGGATCTCTAGGTGCTGATCCACACCGGATCGCTAGGTGCTGATCCACACTTGATCGCTCGGTGATGATCCATATAGGATCATGTGGTGCTGATCCACATAGATTGAATATGTGATGATACACATAGGATCCCTAGGTGTTGATCGACACATGATCTCTTGGTGCTTAACCACACAGGATAACTATTCATTCATCACGTCACAACCAGCCATTGGATTCCTCAAACTCGGTGCACTTAAGTTCCACAGAGTCTTCTCCCCAAGATACTGGTCATGCCTCCACTGCCACTAAGTTCCACAAATGAGTATCCCAAAGGACATATATGTTGTAAGGGTTCTAATGCGACAGACAGTGCGTCAATTAGATGCTCACTCTGTGAGATATAGGCATTTTAGTCCTGAGGGCTCAGTTGGATTCAGGTTCGAACCAACCCGGATGTAATCCAAATTTCTCCACAAAACTCAGGTGGAGTATTACAAAAGGACCATCTCATTCCAAGGATTACAGTGCCACAAATGGTTCATCATAAGGATGTATGGTTTGTGAGTTACAATCTTTTAAGTGTATATGGACTAAAAAGGGTCTAGGTCCGGTCCGACCCGATCAGACCGACCCGACCTGACTCGGTTCAGTTCAATCCGACCCAGTCCAAGTCTAACCTGGGTCCGACCCAGCCTGTCCCAAACCGGCCGGGCCATAGATAAAATTGGCCTAAACTGGCTAGGCCGTGGACCCGCTCGACCCGAACTGGCTGGGCCATAGACCGGCTCAGCCCGAACTGGTTGGGCGGTGGCGGGATCGGCCTGCTAGGTCGTGGAATGGCCCGGATCGAACCAGCTGGGTTGGGCCATCGTTGTTCGGCCCGCTGTGTAGCAGACCATCCTGGCCTACTAGCTGGGAGCGACCCACACGAGGGGTTGTGCTACCCCACCATCCCGAACAATTGAAGAGCCATTCGACACTTCAACTGGTGACACCACGTGGTGTCGCCTCACTATCCCCAGGAACCACATGGCATGGGTCCCCATCCACAGAGGCTTTGAAGATATGGCCTCCATCCATGACAGGAGACATCGCGCTGCCCTTCTGCCAATGCGGACAACCAAAATCTGGCCGCCCCTATTGGTCTGCCGCTGCGCCGTCCCCTTTTCGGGGCCGGCGGGCACCGGCCGCCGCCGTGCTGGCAGGTCTTCCGCAGGCCACTGAGTGTTCTCTGGTGGTCCGTTTTCTCCTATAAAATAGACCATGGGCCTCCAGATACGTTTCCAATGCTGTGTGGCTCCCAAGTTCATATTTCCGCTCTATTTTCTAGTTTCCCACAAAGAACACAACAAAGATTAAAGCGATGAAGGGTCCGAACCTTGTTCGTTTGGCCCGCACCCTCCGCTTAATTATGATAAAAAGGGTGAGATTAATTTATCTTCAAACTCATAGAATTAATCAAGAAAAAACCCCCTACCTTGAGATCTGTTGGGTGATTTTGCGGATGTGGCGGGTGAATCTACATTCGTTGAAGCCACCAACATTCATCTATCCTGGATCATTTCCACAATGGGCACCATTCAAGCTTTCATTCTTCATTAGAAGGGTTAATATTCGATGCTTCCTCATAGTTCTTTCACCAATCCTCCACCCTCTCCCCTTTTCCAATGATTTTAAAATCAAAAGGATGAATTAAAGTGATCAAAACTCCTTTAAATTAATGGCTCATTAATTGGGGTAATTAATGAACCTATTAATTAAACGAGAGGTGGTTATACATCCTATGTGTAACTGGGAATTTAATATCCTTTATTAAATTTCTGACCACCTCTGTGGTCTCCTCCTCCTCTGATCAAGAAGTGGTAGTAAATTTAGACTAACATTTTTACGTTATTTTATTATCCTGCCAATAACTCTGCAAGACTAAATTTTTCACCTAACTTACTGTTGTTGAAGTTAATCCTCCCTAAAGTGAATCCTGGTGCTGCAGATTCAATGGTGCCCTCAAAATTTTAATCGAAGCACTAGTTAAAAATATATAAAATGCCACCTGAACATTTATTGAATTCACCATCAAAAAAGTTCAAAAATCCATTTTGGGCACACTGGGCCTCGGAATCAAGTACCGCCAACTTTCATAGACTCATAATAATCCCAAATAATGTAAAAGAAATTTATATGGAATTAACAGGTCTTTACAATGGCTTTTGTGTAGGCCCCTCCCCCCTTGGTGGGGGAGGGACCTTCAACATTCCTCAAAGGAAATCAACCCTCCTTCGTCTCTTCCTTTTCAAATCAGTATTTTCTACCATTCTACCTTCAGATCTCTCCTAGACCAAAAGCTCCAGAGTTGTATGATGGCCTTACACATCTGTTGATTTCATCCATGGAATTTACTGATGGTTCTTCTCTATTGTATCTTATGCTGATAGCATGATTCAAACAATGAAGTTTGTTCATGGACTCATTTGACCAATTCATATTCAGATCTTGGGGTTTATAGGAGCATTCTAATTTGGGCCTCCTCAACTCCAAGAACATTATGAAACAATTTTATTCATAAGGTTATTTTATTAGGGTGTGGTTTAACACTTCTCGATTTTGAAATGGATCATAATTTTTCCTCTTCAGGTGGACTTATGGATTTCACATGAAGCATGATTCACTGACCACAGTGATATGGGTCATATTCCTAGAAATCCCACTCACTTTTCAAAATCCTTCCATTATTCATATGTTAGGTTATTTAGTAGGATGTTAACTTTGTTTTGATAGAAGGACTATAGAAGTATGTCCCATGATTTCACTGAGAGTTTGTGTTGTAGTGGTTGTTTTGAGACCACTCATTAAGTCTTTTTGGGTTGCTATTGGTGAGGAGTTTCAGTACAAACAATAATTTTTTTTTCGAGTCATGGTATGACTTATGCTCTCTGTGCAAGAAAATGGAGCATTTTTTGATATTATGAAAGTGAGAGAAGTCAAACTAGAAGATGGTCAAGCATTTGAGGATTGGTACTAAATTTTGTTTTATCTGGTTCTGGTCCAAACTAGGTGAACCTGCCTTAATTTAGAGTGGAATTTGACTGATGATGTTTTCAAGATGATGGTCGGTAGTTGGTAGGTACTAGTCTTGGTCATGCTATGGATCCCATGAACTCATGGAGAGAAGCTAAGGATATCCATAAGTAGGTAACATCTCTACCTCAAGTCCTAGTAGTCGATGATGTCTATGAAAAGTTTAAACACAGCCTAGAGGGGGTGTTTTCTCTAAGGGAAGTAGTGAGTCAGGATAATGTACTAGATATTGGTGTTGGATCCGAAGGATTAGCAGTATCAAAAACTATAATAGAACCATTATATTACAATGAGGAGGAATGGGATGCTCATGTTTGTAAAAATTACACGACGGTTTCTTAGGAAGGTGGTTCAAATGGCGGTAACGACAATCGGGTGAAGGCTATAGGAGGGATGAGGTTGAGAGGGGGATGTTCAAATATTAATAGGGAAGATGAGGGAGGTTCTATTAGGAAAATACCAAGAAGGTAGATGGTAGTGATTAATATTGGCAATCTATTTGAAGGATTGGGAAATGAAGAACCAGTTCAGGAGCATGAAGCATCTCGGGTTGTGCTCCCCAAGGATGAGAAAGGTGTCTATGTATATGAATCCAGTGATGAGTATTCTGGTCAATTTTCAGTTTATATTACTAATGATTTAAATGATTGTAGGATTCATAGTCTGAGGAGGAGGAATATCTACAGAGGCTATAATAAAGGGTAAAGTACCACACTTACTTACCACTACCAATGGAAATAAGACCAGTTAAGAAGTCGAAAGCCAAGATGTTGGAAAATGATTCAAAGAATCCAAAATGTCTATTTGGGATGAGGTTGTTGATTATGGGGGATTATCCTATGTTTTCTCTAATAGGTCAGTAGAAGGAGATAGGTGTAACTCATGAACAATCTTTGGAGATGCTTTTTCACTTAGAAGAAGAAGTGGTAGAAATGTTTCTAGTAATTAATGCTACTGAGGATGAAGATAATAGGATTACAGGAAGGTCGTTAAGAGTTATTACCAATGATGAGAAAAGTACATGGATTAACAAGAAGGATCTTATTTTGTTAAGGGGATTTAAAAAAGGGAAGATCAATCAAGAGGAGTACATGAAGACTTGGGTCAATATGGAATATTAATTTGAAAACATCTTAAAGAAAAATCTAAATACTCATGTTTGCACTATTTCCTAGAAAATTATATAGAGAAATTAGATCTAGTGATATTAAGTTGTTTTTAAAATGAATTTTCATATCCTTTAGTGTTTTAATGTTGTGGTTTTTTCACTTTTCCTTTAAAAGTTTTTTGACAATAAAAAAGTTAATTTTTATTCTATGTCAATATTCTTGAACTTATGTTCTACAGTCAAATAAAATTCCCTATTAAGATAAGGAATATGTTTTAATATCATGTTCTTTATCTTCATTAGTGTATGGGAATTTATTTCATGATGTTTACACTAGGTAATCTGTAAGAGATGAGGTTATGGGAATTTTCCCGCAAGTATGAATTCAACATGTTTACTTTCCATTGGAAACTCTTATTTACAAACATGTGTATTTTTCATTAGACTTGATATTATTATTAATTCATGTTAGGAGTCATGAATTTTTATGTATTGAAAAAATAGTGATGTTTTATGTTTGTAGAAAAGTAGGGTATATTAGGTCCTTCATTAGTGATATGACATTAATGAAGTTAATAGACGATTTTCCCTTCCATCTTAATGGATGTTGATGTCTCTACCCTTTGATTGGAATGAAAAAATCAAAATAAAATATATGGCCATAATTTATTTATATCATCATTTCACATTTTCAAAGAAATACATATCTAGCATATAGGTTTATGATAAGAGTACGCAATATACTTGATGATATATAGAAATAATGATATTATATTTCATTGTGAGAATTTGTATATGGTTTTCAATAGGTTGATATTAATTTCTTCTATTATGGAATCATTTATATGTTTCTAGAAATTGATATTTGAATTTAGGAAATACCAGATAATTCCACTAAGTATGAGGCCTACAGGGAACACACTTATTGGTTTCATTGATCTTAGTTTAAATCTATGTGAATTTAACGATTGGAATATACAATATTCTCTTGAGTGGGGAATGATATTTATTCAAGATTTTATTTATCCCAATTATTTAGTAACCAATCATATTGGAATTAAACTATATATTTGAGATCATTTCTTATTCATAGGATAGTAAAAATATTGAATTATTTATGAAATAAATAAATATTTATTTAGTAACACATATATTAAAATAAATATTTATTCATAATTCCATTGAATAATACATTTATTTGTAATGTGTTTATTCATAAGGTAATAAATAATATTTATTTTTTAAAATAAATATTTATTTAGTTATGTGAATATTTAAATATATATTTATTTACAAGACCATAAAAATAATATTTATTTATTTATATAATGAATAATATTATTTATTAAATATTTATTGTTCAAGTTTTGGTAAATGGTGAGGTGGATGGTCAGGATGAGTTGTGAACCTGGTATTAAGAATAATATAAGAATTTAATATCATTAAATAAATATTTATTTATTTATTTGATAAAAATGAGATTTAATAAATCTGCAGTTTAGCACATTCCCTAAAATATTATTATCATTGTTATTAGCATGTGGAATAGATTTAGTTTATTATTTGATTAAGGGCCATTTTTTAGTTAACAATAATAAACCGTAGCTTTATATATACCCTTTTATAACATTTTAGATGGGTGTGAAAATTATTTTGTTATGCACAACATTCCTCCTCCCTAAATAATTTTCTTCACAAAAAACAACTCAATGTTTTCTTTCAAGATTGAGAGATACTCCACCTCTTACTCATCTCTTTGAATACAGAGAGAAAAGAGACCTAATCCTTGATATATAAGGATCACTTATTGCATTCATCATGAAGGATGAAAGTAAATCAATTCCTCTATGCTAAAACTCAGAGATGCATCAGTGGCATTTAGAGGTTAATGAGAACATGGGTTTCACCGCTATATGGGTTCTACTTTGGATCCTCATGGTGAAATAATGGTACATCACCAATGGGATTTGAATGATCAACATCATATTCAAAGAAATAATTCCAAGACTAGGGTAATTCTTATTTTTAAATTAATTATAAATTAACCATGACATATCCTCTATCTAGATCTGGGATTATTTTATCATGTTTCTTCTTTTATAATGATAACATGTGTCATTCTACGTCATGTTATACTATTTTATTCATTAGAAATAGTGAAAAAACATTATTTTTTGTGGACCCTTGTCGCTACCACAATGCCCAAAACCTACATTTTTGGAACAATTGTAATATATAGGCGGTATAGAGGGGTTCAATAGACCATTAAAAACATTAAAAAATTTAATAAAATCAAAATAAAAAAAATAGATTAGATAACTGGGGAAATTTAAAATAATATTCAAGTTCATGAAATGAGGAACAATAAAAATTAATTTAGTAGTATTATCAATTCAATGTAAACAGTGTTGTAGAAAATGAAATATAAAAAAACATAATATTTCTATAGTATTTTGGTTCAATTTGATCATATGTATACTCTTCAATACTCTCTCATTTATGAGAGAAACAAAAATCACTCAAAAAAACACTCACATTTGAATGGTTGTGACAACCTTTTAAAGACACTGTCATTGGCAAACCAATAGGCACAACCAAACCTATCATGCCTTTATATGGACCAAGTCATAACTATAAAATCAAACTAATTTAAATAAAATTCACAACCCAAATAATCATACATTTTTTAGGAGGTATAACTGAAACCAAAAATGTTTTGGGAAGTGAAAACATAAACTAGTAGATAAAGAAGAATCAAAATTTAAGAGCAATATAACTTTGAAACCATAATAGAAAAGAAGAAAAAAAAGGATCAACAGAAGTTGAATCATATTTATCCCTTAAACAAATTTGTTTCATGTTTGGGTTATTTGATAATGATTGAAGAATATTAATAAAGTCATAAACATTGAGCGCATTTGAAACTCTTGTATCACATGTATTAGTCATATCACTTGTATAGGATCATCTATCAGGTTCCTTCAAACTGAATTTATATAAAATACTCTCTTTCTCATTTCATGACCTCTATTATCTCCTTTACATGGTTTTTTACATATTTTTGATCTACCCATATAATATTTAGGAATGTTTCCGAAAATCATATCAACCTTCATGGGAAAACTGAAAAGGCACAAAATAAATAACCAAAACCAAATAAAATAAATATTCTATTTTGATTTAATATAAATTTTGTTTCAGTTAAGATGGAAAAATTCATTATTTCATTTCATTATATTCCATAATAATTATTTTCTTAGTAATTTAAATTTAATACTAAAAAATAATGTTTGGAACATGAAGTTCTTAAGAGTAAAACTCTATGAAAAATATAGAATATGGACTTTGTAAGAGTTATTGGTGAGGCCCTAATTTTACTAAAAAAATTTATAGGGAGTATTAAAAGATTAATGTATCATTGAAAAATAATTTTAAATTGAAAAGGAAAATGATTCAGTGAATAAAACAATAAATGATGATTCTCCACATGATAACTATGTACTTAACATGGCTACCAAGAGGGCCACATATTCTCGGCAAGGTCTCCAAGGTAAACCACTTTCAAAACCACCAAAAAACTTTTATACAAAAAATAATGTGATAATTTGTTTGCCCATAATGCACCCCTATGTGATGTTGAGGTAGAAATTTAGGTCTCATCAAGAAGGCCATGTCTAACCTATTTCATTTGTGGTGGTATTGAGATGTTATATTTGATTGTGAAGAATCACATGAACCAATATCATGTGTGACCATGAGGTGGTTATTTTGGGCCACCTATGAAGTTACATCATAATGTTTCACATGTAATCCCTTCCCAAAATAATTCCCCCAACACCACATATAAATATTTCACACCCACCTCAAATTTGACATGTAGTGGAACATTAGTGATACATTATCAAAAGATTGACATAGAACTTTTAGAATGATGAAAGATATCCACATATTTGGTTCACGAATGAATCTAGGTAAATCAATAGTTAAAATTTGAATAAAAACAATCAAAGAGCTTTGAGAAGGGTCTCCTTTACAAATCCATGATTTAAACCCATTTTAGGGTCCCTATGTAGGACACTGTCATGAAATATATAAACTGAGGGATGATCACATAAAATACTTCATGAAGATTCCTTAAAACCATTCCATATATGGATTTACTTCTTTACAAAGAACTCATTTTATGTGGAATAAATTTCCTTGAAGGTAATTTTCACACTCTTACCAAGGGTTAAAGAGAATGCAGAATATGGTCCTCCATTACTGCTTTATAGAGCACTGAAATGGTGTGTAAAAGGACATATTCCATTTTTTCCCCAACCAACTCACTTACTTGGGTCATATCATCCAAAAAACATTATTGTTTCTATTCTATAAGGTTACAACCCGAAAAATATTAAACAAAGAATTATCCCAAAGTAATATTACCTACATGATCAAGTCACTAGGAGGGTCAAAGTACCCTCAATCGATCATGAATTCTTTAATAAAAGGAATCTTCTGAGAAATCTGTTGGGATTGTATTGTCTCAAAAAAACTCAATAATTTATGATAATTTTTATGACCACAAATACTCATTTTTGTTTTCTAATTAACATTTCTTGAGTGTGTTTTCATTAATTTATATTGGGGTTAAAGTAATTTAACAATATAATAATTACTATGGAAATAGTGTTTCAAAACTCTATGTTTAGTAGATGAGTGTATCGATCAAAAACCCTACATTGGAAGTTGGTATTACTATTTATCAACCCTATATTTGGGAATTTGAACTTATAGTTAATCAATGCTACATTAGAGATACTATGCTAAAAATGTTAACATATGGATTATCTTCCCTATGCTACTTTTGTTCTCTACATTACGTGAAAATGAAAGCGTGGCTAAGAGACCATATGTTGGTAGGAACCCTACGTTACACGAAGGATCCCTACACTATGTGAAGGAACCCTAATCTATTTGAATGAACCCTATACTACTCGAATGAATCCTACGATATGTGAATTAACCCTACACTACACAGTTCAACCCTACATTGTGTTTACAACAGTGAATTTTTTGTTCGGTGTTTTTAATCTGAGATTTATGCAACGATAAAGTTAGAATTGAAGACTGATTCAAGGATCTTTATGATTTTTTCAAAGAGACATATTCATTAGGGAATATCACCCATATTCCTAATGGTAGTTACGAATCCATTGGTCAATTGGAATTTTAATTTTATTCAATAAATCTCGATATTATTTTGGATATAAATTACCAAATAAATCTATATATTCTATATATTTCATCAGAGTATCTCTTCAAAAATATATTTTTCATAAACAATTCATATATGCAACTATATTATTGAAATTATCTTTTATAGTTATAATGAAACGAATTAATCTAAAAGAAGATAAAATTTGGAGATAAACATGTTCAGTTTTTACTATTGTAAGATTACTACTAATTTTTAAGTTACTACATTATTGAAGACCATTTTGAAACATGTATTTCATCAAGAAATTTCATTCTTGAATATATTTTTTTCTGAAGAATAAGATCTATCAATTGTCAGTTGTGTGTTGCTGCAACTGTGAAGTTCAACTAGAACCTTTCAAATCAATATCATTTGATTTATTGGAGTTTCAACTGCTCGTACTCAGTTGTGTTGGAGTATCAGATTATAGATCCAAGCTATGGGTAACTGGTTCTCAGATTATAGTACCAGACGGATTTTTTATTAGTCTTGTTGTAAAGTTATCAACTACCTACACTCATTTGTGAATTCATGGACTTGTGATAAGAGGATAATTCTTGTGAAATATACTAAGCTCATAGAGAGAGTGATTGGTAGAGTAGACTAGGGGATCTTTGTTCCCCAAACCACTATAAAAATTCGTGTTCTTTATTTATTTTTATGCACTACATATTATATTATTTGATGTAAACACTGATTATCTGTATAAATCAATGTGGGTGTTAAAAGACCGAATTTTGGATGGTTTTTGAAAAGACACAATTCATCCCCCTCTTATGTTACTTTGTATATTCTGACCTGAAAATTTGTATCAAAGTAGAAGTTTTGGATAAATCTATAAAATAATAAATGTATAAGGTATATACATATATGGAAATGGATGATCTGAGATAAGTAATTTCAATGGTGCATACTTCATATTTTAATGGTGATAATTATGGATACTGTAAATCTTGAATGACTATATATCTGAAAAATCTTGGATTTAAAGTACACTTAAATATCATTTCTCAATATAAAATTCCTTCAATACCAAAAACATGGGATGTTGCAACAAAATCCCAGTATGATAACAATTTTAATGAAATGAATGACATCATTTGTGGTATTGGAACAGCTAAATTAAATCATGTTTCACAATGTCCAACAACCTATGAGATGTGGAAAACTATTCAATTTTCTTATGAAGGAACAAATAATGTCAAATTGATGAGATATTCTATATATAAGCTAAAATTAGATAGATTTATAATGTTTGATAGAGAATGCATCAAGAAGATGAATGGAAGGCTTACAAAAATTATCAACAATATATCTTCCTTAGGAGAACCCATCAAGTAATATGATCAAGATTGGAATGTACCAAGATTAATACCTTTTAAATGGAATGGAATATCTACTCTAATTATCCAATTATCACATTCTAAATATTTAACAATGAAAGAATTAATTGGGATACTGATGATGTTTGAAGTTGAGATAAAATATGAAGCTAAAGATCAAAATATTATAGTGAAAAACAAAAATACTTATCTGAAGGCTAATTCTTAGAAGTATAACAGAAGAATAAATCAATAAGTCAATAAACAAAAAAATTAATATTCCTCTTATTCTAAAATGGAACTGGCTCAGCAAGATAAAATGCTTAGAAAATTATATAAAAATAAATGAGGATTCAGAAAATCGTTCAGGAAGGATGATAAAGAACCAAGAGAAGTTTGATGCTATGAATGTAGTAAATTGGGTCATATCAAACTATATTTCCCTGAACTGAAAGATTAAATAAAAAATCTATAAAAGAGATATAAAAAATGCTAATTATGAAAAAAAAAATGATCAATAAAATATACATGTAGTGTATCTAAAGACTTTAGAATCCCATCAAAGTATGATTTGGAAAAAGAAAAAGAAAATATAAAAGTAAATATGTGCTTTATAGATGATGAGTAAAAGGTACAAACTTATTACTCTTCTAATTCTGATTCTAGTAGTTTCTCAAATGATAATTTTTCACTCTAGTGTTCTATGTTAGAAGAAAAATATGATTCTTTGATAAATAAATGTAAATACTTGAAAAAAATTCATAACATTGTTTTAGGTGAATGAGATACAATTATAAAATAACATCAAAGGATACTTGAAAAATTAAATTACTTTTCATCAAATAGTATCAATCATGAAAATAAAATCAAGGAACAACAGGCTGAAGTTGAAACCTATAGAAGTGCTGCTCTTTTTTTTACTAAATGAGAAAATATTTTAAATAAAATTCTTGGAAATAATGTCTTTAAAAGGGAAAGATTTGGAATAGTATGTAAGGGTGATAAGTAAAAATAGTATAAAAATTATTTTGTGCCCAACTCTAAAAATGCTAACTTTTATCATTATGGATCAAAAGGCCATGTAACTAATAATTACTCTTTAAAAAATCCTAAGAATTTTGGTATTAAAAGAGCCTTTATTTCTAAATGTTTATCTGAATCTAGTGAAATAAATTGTAGAAAAATAAAATCAGATCTTGATTCCCAAATCATTGAATACTAAAACTATTGGACCCAAGAAGATATGGGTACCAAAACAAACATTTGTTTAATTACTTTTGCAGGAAATGGGTCAAAAAAAAAAGAAAATCCATATGGTATATGGATAGTCATTGTTCTAGGAATATTAGTGGAAACTCAACAAACATTCATACACTAACTCAAATGGATGTAGAATTAGTAACTTTTGGTGACAATTCTAAAGGAAAAATTATTGGAGTTAAATTGTTGTAGATCCAAAGAATATCTCAATCAACGAAGTATTGCATGTGAAAGGGTTAAATCACAACCTGATAAGTATCTACCAACTCTGTGACGATGTATTGTGTGTTTATTTTTATAAAAATTCATGTTCCATGTTTAAACATAATTTTCTTAAATTTAGAGCACCCAGAACATATAATGCTTATACTTTGGATTTAAATTTCTTATTTAAAAAAAAATTGAATTGTTTAAATGTTAAGAAAAAGGAATCATGGATTTGGAATAGAATACTTGGACATTTTAAAATATATTATTTACATAAATTATATAATAAACACTTATTTTCTGATTTTTATAGACATAAGTTTGACAATGACATATTCTGTGATGCATGCCAAATTGGAAAGCAACACAAATTTTTTTAAATCTATTAACAAAATTACTACATCTAACCCTTTAGAAATTATCCATATGGATTTTTTTCGACCATAAAGAGTAGAAAGTTTGGATGGTAAATTATACATTTTTGTTTTTGTAGATGATTATTCTAGATTTACATTGGTTTGTTTTCTAAAACTCAAAAGTGAAGTATCAACTGTTTTTGAATGTTTTTGTAAAATTTTTCTATATGAAATGTTTTTAAAATAATTTCACTAATAAGTTATCATGGTGGATAATTTTAGAATCAATAATTCAATTATTTTTTCTCAAATTTGGGGATAAAACACACCTTCTTTGCAACAAGAATACCTTAACAAAATGTAATTGTTGAAAAGATAAATAGAACTATTTAATAAATGGAAAGGACTATAGTAAATTAATATAGTCTTCCTACCAATATTTGGACAGAAGTTGTAAGCACAATATTTTATATCAGGAATAGAGTTTTAGTAAATCCTATTTTCAAAAAGTCACCCTATGAACATTGGAATAACAGAAAACCTAAAGTAAAGTACTTTAATGTTTTTGGTTGTAAAGTTTATGTCTGGAATACTAAAGAAAACCTTGGTAAGTTAAATCTAAAAGATAATGAAGGATTTTATTCGAGATATTATACTACTTCCAAATATTATAGAGTATTTTTTAAAAATTCAAGGATTTTTAGAAAATCTTTTCATGTGGAATTTTATGAAATTGGCCATTTTATTAAAGAAAAAAATCAAGCTGATGAAGTCACTGAATCATTTAACAACATGAGACTTGAAACCCCTAAAAATGATTTTGAAAATGATATTAATAAAATTAAGTCCATTTTAGCAGAACATCATAATGAAAATCCTAAATGTATCTTACCTAGAATGTTTAAACCTTTAATGAACCATCCTCTAGAAACTGTAATAGGAGACCTAGACATAGGAATTAGAACTATAATAAATTTAAGAAAAATAGATAAATTCCATGCCTTTATGACTCATTTATAACGTAAGACTATTGAAGAAGGAATATAAGATGGGATTTGGATGCTAACAATGCATGAATATCTAAACACATTAAAAATGAATGAATTTTGATAACTAGTAGAAAGACCAACCAATTATCCAGTTATAGGAACTAAGTGGGTCTTTAGAAAAAAAGACGATCAAGCGATCATAACTAGAAATAAATATAAATTATTTTCTAAACGATATAATCAGGAAGAAGGTATAGATTATGGTGAGAACATTCCCCTGTAGCTAAACAAGAATCTATAAAAACCCTTTTATCATATTCATATCATATAAATTTTAAATTATATCATTTGGATGTCAAGTCTGTATTTTTAAATGGTTATTTAATGGAGGAATTTTTTGTTGAACAACACCCTAGTTTAGAAAGTCCTCAAAAACTAACCTCTGTTTTTAAACTTACTAAAGATCTCTATGGCCTCAAACAAGAACCTATATCTTTGTATAAAATATTGAGTTTTTTTCTTTTAAAAAATGGATTTATTGTTGGATTGGCATATCCACCACTTTTTAAGAAAACCTTTTTTTCTAATATTTTATTAGTTCAATTTTTTGTTGTTGATGTTATTTTTGGTTCAACTAATAAAATGGAATGTGAATATTTTTCCAAATTAATGCCGAAATAATTTTAAATGAGTATGATGGTAGAATTAGATTTCTTTTTATGATTTTAGATTTATAAAAAATAATATGGAAATGTTTTAAATCAAAGTAAATACATTATTCATTTACTAAAAAAGTTTGGACTTGAAAAAATAATGACATATACAACTCCCATGTGTACCAATATACAACTTCATTTGGATAAAGCTGAAACACCAGTTGACAATAAGTTATATAGAGGTATGTTTGGAATTTTTTTATATCTTACTACTAGTAGACCAAACATTATGTTTTCTATATGTCTTCGTGCTATATTTAAATAAAATCCAAAAGAGACACATCATACTGTTATTGAAATAATTTTTAGATATTTTAAAAGAATTGTTTTTAAATATATTATTTACCCAAAACTTCTAATTTTAATTTAATTTCATATTTAGATTCTAATTTTTGAGGTTGTAGATTAGATATAAAAAGCACCTCATGAGCCTATCACTTTTTAGGAAAATATTTAGTTTCATGGTCGAGTAAGAAACAACACTCAGTTTTCTTATCCAACCAGTAAGGAAAAATATGTGTATAATGACAGTTAGTGTGTACAAGTGTTGTGGATGAAAAAAACCATACTAGAATTTGGAAAAATATTTAATAGTATACATATATTATGTTATAATTCTAGTTAGATGAATATTTCAAAAACTACTATAAGTCATTCTAAGACTAAGAACATTGATATAAGAAATTATTTTCTAAGAGATCATGTCCTTAAAAAGGATATATCTTTAGAATTTGATAATACTAAATATTAATTAGCTGATATTTTCACTAAACCACTTCCGAGTACAAGTTTTTATTTTATTATGGGGGAGTTAGGATTATTTAATTTTTAAATGAATTATTTATTTTAAATTGGTTTATTTTAATTTCTCTATTTATATTTTAGGTACTATATATGCTTTATATAAACTTTTATCATTATTTATTCTATTTAGATTTATCTTAGTTAGATATTGAAAAGAAGATTATTTTATTTATCTTTTTAAATTACAAAATTAATGAGTAAATTCTCAATAGGTATGAGAAAATTATTCGACTCCTTCCGCTCTCTTTCTCCTCTCCTACACGTCACTTCAGTTTATAGTGTATCACTCTCACTCTTTTGATTCCCATTTTTTGAAACCCTAATTCTTCAATACCTTTAATCTTGAAACCATATGAAATGGAAGCCTCTCAATGAAATGAAGATGTTGAGTTGGATGCGGCTACTTACGCTTCAGGGAAAGCTCACAATGTTCTCTAAGGAAAGGTAATTAATTTCAATTATTTAGATTCTACAAATCATTTTCTCAAGGAAGAAATGAGATGTCAAGGTTAGGTTAATGATTTTCAAGAAGATAACATGCATGTAGTATATGAAAATGAAGTAAAGGAATTTTTTATATATTATTCATTCATTATCGGATTCTATGAAGATACTATTATCTCTAAGATTAACGATTCTAAATTTTATATTTCTTCTGTGAAAATGGTAGAGTTGTAATGTTGTCCTCATGAGGAGGGGGGGGGGGTTTAGATTAATTTAAGGAATATAGGTAATGGAAAATGTTGTCCAGAGGACATGATTTTTTCATTATTTGTAAGAAGAACTGTCAAGAAAGTAATGAAAAAAGAGATTACCCCTAATCAATGAGTAATGATGAAATTTATTAAATCTAGGATTTTTCCAAGGACTATTGAGATAGAGAAAGTCCTTTATCCTAACATGTATGTCATATTTTTGTTATTTAACCACATCATGTTCAATTTTTGTTAGGTAGTGATAAGTTATCTAAACCAATACTTCCACAAGGATTCCAAGATGGGAAATATCTCTATAAATGGATTAATTCCTTTTTTTTCTATGGAGAAAAAAATTGTTAATATGTTTCTAGGTAAAACATTTTATCAAAAAAATGTTTTAAATTCTATGATTTTGAAGAAGTTAGTATTTGTGTGGATAAATTATTGCATCATTATTTTGTATGTTAGTGTAGAACATCAACAAAGGCTTGTGACAAATGCTAAAGGGGAGCAAAGAATGATTCCTTTAGTTCGATCTGTTAGATAAAGACCTGATTAAGAGGATGAATCTAGGATAGAAGAATGTCTTGTTCAAAGAAAAATAATAATAGTCAAAATTCTAGAGACTGTAGATGAAGATGATGTTGGAGATGAGCATGAGGCACAAGTGGAAGAGAATGTTGAACAAGAGGCTCACAGTCAAGAACATCACATCAAATATGTTCATGATCTAGAAACTCAATCTCTTATTATCAATGATTTTTTTGTTATGAGAGGATCTTCTTTAAGAGACTAATCAGAAGGAAATGGTGATCCAAGTTTAGATTTGGTAGGAGTTCGACAAGCTAGAGCTCAATCTCCTGAATCTTCTAATTCTCATGTTGAAGCATTGGTTATAAAGGTAAATCTATTGGAGGATTAGAATTTGATTATAAGAAAACCATTGGAAGATAATTAAAATAATTTTGAATAATTGAAATGTACTACATTATAAAGATCAGAGTTTGAGGCGTATAATCTCAATCTTAGAAAAGTCAAGGAAAATATTATTTTTTTGAGATATTAAAGAGTTTATTAGAAAAATATCTATAGAATTCAATTTACTGAGAGATGAATCTTTCAAGAAGAATGATTCTTATGAGCATATGCTGATGATAGGGAGAGAATTTTAATCTCTCAGGGAAAGAAATCAAGAATTAACCTCCTCTCAAGAGGCACTGCCATACCCGATCAAAAGGTTTGAAGGAATTACTTCATTACTGGCTGATTTCAATGATAGGGTGAACACTTTTTAGTGTGATAGTATTTCTTTAGGTGTTCTATTAGATAATCAAAGACATCTGGTTAGTCAATTTTTGATACCTGAATACCGGTTGGGATTAGTGCTTAATCATGTCAAGGATAAGTTGACTTCATTCATTTAGTTAGAGGAAGCTGTGAAAGAATTTATGAAGGTTAATCTATTTAAAAATTTAAATATTGGTAATAATTTGAATAAACTACTTCAGTAGTGGTCCAAAGTCTTCAACAATAATTCCCAAATCTTACTGATGAAGCTCATTGATATTAATGGTGTTGTTCAATACATTCCTCATCCTGATGAACCATCTACACCATTTGATTCAGATCAAAGTCCTTCATTTTTAAGATCCTTTGTTGGAAGTTAATTTTAATTTATTATATTTTTAAAACATTTGAAATCATTTTTTATCCAACTTCCCTTATTATTTATTTTATTTTATTTTTATTTCAATACATTACTACCAAGACTAAATTTATTTCTCTTATCATTTTTTATAACTATTCATTTATAGTTCAGTGCTACATTAACTATGGTATAACTAATTTATTTTTCCAAATCATGTTTTTTATATCATAAAATGGGGGAGAATATTTGTAAGAAAGGGGAGAAAATTTTAGAATACATATGGGGAATAATATTTAAAAACAAAAACATATCATTAGAGAAAATATTTATTTTACCCTTATCTATTTTTTCATTTATCAAAATAATATTTTGAAATCAAAAAATTAAAATATTTTCAATATCTATATTTTTAGGTATTCAAATATTAAATTTTCTTTAAATTTTTGTGTGGATTCTGTTATGGGTTTTGTGATCAGTAAAAAGGGGGAGATTTTTGGGAATGTATTATCTCAACAATAATCAATAATTTATTATGATTTTGATTCTCACAAATACCCTTGTTTTTTTTCTAATGAAGTTTTCTTGAGTAAGTTCTCATGAATTTATATTCGCGTTAATGTAATTTAACATTACGAGAATTGCTCTGGAAAAACTGTTCCAAACCCCACATTCGGTAGATGAGTGTATGGATCAGCAACCCTACATTGGAAGTTGTGATTAATATTTATTAACCCTATATTTGAGAATTTTAATGTATGGTTAATAAATTTTATGTTAGGGATATTTTACTAAAAAGGTGAGTGTATGGATTATCATACCTATGCTACTTTTTCCCCTAAGTTATGTGAAAATGAATGTATAGTTAAAAAACCATACATTTTTAGGAACCCTACACTATGTGAAGGAACCCTGTGATATAAAAAGGAACCCTATGATATGTAAAGGAACCCTACACTATGTGAATGAACCCTATGGTATGGAGATCATCCCCATATTGTTTTTACAATGGTGAAGTTTTTACGTCAAGTTTTTAATCTGAGATTGCTGCAATGATCAATTCATAATTTAAGACCAATTGAAGGATCATTATGATTGTTTCAAATAACTGTATTCATTGTAGAAAATCATTCTTATTCCTGAGGGAAGTTACGACTCCCTTGGTCAATTGCAATTTTAATTTTTGTGATCAATCATGCTATTCTTTTGGATCTGGAATACCCAAGAAAGCTATCTATTATATATATTTATTCAGAGTATCTCTTCAAAAATATGTGTTTGATTAGAAATTCACATATGATACTATCTTATTGAAATTATCTTTTAGTGTGCTACTACAATGAATAATTGATTCTAAAAAAAGATACACTTTGGAGATATACATGATCAATATTTTACTGATGTATGATTAATAATTCTATTTATGTTGCTACCTTATTGGAGATCATTTTGAAACAAGGATAACTTCAGACCATTTCATTCATGAAATTATTATTTTCTAAATAATAAGATCCAACAATTTAAATTTGCATGCTACAACAACTATGAAGTTCAATTCGGACCTTCCAAATCAATATGTTTTTTTATTGGAGTTTCAACTGCCCGTACTCAGTTGTAATGGAGTATCAACTTATAGATCTAATTTGTGGATAACCATTTCTATGATTATAGAACCGGAAGGCCTTGTTATTAGTGTTTTTTTAAAGTTATCAACTTCATTCACTCACTTGTGAATTCATGGTCTTGTGATAAGAGGGCATTTCTAGTGAAATTTACCAAACTTGCAAATAGAGTGATTGGTAGAGTAGACTAGAGGATCTTTTTTCAAAAAAACACTATAAAAATTTGTGATCTTTAGTTCTGTTTATCAACTATATATTATTTTTATATAAGTAAACTCTACGTATCTATAAAAATTATAGGGGTGTTAAAATTCAGAATTTTATATGATTTTTGAAAAGACCCAATTCACCCCCTCTTGTGTTACATTTTATAATATGACCTAAACAATTACTCTATAATTGTTAGACCCATGGGGTTGTCAGGATCATGTACTCAAATAATAATTTTGGCTCTTATAGGGAGGATACTAATGATATTTTCCCAGGCCCATGCAGTCAAACTTGCCTAACCCAGGTCTGAGCCTCATTGGGCTTAGTAAATGGTGGATGCATGATTCCTATAAATGATCTATGAGAACAATGTTCCTCATCCTCAGGTGTAAGCTCCAAATATTCTACCATTAATGATTTCATCACCTAGAACCATCAATAATACAAAGAAACCAACATTACGGTAGCACTTACCCTTGTATAAGTTCCACATGAACATATCTTTACCTCTCCCATATAAAACGTTGTGCTCATTATTAGTTGTAAACCCCAACCAATCATCCTAGAATTAATGATATCATACCAATAGTTCATTATTAATCCTTATTTTGGAATCCCCATATGTGTAAGACCCATTCAAAACTCTATTTTCATCATTTCCATGATACACACATCATTGTCATGTGATGTGAAATGGTAAGCCAACATCCCTAACACATTATGTTATACTATATGGTACAATCATTACAGAAGACCTTAAACTATATCACTTTAACTACATGGGATTTGATTCATATTAACTAGGAAACATAGGGTGACTCTATAAGGTGCATACCCAACATCCAAATCTATACCCCCATTGGGTCACTACTCTATTATAACCATATCCAATGTAGAGTGAAATTTTCTTTTTGATCACAAAAACCATATCACCCTCACCATGAAATATTCCCTTTGAGACTCAAAATCATAACATTATTGAGCCAAAACCCCTTTGAAACCACAAATCCAAAACCCTCAAACCATCACAAAGGCCAATATTCCCTATGAATCTTTCTAATCAATCCATATTCCTAATGTGATGACACCCAATATTTAAACCCCATATCCAAATACATATCTTAATTAGGACATACTCCTGATAAAAGCATGCCCCCCCCCACTTGGAGGGATACAGGCCCTTCAGGTACAACTATATTTTTCTCATCATAGCCATATTCCTTAGGATATAAAATCAAACATAATTTGACCACATTCATAAGGAACTATATAAATAATACTCATCATTTCCTATCCCCTTACAGGTCTATTAGTGAGGAACTCTTGTAGGTAAGTCCAATGCCAACCATTTATAGACATCAATAAAAAAACAAGTCAATTATGTATGAATTTAAACTACTTGAAAGAATTCATGGTTGGATGACCATAAAAGGAACCAACATGGTCCTTATCACACAAATCTAAAAGGTATTATGTGTCCTGTTAAGTGGAACAAAAATACATGGGGTATGATTCCCTTCATCAGGATACATAAGAAACCCTTCTAAAGGGGTTGATATTAACACCACAACACTTACCACCACTTTGAATGAAAATAATTTCCAGAGAACCCATCTATATGGGATTTAAAATTCAGGGCCAAAATTTTTTATGTTAATAATGGTGGAATTATAAAATATACATATGTTCAAATTAATCCATAGTTTTGATCAAGTCAATAGAAATGGGGTAAATAGCCTCATTCTATGATTTGGGAAGAATTCATTAACATGTATTAAATTTATACGATTCGTTGAGTATGAAATAATCCCCGCTAAAGGGTGTATTGATCCTGACCTCCCATCCTATTTACCATTACACATTCTGAAACATCACTAGAAAATTTACTGGTGACCTCCCAAATTTGTAATGTTAGTTCATGTCGACTCAAAACATCTTAGACATAGAAGTGCATCAGAGTTTTCATCAGAAAAGATAAAGCTGATACCAATACATTAATCATGAATTCGATCGATCAAATTTAATCTTCTTTTGATTCTATACTAATGGGTTTTATTTATAAAAAAACTCATTTTTATTAAATTAACAATACATAATTTTGGTGTAATAGTTAATACATTTCACAAACGAACACCGAATGATCTTACTAGTCTAGTGCCTTTGGAAACATGGAATCATAAATACTGGTATGTGTTAGATCTAAATTATCCCACACCAGGTTATTTGTGACTAATACAATTATTAGACACAATACACATATAAATATCTTCGAAACCTATTAGAAGGAAACATAAAAATGGGTGGTATTATATGATCTGCAAAGGTAAAAAAAAGAGATATGTAAGAATAAACATGAGAAAAAGGTTATGAGAGCGCGATCATGACATTAGAAGATTATACCTTATGTTAAAAAGATCACAAACATGAATCATTTTATAATGATTATAATTTCATTAGACATGAATCATAAGGAAATAAATAATATAATCTATATAAGCATAAAATAAAAATTTGACATGTAATTTTGGAAGACTCATAATCATATAAAATTATTTTCATAGTAGTCAAGGCATCACATCCAAGTCTATATTTGTAGTATGAGTTCACTCATCATAAAATTTGGTATTCATGGTTCACTCTCATGACCATGTTCATATTAAAGGTTGACTCAAAATACCATCTTAGTGAACATAGTCATTTACTGAACCTAGTTCACTCCCTATTCCAGCCATGTCTAGCTCATGAGATATAAATCATTACCCAATGCATTGGATGGGGATAAAAGTCTCAACCATATGATAATGAAATCATAAATACATGTCCCACAAGATCATAAATAATAATATCGTAACCCATGAAATGAAATGGGTATCATAAACATGAAATCCTATCATAACATTTGGAAAATAAAAATGCTTCATAATCATTTCATCAAAGCATAACCCCTGATACGAAGCGTGTTTCATAAGCACATAACCCAGAAAAGGGGAAAATGTTTCATAAACATATAACCTGTGAAATAAAAAGGGGTCTGTTAAACATATAACCTATGAAATAGAAATGGGTTTCATAAATATATAATATATGAAAGATAAATGAGTTTCACAAACATCATGCATTTAAAACACAAACCATTCATAAAAAGAATATGAATAGAACCTTTGGATTATTTCCAACAAAGGCATGAGCGACCCAAACATATGTAATATTAGATAAAAAATAATTTGGAAATATCCTTTAAAAATTATTTCTTAAGTGAAATATATTTTCTTCTTTGAAAAATCATTTTAAAAAAGATAAACCCATTTGAAAATATTTTTCTTTTAAAACATGTTAAGGAAGATTGAAAATATGTTGAAAAACCTTTTATTTGAAAATAGATTTGAAAAATTATAAACAGTGATTTAAAAACCATAAAATATTTTTGAAATCCATTTTCATTTAAATTTTTCTTTAATGATCATTTTTAAAACATTTTTGAATTTTTTTTGAAAACATTGATTTTTTGAAATAAACATATTTTTTCATAAAAAGAGAAATGTGATCAAGATTTTCTTAAAAACATTTTACTTATTATATTATGTAAAAAATAGTGGAAAATGGTAACAATATATGAGGATATCATGAATTTACATTGGAGAGGAAAATTCAAGAGAGCTATTTATAGATGGGTCATAATATTTCATCAATGGAAGTATAATCATAAAAAATCCTGATAAACAATGATATTGACTCAATAGACTCTTACAACTTGAAAATTTGAATCATAATCTCTATGTAAAAAATAAATTTAAACATAGCCTAAAATATCATTAAAAGAATTAAATTCATGATATAACATGTCTAATGGAATTATATACACTTCTTAAAAAAATATAAGTGTATAACAAAACATGTGTATCAAGGAAGGCAAATTGAGACAAAACTATCTTTCTGATTTGGTAAATTTTGAACAGTAAAACCCCAAGAAAGAGAGATCATAAAATTGATATGTAAATAACCATAAATTTAAGTGTAATAATCATATAATACATTCATCAGAATTATATACACCACAAAATGGAATTGATGGCGAATAAAGCATAAGTATTTTGAAAATAAAAGCAAGACTAGAAATCCCTTACATTATATCATGACTCTCATTGTACTCATTAAAACCTAATAAATAATAAATATAAGTCTATTATAAACCTTCTACAAATCCATATTCTTATATATAATTCCTTATATTTATTTTTATTACCCACTTATTAACACTTCCATGTTAATGTTACGTTTTCGGTGATATCCGTATTGTTTTTCTCATGTGTCATAATTTGTTATATTTTTTATAATTATGATTATATTTTGAATTAAATAATGTAAAAAATTATTTAAATTAAAATTATATTAATTATATGTGTATTATAATAATAAATATAATATAGAATTATTTAATGGAATACATTGTTAATAGAGATGGTATATCGTACATACTCATGAGCATTGTTTTCGTTTTATTATCGTATTGAAAGAATGAAAGTAAATGAAATGTATTAATATATATATATATATATATATAATAATTCTATTTTAATTATTATTTAATAAATATAATAAATGTTTACTAAAACCATACTTATTACATTCCACATAGAATGTTAACAAATCACAACGGTTTGAGGAGGCGGTAGTCCACACTTCCCCCAAACAAAATTATCATATGTGCTCAAAGTGGGAAGCATGAAGGTATGTGTTATATAATAATTAAATAAGAATAAATACATCATAAATATCATAAATATCATATAAAAATATATTTTCCATCATAATTCCCAACCATTGGTGGGGTTAAAGAAAAAATTAACAACATCATTTCATGAGGCGATAGTTCGCCGTAAACAAAATCTGTAAGATCATTACCCATTAAATATAAGTATGTGTAAGTGTAGGTAAAACCCTTAGAATAAATAAATATCAGTATATTTATTATTATGAGTTTATTATATTGTCATTTAATAATTATAATTTAGGTTTTGTAGAAATAAAATAAAATAAAGGATCTTGAGGAAGGATGTTCCCCCTTCTTTGGGTAACTACTTTTGGTTTGCACGAAAGGGATTCCTTGGATGGTTTTATTCCAAAATGGACGATTCAAGGAGGAACTTGCAGATATTGGTAGATTATTTGAGATTTTTTTGGCGAGACAAAGGTCTTTAGATGTGTGAATAGGTGTGTGGGTTTAATTCCTTTTAATAGTGGAGGAGGAGTGACATTCTTGTAAATTTTTGAAATGGGAATTACAACCACGTTTTTTCCAAGAAAAGTGCATCCAATAATGGTCCAAAACCTATAAAACGTAAAATAGGGTCAAAATATGAACATAAAATTGAATTTTTACAAGTTTATAGGTCATTTTGGGCCTTAAGTTTAAGGTTTAGTCCTTTGTTAATCTAATTTTCTACTTACACTTTGAAATTAATTTTAATAACTTTCACTAATATTTTTGTTGAAAAACGAATTTGAACTTGTTAGAAATTATAAATTATAAATATTAAAAAATTGGAATAAATTTTTCCAATTCTAAACACTAAAGTGATAGAAAATAATTTAAATTTAACCCCGCATGTGTGTCGTGACAACAATTTTTTTATTGAAAATGTTTAAAAGTTTGAAGTGATTTTACATCCAATTTCAATGTGAAATTATATATAATGGAATAAATTGTATAATTTGATTTATATTTATCTAATTAATCTTTAAATTTTAATTAAAATATAATTTATATATATAGATAAATTATTCAAAAAAGGTTTTTTGAATAAAAATTCAGTATTTGTCACTATTCACCTAAAAACTAAAGTTTTCCATTAAAATTAAAAAAACTCACCCTAAGATAATTTTGAAAATATGAAATAAAAAAAATATATTATTTTATCAAATTCAATTTCTAAAAGTGTCTAAAATTTATTTTATTATTTTTCATATAAACACACAAAAAGAAGCTCATTTGTGAACATAGTATTTTCAAAAATATAAATACTTTACCTAAAGTTATATGTCTTATTATATATATGTTTTATTTATATAAAACCATTTTTAATAATATTTAAAAAAATTTATCACCATTAATATTACTAATTTTAATGGCTAGTTTATAACTATATCATTTAAATAATTATAATTATAAAATGTTGTTTCATAGAAACTCAGTGTTTTGTGTAACATAAGCCAAGTCGGTGTTTCATGTAGCCAAGATTATATTGGAATTTCATATAAATAAATTTTTAATTATTATATCATGAAATTAAATACATCAAATAAAATTAATATATTTTAGAAACAAAGTTTCATAAAAACTCGGGTGTTACATTCTTATTCATGGTCTCCTTATATAATAGTTACCTACTTCAAGAGTTCCCTTCTATCCAATGTGAATTGTGAATCTAACAAGAAAATAATATTAGGATTCAATAACTACAAAGGTTTTGACCCCGATAAAAAGACATATGAAATAAATGATATAACACCTTCATCAATAATAATCAAATGCCTTGGTTTAAGGGTACCATTTATACGATGATATCCCAAATATGGAGGCATCCTGAAAGTGTCACTGGTACTGAAGCCTCTAAGACCACATCGCCAAGAGAAAGAAAAAAATAATTTCAGAAAAAACACTACTAACTCAAACTATGTCAGGATATTTTCCCTTATTAAGGATAATATTATCCTCCCCTATCCTGGGGAGGTTGAGGGGCATGCTAAACTCTCTACTATTGTTAAATATATACTCATAAGGGCTCACATTAATCACCATCACTACTATCACCATGCTCTCTTTACTCTTTAAGAAATCACCATGGAGATTACTTGGGTAGTCGTATCCCCAGTTACTCATTATAGGTCTTCCAGAATATCTCACTGCTAGTGATAAAACACATCAACTACATAATGATTCCATACTCCCATCATTACTAAAGGATCTTGCCGAAATATCCATGTAGTAGATATTGGAAAGGCTCGTATCCTTATTTCCTTTAGTAAATTTTACAAATAGAATAGAGTGTCACCATGGGGTAAGCCAATATGATTTCAAAAACATAATAAGTACACCATTAATCTTTGATGTAAAAATGTGGATAGTAATGGGTTCATACTCTAATGTTAATTATACAATCCCATAATCATTTTTTGAATGTAATGGAAAATTATTCATACATTCATGCTCTTGTTTTGCACATTTTTTCACATATTATGAAAAAAACAGTGGTGGGTAGTCATCAACATATTCTGATGACCTGTAAGGGGAAATAACACATGCCTTATCCTACTTTTAGAGTAACACATCATCAAATTCAATCAGCCACTTTAGAGAAGACCCACATTCCCACTACTATTTAGAAGGATCGTCGATGTATTCTAACAGAAACATAAGGGAGGGATCATATCCTTACAACCTTTAAAGTATTTACCAATATAATTTGGTAAAAATCTATAATGGGGTCCATATTCATAATCCCCCTTAATTCAAAATAAATGATCAACATACTCTGATGATAATTAAGAATAAGGTTTATACTCCTACCTAATCTAAAGTTGCTAGTCAACATATTCCTGTAGAATCTAAGGAACAATACCATATTTATTTCATGATAAATGATAGTGTACTTGAGGCTATATAACATCTCTAAATAGTGGATCGAATATCATTCAAATAATTATCATGAGAAAAAGGGAATAAAATCTTTGGATATCCTCCCTATAGTACCATCCTCAGAAGATCTATAATATCTACATAGAATATTTTTCATGAATTTTCTCCCTATGGTAACATAGAAATTAATTATGGGGATTCTTCCCATGACATTCACTACAAAGTTCCTCCCCGTAGTATCACCCCATCCCAAAAATAAGTCTCTCCCTATATTAAAATTTCTCTCAAGGTATCATCGTGTTGAGAATCAGTCAAGAGGTTGAAGTCATTAATACCAAGTACTTATTTAGTTACTAATGATATCTTATCTTATCTAGAGGATAATTTATATGGTCGTCATTTTTACCTACTCTGAGTTTATACTTTAGTTTAGTTGAAGAAATTATATGTGACCCAGTTATTTTTGATATGGAAATAGAAAAGGAAACCTCTATGGGTGGATCAAGAGGAGGAGTATCATTCAAGTGATGATGAAAAAATAATGTCCATGTGGAAGGAATTAGTCGATGATAATATACCAGCAATTTACTAGACCTTAGACACATCACACAATAACATTCATGAATAATTAAAGGAGGAATAGATTCTCTTCTTATTCACTAGTATGTAGGTGAATCTTTATTATCCCCATGAAAAACAACTATGTTATGGGAAATATTCTTACCATGTTGATGCATTGGGGAAAAATTACCACAAAATTAGTTTCATTACTTTCTAAATGGCTTGAAACCTAAGGTGAAAAATTATTGTGATGTTCTCCAATGATTTTTTCTTTAGAAGAATAAGATCTTTTCTCTTGATAATTGGTGATATTTTATCAGATTTGTGTACAACGGGTTGGGTTGGGCATAGAACATTGTATTTTACTCCAATTTTTAGTTAAACTAGTTCATCAAAAACATTATATTCAATTTTATCTTCATAGATCAGGTCCAAGGAATTCAATTTTCATATTCAAACTATTCAATCTAGTATAGGTCCATTACATCCAAGGTACATTGTATAATACTCTACGAGAATGTTCCATTGACATACTCTTATATCAAGCAACTAATAAAGTTAAATGTGCCTCTCATTTAAGAAATAAGAATACGGAGAGGATTGAGACTACTAATAAACCCTCAATATAAATAAACCCATTCTCAAAAAAAAATTAACATCCATTCCATGCCATAATTAAAGTGCATAATAAATGAAATTATTCACAAGAATTCGCCTCTCCAGAAATAGACTAACAATCCCATCCCATAGATCTTGGGGGATTTTTACCACTATTAACATCCCCAGGTTTATCAACCATAAAAATGGTGATGGTAGAATAATCATGTTATCCTTATCCTTTAAAACTCTAAGATATTAAAATAAAATTCTGTTTGATAGCTTACATTGCACAGAAAACTGATCTTAAAAGAATTTTGATATACCATTAAATATTTTTATTTTAAAAAGAATGTTATATTCTAGCCATTAAAATGCCATGTATGAATATTATAAACTATATTATGAAATATATAAGATGTTAATAATAAAAAAATATACATATTATGTCCTAGGAAATAAATACACCGTTTTAGTAATGTTATTTTATTCTTCAAATATATATTTTAATCAAAAAGTTATTTTTATTATTTTCTATTGGAAAATAAATATAATTAATTTCTGAAACTATTATAAAATTTATTTAAAAAGGAAAAATTAATTTTTAGACTCACCAAATAAAAATTATAATAGGTTAATTATTTTGGAAATTTAAAAAAAGTTAATTTTTGGGTTAAAAAGTGAAAATACTGTTTTTACAAAATACCAAAAACTCTTATGAAATAATTATTATATTATAATGATTTATAATTTATTAAAAATAATTATTGGTCAAAATTTAATAAATTAATTAAATAATACATAATTTGTAACATTTATAAATACTAGCTAATTAATTTTGAAAACCACTAATTTCACCTTAAAATAAATGGTTTATATGATTTATATAAATAACATATTTAGAATTTATTTTTATGGCCTTTATAAATTGAATAAATTAAAATCGATTACGTATTAGGAATTAAGATATCCAAATTATGTCATAATATCATTTTAATTTTTATCCATAATAAATTTATAGTGGTAAAAAAACATTTATCATAATATAGTTAAAATAATGTAATGGGTTAAACATAAAAGTTAAAAGCTTAAAATACCTAAAAAATACAACATTAAATGGGTATTTGATGTGTTTATATACCTAAAACATCTTTTAAAACATTAATCATGAACATAATTCATTGGATTTGATTCCACCCAAATGTGTTTGTCTTTAAATATAAAATAATCATTATTTAATCACATAAAACCACCCCTTCTCAAGTATAAACACCACACCTCAACACCCCATTTTTCCTAACAAGCCTTGAAGATAATAACCTATCTATAAAACCATCCACTATCCACTTTCCCCAAATGAAATTGTTTTTTGTCTCAAAAAAAGACTAATTCCAAGTAATTTAAGGGATCCTTCATGGAGGAGATATTTAAGAGGTAATTTTCTCAAACCACCTCTCGTATTTTATTTTCTTCTTATACTTTCTCATCAGCTAATTAATACATCTGGTACTAATAACTCCAGAATCATATAAATATTATAATATTATGTTTCTAATGGAATATCTTATATCTATTCCTTTTTTTACCTTCCCTTTTTAAAAAAACGAAACTACTATCCAAATTATGGCGGTTTACAATCTCTGGGAAAAATGATTTTTTTGTTTTCCATTACCACCTTCAAGGATGGTAATAAAAGTATTATTATGATTAAATCATATTTTAAAATTTATATTATAACATATTTATTATTCTAGAACTAATATATATACATAATGTTAAATAAAATAAATCTCAAAAGTAATGGTTGGAAAAACCGCCAAAATAAACTAAACATTTATCATTAACATTTTATCAAATGAATCATCCTCATGTATAAATAAATGATATATGAGAACATTTGAACTTATGTAAGTTCATGAAAACAATTTAATTTCACTTCTAGAGAATTATTTCTATTTTAAAATAATATCCAAAATTATATGAAAGTAAACTGACCCTGAAACCATGTAGCGAACACACCCAAAAAAAATAAAAAAATGACATATTATTAATAAAAGGGAAGTAATATATTATAAAAGGGTAATATAAGGTATTATAAATATTAATATAATTCTAGAATGAATTAATATAATTATTTTCATGATTATACAAGAGGTTAAATAACACTATAGTAAAGGGAAGTGTGAGGTAAGGGTTTCTCGTCTCACTTTTACTTCTATGAGATATATCCCTTATTCATCACATATTAGTTTTGTTTGGTGTAAATATAATGTCATTTGATATATAATAAAATTAATCTCATTATATTGATGGAATTAAATGTTTCATTTGATTATTATTACTTTTATGGGGTATACAATTTGACTAATTATATTTGTAAGGGATTTCTTAACTCAATTTTCATTCATTGGGTTAAAATTATATAACATTGATTATTACATGCTATGGTTTCATGTGAAATGAATTTTTATTATATTATAATATATTTACAATTGTTTTATTTAGATTTATAGTGGATACACATAATTGATTCATTTTATTAATGATATGATATTTTTAAGGGACTTCATCTCAATTTCACTTCGTTGTGGAATATTTTAATATTATGCTCCTAATTTAACCCATATACCATTTTATATATGGTTTTTAATTGGGAATTGATTTGATTAACTTGGGAAATAATGTTAAATATTTATTTTTTTCATTATATATATTTATTGATAATTAATATTGATTCATAAATTAAACTTATTATATGATATATAATGAATTATTTGGACATGAATGAACTGGGGGGGATTGTATATAGAAAATCCCATCGATGCATTGATAGTATCATGAGACAAATATTTTTCCAAGAAAAATGGATTTTTACTTATAAAGATTAAATTTTCATGTGAAATGTCTTGATATTAAAGGTATTATGTGCTTGGAAAACATGACATCTTATAGTTAAGAATTTCCTTTATTAAGAATTAAATTATTTTTATACATAATATTTTAAATATTACATTATCCCTATATTTAGATTTTTGAAAATATTATTGATTAAATGGAATTTTTATTTAGTTATTTTACTATGCAATATTGATTATGCATTATAGACTCAATATAGCTTCCTCTATATATATCTCTTTATGGGCATCTGAGCTCACCCTTTTATTTGTTCTCTTTTCCCTAGGTTATGAAGATGAAATGTTTGAATGATTTCAAGGATGAAAATTAATTTCATATTTTATGTTTCTTTTCAATTACCAATACAATAATGGAACCATGTGTGTATCCATTTTTCGAAAATTACTAAATTTTTTATTCTTTTGGGATGATATTCCTTGTATCATATGCCAATGTAATAAAGTAACCACTGACACTAGTCTACTGGGGTCTGGGGAATTATAGTAGCTATCAATGAATGTTTAGTAGAAAACATTATAACTATATTTAGGAAAACATATATTATCGAATTAAACCCTGTGATAAAATTTTAAAATAATCTCAAAGAAACCATCTTTATGATTTTAAGATAAGTTATACCTAGATTTTCAATTTATGTTAAGTTGTACACTATTTATGAGAATATAAATTATTTTTTATAATGTTATGTTAAAATATTTTGTATTCCATTATTTAGAAATTGTTCCTAGGGAAAGTAATGGAAAATATATCAATTCACATATTCTATGTTGGGATTTCCCTCCTAGGTAAGATAATTATGTTGTATTTGGAGCTATGTCTAGAAATGGAGTTTTAGAAAAAGATGAAAAAATTATTACTATATTTGTAAAACTGAATTACATTATGAAAAATAACATTACCCATATATATTGTAATGATCCATAACCTAGAAAAACAATGGAAGATTTATTCATGCAACAACACCCTCCATTAGTCACTGGAAGTACAAATCCTTTTATAGTTGAGTAATGGATAAGTTCCTTAGAAAAGATAAATATATCTATGTGAAGTAATTAAATGGAGAATGATTTCATGGAATTTTATTGCCTATTGGGATATATAGATCAATGATGGCCATTTATTCAAAAAAATGATACAGAAGTGATAGAAAGCATGGAATTGAAGGATTTTAATGAAATTTTCATGGAAACATATTTTCCTTGAGAACAATGAGAATATATGTAGAGCCATTTATTAAGTTTGAGAAAGAAATAGGATGAGAATTTCTCTATTTATGAATCCAAATTTACAATGTTATAAAGTCATTGCGCAGACTATGTACATAATCCAAATAGTAATATTGGATATTTATTTGATTTGATTAAACGATCCCCTCAAACAGTACCGGTCTCCTAAACAATTACATCATATGAGGATGTATTATCTTATACTATCAATAGAGAAACTTAATTATCCATAACATATGGGTATGAAAGAAATAAAGAGAATAAGAGGAATGAATAGAAAAAATGGATAAGGGGATGAAATGAAATGAGGATTTTACCACATATAATAATTATGGAAATAAATTCTCGGGTACAGGAGTGAAGGGGATGGGGGATTTTTATAAGTGTGGAGAGAAATTCCACCAAGATCATTATTGAAAAGGAAAGGGAGAAGCTATAAATGTTCAATATTTCAACTATTAAGTAATGGGGCACTACGCAAACAAACTCACAAATCATTAAGGGAATATACCTTAGAAGAAGTTAACAGATGAAGGTCAAGAATATGATTTTGATACAGGTAAAATGAAATGATTAATTTTTTTTTGTTTTTTTATCCAAGAAATATTTTGTATGAAATTATTATTTTAATAATTATGAATCATATAAGGATTTTATTACAATACTTTTTCTTTAAGTATTTGGGAGTATATGTTGAATGGTATTGATGACCAGAAAAAAAAATTCGGTGGAAAGTTGATCTTTTCAAAATCACATGATTTATGAAGGATAATGATTAATATTTACCCTATGATGAGATATTAATAAATAGATAATTATAGGATAGCATTTGTGACTATGAAATTAGTTAGTGATTTGATTGTTTTAGAGTTTACTACATGATTCTATTTAAAGAATAAAAAAGATTTCATGTTTTCACTAACGTCTTATGTTGATTCAAGTTATTACCATTTTTATCAGGTCAAGGAATTTATATTTGAAATTAATAGTTACATTATTGGGTAATTAATGATATCTTTATTTATTAACTTTTTTCATTAATTTTTGGAATATTGTCTGTAATATTTAGGATTAGTCTTATGATGAACTACTATGAAACAGATTAAGTTGAAAATTTTAAATTGTTGATTTCTGATAACATGTTCTAACCAATTTAGTTTCAGTGAATATTTAGAGGCTGAAGGAATGACTTTTGGGTCTTTTGATTCATTAAAATTTCTTCAGGAAGGAACAAAATAATCTTGAATATCCATTTACCGATGTTGGAGATATTGTCAAAATAGATCAAAGCACACACAAAATGATGAGATTATAATTATTAAATGGATTTAAATCAAGAATATTTATTTCTTGAGTGATTTATCTAGATAATAAATTAATTCCTCAACTCTAGTAAAATGATTCCAGGAAAAAATATTATTTATTTAATTTTCATTACAACAAATAAATGGAATTTTAAACCATCAATTATTTATGGTTTTGTGATGTTGAAACTATCTAATGACAATGTTCTTTATCACTCTCCATCAAAACTTGATAGTTATATTTCTTTTCCATGTCATTTTTTTCAATTCCCACTAAAAATCTATTAAATAGTATCCTTATTTTGTGTTGACCTATGGATTTTCCTTTACCACTTTTTAAGAGGAAGTTTATAAACCCTTTTTATAATTTGGGATTTCCAAAAGAATGTCATCTCCACTATAACACCCCAATATTTTATGGTATGTATCTTCTTAAATAATTTCAATTCATTAGATATCTTATATTACACCAAACACTGAGTCACTAGGAAACATCACTATGTTATTATAAAAAGAGTTTTATAAACTTGACATTAAACATAATTTTTCCAATTCATTGAATTAAATTTTGAAAAACTAACATACATAGTTGCAATCATTAAGATATTTAGAGTATGATATGATCAAACTAATTTTTTGTTAATAGTAACACGACCCTTCACAATAGTGATGTACCCTTATGAATAGTAATATGAACCTAATGAATAGTAAATCAACCAAATGAATAGTAACCTCACTCATTAATTTATAAATAGAATTTAGGTATCTTAGTATAAGTAAGTGAATATTTTTAAAAATTAATATTTAAGTGTTGGTGTTTTATGGGTAATAAATATTTAATTATAGTTTTATAATTAATAAATAGATTTAAAATATAATTTATATTCATAAAAAGTATTCATAAATAAATATTTTATTATCCAACGATTTTAGGATAATATAATGAGACCTTAGTAAATTTTAAGGGTATTATAAAATTTGTTATAGTTTTTAAAAAACTGAATTTTTTTACTAAATGGTGATTTTAATTAAAATTGAATTTCTCATATTTAGAATATTATTATCATAAAATGGAGTTAATTTTTGAATTATACACATCAAAAAATTATTAGGGTGAATTTTTGATATTTTTATAAAATACATGAATTATTTTGTGAATAGTAAAATACGATAATTTATGATAAATGATTAATACATGAATTATAGAGTCATGGATGATGTTTGGATAATGTAAGAACCATTGGTTAGAAATAACTTGCCCTAATTAATTTATTTATTCACAAGAACCAGTTCTATTTCCTATTTTGAGAAACATAATAAAATAAAGAATATAATAATGAGAAATTACACCTCTCAATGACTATAAAAACCACCCTTCACCCCCTTTTCTCCTCACACCTCTAATCAAATACACTTACCTAGTATCTCCCCCACATCCAGAAGCACTTGGTATTTCCAAAAGAAAAAAATCCCTTTCTTTATGGAGGTTCTCAAGGAGGATAATTCAAGAGGTAAACCCTATTCCTTTTTCCTTTTAATTTCATTTCAATTTATTTTATTTTCTTATTCTATCATCACCTCCTCTATCAAAATAAGTATGATGACCCCAGTATCATCTATATACTTAAATTATTTCATGTTAATGGAATATCTGTAATTAAACTCATTTTTATCTCTCTCTCTCTTTTATTTTTTTAAAATGAAATCATCGTCCAAGAGGTGTTGATTTACAACTTTCGTGGATGGTGAACTTTCATTCTTAAATTTATCATCAAAGTATGGTAATTAAACCATTATTATGATTTAAATATATTATAAAATATTTATTATATCTTATTTAATGTTTGGAAACCTTTATACAAATATATGATATTAAATAATAGAACAAAGCTAGTCTGTTGCGATCGAAAAAACACTAAAATCAAGATTAACAATCATCACTAACAAGTTATCTAATTATTCAAACTAATACCATATAAATATTTGATATATGTAACCATTTACACTTATTAATGCTCAATTATAACATGTAATCCTAATTCTGTAGATTTTTACATATTTTATATGAACTCCATTACTTACAATCAAGCGAACTGATCACGAAAATCAAGTAAACAAACACTCTAGAACGATGGAATTCAATATTATAACTCATAAAAAATTCTATAAATTAACATAATAAAATTATAATGAACTATATTCATGTATAATAGGTTTTTAATTAAATTATTAATGAGTCTAATTTCATATTCCAGGACCTTATGGTCATGTGAAGAACTCATTCATGCATAAGGTAAGGGGTTTCTCACCTCACTTTTATTTCCATGAGATATCCATTGTTCACCACTAATTTATTATATGTGGTGTTTTAATACTTTAATTTGATATATAATATCATAAAAACATTTATATTCATTGTATTCAATGATTCATTTTATGATTATTTGTTTTTGGTTATAATATTCGATTGATTAAAAAGTGGTAATCAACTTATTCTAAATTTTCCATTCCATTGAGACTTACTTGGTTTTGTGCACCTAATTATTCATGAGTGGTGTATCTACATCCCCTTTGAATGCATTGTTAATTTAGATTTATATTTCTATTAAATATAAATATTCTTGTATTATGGATATGATTTTTTTCTTAGTCATATTCCATTTTACATACGGTGTTTATTTTCAATGCTATTTTCACAGGGAAAATATTGATGAATCTGCATCCTCTAATCAATAAAAATATTGGAAATGAATATTTTTCTTGTATAAAATATATGTATAAATAATTATTTGGACTTTTAGTTATGGGTGGGTCCTATTATAGCCCTTGGATGCATCGATATGTCTCATGAGACAAAACAGTTGGCGACAAACCCTTTGTGTTTGTTTCCAAGTAGAATTAGATGGGTACACACCCACAAACTTAAACCATCTTGATAGTATGATGGTTCATGTGCAAGATACTTGACATCAAAATAATAATAATTCTATTTATATAGTATTTATTTATTACTTTCATGAGGTTTTCACTATGACAAAATCTATGGATGCATTTTTCATTCTCAGTTTATTGATGGCATGTGTTTTTCAATTATTTTCCATGCTATATTAATTATTTTTATTTAATTATTATTAAATTATTATTGATTAATGCTTCCACTATATGTAACCATTGCTGATAATTTGAACTCACCCTTTCATTTTTTCCTTCCCCATGTTATAAAGAAGAGATCATTTATTGAGTTTTCAAGGATGTAGTTTATTAGATTTTGTTACGTATTATATTTTGTTATCATTTCCCAATGTAAAATGGGCTCCATGTTTTTATCTAGTTTCCTAAATTCTACAAAACTGATCAATACTTTGATATTTGATTCCTGATAATTATGCCAATTTGAAAAATAATTCACCTTCTCTGAGATTCTAGGGTCTGTGTGTTATAGTTGGTATCAAAAGATTTTTAGTAGATTCCTGGGGAACTGGATTTATAGAAAATAGTTAAGGGAACAAAACCATAATATGGAATTTGAGGATAAGCATAGATTAATATCCTATAATTTTGGTAAGTTATAGATTATGTGGGTTTTCATTGAAATACATCCCTATCTAGATACTACATGTGGACATGGTTCTGAATCAAATGTATATAGGGGTAATAACTCTGACAAGGTGTCTTGACCATAACTCGTGGTAACCTTGTGCACGAAAATGGGGCTTATTGTTCACCTTGTTTGACACTCCTATGGGATATGATAAATATAATTTATATTTTATTTACAAACCATTATGATGGATTTAAAAGTAAATAGAAAATATATTCATTATTATGAGGTTATCTATGAATAAATTTTCAATTTGTATCTAGTGTTTTTCTTATAAATAATTATTCATTACAATTCATAACCTAATTTAGTGTATGCCATTATTTATGGATGGTTTCTAATAGAATAAAGAGAATAAATACCCATAGACAATGTAGATATTTTCCCTACTGAGAAAGTCAACACAGTTAGTGTTGGAGTTGAGAATAGCATGACCATATTAGGAAAACGTGCTCAGGTTGTCACAAATAACCATACTACACCTATGTTGGATCGTTTCATGTGGAAGAATCCCCATATTGTAGTGGGAAAACTAATATAGTGGTAGATGAGAAGTGGATCATGTACATTTAAAAGATATTTTGAGAATAAAGATGTAATGAAAATGAAAATGTAGTACATGCATCATATTATCTCAATGGTGATTCTGATCAATGGTGGTATTCAATACATAATACTAAGGAGGAAGGTGGAATAGAATATATGGAATAGATAATATTTAAGGAAATATTATTTGACAAATATTTCACTATTGAGAAATGGATTGAAATAAAGGGAAAGTTCCACAACATAAAGAAAATGGAAGATGTGAGTGTTGTGGAGTATGAGGATACCTTCACAAGACTATCTAGGTATGATTTAGATTACATAATTGTTTTGGAAGACAATATTTATCAATTCTTTTAAGTCTATAAGACAATTATCCTAAGGGAACTAGTATCACAAATATTTTCATCATATTATGAAATAGTATTAAGTTCCATCAAAATATAGAATGAATTTTGTAGATCAAATATTTTCAAGGGAAATAAAGATAAGAATAGGTATTCTAATAACCATGGAAATAGTTAATCATCAAAGAAGAAGAATGGAATGAAGAAATTTACATCATGTGATATTTTTGGAAAGAATCATCTTGGTAAATTATTAAAACTCATGAGAGTTTTCATAAGTGAGGAGAAAAGGGTCATTATGCTAATGAATGCCCGAAAAATCAATAAATCAATGATATAAAATGATTTAACTACAATGAAATGGGGAATTATTAAAATCAATTCCCCAAACATTAGGGGGATCTACTACAAAATAGGCCAAGGGGAGATGTCCAAGATTATGCGATCACAACTACATAGGTTGAAGTTTATAATGGTGTGATGGAATGTACTTTAATCATTTCTTTAAATTTTGCCACTGATTTATTTGATTCTGGATCATTTCATTCCTTTTTATCTTCCTGGTTTTTCAAAAAAAAAATTACATTTTCCATTTTATTTAATAATGTTTATGTCTATAAAAACTCATATGGGAAGTAACATTTGAAAATTGATGTGTCATTTAGCCCCATTTATGACACATAAAAAAAATTTAGTTTCTAAACTTATCATCCTACCTATGATTGACTTTGATATAATCCTCTATATGAACTGGAATTCAAAATATGATGCAAAGATTTATTGCAAGAAGAAGAATAAAGTTATAATTTCTAAGAAAGTTATAGAATGACTTATCTTTAAAGAAGAAACCTCATCATATAACTCTTATCTAGACCCACCCCAATAGCTTTTCTAAATGAAATTCTTATAATGGATGAGAAAACAAAATCTATTGATCAGGAAAGAAATATTATATATTGAGGATGTATATATTATGAATAAATACATTGATATATTTCTAGAGGATTTTCCTATACATCCTCTGAACCAAGAAGTTGATTTCTCTATAGATTTAATTTCTAGTGCAAGACATTAATAAAAGACTCCATATAGAATGTCCACTGTAGAATTAGTATTGATAAAGAAACCACTAGAGGAATTGACTGACACAGGATTTATTTTCCCTAGTGTTTCTCTATGGGGATCCCCTGTTCTCTTTGTCAGGAAGAATGATGGATACATGATGTTTTGAATTGACTATAGAGAAATCAATGATATTACAATAAAGAACAGGTATCCTCTACCTCACATTGATGATTTATTTGATCAACTTCATGGAGTTCAATATTTTTTCAAAGATTGACCTTAGATCTAGATATCATCAGTTATGTTTGAGGAAGGAAGATATTCCAAAGACATCATTTCGATTCCAGTATGGACATTATAAGTTTACATTAATTCCATTTATAGTGACTAATTAACCCTTTATTTTCATGTATCTAATGAATAGAGTTTTCAAGAAATATCTTGATGATTTTTTGGAGTATTTATTGATGATATCTGGATATATTCCAAAAGCAATGAGGACAATGAGAACCACTTAATAATTGTTATAGAGACTCCTAAAAGAAATGATTTATAAGGGATGTTTAGAAAATGTGAATTCTTGCATCAAACTGTTTCTTTTTGGGGACATATTATCTCTAAGTATGGAATGTCATTTTATCCCATGAAGACAAAGGCAATCCAAGAATGGCATATACCAATGAACTTAACTGATTTACATAGTCTTATTGGCTTAGCAGGTTACTATCGGCATTTCATACATAATTTTTCCTAATTGGATAACCCACCAACCAAGGTCACACGTAAATGGGTTATGTTCATATAGAAAAAAAATGTACATAATGTTTTGAATAATTAAAAATATGATTGGTTAATGCTCCAATTTTGATGCTTCCACATAGAAATGATTGGTTTCTGATATACAATGATGCATCAATGAATGGGTTGAGTTGTGTCATATGAAAAATGATAAAATTATTTCTCATACATCCATCCAGTTGAAGACTCATGAACAAAATTATCCAACTCATTATCTTGAGTTACCATCCATTATAATTTCTATAAAAATATAGAGGTACTATCTGTGTGGTAATAAATGTGATATATATACGGATAACAGGAGTTTGAAATACATTTTTACATATAAATTACTCCACATGTGGAAAAGTATATGACTCATGTTACTCAATGATTATTATTATTCAATAAAATACTTCCTAGGAAAGGAAAATATGGTAAAAATGGCATTAATCATGATAGATCGTGGACTTCTAACACAAATGAGGATTCAAGGAAATAATATGTTCATGGATCTAGTGAAAATGGATATGGGGATTATTAAAGAATAGGAGAATCATTACTTTTTCAAATGATTTATAAATCATATTTACTAGAGGATATAAAATGATATCAATATGGTGATGATAACCTTCAAAAGAAATTAATATCCATTAATGATGGAAGATTGGAAGACATTGTGTATGGGGATGGAGTTCTAAAATTTGGATTGAGTTTATGAATTCCATCAGAACCTAAACTAAAAAGGGAACTATTAGATTATGCTCATAGCTCATATTTCTTTATACACCCAAGCAGTACTAAGATGTATTGTTATTTGAAGAAACATTTCTTATGGGACAACATGAAGCATGAAATTGATGACTATGTGTCTAAGTGTGTAGTTTATCAATAAGTGAAGGATGAGAGAAAACATTCTAAAAGAGGAATTCAACCTATACCTATTTCCATGTTATTTTGGTATGACATTATGATGGAATTTTCCATTGGAATACCAATTAAACCTCTAAGAAATGATGAAATAGGGGTAATTTTTTATCAAATTAACAAATCTACACACTTCCTTGCTATAATATAAGATTTAACACTTGATTTCCTAGCAAGACTCTATATTAATGAATTTTTAAGACCTCCTGGTGTCCCTCTATCGATTTGGTCAGATCGGCATCCCCTATTTACATCAAAATTCTAGAAAATGCTTCATAATTATTTGGATATTGAGCTTCATTTAAGTATTTATTTCCATCCTAAAACTTATCGGAAGTTAAAAAGGATGATCAAAACATTAGAACACATTTTGAGATCATGATCACTTGTTTTTTAAGGTATGTGGGATCAGTATTTACGTTTGGTGGAGTTTTCCTAAAATAATAGTTTACATTAAAGTATTCAAAGGGCACCGAAAGAATAATTTTATGTCAAGATATGTTAAACTCCAAATTGTTGGTATGAAGTTTTTGAGTGGAAGCTTATAGGCTCATAACATATTGAAGAAAAAATAACAAAGTTAATGACAATTCAGGACCATATTAAATCATCCTAAATTAGGAAAAAGAGTTATGATGACAGTCAAAGAAAGGATTGGGAATTATAAGTTATAGATCATGTATTTATAAAAGTATCTCCATGAAAGGGTGTCTTAAGGTTCAGTAAGAATGAGAAACTGATCCCCAAGTACATCAGAGCATTTGAAATTCTGGAAAGAATTGGATCTGTAGCTTACTATTTCGATATGCCACCAAGTCTCTCCAAATTTTATGATGTATTCCAAATGTACTTATTAAAGAAATACATTCTAAACCCAACACATGTACTCACCTATGAAGAAATAGAACTTGAACCTAATTTGTCTTACTGTGAAGATTATCTCAAGTTTCTTGATTAAGAGAGAAAGTATTGATAAATAGGGAAAGTTGACTGGTAAAGGTTCATTGATGAAACCATAAAATAGAAGAAGCAATATGGTAAATAAAGGATGTAATGAAGAATAACCACCGAAATCTTTTTAAAAGGAAATATACATGAAAAAAATTATGAAGAAGATTATGAAGGAGGAAAGAATATAACACCCCAATATTTTATGGTATGTATCTTCTTAATTAATTTCAATTCATTGGATAGCTTATATTACACACAACACTGAGTCACTATGAAAAAAACAATCTGTTATTATAACAAGATAGTTATAACCTAGACATTAAAAATAATTTTTTGATTTCTGGGAATTGAATTTCAAAAAATGGACATATGTAGTTTCGATCAGTAAGATATTTAGAGTCTGATAGGATCAACTTTATTTTTGGTGAATAGTATCTAACTGTTTGGAATAGTAATGTGACTTTATGAATAGTAATATAACCCTTACAAGTAGCAAATAGTATAAATTAATAGTAACCTCACTCTTGAATGTATAAATAAAATTTAGGCATCTTAGTATAAGTAAGTGAATAATTTAAAAAATTAATAATTAAGTGTTCATATTTTTATCTGTATTAAATATTCAATTAAAATTTTATAATTAATAAATTTATTTAAAATATAATTCATTTTCATAAAATTTATTCATAAATCAATTTTTTTCTATGATTTTGGGATAATTTAATGATACCTTAGTTAATCTTCAAGGTATTATTAAATTAGTTAAAATTTAAAAAAACATTATTTTTCGAACAAATGGTGATTTTAATTAAAAATTAAATTTCTCATATTTATAATATTATTTTCATAAAATGGAGTTCATTTCTTAATTCTACATGTTGAAAAATGGTGAGAGTTAATTTTTAATATTTTGTTAAAATACTTGAGTTTTTGGTGAATTGTAAAATACGATAATTTATAACAAATGATAAATACATAAATTATAGAGTCATGGATGATGTTTAGATAAAGTAATCACCATTGGTTTTAAATAAAATTATCTCATTAAATTATTTATTCACAAGAATAAATACTATTGTTTTCCTATGAAAAATAATAAAATTATGATTAAAATAATGAGAAATTACCCATCTCCACCACTATAAAAACCACCACTCACTCCCTCTTCTCCTCACGCCACCAAGACATAAATATTGTAGAAATTATGCCCAAATACTTTTCCATAGTATTACACCACATATATAAGCTATGGGCTTTTCTAAATACAAAAAACCCTTTCCTTAAGGTGGTTCTAAAGGAGGATAATTCAAGAGGTAAACCCTCTTCCTTTTTCCTTTTAATTTCATTTCAATTTATTTTCTTTTCCTATTATATAATCACATCATCTATCAATATAAGTATGAAAAATCTATTATCATTTATATAATAGAATAGTATCATGTTAATGAAATATACATCATCAATCTCTTTACTCTCTCTCTCTATCTATTTATTGTTCTTTTTAAAACGAAATCATCATCTAGGAGGTGCCGATTTACAACCATTGTGGATGACATACTTTTGTTCTTCAATTTATCATCCAAAATGGCCATGAAACAGTTTTTATGGTTGAACCAGACTTAAAATATGTATTATATCTTATTTTATTTTCCACAACCAATAAATATACAGGATATTAAATAATAAAACAAAACTAGTTCATTGTGATTGAAAAAAATGATAAAATCATGCTAAACGATTATCATTAACATGTTATATAATGATTCAACCTCATTCCATATAATCATATGATATATGTATAAATTAAAAATTAAAAATTATAATTAATAACATTCAATTCCAATTCTATAGAATTATACCTATTTTACATGAACTCCATTACTTATAATCAAGCAAAATGATCATGAAAATCAATTAAACGAACACTCCAGAACGATGGATTTCTATATTATAACTCATAAAAATGGTAATAAGTGAATTTAAAAAAATTATAATAAACTATAAACATTAATAATAGGTTCTTATTTAAAATATTAATGAGTCTAATTTCATATTCCAGGACCTTAAGATCAAGTTCAGAACTCATTCGGACATAAGGTAAGGGGTTTCTAATCTCACATTTATTCCCGTGAGATCTCCATTTTTCCACTAATTGTTTATTTATGGTGTATTTATAGTGAAATTATATATATATTATCATGAATAAATTTGTCTTCATGGTATTTAATGATTCATTTCATGATTATTATATTTTTTTCATAACATTCAATTGATTATAAAGTGGTAAGGGACTTCTTCTCAATTTTCCATTCCATTGAGACTTACTTAGTTTTGTGAACCTAAATATTCATGTGTGGTGTATCTAATACCCCTTTTAATTAATTTATAATTTGGATTTATATTTATAATAAATATCTATATTCTTATATTGTGGATATGATTTTTTTCTTAGTTGTATAGAATTTTACATACGATGTTTATTTTGAATGCTATTTTAACTGGGGAAATATTTATGAATCTGTATCCTATACTCAATAAAGATATTGAAAAGAAATATTTTTATTTTATTAAATTGATTTATAAAGAATTATTTTAACATTATGTGATGGTAAGGTCCTGTTATATCCCCTCGATGTATCAATAGGTCTCATGAGACAAAAGAGTTAGTGACAAACCCTTCGTGTTTATTTCCAAAATAGAATCAGATGAGTATGCACCCACATAATTGTACCATATTAATGGTATGATGGTTTGTGTTTATGATACATGAAATCCAAATAGTAATAATTCTCTTTAAATAGTATTTAGTTATTTCTTTCTATGAGGTTTTCAATGTGAAAAAATTCTATAGATGCATTTTTCATTCTCAGTTTATTTATATTGTGTGTTTTTCAATTATTCAGCATTCCATATTAATTTTGTATAATTGACTATAATTCAATTTTTATTTATTCATTATTCTACTATATGTAACCCTTATTGAGAATTTGATCTCATCCTTTATTTTTTCATTCCCCAAGTTATAAAGAAAAGATCATTTGTTGAGTTTTGAAGGATGCAGTTTATTAGATTTTTTATGTATTATATTTTGTTTTCCTTTCCAAATGTAAAATGGGTTCTATGATTGTATCTAGTTTCTTAAATACTACTAAACTAATTGGTCCTTTAGAATTTTATTCATTATAATCATGCTAGTGTAATAAATAATTCACGATCTTTGAGCTTATGGGGTCATGGTGTTACATCCATGATTACCAATGACAAGTTTAAATTGCGAGGAAAAAATTAATTTTTGGATGAGTGAATGTCATACCTTGATATTTTAAAAAGTAACTATGTTTGATAGCTTACATTGCATAGAATATTTATCTTAAAAGAAAAATGATATAATATTAAATATTATTTTTAAAAAAAGATTGTTATAAGGTATCCATTAAATCGATGGGTGTGAATAGGATTAACTATATTTTGAAATTAATAGAAATATAATATTTAATACAAATTTATTTATTCATTACTTATAAATAAATACACAATTTTTAGTAAAATAATTTTATTCTTCAAACATAAGTTCTAATCAAATAGGGATTTTTTTTACTTTTTATGGGAAAGTTAATATAAATAATTTTTGGAACTTTTATATAATGTATTTCAAAAGATAAAATTTATTTTTTGGACTCATCACATCAAAATTATATGATGGTATTGTTTTTTTAGAATTTTCATAAAAAATGATTTTTGGGTTAAAAAGTGAAAATACTATTTTTACAAAATACCATAACCCATATGAAATAATTATTATATTTTCATTATTTTAAATTTATTAATACTTATTCTTAATCAAATTTTATTTATTTAAAGACATAATAAATAAAGAGTTAAATTTAAAAACATGTGCTTATTAACTTTGACACACATGATTTTTAAATTAAAATTAACTATTTTTATGAGTTATACACATAACATATTTAGAATTGATTTTAATAAATTTTATAAATTGAATAAATTCAAATATATTCCATATTTTTAATCATGAGTTAAAAATTAGGTTATAAGGTCTTTTTAATTTTTAGACATAAAAATTTTACCTTGGTAAAAAAATGATTTATCGCATTATAGGTAAAATAATGTAGCATGTTAGAGTTAAAAGGAAAAATCCTAAAATGAAAAAAAACTACAACATTAAATGGTTTTTCAATTTTTTTTATAGATCTTAAAAATAATTGACAACATTAATCAATAATATAATTCATTGTAATTAATTCCACTCAAATGTCTTCGGATTTAAATATAAAACAATAATTATTTAATCACTTAAAACCAACCCTTCTCATGTATAAATACCACCCCATTTCTTCTCAAAAGAATTTATTCTCCTAAAATATATTACAAACCATATTCTATATACTCTCCTCACATAAATGTTCTGATGGTCTTACCATGATACCCATTCAATGGTCTTTAAGGGATCCACCAAGGAGGTGATATTCAAGAAGTAATTTTCACAAACCACCTCTCTTATTTTATTTCATTCATCTAAATTATCCTTAAATAATTCATCCCTAAAGGAATAATAACTCCACAATCATGTACACAATTTAATTTTATGTTTTTAATGGAATATATTATATCCATATCTTTTATTACCTACACCTTTTCAGTGAAACAAAACCATTTTTTAAATTATGGTGGTTAACCATCTCTGTGAATAATGATTTTTCATTTTGCATTGACACCTTAATGGATTTTTGTATAAGTATTACTATGGTTAAATAATATTTTAAAATGTATATTATAACCTATTTCATGTTCTTCAACTAATATATATACATAGTACTAAATAAAAATGAAACTAGTTCATGATGGCCCGAAAAATAGACAAAATAAACTAAAGATTTATCATTAACATTTTTATCAAATGGATCATCCTCATGTCTAAAATGAAAAATATATAACGGACCATTTAAAGATATGTAACTAAAATAATACCATTTTATTTCACTTATAAAGTATTATTTCAATTTTATAAGAATATAAATTACTATATGCAAGTAAAATGACCATGAAACCGTGAATCAAACACACATGAAATAATGAAAATAATGAAATATTATTAATTAATGAGTGGTAAGATGTTATAAAAGGATAATATAAGGTATTATAAATATGAATATAGTTTTTTAATAAATTAATTACTTTATTTAAACCCTTATACATGATTTTAAATAATTATACACTAATGGGATGTGTGAGTTATGGGTTTCTCATCTTACATTCAATACAATGAGATATATGCCTTGTTCAACACTTATTTCTTGTGTGTGTTTTATATATAATACCCTTTGATATATCATATCATGATTCTCATTATAATCATTTTATTCAATGTTTCATTTTATAATTATAACTTTTATGGGGAATATTATTCAACTGATTACATGTGTAAGGGATTTATTAACCAAATTTTAATTCATTGGTTTAAGCTTCTATTTCATTGATTATGTCATGCTAAGGTTTTGTGTGAAATTAATTTTGTTTATATTATGTTTTCTTTCAAAAAAAATTATATGTATTTATAGTGTACACACATAATCTATTCTTTTGATTAACAATATGATCTTTATAGGGGACTTCATCTCAATTTCACTTAATTGAGGCATATTTTAATTTTATGCACCTAATTTATTTTATATGGTGTATACACAACTACTTTGTTTTATTTATGACCATAATTAATTGAAATTTTCATTTATCATAAATATCCATATTTCTTGTATCCTAGATATGTATATTGAATATATCGTATGAAATTTTATATACTGTGTTTACATTGAAAGTGATTTAATAATAGGGGATATATTGTTAAATCACAATATTTTACTCCATATAGATATTTTTTGTTAATTTTTATTGATTTATAAGTTAAATCAATTATTATATACATAATTAATTATTTTTACATGTAATAATGGGTGGGTACTATATATATAAAGCCCCCTTGATGCATCGATAGTCTCACGAGACAAATAAATTGGCCAAATCAAATGGGTTTTTACCCATACATATTAAACTATATTATAAATGGTCTTAGAGGTAAAGTTGTATTGGGCCTGGGAAAATGACATCCAATAGTTAACCATTTCCTTCATTAAGATCTTAATTATTTTTATCCTTCATATTTTCACTATGATATTATCCATGGATTCCTATTTGTGAAAAAATTATTGATTATATGGAATGTTTGCTCTGTTATTTGACCTTTCCATATTGATTATGTGTTGTTGATTAAAGACAAAGTAAATTGTATGTAAATCTTACAAATCATCTGAGATCACCCTTTAATTTTTTATCTTTTTCCCATGTTATGAAGTTTTGATTTTGAATGAGTTCAAGGATACAAATTACATTCCTTTATTATGTTTTATTTTTAATTACCAATGTAGTAAGGGAACCATGTATATATCTAGTTTTACAAAACTACTAAACTATTTAGTTCTTTGGTATGTGATTCCTTGTATCTTATTCCAATGTAAAAAAATTAACCACTGACTCTGTACTATTGAGGGATGGGGTGTTACATAGCTGACAAGGATTGTTTTATACCCACTCTCCCCTTAGAGGATGTTGGTTATCTCATGATTGGAAGAATATTATCTACAAGAAACATTTCCACTATTATTACAAATTTTTGGCCCACCCTCATTACTAGGGACATGCTCATTATGTATCATTAAAAAATATATAAATAAAATTATTCAAATTGAATCCATGAGAGAATAAAGAAAAATAAACGGATCCTCTCATATTTATTAATCTGAAATGGTTAGTAGATTAGTTTTTCATTGAGAAAAAACACGACTTGTATATTTAGGAGTACCTTGTTGCATGATAACCATCGGTAAAAAACATTAGTGTTAGACCTAAAAATAGTATAGGTCCCAAAACTGATGATGGAGTGAATAATGAGGAAATTTATGTCTGAAATGTGGTATACATTGAGATTCATGAAGAAGGTGCGCACACACAACATCAAAGGTGGGCCTATAACTTAGTAAATCTGAATGTTTAGTTACCACCCATCTGATTAATTTCAGCTAAAGACAAAAGGAAAGTGGTGGTTATATCCCACTCACCACCAAAAGAGGATCAAAATATCTCTATAGAAGAGAAGTTGGCTCAGTATGAATCTAAGATAGAGGAACTAAAATGAATCATTGTCGAGTTACTTATGGTAAACATTCCAAATAAGTAAATTTACATGGAATAAGATGAGGTATTTCTTTAAGTGGATGTTTTTAACCTGTGAAAAATACCCAAATGGTAAGGGTATATCCCGATAGTTTTATAAGGTCCAGATCTAGAAAAAATATATTTATGATACTATTGGATGAAGACTATCAAGAATTTACTACCCTAGGGTATCATATTACCTTATTTCAAGAGGGTGACCCTAGGTATACTTGGATCATGTTTTGAAAACCAACATATACTAGCTAGACATATTAGGTTCTTCTTGTTACCTTTTTCAAGTGAAAACTCTGTTATCTCAATAAATTATTTCATCAGAGTTTCTTAAATCCATTGAGTCCCTTAAAACTCAAATAGAATCTATAAAAGTATATAATGTACTAGTGAAAATAGAGAGGAATCCAGATCTTGAATGGGTGGATGATAATCATCCTCAACCTAAATTTGGAAACCTCACATTTTTTAATTTTAATGGAATATGGGATCAGGAGTAAAACTTGATATAATATGGGTCTCTATGTTTCTCCAAGATATAGACACTATAGTTTTAAGAAGTGAATAAACTCATATTATTTCTATAGACCATGGAAGGACCTACGTTTTCTATTATACTAATTTTCCAATTAGGTCTATAGAAAACATGGAAGACCATTTTTGTCAATTCCTTTATCAATTAATCGCAACACTAAATAATATAGTGATCTATGATCTTTCAAATGATATGTAATGTGAAAATGAGAGATAATAATATTTCAGTACCAGATGGAAGGGTTTTACATATTCCTTTGGCATGTATCTCTCATAATAGAAGTTTCTGGATATCTATATAGAAAACCTCCAAGATGAGTTGAAGACATCACAAATTCACCAAAAATATATAGGTATATTCTGAGAATTCACAGTCATAGAACAAAATATGGATAATGTTATCAAGTAGACAAAGCCCAAAATCTCATCATACCCCTGTTGCCCAAGTGAAAAGGTATTATAATATAGAGACTAAATCAATCACAGATAAGCTAGTACCAACACCACCCCAAGCACAAAAAATATATCACAATAACACATGATACATCTAGTTAAATAAACATAACTGAAAAATTACATTCATAGGTAGGGGATAAAGGATATAAACTATCCAAATTTTTAAGTTAAGAAGAAAAAAATTATTATTTTAAGAAAGAACTTGTTTCATGATATTTCATTATTGTAATGGAAAAAACCTATTCATGTTAGCAGAATCAAGGAGGCCCAAAGAAACTGATATCAATGAAAATCTAGACTATATACCCTACCATCAAATTTTGGGTCATAAAATTATAGAATATTGTTTTATTCAAGGTTTTCTTATATAATATGGTCATTTATGGGCCTTGTAAATAAAGAAAAGCCTTCGATATAGGTAACATGTATCACTATTACACCCTTGAAAGAAGAGGAAGAATGTAAAGAATTCGTAATTAGGTATATATATAAATTTTATTATTAGATGACTATAAAATCATTCATTCAAGCTCATTTTATTCTTAGGAGGAAATAGAGTTAGCCAAGTGTGACCCCAACTCCCTCTTCAATTACCAATGTAGAACCTCTAATGAAATCTACATAAATTTTATGCAATCAATATTACATGATCATGGTTCATAAAGAAAACCTAAAAAATTTCCCTTGGAATTATAATAATTTTAGGTATCTTTACCCATTATTTGGAGGACACAAATTACCCCACAAAATATAACCTTCTTCAGACGAATAATCACAATATGATTTTGTTAATGTGATTCACTTTCTATACCACTTCTCTGAAAAATAATATGCATAAAAACTCATGATCTCCTCCCATAATCGGGGAGCGAGTGGAAGATTCCATAGAGGCTGAGGAGGAAGGGGAAGAAGTAGTCTTGGAAGATCCTAACTATTGGGTTTCATCTCCATTAAATTCATATATGAATCCTAGAAATAGATTTAGGAAGTTCAGAAAGTCCAGTGGGAGAACCAATTTCTACCAAAATCATCCATGACTCATTTTTATCCTATTAGTCTTGAGGATTGGTTTGAAAGCATACAACTATCTGGAAAAAAATAGATTGTGAATAAACCAGTTCAATCTAATCTGCGGGAGAGAAACAAACCCACCAACTCCAATTAGGATTGGAAATTGCATACATAAAAAAAATCAATGCAAATTATCAAGATAATAAATAAACTAATTTCAATAAACTTAGATCCTCAATGAAGAAGTTTTACCTTATCATGTAATTATCTATGGTATTGTGCAAAATATAAACTCTAAATGTGTTTCAACTCTTAAATTACCTCAATAGATTTCTTTTTGGGGCCATCTCAAGTCCTTATAAATTTGAGGATGAGGTTACTACAACCAAAAATCTACTATGCAGAATCTTATGTGATCGAATTCCATTAATTCATATCATTTACAAATAAAATATAAAAAAACTACTAGAAAAGTAATAGAAAGCCATTGTATGGGTCTATAAATCTAGAAAACATTGATATTCATCATTCCTTGATTGATAGTGTCTTTGGGATAAATCCTATCCCTTTCCAGACACATTGATTCTTCAGATACAGTTAGGATGACTTGTCTACATGCAGTTTCTCCATTCAAAGATATGATACAAGTGAGAAAAATATTCTCAGAATAATAAATCATAGATATAAATTTAGAAACCTCATATATGACTCTGAATTAATGGTTATTTTTCATGAAATGTTTTTAATTTCATAACATGGGATGCTATGGCTTCATACACATGCAGTTGTACACTCGTTGTATCATCAGTGTTTGAAGTACTCCATTAATGAACTGGTTAGGGTACAATCTGATGATAATGCAACTTCTGACTCTCATGAGACCCAATATATATAGATATATATAAGTATATACATGTGTGTGGGGGGTTCTATAAAGGGGAAGGGAAGTAGTTAATAGAATATTACTCCATATGATTGACTACCCTAAGAGTCTGGAAGCTACTCCGACCAATCCATGGTGAGAAATTGATGAGGAGTATGTACTTCCCATCAACCATATTGATGAAATAATTTGAAATTTTTGGAATCATCAGGTTGTCAAAATCTAGAAATGTAATAAGATAAATAATCAAAGTATATGAGCATGTGACAGGGGAACATTCACCCTTTTCCTTAGGATATTATTTTCATTAACAGAATCATACAAACCCAAAGGTGGATATGATACTTAGAGCAATAGAAGTACCCAAAAAATGGTGATCCTAAGGACAATAAACCTATTTTATCCTCCAAATAAAAGTATGTTTACACATATACTACCCTTAATATTAGTTTTAGACAAGTATAAGACATTCAAAAATCCCTCAATAATGATTCCTTAACATTATCTCTATATGTATCCAAAGTTTCCCCCTCACCGTTTGTGGGAGATAAAAATGTACCCACATTATTTTATAAATATAAAAACTCTCCTTCATTCCAAACATCTTATAATGATTTCATAAAATTAGATGAAGAGTAAGATAATATTAATGACACCCCTTTATCATTCAATTAAGGTGTTTTAGCAACCATTGATGAACTTCAATAGGTGAATCTAATTACAAAGGGGGATCCATTACCCACATTGATTAGTGCTACTATGACCCCTGAAGAGTAGGAAGGATATATCTCCATTTTAAAAAACACAAAAATGTGTTCCCTTCAAACTATAATAAGGATCACTTGAGTCTTATAAATAATCATTATTGTTGTAAACAAATAATGTGGAAAATTTATATAGAATATTCTTCTAGGATAAAGGATGAAGTGGAAAAATCAATAAAGGAAAATTTTGTGAGGGAGGTCGAGGGAATGAAATGGATAACCAACATTTTCCTAGTAAATAGTAATAATTTATAGATTATATTTTTCTGAGAATTCAAAAATCTAAATTAGAATTTACTAAAATATTATTTTCTTATTCCAAACATGGAACTATCCTGTAACTGGACTGCTGGATTCCAGTCACTTTACTTCATGGGTGGATACATAATCTATAACTGAATCTATATAGCCCTCAAATACGAATAGGACACCAATTTTAGGGAATCCCGAGGGGTCTATAATTATCATGTAACTCACTTAATCCAAAATATCACCAGTACCACATACCAATGTTCCATTCATATTATCTTGAAAGCCTTCTTGGGGAAGATCATCAAGTGTTATATAGATAATTTGGTTATCAAATCATAAAAACATCATTATCAACAGACTGACCTAGAGACATTTTTCAACAATTTATAGCAACAAAACATAAAAATGAACCACATAAAGTGAAACTTTATTGTAACATTAGGGAATTTAATTATCTGGTTGATACACTTTTGTGGAATAAATATAGATCCCAATAAGACTAAAGGGATATTTGATATGCCTCCTTTAAATATAAAGGAGTTGGGAGGACTCGAGGGATGACTCAGCTATATTTGTCACATCATATCTAACCTCATAGACTACTGATTTCCCAATAAAATACTGATGAAAAGGGGGGTTATATATTAGTGGGAGCATAACATTCAAGAGGATTTTCAAAATATCAATAAATATATCTTGTACCCATAGATAATGATGTCTCTATTAATAGGGAAGTCACTCATATTATGTGTGGAAATAATGGAGTGACCACTTGGTGCGATCCATGCTTAAATAAATGATGCAATCAATGAGACTAGACTTTACTACCTCAGATGGAAAGTTATTGATTCTGAGACTCTATATCATGACGTTGATAAGAACTACCTTTCATTGATCTTTAAAGTTTATAAACTAAGGAAAAACTACAACATTATGTGGTTTTATTGATCTATTGACTGGATTTATTGAAATACATCCTCAAATTCCCATGTTTGATGGACATTTTTCTTGATGTGTATCCATAATTTAATATTTTGACATCTGATTTGTGTTGTTAAAGGCTGCTAAAGGATAGGATTTTTCCAAATTCCTAGTGGTTAATTCTTCTTCATAAAGATCTCTAGTGAATAAAGAGCTCCCTGATGAAGAGATATTAACTATCGAAGACAATCCCCACACTTGGGATATGTAATTTTATATTGCTTCCAGAAGTACAATGGGAAACATAATGGAGGACCAAAATATCAACAGATTCGATTTGGGGATCATATTTCTATCTCCTGTTAAAAAGTTTCTATAATACTTCTTCCTAATGTTAGAGGGTTACCCCATCAATATGGTATAATATCATTATCTCATCACAGACTTGGAGCTGGCACTACAAATACCAGAGGATTTTCTAAATATCAAGGGTGACTCTGATATTTTAATTAAGAAAATCAATGGAGAATATATCATTAATAAATATATATTTACCCTCATTAATTTATTGTTCATGGTGACTGATGATGGAGATAACCTTTAAACCAACCTTAATTCATGTTATTCATTCTTTAAGTGCTCATGTTGATGCATTGGATAATGTGTCTACAACCTTAGAAAGTTGAGATCAATATAAAATTACCACATTGACCAGTAAAGAGAGGTCTCTATATTTATTAGTTACAATATATAGTAGTTAAATGAAATCAATGTTTTCCAAGACTAAGGAATTCCTATACCCTCTCTAGCTAATGTCATGATTAGATGAATGTCTCTTATAATAATATATCTCCATAATGGATTCCATCCATAAGATCACACAAAGAAATAGAAAATATGACATTGGGTAGTAAAATATTTTACTCTGTAATGGCTCGAACACTCAGAAGATCCTATATAAGAAGTAATTTTATGGATTCATTATTAGGTTCATCAAAAGAGAGGATGCACTCCCCATCATGCATGAAGTCCATTATAGAACCTTTGGAACTCATTATTCATGAACCAAGAACTATTATCAAATTAGATAACTTGGATATTTTTGGATTTCAATGTTGTAGGACTATGTGGGATACATAAATAAATATCATGATTTTCTAAAACATTCCTACATCATTCTCCAACACCTAGAGTTATTGTAGATAATAAAATACTCTCAACCATTTTACATTTAGGGAATTTATGTTATGGGACCATATCCCCTGTTTACAACAAGGAAGTTTAAGTATATTTTTACTACCCCCAATATCTTCTCCCAGTGAGTAAAGGGTATACCAGTCAAGGAATACAACACAAATGATAAAATCAACTTTTTAAGTACTATTCTCATTACTATATTTAATTCTCCCACAACAATATTGATAAACAATAACACCAATTTTTGTGCTTCTGAGTTGTGTAGGTTGTATCAAGTGTATAAAATTAGGCTAACCACTCATCCTGCTAACATGAATTTAAAAATGGATATATATATATATAGAGGCCTTTAAAAATACTCTACCAAATATACTCCTGAAAAGGTAGATAAGTAAAATAATCAATTGAAAAATAAACTCCAACAAACCCTAAGAGATTATTATACCACAACACATACTTCCATCAAGGAGATCCAATATTTTCTTGTATAAAAAATAGATGTAGTTCTACTTATAGAGTTAAATCTTCCCTCAATATAAATTATTGTTTTAAATCAGTTGTATGGAAATAATAATTCTTATATCCTTTTGGATGAGTTGAAATGACTTGATGAGAAGAGGTTGTGCACTCCGAACAACCTAAAAATCCATCAAAACCGCATTTTATGATCATTAAATATGAATATTTTTCTATAATACCTCTGTTTTAAAGTTATTCTATTGGATCTAAAAACATTAAAAATATATGGGTTAAAAAAATTTATGTAACACCCAAGACTCTACTATAGCAGGTAAATATCGTATCATGAACTATTGCACAAAAGCACCCTTTAAAGACACTTTCTTCAAGAATTTATTTAAAATATACACTTAATAATTTTAAATTGAACAAAATAATTCCATTTTTAATTCATCATATCAAAATTAATTTATTTTGAATTTTTTATCTTTTTCTGAAAAGTCGGTTTTAGTTAATAATTATAGTTTTCATGAAACTTTAATTTATATGACTTTACCATTATAAAAAAATGTCCTATAAGTTTAAAAAACCATTTCTATAATAAATATTTAATTTAATTAATAACATTATAAATTTTAAAATCTTATTTAAAAATATAATACTGATTGGAAACATTTTTATAACTAATTACAATGTTACTTTAATATAAAGACCTTTTTAGGTCTCTTCATTGAATCAATTATTTTCATTGAAAATTAGGTTTTTTATTTTTTTGAAAGCATCATAAAAGTAATTTAATTTATAATAAATCATTTTAGGTCATTAAAATTAGTGTTTAAAATAACATTACATTATATATACACATTTAAAGAATAAAAATATTATTTCTCTGAAAATAGTTTTAATGTGATTAAGTGATTTTTTTAAAAAAATTAACATTTCACCCATTTGTAAATTTTATTTGATTATTATATTTAACAGATATTTTAAATATAAAATTATAGAAAATTGAAGATATTAATCTTTATTATTAAAATTAATTAATAATAATAGAAATTAATTATCAAGGTAAAAGTAAAGGGGTAAATTCAGTGTAACCTGCTATAAAAGTCCTAAACCATTTTTAAAACGTGTCTGGAATTGAATTTTTGAGAATTATATTGACCAATACATGTTTTTTTATAATATTTTTTTTCTCATTTTTGAGGAATTTTCCTTTGAATAGTTCCATGAAATTATTGAAAAATGTAAAGGCATTCCCAATATTATCCATCCCTTCACCTATAAAAGGGGAAAGTCTTCAGTAATTCAGTACATAAATCCCATTAGAATTTATAATTAAAAATGTACCATTTTTTCTACCTATAACACTAACATAATAAAATAATCCCTTGATCACTCATAGTTATCCTATTCATTTCATATTTAAGAAGACTTGTACAGAAAAATCAAGTCCCTAACGTGAGTATTATCAACAACTTATTTTTCTTCTTAATTATCTTACTTCAATTTTTTATATAAAAAATAGAATTATATTATTATAATTTATATAATTTAATGTTACTATATTAATGTTATTATGATTATTTATTCATATAAACCATCTATTATGGAGAACAAAACCATTATTCATGCGTTGTGTAGACTATCGCCTCCACAACATATGGTGTTTTATTTTACTTCACTACCTTACAAGTTTTGGTATAAGGATTGTATTATTAAAGTAAAAATATTATGTATTTGATATCATTAGGTTAATTTTGTGACAAATTAAATAACCTATCACAGATATAACCAACAAATGTTTTTTTATAAATCTAATTCATTAAAATAAACATACTAAGAGGATAATATTTTATTCAAATTGTGTAATGTTTTCATATCCATTACTATTTATTATAAATCCTTATAATTATTATTTTTCACACTAATTAACACTAATTAATATCATTATTTTATTATTATAATGGTATTATAGAAAAACCACCTCTTAATTTTTCATTAATCCAGGGTAAGTTCTTGTTTGAGTTGGTTTAGCCAACTACTTGAACAGTACATTGAGTTTATAACATGAATGAATTTGGGAACTTAATTACTGGTATAATATGATATAAATTTTTAAATAATTATTTTTTTGTTTCTATCAATTTTCTACCAATATTTAATTCATTAATTATGAAATAACACTCTCATCATAAAGAATCACTAAAACAAGTTTATTATTGATTTCATCATTAAGGATAAAGACTAAAACACTCATGAAAAAGATTTATATAACCCGAAATTATTATAATTAATCCGTAAAGATAAATTTATGGTCCTATTAATGATTAAATTTTTAAGAATAAATAATTTGAACACTGCCATTAAGAAACTAAGACAAATGATCCAAACTATAATCACCCGATGTGGAAAATCGGGATAATTCATGTAGAGAATGACTATTTATAAAGATTATTATTGAAAATGGATATTATAAAGATTATAAATTAAATATTTAAGATATATATTTTTATTATATAGGAGGTTAATGTATGCTTTTGTAATTCATGACAACATGTAAGCATTTTTTGGTATACAATTCTTCTCTTTGAAACCTAATTGGTATTATGCACCTAAATTTATTTATGTGGTGTGTATACTACCTACTTTGGATTTTATATTATGAAATATATTTTTTAATGGTATTTTAATATCAATTTTAATCCCAATATTACAAGAGGTTATTATTGAATTTATATGTAATCCATAAGTGTGGCTTTTCTATCTCAATTTTCATTCATTAGGACTGAGATTATAATCATCACCTATTTTATTTTCTGTGGTTCATAAATTTCAAAGGAAGCCTTTTTTCTAGGTAAATAGTGGAATTTAATGGATTTAAAGGTGTTAGGTCCACAAGGCTGAATACCCTGAGAGGGGGGGTGAATCAGGGTATGACTAATTTAAAATTAATGACTGTTCTGATCTTGTTTTGCTGTTAAGAAAAACACTCTTCTCTCTCTTTCCTTCAGCACAAAGTAAATAGAAAGTAAAGAATGAACAGGACACAACAATTTTACTTGGTTCACCGAAAAGGGCTACGTCCAAGGAGAATATGCCGACAAGTTGTCGGTCGTACCAAATTCCACTATTCTTCACAAGATGTGGATACAAAGTTTGGTCTAGATCACTTCTATGCCCAGGCTCACTGCCTTTACAAAGTTTAGGGTCAGCTCACTGCTTTCCCAAGGGTCACTCCCTGTTTCTCTCTCTATGGCTCACTGCTGGTGGAGAGGATCACCTTCTTTCTCTTCCATTTCTCACTGATCTTGGAAGGAATCCACTCACAGTTTAGAGACATGTAGGTCTCTTCATTTTCATGAAAGAATGCATCTTCCTATGTATGTAGATGCTCTATTGATGTACAACTTTCACCCATAGATGAATATCTATTCACACTGAAGGTATAGGGAAAAATTTCAGCTTCCACACAGCCCGAAAATCTCTGTCGGAACCAAAACTTACATGGAGCGCAAGTCTAACACGGTGCGCAAGTATTGGTGCACAAGTCACAACGGGCGCACAAGTCCACCTTAGACACTTGTGCGACACAATATTCTTCAACTCAAAACTTTTGCGACTCTATTCCTTTTATGCCCAAAAAAATATTGGCGCGCAACTGCCAACTGGCGTGCAACTTCTCAAACTGGCACGCAACTTCAACCACCGGTGCGCAACTTCACTTGCGTGACCCACAAACCACTTGTGCGACCACCACACCTGCGTGATGGGAGCTCTGAATCTTTAAAGTGTTGAACTCCGGTTGAGAATGAGGAGGGGTGGTCTAGTATTTATAGGAAAATTGACCACCCTGTGCGACAGCACACAAGTCAACCCTCAGTGCGCAACCCTCGACGTGCAGGTCTCTTACCCTGCAAGTCACTTGCACGACCCACTTCCAATCTTGCGAGAAAATCTTTCCTTTTCCATATTTTGATCTTTAGATCTTAGAAAACCATAGGCCCACAAGTTCTCAAACTTCCATGGCATCGGCGTGCAAGTATCTTTCACGGCGTGCAAGTAACCTGCGCGACCTCACCAAAACTTGCGCGAACATTATCCCTTTGCCATATTTTGATGATCTGATCTTGAAAAGCACATGACGTGCAAGTTTCCAAGCCTTAATGAACACGGCGCGCAAGTCCCTTGGACAAAAAACACTTTTCTTTATTTTTCGATTTTCAGGCCCAAAAATTTGGCAAACACTAGAAAACGACGCCACCTTGTATCTGTTCTTTTGTGCCGCCTCTAGATCATCCATTCCTTTTGTCGATCTTCTTGATTAAAACATGGATCGTTGACCTCAGATCTTGAACTCGACATTCCATCATGAAATCCTCTTTGTCAACAAATTTTTATGTCATGGTTTTTATTGTCAACAATCACAACGCAGATGTTCATTTTGTCAACAAACACAATCACCTCAAAAATGATTCAATGATGCCCTGAGGGATTTTTTCCCAACAATATCTCCCTTTGGGTTTGTTGACAACTCTTCCATAAAAGGATACATCGTTGATTCTTCAGCCACCATTCGCCTTTTGTGATTCTGATAGAGATCGAGGATTTACTCAACACATACTCTAAGCCCACATGACCAATGCTCGGCATGAGAAACAAGAGTAAATGAAAAGTTTATCAATGAATCACTTCATCTCTGAAATCCACTATTGACACAAAACTGATACCAATTGTTACCAAACTAATACCAATTGTTGGAAATCTTCTTACCACATTCCAACATCTCTCTGTTGCTTTTATCAAGATCCTCAGCTGTCGTGATATCTATTCTTTGATCGATCACTTCTAGCGTCGTCAGATTTAATACGCTCCCCCTTTCTTCTCACAGCTTCAACACCTCTTTAGCCCTATTTCCTGTGTTGTCCAAGCTAAGCTCTGGCTAAGAACGTTCAAATAGATTCAACTCACTCTATCTGGCTGCTCTATATAATTCATGATTTATCAAATCTCCACATTGTCGCTCCCTTGAACAATCGCTATTTTCTCCCTCATTGTCAATGAACCCAAAGGTCACTCCATTGTAGTCTGTAACAGAGTAGAGAATAAATCAGCACATTAGGGAAAAACACATCATACCTCGGGGAGAGGGGGTGTTCCACATCCACACGCTTTTAAGTGCGGGGAATCGGCTAAACTCCCAGAGCCAGTCGATGACTTTCGAATGCTTCTTTGGGTAAGGCCTTTGTCAGAATATCTTCAACCTGTAACTCTATAGGCACATACTCCAACATTACAAGTCCTTGTTCCACCTTCTCCTTGATGAAATGATACTTAATCTCAATGTGCTTTGTCCTTGAATGATGGACGAGATTTTTGATAAGATTTATAGCACTTGAGTTGTCACACTGGATTCCGATCGGAGACTTCACTTCTACTCCCATATCTTCAAGCTGCTTCTTCATCCCCAATAACTGTGTGCATGCTTTAGTGGCCGCAATATATTCATCTTCTGCGGTGCTCAATGAAATACAATCCTGCTTCTTGCTTGACCAAGCAATACATAGCCCACTAATATAGAATGCACCACCTGACATTGATTTTCTATCATCTGCTGAACCGGCCCAGTCTGCATCAGTATATCCCAATAACTCTGTCTGAGAATTTTCAGTATAAGTCAAGCCGAAATCCCTTGTGCCCTGGATATACAAATGTATTCATCTCACTTCAAGCATGTGGATTTCCTTGGTATTACTCTGATATCTCGCTGCTTGGCATGTGGAGAAAACAATATCAGGCCTTGTTGAAGTTATGTATAACAGACTTCCAATAATTTTCATGTATTCTGTGATATTAACTACCTTTCCATCCTCATCTTTTGATAATTTCATCCGGGTAGCAACCAGAGTCTTCATCTCCTTTGAATTATCCATTCTAAACCTTCTTAGAACCTCCTTGGAATATTTAGATTGATAAATGAATATTCCATTCCTGGTGTCACCTGTATACCAAGGAAAAACGTTATCTCTCCAATCATTGACATTTCAAACACATTTTTCATGAATTCGGCAAACTGTCTGCACTGAGCTTAATCTGATCCGCCAAAAATTATGTCATCGATATACACCAGCTCCATCATTCTTTGATTACTGTCATTATTGAAATAGAGATTGTAATCAACTCCTCCACAGTGAAAACTATGATTCTTCAAGTACTGATCAAGCCTTGAGTATCATGCTCTCGGTGCTTGTTTCAGCTCATACAATGCCTTCTTCATCCAGTAAACTTTGTTCTCATCCTCATGAATGATAAAACCATATGGCTGCTCAATGTACACATCTTCTTCCATAACCCCATTCAATAATGCGGATTTGACATCCATCTGGAGCACTTTGAACATTCTTTGAACTGTTATGGCCAAAAATAATCTGATTGTCTCGAGCCTTGCAACCAGTGAAAATTTCTCATCTCTATCTATTCCCTCTATCTGAGAGTATCCCTTGCACACTATCTGTGCTTTTTTTCGAATCACTGTTCCATCTTCATTCATCTTGTTGTGATAGACTCATTTAGTCCTGAGGACATTCTTGTCTGCTGGCCTCGAAAAAATCTCCCACGTCTGGTTCTTCTCAATCTGATTAAGCTCTTCATTCATAGCCTGAACCCAGTTTTCATCTTCAGCTACATTGGAAAAACATTTCATCTCCACCTGAGATAAAAATGATGTTTGCTGTAATGATTTCATTATTCGAGTCTGAACTGGAGCTGTCTGATCACCAATGATATTCTACCTATCAATTTTAGCTCGAATCTTTGGCTTCCTTGCAGACACAGACATGACACATTCTTGTTCATCATCAGTATCTTTTTTTGAGTCAGCCACTGCCACTTCTACTCCCCCTATGTTAATTATTTCCTCATCACTTTCATCCAGAAACTGGTCATTGGGTTGTTTAGTATTCTGTTCATTTTCAACTATAGTGACATCATTGCTCTCAATAATTTTTCCTAGCCCTTTGTTGTAGAATTTATATGATTTTCTTTTCCTAGAGTAGCCAAGGAATATCCCCTCATCTCCTCGTACCTCAAACTTCCTGTGATTTTCTTTATTGAGAATGAAACACTTAATTCTAATGACTCGAATGTATTTCAGTGTTGGCTTCTTTCTGTACCACAGTTCATACAAAGTCTTCCCTTGCTTCAGACATAATAGAGACCTATTCGAAACATAGACCGATGTCAAAACTGCTTCCTTCCAAAATTTATCTGGTAGGTCTTTATCAATAATCATCATTCTGGCCATGTTGTTGATGATCCGATTTCTCCTTTCAATCACTACATTCTGTTGGGGAGTTCTCACTGAAGAAACTTGATGCCTTATCCCTTGTTTCTCGAGATAGTCTTCGACCTAACAGTTTTTGAATTCTATACTGTTATCAGTACGAAACATTATAATTTTCTTCCCAAGCATCCTTTCTGATTCCCTCCTATACTGCTTTACGCAGCTGAACACTTCTGTCTTATGGGTAATGACAAAAACCTAGGCCATTCTGGTAAAATCATCAATGAAAAGAACATAGTACCTTTTCCCATTTATAGCTCGTGGTGAAATAGGTCCACATACATAATCATGCACCAATTCAAGAACTCCAGTTGATTTGTGTTCCTTTGGATTGTATGTCTTTATGATGATCTTCGCTTGTTGACAAGCATCACACGTATGAGTTCGATCACGTGATAGTTTGGGAAGGTCTATAGCAGCATCACACTTTACCATATCTTCCATGGATAGTTGACATAGATGACCAAGTTGCTTATGAAACAACTGGTTTTCTTCTTCTCTAGATAAAAAGCACGAATCTTCTTCCCCCCCTACCAGGTAAAGATTTCCATTTGTTCAGTTTCCCTATAGAATGACTGCTCCATATTTTCCTTTAACAATACACATCTTCTTGGTAAATCAGATAGAGTTCCCAGAGTCACATAGTTGACTGACACTGAGCAAGTTATGATTCAGACCCTCTACTACCAAGACATCAGCACGTCACATTTCTTTGCCCCCAAACTTGTCTTTCCCTGAGCCAACAATCTTCAGGCCTTCATCGTTTCCAAATTTTACAACTCCTTCTTTGTCATATTTTATTCCTGTAACAAGATCCTTATTACTCGTCATGTGAGATGTGCAACCAATATCAAGGATCCACACACCAGAGCTATCTGATGCATGAAGGGAAATATATTCCACAACGACCTTCTAAATTTTCTTCTTCTTGGTCCATACTTTTTCTTTTATACTCGACCTAGATTGAGGCTTCTATTCTTTCTCAGAGTATGATGGACTAGCTTCATCTTGAAAAGCCGCAAATCTATTCTGCATTTTTAAATCACTTTTCAGTTTATCAATCAACTGCTTGCTAACATTTTGATTCTGCTTTGGCACATTTCTCTAAATGGTCGAAGTGAAGTACCTAGCCATATGCCCAAATCCTCCACACCAAAAACAGTGTCCTTCGAAATATGTTCTGGAAAATCGTTCTCTGTTTGGCTGCCATCTATGTTCTTGTTCCCTTCAATATCTTTTGGCTATGGAACACACATATTGTGAATGTCCCATCTTTCCACAACAATAACACCTGATATAAGGTGCATTCCTCTGTGTTACTTCAGCACTACAAGTTTCCCCTTGGGATCTCTGAATATTCTGATTCTACTTTGTGCCCAAATCCACCTTCAATCTCGGGACAGGTGCTTGCAGTCTGACTTCAACTGCCACATATTCTTGTTTCTCATTAAGCCCTAAATCAGCCTTAGCTTTTGAGCTTTCTTACTACTTCACTCCTGCTGAACTACGAGCCTTCTCTTTCATCTTATCTGTCTTCGGAATGGCCTGATTTTCTGATATCACATTGGGGGTGAATATTTTTTCTTGATCCTTAATTTTTTGTCATAGACTGACCACTTCTTCTTAAAGCTCTTCGATACGTCTGACCTGCTCCTTTCCTATGTTAGTTAAACAATCAATTTCCTTCTTTTGTTCCTTGATTTTAAGCCTATACTCAACAATATTTTCTGAGATCTATGGTGTTGAGAATTTTAGTCTTTCAATTTCTTCTAACAGCTCAGACTATTATTCATCCTGTTGTTGCATAGAGAGTTTGGCATCATAAACCACTTTATTGGCATTCTTCATTTTGGATCTCCAAATGTCTATCTCCTCAAGAGATGCTTCCAATTCGGCTTCCATATCAACTCTATGTTCAATTTATTCTTCTTCTTCAGCGTCATCTTCTTCCTTTTTCTGAGAACTAACAACAATCGCCACCAAGGAATTTACCCCACAATCTCTGCAATTTTATTTTTCCTCTACCTCTTCATCCTTAGACTCATCTGAACTTTCAAATTCTTTTGAAAGATGATTCGTTTTCTTGAAGAAATTTCTCTTGAATTGTTTCTTCCCTTTCACCAACGCTGAAGTCTTCTTCTTGGGAATTTCAACTTCATCATCATCATTATCATTATCTTGAACTTCTTGGGGCATCTTGCCGCAAGATGACCAACCTTTCCACATCTAAAGCATGCTAGTGGAAGTTTCCATTTAAACTTTCCTCTTTCTCTTTAAAGATTTGAAGAAAGGAATGAAATCACCTCATCTATCTCTTCTTCCTCATTAGAATCTTTAACGGTGAGCTTCTTCATGGCCTTGAATTCCACCTCTTTGGATTTCCCCTTTTCCACAGTCTCGTTATCATCATTTCTCATTTCATATGCAACAAGAGTATTGTGAAGGTTATCCAATGTCGGTTCTTTTGGGTCTTTATCTTCCAAAACAGAAACTTCGGATTGAACCGAGGTGGAAGTTTTCTCAATATGCGCTTCACAATTTTTATATCTTCGATAATTTCTCCAAGACCCTGCATGTCTTCTACCACAACATTTACCCTATCAAAGAATGCATCAACAGACTCATTCGGGTTCATTCTTAGATCTTCATACTTATTCCACAACACTTGCAGCTTTTCCTCTCTCACCTTGTATCCCCTTCATATATATTCAAAATATTTTCCCACATGGCATGTGAAGTTTTTCATGACATCACCTTTGTATATATGGGATTGGAGAGGGCTCCCCCTAAGGCATTGATAACTTTGGAATTAGCATCCAACTCTCTATGAACAGCTTTTGATAACGCACCACTATTAATATCAGTTGTGATACTATGCATAGCTGCTAAAAACACATCCATTCCCAAAGATCAGAAATAGTGTTCTATTCGATTCTTCCATATCTGAAAATTACATCCGTCAAAGATCGGAATCCCTTTATGATTAGTGACCTCCATTGGTAGAAGAAAAATTTTCAACCTTTCCCTCTGATAACAATTGTTAGGTCCACAAGGCTGAATACCCTGAGATGGGGGTGAATCAGGGTATGACTAATTTAAAATTAACACCTGTTATGATCTTGTTTCACTATTAATCAAAACAAAACTATCTCTCTTTCATGCTGCACAAAGTAAATAGAAAGTAAAGCATCCACAATACAAAGTAATTTTACTTTGTTCACCGCAAAGGGCTACGTCCAAGGAGCATACACCGACAAGTTGTCGGTCATACCGAATTCCCCTATTCTTCACTAGATGTGGATACAAAGTTTGAGCTAGATCACTTCTATGCCCAGGCTCACTGCCTTTACAAAGTTTAGGGTCATCTCACTGCTTTCCCAAGGGTCACTCCCTGTTTCTCTCTCTCTGGCTCACTGCCGGTGGAGAGGATCAACTTCATTCTCTTCCTTTGCTCACTTCTCTTGGATGGAATCCACTCACAGTTTATAGACTTATAGGTCTCTTCATTTTCATGAAAGAATGTATCTTCGTCTGTATGTAGATGCTCTGTTGAAGTAAAACTTTCACCCGTAGATGAATATCTCTTTACACCGAAGGTATCGGGAAAACTTCCAGCTTCCACGCAGCCCGAAAATCTCTGCTGGAACCAAACCTTACTTGGCACGCAATTCTAACCCGGCGCGCAAGTATCGGTGTGCAAGTCACAACGGGCGCGCAAGTCCACCTCAGGCACTTGCGCGACACAATCTTCTTCAACTCAAAACTTGCACGACTCTCTTCCTTTTACACCCAAACCAATATTGACGCGCAACTACAAACCGGCGCACAACTTCTCACACAGGCACACAACTTCAACCACCAGCGTGCAACTTCACTTCCGCGACCCACACACCACTTGCGCGACCACCAATCCTACGCGACGGGAGCTCTGAATTATAAAATTGTTAAACTCCGGTTGAGAATGAGGAGGGGTGGTCCAGTATTTATAGGAAAATTGACCACCCTGCGCGACGGCACGCAAGTCTCGGCACGCAGGTCTCTTCCCCTGCAAGTCACTTGCGTGACCCACTTCCAAACTTGCGCAAAACTCTTTCCTTTTCCATATTTTTATCTTCAGATCTTGGAAAACCATACGCACACAAGATCTCAAACTTCCATGGCATCAGTGCACACGTATCTTTTACAGCGTGCAAGTCACCTGTGCGACCTCACCAAAACTTGTGCGAACCTTATCCCTTTGCCATATATTGATGATCTGATCTTGAAAAACATATGGAGTTCAAGTTTCCAAGCCTTCATGTACACGGTGCGCAAGTCCCTTTTCCAAAAACTGGTTTTCTTTATTTGTCGATTTTTAGGCCCAAAAATTTGGCAAACACTGGAAAACGGTGCCACCTTGTATCTGTTCTTTTGTACTGCCTCCAGATCATCCATTCCTTTTTTCGACGTTCTTGAATCAAAAATGGATCGTTGACATCGTCTCTTGAACTCGACATTCCATCATGAAATCCTCTTTTTCAACAAATTTGTATGTCATGGTTTGTATTTTCAACAATCACAATGCAGATGTTCACTTTTTCAACAAACACAATCACCTCAAAAATGCTTCAATGATTCCTTGAGGGATTTTTTCCCAACAAAAGGTCTATATTATTATCCATTTCTCATATTCAATTAATTTAAGAGTTACATTTTCTATGATGGAAAATCGTCTAATGTTTTGGAAAAGTGAAAGTGTGTGTAATTTCATAAAAACTACATCATGATCTGGATTTTTTAAAGTGGACATGGATATAGAATATATTCACCTACGGGTAATCACCTTGAAAAGGGTTGTTTTATCATCGAATCATTCATCACCTTGATGAAAATTGAGTGGGCCTAAGTCTGCACACCGGGAGAGACACTCTGGGGGGCTATGCTTTGGAATATTTACACACTCTTAAAGAACCATGATGAAGTATTTTTTCAACCATCACCTTAGTCATATGCTAATATAATTTATTGAATCCAATTATTATCCCCTACGAATAACCTAGAACATTGTATATACCCTCTTTACTATACTACAATGATAAGGGAAATTAATGTTAATTTGATGATGCCCCCATGGCCTCTATGTTTGTTAAAAGATGTTCTCCTAGGTATCCACATTATTATATTGAATGGTAAATTATTTGATACTTATGTTTCTCATTATATAGATATAACTCTTTTTGTTCAATAAGAGGCTTCATAGGGAATGGTATGAAAGGTCTTGATGACTCTAAAGGTGAGTTCATTTGAGTTAAAAATATGAAAAATGAGGCATGACATTATATATCCCCTTGAAGCAATGAAATGTATCACAAGACAAAAAATGTGTTTTGTTCTATTTCTCTTCCCATAATAGGATAATGTCCTGACTACAGTCTTAAGGACATGTAATGTGTCTTGGAATAAGGACTTGATAGTCTGTTTTTTATCCTCATCATTATGAATTCCATCAGTATGAGATCAATGATTATTATTATCCATGTTTTAATTTTTTATCATAGATATAACATGACCTCAGTTTCAATTTATTATAGATTCATGTTGTTAATTTATTTTATCCATATCACTTATGTCATGTTTATGTTATGTAACATCCTGGACCCGAGTGCCACGCAACGGGTACCCCAAGCGCGGTTCGCCACGTGACCTCAAGCGCATTTCCCCAAACTCCAGAGGCTGCTGACTAGCAACAAGGGCCCAGGTCTGATAGTGGGGAAACTATGCCCTCATTTGTCAAAGTGTAGCACAACAGAACACAAAAGAAAACATACACCAACAGTGGAAGTAGTAAACCATACTCAACTGAGTCACACAACAGTAGTGGATATAACCAACAATATGTAAATGATGATGCTACATGTCTCAAGTTCTAAGAAAATAGCCAGAACATGTAATACATCAATACGATACAACCAAGAGTAGAGTACAACAAAACAAATCAAAACAGTAGGCAGCGGCATCGCGAGCCTAGGCTCGGTCCCATGCCCTCCTACGCCTCTGAAACAGTCATGTACCTGTATAGGGACTCTTGCCCCTATCCACACCTGCAGAAATGTAATCTGTTTGGGCCAAAAAGCATGAACCAAACAGGATGTGAGAAAACTATCTCAGTAGGTACCAACCAAAGGCCCGTGCCCAACTGCGTGTAATCATGCAACAGCAGTGTATAGTAGTGAAATGCAATAACATAAGTAGTACTCAAAAGTAACAACTATAAGTTATATTGACATTTTTAATATTCATTTAATCCATTTAATACAAGAAATCACCAAAGTGCATTTCTACGTAAACAGTCCACGTCCTTAGACAAGAAAAACCTTACCCTCAGGTAAGCAGAACCCAACCCGCAGGTAATTTCCCTCAGGTGTAACCGAATTTTTCCCTCATGCGTAGGTAGTGTCACCCTCAGGCATAGAGTCTATTGCCCTCAGGCATGGAAGAAGTTTCCCTCAGGCCGAAGTAACTACTACCCTCAGGCTAAACAGTGCAGTGCCCGTAGGCTCATTGTAAAAACTCCCTCAGGCTGAACAGGTTACCGGGGTATGCCCAACATATCAAAATATAGTAAACAAGAAATTCCTCTCAAGGAAATTCTACAATTACGACATTAAAAGCATTCCCTCGGGTATCCTGTCCAAATGGCTAAACAGTGAAACACACCCCTGGGGTGGTTCCAGATCCAAGAAACGATCTCAACTAGCATTTTATTAGCACAATTTAATCACCTATGCAAATTTAGGCATTAAATATAGCCACGGCCTCAGTCACACAACACCTCAACATGGGTTCGTGGCACAAAAACGCACAAAAATGCACGAAAGTTGGAAAATAAACACAAAGCTGCCTACCTAATACGCCAACGAACGATATACTTGAACACCGACTCCAGAAACGCCTAATAATGGCATAGATCTGACGAAGAACAAAACCCATTCAAACGTAAATAACTTTCACTCGAGAAAGAATTGGTAAGGACAGTACCAGGAGAGGATAGGGCTTACCCGTGCGGTTCGAACGAGATCGTCTGAAGCCAAATCAGATTCCAGACGAACACCCAACATATCTTCAAAGGTCCGACAGTCCTCCTTGGCTCCAAAATGGCTCAAACACCTCCTCTATTAAATGAGGAGGCTACTGCCTATTTTAAGACGAAAAAACAAAGTACACAGCATGTACTTATAAGTACACGGCGTGTACTTATTTCATTTAACTATTCATTTGGCGGCACCGCCACACTATTCACCCATCAACCTAAGTACACGGCATGTACTCCTGAGTACACGACGTGTACTGTCGCCCGTCTGGCGGAGACTCAACCGCCTTACTATTCAATCCTACCGACTGACTACACGGCGTGTAAAGTACCACTACACGGCGTGTAGTCGGTTTCTACACCCCTCGTCACTGACAAGGCTACATGCCTCATGTACTCATCCCAACACGGCCAAAAGTACACGGTGTGTGGATAATGTACATGGTGTGTAGTTTTGAAATTTATCATTTTTCCCCATTTTCCATATTTCTCAAAAACACTTAAGGAAAAGGAAAAAGAAGAAGCTCGTACTTCAAAAATAAGAACCGGGTTCTTACAAACATCCCCCCTTATAGCAATTCGTCCCCGAATTTCCCTTCCAAGGGTGGAGAAGATAAAGCTCAGAACAAATCTGGCCACTGAGTATGTACGTCGACCTCCCGCTCCCAGGTCTCGTCCTGCACTCGGCCATGCTTCCATAGCACCCGTACGAGAGGAACTGACCGGCCTCTGAGAACCTTCATACTCCTGTCAACGATATGGACCAGATGCTCCTCAAAGGACACATCATGCTGAAGCTCAACATCCTCAGGCTAAAAGGTGTGAGATGAGTCTGAATGGTAGCGACGCAACTGAGACACGTGGAAGACGTCATGCATGGCTCAGTACCACTGTGGTAACTACAACCGATAGGAAACCAGCCCAACTCTCTCTAGAATATCGAATGTCCCCACATACCTTGATGAATGTTTACCCTGTATCCTGATCCTCTTGTGTCCCAGCCTCGGCGAAACATGTAGAAAAACCTGATCCCCGACCACGAACTCCAAAGGTCATCTGCGGCGATCAGCATAAGACTTCTGACAAGACTGTGCAGTAACCATCTACTTCCGAATCAACTGGACCTACTCAGATGTCTCCTGCATGTGTTGTGGCCCCAGTAAAGGTGCCTCACCTTCCTCTAACTAGCACAAAGTTGATCGGCATGGCCTACCATATAAAGCCTTGTATGTTGTCATCTCAATAGTAACATGAAAACTATTGTTATAGGCAAACTAGACTAAGGGTATATGCTTCTCCCAAGATCCCCCAAAGACTAGGACACCTGCGCGCAGCATGTCCTTTAGCACTTGTATCGTCCGCTCTGACTGGCCATCTGTCTGAGGGTGGTATGCTGTACTTAGAAGCACCCGTGTACCCAGCGCCCTCTAAAAACTCTGCCAGAAACGAGACATAAATTGGGTGTCCCTATCTGAAACAATAGAACGAGGGACCCCATGAAGACGTACGATCTCTTGGATATACATACTTTCGGTCTTGTCCACACCGAAGGTCTCCTTGATCGGCAAAAATTGAGCTCCCTTCATGAGTCTGTCCACAACAACCCACACGGCGTCATTGCCACGAGGTGACCTCAGCAAACCCGTCACGAAATCCATCACGACATCATCCCATTTCCACTCTGGAATGGGTAACTTCTGTAACAGTATAGTTGGTCTCTGATGCTCTGCCTTCACCAGCTGACAGGTGGAACATCTCATAACAAACCCAGCTATCTCTCTTTTCATAAGCAGCCACCAGTACTGACATCTCAAGTCTTAGTACATCTTGGTAACCTCGGGATGAACTGTCCAAGATGAATCATGAAACTCCCGCATCAACTCCTCGCGTATATCCCCTAGAACCCATATTCGTCCATGGAAACGTAAAACCTCATCGTCGTCTATCATCCAACTGGGAGGAGGGTCCTCACTTTCCATAGATTCCCATATAACTAGGTCTTCTGAAACAGATAGCTTCCTCATCCTCAATCTATCCAGGAGGGTAGAAGTCATAGCTAACGAGGAAAGAGAAGTCTGACCCTGGCTGTCATTCACCTCTAGATGCATCTCAGAGAACAAAGCCATAAGCTTCCACTCACCACTGGCCTCCTACACTGCCTATATATGAGTCTTCCTTCTCAGTGCATCAGCTGCTGAATTACCTTTACCAGGTGTATAGGCATGCTCAAAATCGAAGGACTGTAGGTACTCGACCCACCTTCTCTGCCTTAGATTCAGGTCATGCTGAGTAAAGATATACTTGAGGCTTTTGTTGTTAGTGAAAACAAAAAAATGCTCTCCCAACAGATAATGTCTCCAATAGTGCAACGCATGCACAACTGCAGCCAACTCGAGATCATGCGTTGGGTAATTCCTCTCATGTGGTTTCAACTGCTGAGACCCGTACGCGACAACTCAGTCACCCTACATCAAAACAGCTCCCAGCCCAATCCCTGATGCATCATAGTAAACTGTATAGCTCTTCCCATGCTCTGGGAGTATCAGGATCGTTGCTGATGTCAACCTTCCCTTCAGGTCCTGAAAAGCTACCTCGGAAGCTTCCGACCAAATGAAATTTACACCCTTCTTAGTCAGACCTATCAACGGTGCTGCTAAGTGGGAGAATTCATGTATGAAGCATCTGTAGTAACCAGCGATCCCTAAGAAACTCTGTATCTCAAACAGGTTCTTAGGCTGCTCCTAGGAAACTACTACTCTCACCTTCTCTGGGTCTACTGCAACTCCTGCCTCTAAGATAATGTGACCTAGGAAGTGAATCTGGTCCATCCAAAAGTGGCACTTTGAGAGATTTGCATATAGCTGATGCTCTCTTAGTGTACTCAATATGATCCCAAGGTGGGTGGCATGGTCATGTCGAGTGTGATAGTACACCAAGATGTCGTCCACGAATACTACCAAAAAAGAATCAAGATACGGATGGAACACACGATTCATCAGAGCCATGAAAACTGTTGGTGTGTTCGTCCATCCGAACGGCATAACCGTATACTCATATAGACCATACCTACACTTGAAAGCTGTGAGAGGTATATTAGATGGTCTAACGCGCGACTGATGATATCCGGATCTTTAGTCAATCTTTGAGAACACTCATGTTCCATGAAGCTGATCAAACAGATCATCAATCCTCAGAAAGGGATATCGGTTCTTAACCGTCAACTGGTTCAGCTTCTGATAATCCATGAAAAGTCTAAGGGTACTGTCTGCCTTCTTTGCAAAAAGGACCAGAGAACCCCAAGGAGAAGTACTGGGTCAGATAAAACCCTTCGCCTGTAGCTCCTCTAACTGCCTCTTGAGCTCCTGCAACTCAGGCGTGGCCATCCTATAAGGAGGAATGGACACCAATGCTACTCCTGGAACTATCTTGATAGAGAAATCCACTCACGCACCAGATGTAGACCTGAAAAGTCGTCCGGGAATACATCCCTGAAACGATCGACAATTGAAGGGAAATCCTTCTGAAAAGTCCCCTGGTCGTCCAGATATAAGCTCCCAATCTGGGTTGTGACTCCACCTCACCCATGATGCTCTGGTCCAGCTCGACTCACCTGAACTTCCCATTCTCCCTTGTCTAGAAACTCTCCGCCTGCTGGTGACGTGAAACACACCCTGCGACGATAGCAGTCTACAAAATCTCGGAAGGGAACCAAACAGTCCATTGTGAGAATAATGTCATAGCTTTTCATCTATAAGACATAGAGGTCCCAAAGGAAGTGACACCCACCAACCTCAAGGGGGCACTCCTTGCACTGACGCACACCAGTCGTTCTAGTCCCCAACGGAGTGTCTAGTGTCATGATATCAGAAGAAGAAGAATCACTGAGCCCATGGATCTCCACAATGGGTAAAAATATGAAACTATGGATAAAACCCATATCAAAAAGTACTGAAGACAAGATAGAAGCTACTACAATAGTACCTCTGACTGTAGAAGGTTCGGGATCCTGCTTCTGCTGGGTCGGTTGCACTGCATATGCCTGCCCAGTGCCGCGGCCCTACGACATAGCCTGGCTACCCTGAGCTGTCCCGCCCTGCTGCCTCTGTGATCCTGGTGTTTGGATACCACGTCCACGATCACCATCTCTGCCTGCATGCCCTGACGTATTCCAATTCCCAAACTGGTAAGAAGCCACTGGTCCAGCTCCCACACGCGGAGTCTGCACAGATCCCCTCTCACTAGCCACTGGTGGAAATTCCCTACAAAAGCACTGCAGATGACCCATCTTGCCACAAGCTCGGAACTCCGCTAGGTCTCGTGGACATTGCGGTCTCTTGTGCCTCTCTCTTCCACACTCGTAGCACCTGACCGTCCCACTTGAATAAACTGCCTGGCTGGTACTGCCGCCCTGAGATAAGTCTATCTGTCTCTTCCTCTTGCCACCAGAAATAGTGCTAGTAAATGGTGCTGAACCGCCCTAGCCCACACCACTTGATTCCTGTAGGTTCCTCTCTGTAATCAACGTCTGGTTCACAATCGCGTGTACAGTAGGTAACCTGAAAACATTCACCAGCGCTCAGATGTCATACCGAAGACCATCCTCAAAATGTCTGGCTCTCAGCATCTCATCACCCACTAGCATGGGCGCAAAGCGCTGAAGCTCCGTAAAACAAGCAAAATAGTCCATCACTAACATAGCGCCCTACTGCAGATTCATGAACTCTTGAGCTCTATATGCCCTCAGCGTCTCGGGAAAGAAAACATCATAAAAGAATTCCTGAAAGTCTTCCCATGTCATGTCCCTGTGATGCTCTGACTGGGTGGTAACATCCCACAACCTCTTGGCAGAATTACGCAGCATGTAAGTCACGAGCTTGACCCTGGAGGCGTCTCAATATGCTCGAAAATAGTCTGCATCGACCCCAGCCAAGACTCTGTAGCCTGTGGTCCATCGTCCCCTGAAAACGTAGGTGGATGCTACTGTTGAAAGATACGCCTCAGCTCAGCCATAGATGTAGCAACCTGCGGTGCTCCCTGAAAGGTCTTCATAAACCGCATAAAACCTTCACGGAACTGCGCCTCTGTGCATGTGTCCGATATAACTGCTGGTGCTGCATCTGGCTCTACTGAAGGATCCCCTGGTATCCCATGGCCCACCATCTTCAGAGTATAATTATCGCCGCTCTCCTGGAGAACAACTCACGGTCGTCTAGGTGGCATGAACCTACAAGGTCAAAAGCATGCCTCAGATTCAATATTATTATGACCGAAAAGTGAAAGAACCACAAAGGAAATAAGAAGAAGAAGGCATTCAAAATTTGAAAAACAATACTACACAGCATGTACAACGACTACACGGCATGTACTTGACCTTCCTTCCCCTGCCCGGGTCCTTCTACACGGCTAAGCCACATGGATTCCATCAAACAAAACTACATGGCGTGTATAATATTTACACAGCTTGTACGGTGTTATTTTCCAACTGCTCGTGCCATCTGTGACATGGCCGACTACTCGGTTTGACACTACACAGCGTGTTACACACACACACGGTGTGTACACCACCCCGTTTCCTAGCCACATGGCTAACTCCACACGGTCTGTCCTCAGACAAGACTACACAGTGTGTCCCACAAGTCCACGACGTGTTCATGGAGAGGTGACACCAGCCTGGGTTGTTAGTTACACGGCCGAGTCCCCAGGACACACTACACGGAGTGTTCATCATTGACACGGCGTGTTCAGTACAGGAGTTCACCGACCCTTGTTGTGAGTTACACGGCCGGACTCCAGGTCAACACTACATGGAGTGCACAAAACTACATGGCGTGTTTTACCCAAGCCCTTCCCTACCCCGTGTCTCCGCCCACACGGTTTGTGACATGGGAAGAGACTACAAGGCATGTACTCCGGGTACATGGCATTTACTAAAAAGGTTCATTTTTCTTCCCGAACAGAAGGATATACATGGTGTGTATAAAGTACTACACAGCGTGTATACTGGGCTTTCAGACAGTATGCCTCAGAAACTTACCTAGAACCCAGAACACACTGAAAAACAACACCTAAGTGTCAAATTCTGACCCGTGGGGGGCCATACTCCCCACGAATCAAAGTTTGACATCTTATATGTGTTATAACCAATAAACAATAAATGATCCACCAAATTCCGGTCAATGGGGGCCCATACTCCCTAAAAACCAAAGTTTGGAATCCATTCTATAAACAAGATCAAACTAAAATACCATATCACAAGGCAGGTATTTATCACACAGCTATCACAATAGCATTCTTTATTAGCACAACAACTATCAGAAAAACATGCAAATTCTAATGCACCTACATGGCATGGAAACTATGCATTGAATGTGATATCTAGCATGTGCCTATGTGATGCATGAGATAGTATACCCTCATCTCGTAGGGGTGCAACTCAAGAGAACCCACAAATAAAATATAAACAGCACAATCCAAGTGCGTCACCCAATGGTGAAAACATATCAACCGTAAAATTGAAAAATCAAAAGAATTCAAAACACAAGGTTGACTGGATCTCCCCTGTACATGGGTTAGCTACGCCTGGGCACAGATTATTACCAACTACCATTCCGTCCCATCCCTGACTACGACTCCAATTAGTAAGTCAAAGAAAAGAAACACCCTTTGATACCACTTTGTAACATCCCGAACCCGGGTGCCACGCAACGGGTGCCTCGATCCCAGTTTGCCACGTGACCTCAAGCGCATTTCCCCAAACGCCAGAGGCTACAGACTAGCAGTGAGGGCTAGGTCTGATAGTGGGGAAATTATGCCCTCATTTTTCAAAGTGTAGTGCATCAGAAAACAAAAGAAAACATACACCAATAGTGGAAGCAGTAAACCATACTCAACTGAATCACACAACAGCAGTGGATATAACCAAAAATATGTAAATGATGATACTACATGTCTCACGTTCTATGAAAACATCCATAACATGTTATACATTAATACGATACAACCAAAAGCAGATTACAAAAAAACAAAGCAAAACAGCTGGCAGCGGCATCGCGAGCCTAGGCTTGGTCCCATGCCCTCCTAATCCTCTGCAACATTCATGTACCTGTATAGGGACTCTTGCCCCTATCCAAACCTATAGAAACGTAATCTGTTTGGGCCAAAAAGCAGGACCCAAACAGGGTGTGAGAAATCTATCTCAGTAGGCACCCACCAAAGGCCCATGCCCAACTGCGTGTAAGCATGCAACGACAGTGTATAGTAGTGAAATGCAATAATGTAAGAAGTACTCAAAAGGACTATAAGTTATATTTCTATTTTTAATATTCATTTAATCCATTTAATACAAGAAATCACCAAAGTGAATTTCTACGTAAACAGTCCACATCCTCAGACAAGAAAAACCTTACCCTCAGGTAAGCAGAACCCAACCTGCAGGTAATTGCCCTCAGGCGTAACAAATTTTTTTTCTCAGGCGTAGGTAGTGTCTCCCGTAGGCACAGAGTCTATTTCCCTCGGGCACAGAAGGAGTTTCCCTCAGGCCAAAGTAACTACTTCCCTCAGGCTAAACAGTGCAGTGCCCGCAAGCTAATCACAACAATGCCCTCAGGATAAACAAGTTACCGGGCCATGCCCAACATATCAAAATGCAGTAAACAAGCAATTCCTCTCAAAGAAATTCTACAATTACTATATTAAAAGCATACCCTCGGGTATCCTGGCCAAACGGCTAAACAGTGAAACACACCCCTAGGGTGGTTTAGGATCCATGAAACGATCCCAACCAGTATTTTATTATCACAATATAATCACCTATGCAAATCCAGGCATTAAAAATAGCCACGACCTCAGCCACACGACACCCCAACATGGGTTCGTGGCACAAAAATACACAAAAACTCATGACTGTTGGAAAATAAACACAAAGCCACCTACCTTATATGCCAACGAATGATATACCTGAACGCCGACTCCAGAAACGCCCAAGAAACTCGCAGATCTTACGAAGAACAAAACCTTTTCAAATGTAAATAACTTCCCCTAATGAAATAATTGGTAAAAACGGTACCAGGAGAGGAGAGGTCTTACCCGTACGGTTCCAACGAGATCGTCTGAATCCAAATCGGATTCCAGATGAACACCCGGCGGATCTTCAAAGGTCTGGCCGTCCTCCTTGGCTCCAAAATGGCTCAAACACCTCCTCTGCCAAATGAGGAGGCTACGGCCTGTTTTAAGCCGAAAAAACAAAGTACATGGCGTGTACTTCTGAGTACACGGTGTGTAATTCTTTCATTTAACTGTTCATTTGGCGGCACCACCACATTGTTCACTCGTCGACCTAAGTACAGGGCATGTACTCCTTAGTACACGGCGTGTACTGTCGCCCAGCTAGTGGCAACTCAACCGCCTTACTATTCAAGCCTACCGACTGACTACATGGCATGTAAGGTACTACTACACGGCGTGTAGTCGGTTCCTACACCCCTCGTCACCGACAAGGCTACATGCCCAGTGTACTCATCCCAACACGGCCGAAATACACGGCATGTGGACAAGGTACACGGTGTGTAGTTTCGAAATTTAGCATTTTTTCCCATTTTCCATATTTCTCAAAAACACTTAAGGAAAAGGAAGAAGAAGAAGCCCGTACCTCAAAAATAAGAACCGGGTTCTTACATGTTATGTAAGATTCTATAGTATGATACACATTACTGAGTATCTAAACTCACCCATATTTTTTATTTTCCGCATGAAACCTATAGGAATACTATATATAATTTTTAGGGATATAATGGAATGGATGATAATGATCTTTCAATATGTTCATGTCAAATCTTAAATTTTTAAGTGTAAATTATTTATCTACTCTTCCTAGACTACTAAGTTATTTGATCATTTGGGACCTATTTTAATTTGAAACAATAATGTAATATAACTACTGGATCTAGGTTTCTAGAGTTTGGGAAGTTGAAATATGTTTCAAATTATGTTTAGAAGCTAACATGGGAATTAGTTTAGATTAACCATGTAATAAAACACATGTACTATTAAAAGACCACAAGATTTCAATGGAAAACTCTATAAATAATAATTGGAATTATATTTTATGGTTCATTGTTATGTACTAATTATGTGTGAGCTATTTTAGAATGAAAGAGACTAATTAAGGGATTGGTAATTGTATCAACATTTATAGTCAATGTTTAGATGATCTTCTTGAGTAAGTCAATGAGAAATGAGTTATTAGTTAATAAACCTAATGTGATTATTATTACAATAAAGGTTTACTAAATGCTTCCTATTAATATAAAAATATATTCCCTTGTATAAAAAATGATAATTTTTCCTATGATTAATTTTGACGTAATCCTTGGTATGGATTGTATTTCAAAGTATAATGAAAAAATTTATTTCCAAGGGATATAGGTTTTGATTCATGAAGGTGAACTAGAATATCTTATTTTTAGAGGAGAACGTCATCATCTGTATCATGTAAGGATTCTCCCCTAGTAATGATCCTTAATAAAATTTTGGGTAAAGAGTAAGTTAAAGAATGATCTATGGATAAGGAGGGTATAAAAATTATAGATGATTTTCCCATGCTAAAAAATTTCACTGACATTTTTTTAGAAGAATTACATGGTCATCCACCAAAGTGTAAAGTTTAGTTCTCCATTAAACTCATTCTCGATGTAAGAATCATATCTACAACTCTTTATAGGATGGAACTAGTATAATAGGTGAAGTTAATGAAATATCTACAGAAGTTGATTAATAAGAGATTAATATTCTCTATTGTTTCATTATGGGGATCCCATGTTTTATTCCTTAAAAAATAAGGATATTCCCATGATATTGTGCATTGATTATAGGGACATCATTTTCATCACTAAAAAGAATATTTATCCATTTCACCACATTGATGAATTATTTGATTAACTTTATGGATCCTAATACTTTTCAAAGATAGATTTCCACTCTTTTTTAACATAAGTTAATGGTGAAAAGGTATGATATACCAAATACATAATTTCAAACAAGGTGTGGAAATTATGAGTTTATATTAATACCTTTTGGATTAACTAATTCACATTTTTTATCTTTGGATCTAATGAATAGAGTATTAAAGGAGAATCTTGACAGATTTATTTTAGTATTCATTGAAGATATCTTAATATACTATAAAATATATGAATATCATGAGTGTCATCTATAGATAATTCTAGATACCCTAGAAAGAAAATAATTATATAGAAAGTATAATAGGTGTGAATTTTGGCTCAATGAAGTTTTTTTATTTCCCATATTGTCTCCAGGGATGGAAAATACGTCGAACCCTTGATGAGAAAGGTACTAAAAGAATGGAGTAGATTTATGACCTTAACCATGAAATGATGTTTCATGGTCTTACCAGTTTACTATTAGCAGTCTCGTAAAGATTCCACCTTTTGGGAAAATCATTAAACAATTAACACGTAAAGGGGATAGATTTATATATATTGGGGAGTGGATCAAATATTTTGATGAGTTAAATATGATATATATTAGTGCAATATTATTAATTCTACCAACAGGTAAGGAAGGGATTGTAATTTATAATAATTCAACAAAAAAATTAAATTGTTTTTTCTTATGAAAAATGATAGAATGGCTTCCTATGAATCAAGGAAATTGAGAATCCAAGAATAGAACTGTCCAAATCATAACCTTGAGCTATAATTTCTAATATTTTCTGTGAAAATATAGAGACACTGCCTATGTGGTTACGTACATTAGATATATATGGACCACAAGAGTTTTAAGTATATATTATTTTAGAATGATCTCAACATGAGGAAGAGAATAGGGATGGAACTACTATAGGAAAATGATTTTACAATACACTACTACCCTAGGAAGGTAAAAGGGTGGATAATACATTCAGGAGGATAGACCATTGAGTTTTGACCTTGATAATGATTAATAAAGATCAAATATATATAGACTTAGTAAAGATAGATATGGTGGTTTCTCAACAAGGGGATCCATAATTAATTTTCCAAGAAATGTCTAAGCCATACTTAGTTGGAAGGATATAAATATCTCATAAAAATGATGAAAAATTAAAAGGAAGATTAAAATATTTAATGTTGGGAAATTGATAGAATTAATTTATAGAAATGAATTGTTGAAGTATGAAAAGCTATTTTGAGTTCCTTCCATACCGAGGTTAAAAATGGAACTTCTAGATGAAGCACATCACTCAAATTTATCCACACACCCTTATATCTCAAATATTTGTAGGGATTTAAGATATAATTTCTAGTGGGATTGTATAAAGTAAGGAATTTTGGACTATGTGTCTAGATTCTTAGTATTCTTAAAGGTAAACTCAAAAGGACAATATTTTAAGGGATTCATGAATCCTTTAACTATACCTCTATGGAAGTGGGACAATGTTACAATAGACTTTTTCACTATACTCACAAATACTAAAAGGAAAAATGATGTTATATAGGTCATCATTGATCATCCTTACTAATTATTCGCATTTCATAGTGACAATTGAAGATCTACCCCTTGAGATCATTGACCGTCTCTCTATAAATGACATTTTAAGGCTTCACATGGAACATATATCCATTATATTTGACCTTGACACTTGGTTCACATCAAAATACTATAACATTAATCAACGTGATCAAAAAATGAGAGGCATTTATGATTCACCAATCATCATTAGATAGATGGAAGGTCTAAAATAACTATCCATACTTTATAAGAAATTCTAAGATTGGGTTCTATTAACTTCCAAGGTATATAGGATCATTATCTACCTTTGGAGGAATTTTCATACAATAATAGATTCCATTAAAGAATCAAGATTTAACTATACAAATAATTTCATGGTAATAGGTTTAATAATATAAAATTTTGGGATAAAGTTGATGAAATAAGGTTTGTTGGACAAGAGATTATAGTGGAGATTATTATTAATGTATGGGCTATTCAGGACCACATTAAAGAAACCCAAAGAAGAAAAAAGTGTTATACTAATAATTAAATAAAATATATCAAATTTGAAGATAGGGGTCCTGAATTATTAATGGTGTCACCATGTAATGGAGTTATAATATTTGGTATAAATGGAAATTTAATCCTTAAGTACATTGGGACTTTTGAAATATTAGAAATAATTAGGCATGTAGCTGAATAATTTTCTATATCACCCAACCATTCTAAAATACATGATTTATTCTATGTTTAATTATTGAGAAAATGTATTTTAGGAATAACTAATATCCTCAGATCTTAGTGAATAGAGTTAGATCCTGAAGTTTCTTATATTGAAGAGTATATTCAAATTCTTGACAAGAGAAAGAATATATTGTGGAATCAGAAAACTGGTTTGGTGAAATTCTTTTGAATAAATCATAAATAAGAAGAGGAAACCTGGGAACCTAAAGAATATAAAAGGAATGGGTATCAAAATATATTCATGATCTCATATATACACAGAATTTGAAGATGAAAATATTTAATGGAGGGATAATGTAACACTGAAGACTCTACTATAGTAGCAAAATATCATATCATGAACAACTACATAAATATAACCTTTAAAGATCCTTTATTAAAGACATTATATAAAAGTTAAATTTTATTATTTTAGAATTGACCAAAATATATCTATTTTAGAATTAATTATATTAAAATTATCTTAGTATGAATTTTTGAGCTTTTTTTGAAAATTTTTTTAGTTGAAAATTATGATTTTCATGAAACTTGTAATTTGTATGACTTTACCATTGTATAAGAATTACCAAGAAGTTTATAAACCATTTTGTGTTATAAAATATGAATTTAAGGAATAAAATTACACATTTTAAACTATTATTTGAATTTAGAAAACACGTAGAAAACAATTTCAGAACTAATTAAAATGTTGATTTAATATAAAAACGATTTTAGGTCTTTTATTGAATAAAATATGTGAAAGGGAGATTCAGAATTTTCTTGAAATTAAATCCTCATAAAATTTATTTATTAATTAATTAATAAATATTTTTCATTAAAATTAGTAATCAAAATAATTTTACATTATATAAAAATATAAATCATGAAGACTTTATTTCTCAAAATAAAGTTTTACACAATTAAGGGTATTTATTTTAAAAATAAATTTTCACAACCTTAGAAATTTTATTTGTTAATTTTTTTAATATGAAATCATGATTATCAAATTTGGTAAAATGGTTTATTATACACTTTATTATGAAAATTATTTACTAAGACTATAAATTAGTTACCAATACAAAATTAAAAGGGGTAAATTGAGTTTAATCTAGTGTAAAAGTCATTAAACATTTTGAAAAGGTTACTAGAAATGAATTTTTGAGATTTTCACTGAAGAAACATGTTTCCCATTTAATTTTTTTCATTTTTTATCTATTTAACCTTTAATATTTCCATGGTATTATTAAAAAGAGTTAAGGTCTTCCCAAAACTTCCCTTCCCTTCACTTATAAAAGGGGAATATCTTCACAACTTCAAGACACAAATACCATTAGAATTTATTATTGAAAATATGAAATTTGTCTCTCAATATAACCATATACTAAAAAAATAATTACATGTTCACTCATAGTTCGACTAACCCCTTCAAACCCAAGGAGGCTTCTGAGGAAAACTTGAATCCCTGACGTGAGTATAATCAACTAATTAGTTTCTCTCTTATTTATATTCTTCAAAATTCATTCTATACATAATAATATAATGATATTTTTATCATTTATGGTTATAATAAAATACCTCAAGTTAACTTTGATGTGTATTTCAGTTGATTTTTTTGTTGAAAAATAAGGTTTAAAGTGTCAATTGTGGAGTTCTAGGGTGATTGTTGACCAAGTATATTGATAAAAGTTTCAATGAGGAGGTGTGGTAGCTCTATAAGCAGTAAAAATTATTTTAGGTATAAAGAGTAACTAATTCATAGTTTTTTATATATTTTTAAGTCTAAAGTTTGGAGGAAGGTCCAAATTTTTTAAAAGATAGCATTTTAGGAGTACCTCATGAAAATATAAAAAAGTCATGGAATTCAAGAAATTATTGTGTTGTAAAGGTTTGGAGATTTGTGAAAGAATTTTTCATGAAATAATTTTTATCTATAAAAGAAATAATGTAGTGATTTTCAAAAATATTAATGTTCCCAAAAAGTTTCATGAAATACGGTATGTTTGGATACTTTGAAAATTTTCTAGAAAGCTTTATTAAGAAATAGAGTTTTACAAAAATGAATGAAGATTTATGAAAAATGTTAGTATAAATCATGAAAATTTCATAAAGGGGGGGAATTTTATATAAATAGGTATATTCACACCTCAATTTAAATGATGAACTCTTAACAAAAAATTAAAATCTTTATATTCACAAATGAATTTCATGTTAGAATTCCTTTGTGAAGGATTTAAAAAAAATTAGTTTCATGAATGAAGTATTTTGTTGGGAAATATTTTAATTTCTTGTGAAATGTTGTGAGTTTCATGAATGGAAATGTTTTGTGATGTTTTAAAAATTATCATGAATATTTGGGTATTTTCATGAATTGTGAGATTGGATTTTTTGAAGTTGATATTACACAAACCAGAAGTATTCACAATGAAATTATGTTATAAAGAGGTATTCATAATGTGGGAAAAAATAGATTATAATGATGCCACAAATGAGGTGTAAACAATATTGATTCAAATAATCAATGTAATAATATTCTAAAGTATCAGTGAGAACACTTCAGTTGATAGAGGAGGGAGCTATCAAATTGTGGTTGGTTGTGAACCAGGAGGGGAAGCATGTTTTCTCTAAACTTTTAAGTAGTAGGGAACTTTAATGTATTTATAACATAGGAACATTTAGAGTGTATACTCCTTGGAAATATTATAGATTAGTTGAACCATGTATATATCTTGTGTCTCATGCATTCTTCCATTTCTTATCATTCATTGTTATGGAAAAGGGAGATAATAGTATTTTTCTTAATGATGAAATATGATCTGAAGAGAATGTTGTTTTAGTTTGTCATTAACTAATTCAACCCCAATATCAGGGTATTTAACCTATTTTAGATAAAAGTTATATATATTAATATTATTATATAAATGGTTTTATTATTATTTATTCATATACTTTACCCATTAAGAAAGATGAAATCAGTGTTCATGTGTTGTGTGGACTACTGCCTACACACTATAACGTGTTTCCTTTTCCATCACCTACTTGAAAGTTGTATATAAGGATGGTATTGTAGGATACATTTTATATTTTTGATATGATTAGTTTTATTTTTAAAGAAACTATAGAACATATTAATTATATAACAAATAAATAACCATTGTTAGTTTAATTGTTCAAAATAAGGACACTAAGAAGATTAAATTAAAAAAAATTGAAAAATGAATTGATATCCATTAATTATTATTCAAATTAATTATAATTATAATTTAACACACTAATAAACTCTAAATAACATCATTATGCTCCTAGTATGATGATATCATAATAAAACCACCTCCTAATAATTCATTATATCAAGGTATGTCACTATTTCATTCGGTTTAACCACCTACATGAAAAAACATTTAATTTGTACAATGAATGACTATGGGAACATAATTATCTTTATAATATGATATTAATGTGTAAATAATTTTTTTACATAATATTGTACATCAATATTTATTTCATTAATTAAGAAAACACACTATGATCATCAAGAATCTCTGAAACATGATTATTATCAATTTCATCTTCAAGGATAAAGATTAAAAATCTCATAAAATGGATTTGAAACATAATAAATTATTATAATTCATCCATAATTTTAATTTTAATGACATTTAAATGACGAAATTTTTAATAAGAAAGAATATTAAGACTGGCATAATGAAACTTTTTCTAACGATGAAAACTATAAACACATGATGTGAAAAATAATGAGAATTCATGTAGTGAATGACTATTTATAAATAGTATAAATGAAAATTTATGCAAGTGAGGTTATGAATTAAATTATTATGATATATAATTTTATGATAAATGATTTTAATGTATGTTTTTTTAATTCATAACCATAAGTAATGGTTTTTTCATCTCAAATTCCTCTACATGAGACCTAATTTGTATTATACACCTAATTTAATTTTTGTGGTGTATTTATTACCTATTTGAGATGTTTTATAATGAAATGATTTATTCAGGGTATTAAATTTTCATTTTTAATCCCTATCTTCAATGATTTTATGATTGAATTTCTACCTAAGTCATAAGTGGGGTTTTCCATATCAATTTTCATTCATTAGAACTAAGGTTATAATCACCACTTATTTTATTTTGGGTGTTGCATGAATTTCCAAGGGATATTTTTACCATGTTACCCATCTATTTAAGAGATTTAAAAGTATATATTTTAATATTTTTCTCATATTATTTTGATTTAATTGTTACCTTCTCTGTAGCATAAAAATAATACTACATTTTGGTAAAGGCATGTGTAATTTCCAATAAAATGAATCCATGTATGGATACTATAAAGTGGAGAAATTTATGGAATAGATTCAACTAGGGGTAATCATCCCAAAAAGTATTGGATAAAAAATAAATAAATCATCATTATGATACATAATGAGTGGTCCTGAGATTATGTACTTGGAAAGACACTCTCAAGGGTTATACTGTAGAATATTCACCCACACTTAATGAACTATGATGTAGGATTTTTCAACCCTTTCCATGGTATCCTAATAATAAAATATATAGAACCCAATTATGATATTCCATAGATAACGTAGAAAATTTTATATATCCTATAAATTATACTACTTTGATAATGTTAATTTGTTTTACATTGATGATAACCCACATCATCTATGCTTATTAAGGTATACTCTCCTAGACATCCACCATATTATATTACATGGTGAAGTATTTGATATACATGTTTTTAATTATTCATATATCTAAGTTTAGTTCAATAATATGTTCCTTAAGAAGTATTATAAATGTCCTTGAGGATTCTTAAAGAGAATTCATTGGACTTAAACAAGTGACCAGTATGGACCAACATTATATAAACACATGATGAATCGATAGGTCTCACGAGAAAAACCATGTTGGGGATTTGTGTATATATCTTCCCATAATATGATAAAGTATTAAATGTGGTCTTGAATACTATTTAGTGTCTTATAAAAAGGACTTGATAGTAAGTATTTGATGTCTAGAATTACACATTACATCGGTAAGGCATCAATGATTTTTGTTATCCATGTTTCAGTTTATTATCATGGATATACCATTCCCTTGGATTAAATTTATTATAGATTCATGTTGTTAATTTATTATCCATATATCAATTATTTAATTTTTAGATTATGTAATATTTCATTGTATTATACTCCTTACTGAGCATTTTAGATCACCCTAATTTTTTTTCCTTTCCTCAGGAAACATTGAGGAGAAATATGTGTAATTATAAAGGATATGATGGAAGGGATAATAATGATATCATAATATGTTCATCTTGTATCTTATATAATCATGTTTAATGTATATATGTATCTAGTCTTCAAGGAAAAATAATTTATTTGATCATTGTGAATTTTTTTAAGTTTTACCAATAAGGTAATATGACAACTAGTTCTGGGTTTTCAGAGTCTGTGATGTCACATCCAAAAATAGAACTAAAATGGGATGTACCTTACACCACAGACAAGGTCCACCCCAATTAAGTGTATTCCTTGTTTATAATAGATGGGGATTGCACCCCAGCCACAACTAATGCAAGGGTTCCCAAAAAGTACTTTTCATAACTATCACCTTAGTTCATTGCATCCTTATCATATGATGTTAAACTATATGATGAACATCCTAATCATATGTTGTTAAATTGAACAATATATGTCCTTATCACATAACATTAAACTATATGAAAAACATATTTGTCACATGTTGATAATCTTAATTACAAAATTCATTTCTTTAAACCTTTAAACATCGTAGAAATATTCTATTCCACATGACTTTAAAATGATCAAAATACTTCCTCAACATATGAAATAAATCTACAAGGCCCACAACGACAAAATTCCCATTTAGAAGTGTTTTTTATCTATTGGCAGTTTAAACCGCCGTTATATGGTTCTGCAACATTTTCAAAAAAAACATCTGCTAAAATTGGTGTTGGAATTCAATACGTGATTTTTCTTTCTATTTAAAAATAGTTTCTGTAAAGTGTTATAGAAGTTGTATTTTATGGTGGTTTTATTAGTTTTAGTGTCATTTTTTGATTAAAAAATTACTAGGATCTAGCGGTGGTTTTTAACCACCACTAAAATCTAGACTTTTTACAGAAAAAAACTGCCACTAATACGGATGAAATGACCGCTGAGAATAAAAAACATATTTTCTGGAAATTTTAACCAACGCCCTATAAAATACCATAATATAGTGGTGGTTTAAACCACTGCGAAAACAACCTATATATAGCTTCAGTTTAAACCTCCACTATCTCATATATTAAAAAAATTAGTTGTAGGTTCTGCATCCCCAGAACCTATAGCTAGTACAACACAATAGTGACACAGAAAATTTTACCCGATCATCAAATATATCATCTACGTACAAGGAAAACAACACTTTTTAAAACTAAAGAATCAACATACATTGATTCTCACCAAAACATAACGAATCAACACATTTAATAATGAAAAAACACATTAAAAGAAATAATATATTTCTCAATCCATTGAACGTATCAAAAAATACACCAGCACATTAAAAGAATAAATAATAAAAAAACATTGAAAGAATCAACACATTAAAAGAATCAATAATACATTTCTCAATACATTGAAAGAATCAATAAATTTATTAATAAATTTCTCAATACATTTATCATTGAAAGTACATTGATTCTTTAAACTATTACACCACACATTTCCAAGGAAAAATAAATTTAATACATTTAAAACTAGATATAAACAATCGACGTACTTCTATTAAAATGAGGATTCACATGTTAAAACTTAATCCACCAAAATTATAAACAAGATAAATTAATTTAATAATAATGAAATAATTCTCAATATAAAACATAATCCACCAAAATTATAAAAAAGATAAATTAATTTAATAATAATGAAATAATTATCAATATAAAAGCATTCATCATGAAAGCCATTTTCATCAAAAGGGTCATTAATGATTGAAATCCAATAAGAAATGCATAGCCAAAATGTAAATCACCCTAAATATCCATAAATGATCTAAACATCTACATGAAAGGATTAAAAATTACTTGTATTTATACATTGGGTAAATAATTTATGATATCCTAGGACATAAAACACTAATCCCACACCTTTATGAGATCTCAAAATACAACATAGATGCCTATATGTTCCTAGAACAACAATAATCCACATAGTATGAGTTACGCAATTACATACCCATGTCTTATCAAATACCAAAAAGACAGAGCTCAAAAAATAGGGTCCATGCACAAATAGAGAACCAAAATATCCCCAAAGGGAGATCATCCAACACATCAATATTGTTCTCTAACCAAGAATGTGAAAATAAGAAGACAATAATTGAATAGAGGGTCTAATAGATAAGGGTTATCCTATATGTTATAGTCTTGAGACATAATTGTAAGATAAGTGATATATTACCTTAATTTGGTGAGATATAACATAAAATGATCCTTGGTTAGTAGGACTGGGTCGTGATATGAGATTTGGAAAAGAGTATTGGCATTTTTATAATGGCTGGGGTTAGATAGAGATTATGGCCCTAGAGAAAACCATGGGGTTTTGTGCCTTGATTTGACCTATATGGATCCTACTTGGGACACCAGTAAGCTGAGAGTGACACCACACATTCACCCCCAATAGTTGAATGTCTAGAGACAAGAACAAAGTAATTATATCACTGAAGTGGGAGGATTTATCCTATTGTACATGAACACACAGACACACACACCCTCAACTCCATGAAATACTATATAGGTATAATAAAATAACACCTCTTGGTGTAAAAAATTCATGTAGTAACTCCTTGGAAATACATCAGAATGAAATAGATAAATATACAGGAAAGGAAAAGGGTAAAATACATGCATATACAAGAAAAAGGAATGTAGGTCCCAATCTAGAAACAACTGAAAGCGAAAATAAGAGGAGTTCACAACTCAATATCTATAAGTCTGACGACCAAAAATGGTCAGTTCCTCCACTTACCTCTATTTTTCATAGATACTAGCTCCACTAATGACACCATCAACCAATTTTTTGTATAAGAAGAAAATCATGCATGCAAAGCCCATGTAGGTGTGAGTATAAAAGTACTTAGTAAGACACCATAAAAAAAGTGGTAAATAGTAGAATATAATAATTAGATCAACCTATATGTAAAATATAGACAAGAAACTAAACATAATATATGATCATATAGAAATTACAATCTATATAGTTAGTTGAAACATAATATATAGACACATGGTTAAAAATACATACATAGGGAACCCATTTTCCCTATCCCATCTAAAATATAAAAAAAAGATACCAAATACCCACATTTGACATACTAATACATGAAAAAACTGTCTCCACTAATCATTTCCCAATGATGAACTCTACTCATCACCCTCTCAATCTCCATATCTACTTCTTGTTGTCGGAACCTATAAGAAAATTATATTGAAAATTAAACAATGTTGTGTATTTATATTTAAACTTAAAATTGATAAAAGTTTGTGAACTAAATTATTTTGAAGTTTTGTGATTTACCTTCTCACTATCATTTATCACTTGCAATACTTTTTTCTAGCCAAAGACCTTATATGGTAATAGTCCTGAACCCATCCATGAACTCGACCAGGATGCTCCTTCCAAAGGACTTTACCAACTGGATCATCCTGGGAGACTGAGTAGAACTGTGTGGGATTAACATCCCATGGTTCTTTAATTTTTACCTATAAATCATATATTAGTCATATTAGAAGCAATATATATTAACATAGTGACAAATAAAAATAATTTATTCTAATGAAAAATGAATTCATACCCCAACTTCTTTGGCAGACTCATTAATAAAAGTCCCATCATATTTTTTATGGACATTCAACCACACTTTTGTTCAGGATGCTTGGTGGCCTAAACTCAGTGAATACATTAAAAAAAGATAAATCAATGATTTAATATATTAAATAGATAACATAGTATAATAAATATTTAAACAAATGAAATTATTACCATATTCGATCAACCTCTATAAAAACACTTTGATCCCATATTGTGAGTATAATGCTTCCTCTTTAGTATTATTGTCTTTTAATCAAATAAAATTTTGTTTAGAACAAATATTTTGAAAAATTCTGGCAGAAAAAATATAGAAATGATAACATATGCATAGTACTAACAAAATAATATACATAAAAATCATAACGAATGACTGTGAAAATGATATAAGTGGTTGATAAATGAATGGATAACTACACATACAATCCTTTTCTCCATCAATTATGTCGGGTTCATCCTCCTTCACTACTTCATCTACTTCATACACTCTTTAAGGACTAATATTTTCAATATCATGATAGAAAAATAATTCATCTTCTTATTGTTTATGGGATTCAATGTCAAATTTAAAATCATCCACTTCATCACCCATATCATACAAGTCTTTCTATTTTACGTGAGAAACTACACTCCACCCATAATCCACAACATCTTTCACATAATATAACATTTTTTCTTGTGAAGATAAGATATACAGATCATGTAGTTCATGCCCACCAACATCCATCATGTTAGAGAAGTTCACATAAGTAAATTTTATGGAATCTCTTTTAACACACCAAATAATATCCACCCAATTTCATTTGAATAAAACAACTAAAAAATGTGTGTCGTAGTTTAATTAGATAATATCAGTCAATTTTCTATAGTATTCCACTTCATCAAATGTAAATATGGCACTATTCTGTGTTTTCAAACCCTCTTCCTGATCAACTATATAGAATCTAAATTCATTCACATTGTAAGAATCCAACTTTCTAGCTGGTTTTAGAGGACCTCGAGCAAGAAACTTCAAATATTCTGATAACTCTTCTTGAGTATAAATATTCATGATCTAAAAAAATTAATATATTTTATTCGATTTACCAAATTTATTTATCAAACTTATATCCATATTGATTGAAATATTTATGAACTTACACGTCGTGAAAACCATTCTACAAGATCTTTATTAACAACTTTTATTATATCTTTCTCATGTCATGTTATTCCTCTCATTCATCATTTTGTTTTAACCCATAACTCTTAAATAAATGGATATACAATTTCACTATTAAATAGAACATATCTATGTGCCTATAATAATTCTATTTTTGTTAGTGTAACATTTGAGCTCCTCCAAACTGATTAGCAAAAATCAGGAAATATTTTTGATTTTCCATGTATTTCATATTGAGTTGATGTGTCATCAACACGTCCAACTCGATTGAATATTGTCTCAACATCATCAAAGTATCTAGAAAAAAATGTAAGAAACTCCACTATCAAATATCCTTTAGAAATAGAGCATTCAGGTTGATATTTATTTTTCACATATGATTTTGAATTCCTAAGATATATGTGAAATAAAAAATCATAATTATGTATTTAATGAAGTGACAAGAATTTTTTACTAAAATAATAAACATATAAATAAATTACCTCTTAATTGGATACATCCATCAATATTGTACGGGGCCTCTTAATTTAGCTTCATGAACCAAATACACAGTTAAATGCATCATGACAATAAAAAACGAAGAAGAAAGTAATATCCATTGCACAAAGTTTCAATAAAAATATCTCTTAATGGTTTTCAAGATGAAATGGATATAGAGTTTTCTCACATAGTTGTCTGAAAAATGTTTATAATTGGATTACAACAGATTTAATCTTTTCAGTTAATAATGTATGCAGTGTCAATGTAAGTAACTGTTGTAACAAAATATGGGAATTGTGTCTTTCTAATCTATGTAACCTATGATTATTTAAGTCAACAATCCTTGAGATGTTACTTGAATACCCATTATATACCTTCAAAAGTTTTAAAATATGAAATAATGTATCTTTATCACTATTTTTCATTGAAAAATTTTCTAGATCATACTTTCCATTCTCATCTGGCCAGAGATACTTCTTTATGTTTATTGCATAAAAGTATTTTCGAGCATTGCGATGATCCTTCTACTTTCCATGATAATTAAGAAATGTGAAGATAAAATTTTCACACACATTCTTCTCAATATGCATTAAATTCAGATTATTTCACAATAAATTAAATTTACAATACAGAAGTTTATAGAATATACTTTTTTTCATCCATTGTTGCATTCTGATTTCACTTGTCGATACATTTGAAACTCATTTCCCACAATCATTCAAATATTTCACCTTACCCAATTCTTTTTCAACTTTTCCAAGTTGTGAAAGTATATTTAGAACCTGTTAACAAATTTTGAGGTGGTTTATGATCAATGAAACCATTTAATTTTGACTTTTTCATCCAAAATCTATAAGATGCATCTAGAAAAATTCAATGACATAAGAAGCACCATTTTCTATTGTGAGGTTTTCATTCAGTCTCAAAATCAATGTTACAAATAGGTTAATCCAAACTTGTTTAAGTGTTCCAACCAGATAAATCCCCAAGTCTAGGGAAGTCACTAATGGTCTATATTAGAGCAGTTTGTGTTTAGAACATTGTTCAAGAATAGGCATCATGTGTCTCAATACCTTTTCTCCATAACTCCTGTAATTATGAAATTAAAGGATAAAAGTATACATAAATATCATTTCCTGACTTTTTTTCCAAGAATAATCATCTAAATGAAAAAATGAATTTGTTGCATACACATCCATGAAGGCAGATTGTAATGGATCAAAACAATCAGCCAAATGCTATAACTGGTACTCAAAGTCCCAAATGGGTTGAATCTATCAACAACCAATCTCAATCGAACATTTCTATGATCATATGAGATATCTGGATGTAATGAATCAAATTTATTCCATGATTTTGAATCTCTTGGATGTCACATTAACCCGTCATTATTATTATCTATAGAATGCCACTTCACATGTTCGATGATTTTCGATTAAATGAGTAATCTTTGCAATCGATGATTTAAATGAAAGTAACATTAAACCTTTGTCAGTGTGTTCATTTTATTCTTCATCATGGTAGTATGTTAATTCATACTTCCAATATCACCCATATATTTCCATCTAAAGAAAGAACATTTCTTGAAATCCTGTCTTCTTTAATCCTCTTCCCAATAAAGAATACAATCATTGGGACACACATGAATTTTTATATTATTCACAAAATGATTGTTAACAAATTTTTTCACATCATAAAAAGACTCAAGGATATTTTCTTAAATAAATTCATCATAGAACATTCAAATATTATAGACAACACTTTATTTGTAATTCCATATAGACATTTGATATGGTACAACTTCAGTTGAAAATAGATGTTTTGAATATTTCCAAAATCCACTATACACCTCTTGATTTCCATAATCAACTAAACCATAAAATACATCTTTATAATCAGTTCATTTTTCACTTATATTAGTCTCTACTTAATCAAGATGGGGATCCAATGATATGTTACAATCTTGATTTGGTTGTCCTGCAGTCTCAAAAACATCTCTTTTCATGTTTCTATTTTTAGCACCCTCAACTGGTTTTTCTGATATTTTTGATATTGATGTTGGTTCCATGCAATGAATAATTCATCATTTATTAGGTTTTAATTTCATTGTCTATTGTCAATGAAGTTTGGAACTCATTCTGTAGATTTACATCAGTGCTCAACCTTTCTATAATGTTTGATTCTCCATACAAAATCCAACATAAATATTGACCAAGGAATTATATCAATATCAAGTGTTCAAAAACTTAATATCTCTTCAACCATCTTCTATATTTACATTTAGTACATGGACATCATATTCTCCCATCAATAGATTGATTGAATATTGAAAAATCTACAAACTCTGACAAACCATTTGCAAAGTGAGGTGTGTTCCTCAGTAATGTGAACCAACTTTTGTCCACATATATCACAAAGTTACTACACATTATTAAAATAAAATTAAAACACATAACTATTACTAAATAGGAAAATAGATTCATATATACTATTTGAAAAAATATTATTATGTTAAATAAGGTTTTCCTATATAAATACAAAAGAAGGGACCAAGAATCAATTTTCATGACTCTACGAGTTCAATCACCAAAATTTTAAAAAATTATATTTATGAAGGGATCAATCATGTAACATAAATTCCTTGAGGTTAAATACCTTTGAACTCAATATGTGTTTTTTTGACACATTAAACAATTGAATCCCATTTTAAAATTCCAATTAAATTCATTCATGTATATGTCATGAAAGTAATATATACCAAATATGGTTCATGAACATTGGCATCATTCTTACGATAGATGAGATGAAAATTTAAAATAATGACTTCCTTAAGAAAATTATATTCCATAAAAAACTCAATCATAGTAGAAAAAAATAACAACAATACCACACCCATGGTAACCAGAACATACCACCAAAATGGTTTTCATGACTCACCTATATATGGTCTATCACAAGATTTAATAAATTCATCAAATTCCCCTATTCCATATACCCAATTTATAAAATTAACTAAATGATATGTTGTCACATTGTAATTCCCCATTCTATAATCATCATATGAGATGAAGTTCGATATACCTAAATCATTCCAAGGCACATGAAAGTGGATGAAAACATAATACAAGGTATAAATCTACATTCTATGGTGAAAAAATATATCAAATTAGAGTATAATACAATTGAAAAATAATGAATACATCTACCACATATCAATGTAAATAATAAAATAACCAAAATTATATAACATATTCCATGAATAATTCCTATTGTCATACAACTAATAATCACCCAAGGGATGATGAAAAGTATCAAATAAACCAAAAAATAAACCACCAGAAATCTAGACCTACATTCATCCTCAGGCCTCAACACACCCTATCTAAAAATATACATCTAGATTTTTAAGATTTATCCACTAAAGTTGATGTGATTAACTAAAATCTAAATATAAGGTATGCATTACCATAGGGGTTCCCGTGAAAGGTGTGAGAAATACATATCAATAGGGCATTACCAAGTGCCCCTAGTATATTCAATCATATTCATGTATACATGAAGAATAAAATAAACATTCAATATAAGATCATTATATTTAATGTTAAAACATATAAAAACCATGAATTCTTATTAAATGGTATGAAAATCATCTTTGAATATTTTTTTACAAGTAATAATGGATGGAACACCAATCTAATTTACATTGTTCTCAGAATGACTGCAAAAAATATTTTAAAGATATAAAATTTGTTAAATACATTTTTTAAGGGTTTTAAACCAATAAAAGAACCTAATATTTTAATAAAATCTATTTATAATGATTACTTATTAATTTGTGACATATAGTAAAAGACGCCACAGATATATGAGGGCTAGTTTTCACTGAATGACCAAAAATGTAGTTTTATTATTTTAATATTCTTAAAAAATGAAAGTAATGTTTAAAACATTTAAAAAGACCATCGATTGATTTTTAAATTTCACACGGGATAAATTTTTTAACCATTTAGCAGTGGTTTATAAAAATTCACCACAAAATTATTTAAAAAAAACTAGCGTTGGTTTAGTAAACATCAACTAAAAACTATTACTAACTGTGCAATTATTTTAGTGATACCATGTTTATTTTCCATTTTTATAGTAGGACAATGTTTTCTCTAATATCCATGAATTAGAGTAATATGAAATCATCTAGGTCCTTAAATGGAATGGAAATTTGGTTTCTCTAAGATGAAGGGAATATATTTGAAAATTCATCATTCTTCACTTGATTCTCTATTTTAATGAGTTGTTTTTTATACTGAATGTTTTTATTTAAACTCATCTTATGTCAATCATCATCCCTTAAATGGGTATTGACTTTATTCATCCAAACTAGTTGAAAATTATCTTTAATTATATAGTATTTTGAATGCTATAGTTTTTTAACCCTAAAAAATAAGGAAAGTATTCTATTTAAATTTTTTTATGTTGATATGAGAATGTATCATTTAATTAAGATTAAATTATAGTACATTACATGAGTATTTCCTAAATTTTGAAGGGTAAAAATGGTGCTATAATTTTTTTTTTCGAACACAAACTCCATAAGTGAGCAATATTACATATTCTTCTCAGGTTTTTTTGGAACCAACATTTAAATAATGTAATTTTTTTCTATTATTTGTGGGTGATATTATTTTAATTTTTGAGTGAAAAAAATCATCAAAATAATTCAATTTCTGTAGTGTTTATCTCAGTTATATTGGTTAATCTATCTAGTTTTTATAATCTAGAAACATTATGACTCATGTTACTATTTTCTGATAATATTTATAATGTAATGGATATTTTTGTCATAAAAATTACAGTGAAAAATGTATAAAAGTTTTATAATGTGTCTATACTCTATAATAACATGTTTCATAACCTATGCATGATCAAGAATCATCATTTTCAACCAAACTATTTTTTAGTAAGTGTATAGAAATTAACATGTGTATAAAAAAGGTTTACAATTTGTAATAATTATATGCAATATAGTCTATGTATAACCAATGTTTCCTAATATTCAATATACTTCTAATAAACCATTATTTTTATTTACAATTAGTGTATAAACAATGTATTATTTTATTTTTTTAACCTTCAATCTTTGTATAATCTTAGTTGATGATTCATTAATCTAGCATAAAACATGAGTTCATATCTAATATAAACTATAAAATCCACCCAAAACTAGAGGTAAAATATAATCATGTATATTATCCATTGTAGAATTAATGTAGACCATTTTCATATCCTAGAGTTACGATGAATTAAAACATCTATTGGTGAGAAATAAATCAAATCATACAAGAAAACAACATTTTAAATAATTCTCACATGAAATATAAATACTTAAATATATATTTATATGATTTCATTATATGTATTGGTATAATAATATATATCCCAATCATGTATCAAAAACCTAGAGAATCATTACAAACCATGTGAGATTCACTCGGTAGAACATCCCATGTGAGAGTTATTCACAAGGTTTCCACTAATAAATGCATTTGTTTCCCTAAAGATGTGTGCTACCCATGAAGATATATCATATGTGTATAAAAAAACTAGATACCCTCTATACATATGGTCACCCACACAACTTGTAATAAACCATTTTATTAAACCATCAATATCAACCAATTCTAGAAAAAACAAAAATAATTTGTTCAGTGTGTTACCTTCACTTACCAATTGAACTTTTATGGGCGGCATGATGTGGGTCGGGATTGGTGGTGAAGGTCCGCGAGGTATGGAAAGGCAAGGTACAATGAGGTGAGGTGAGCCGAGGGATGGTGAGATGAGGCGAGGTGCAGAGAGGCGAGGCACGACACGATAAGGTGTAGAGAGGGCCAACGATTGGTGGTGATGGGTGGCAACGAGGCTAGGACTTTGGGGAGTCGGTGGGGTGGGGGTCAAGGTGTCTAGTGGTGGGGGTGTAGGGGGACATGGAAAGTTTTGTGTGTGTTACATTTTTTAACATTTAAGCGGTTATTTATAAAAAACGGCAGTGAAATTATTTAAAAAAATTAGAGGCGGTTTAGCAAACTACCACTAAACGCTCAGTTGGTTTTATTGTCCATATTCCACCCTCTAATGTATTAAACTTCTTAGATTTGTCCAACTTCTATTGCCTCATTTCATGACACAATATATTAATATTTGTAAGAATTTTTGGTGACTGGTTTTTTAAAAATTATTCATTAGCACCAAAATCACACACCCATCCTTATGAACATTTTTTATTTACCTAGGGATCAGTGATAAGAACATTATATGGTGTGATTCTCTTTGATAGAGGAAACATAGTGATTCCCGTATCTTATATTCTAGGACCAAAAAAATCTTCATCCCCTTAAATATAATTATATTACATGATATCAAAATCCATGTAGGATTTCTAAGTGAATAATTTTCTCAAGAATTTCTATGTATTACCAAGTAAAAAAATCCATTCATACAAATTCATTTTATTAAAATAACATTAAAATATACAATGATAGTCCAAGATGTATTAATTTAAACTACACACCCATTTAATTCTTTGTAATAAAATGTTAAACTAAATGTATCCTAAGTCTAAGATAAAAAATTGTTAAACTTTGTGGAACATACATCCTTTTTATATGACATAAAACAACATTATGTGTGTTAAAAACTCCCCAGACATGTGTTAGAGTGTGACATGAGTAGTTTTTCAATTACATATTATTTCTCACACCAACCATGACTCATGTTATCTTATAGGTCTTGGTTAATTTATACAAGAATAATGATTGAGATGACCCCTATTTAAAGGCAATAAAAACAACACAGAATCAATAATATAAAAACATTCAGATTTTTTGGGAGACTGTACGGGACTTTTCTTCCATGTAAATGAGTCAGATCAATATAGAAGCACTCAATGTGTTTTTTCTTCCTCCATATATTGGAAAAAAATTATTCCTATTTATATAAGATATGTAGTGACACACATATCTCCTGTATTTGGTCAAGATACAATCATAATACCAATAATGTCCCATATATTATTTTTGTTATATAATCCTCATTCTATTTAGGTTTAGATTACTAACCTTTATTGATACCAATATAAGGTGATCTTATGTTCCCCCATATTAATATGAACATGTGTGTCTTGATTCCCATTACTAAAGGATACATAATGAATCCTTGATCTCCAATCTGGGGCTCATCCACAAATCCCAAATTAGAATTATCTTTTTCTCATAATTATTGGATTTTTTTATTCACATGAAGTGCACCTCCATAGTTTTTGGAAAAATAGGAATCCATTTCATTTTTACAAATGAGTAAGATATGTGTAAAAACTCAAATAATAAGGAACTCATTGTATGACCATAAACTAAATATATTCTTCGTCCCTTTCAAATGATGTTAAACTATGCGTATGAGTCACATTTAGTAACACTTGAAACATCTCAGAGTAACCCACCCTAGTATACCTAGCTTCGTCTATGTACATAGAAAGTATACTAAGCTTGTGGGTCTTTATCTATAAACCTATACTTGGTAAAAATATACCCTTTCCTCTATGAGAGATCCAGGTATGTATAGGGGTATTTTGTGAAAACTACATGTGTCTTGATTCCTATTACTATAGGATTCATATAGATTATCAATTTTTTTCAATCTTTACCTTTGAATACTCATCACATATATACTATTTCTCCTTACACAAGAGTATAATCCATTTTAGAGTCACCAGTGAATATTGTGTTTGCATCTATAAGTCTACACAAGGGAAATAATTCCCCCAAATAATATTTTTTCAAATAGTGTGCAATTTTAAAACATGACATGACTTCCTAGTCACATGACATTACACTACAATACATATGGTCCACCCTATAATACTTTTAATGACTTAGGGTAGTATGTGTGACATGACTCACTTTTCCATATATGAGAGCTAGATCTGTGTAAGATTTAATGATGTATGGGATTAACACATAGTTAAAATGATACATTATTCCTAAAATTCATTGTGTATGGTCCCCCAATATTCATATTTGGAAACACATTGGATCATTTACTTGAATAAAACTATGGGGTTATTTATATTTCCAATCAAATACCAAGATATTTAAGTGACCCTCCCCTATATTTGAGATATATTAGATCATGTATATTCATCATATCAAAAATTTAATGCCATGATTATTTTTATTATTGGTTATATTGTGATGTCCAAATTACCAGACCCATCCATAAATCCCAATCAAACCTATACTCTATGATAGTGTTTGAATCATAATTCATCTACGTTATAGTTTCTATCCACATTTTTACATCAATTTTGGGTTTGATTTCATATTTTTCATGATCCATATCTATATAAAGTAATTCTCATCTCCCAAAATAATTCTCTAGAATTTGGGGTTTCCCATTAAATTCCCCCTTTCCAACATATTATATAGATATATAGAAAAATGATAAGAACTATGTGTGATTTGATTCCTAATATAACAGGACATGTCGTGACAACCAAACCCCTTATCCTAGTCCCTACCAAAAATTCTATCACTATCAAAATTCATTCTTAATATAAGAGACTATGTCCTCATCACATGATGCTAAAATGCCTAAAAAACATGTTACCTTTTCACCTGATGTAAAATTTAATCACTCATTAGTCCAATAATCATGACCATAAATTGTGTGAACCCTTTCCTGGGATAACCTATTTTGACCTTAGAAACTCATTCAAATCAGTTTTCCCTTTTCCATGGCTATATATATTTTTATGAACACTTTTTATTGAATCATTACAACCTATATACCACAATGAAAATTAGGTTGGCTATCATGACCCATAGGTCAATGTAAAGTAATAGCAAAACCTTCACTTCAACTTCATATCATGAGGGTTGGGGAAACAAGGATTTTATAGAATATGGTAGAACAACCCCTTTACATAGTAGTGAGTGAGATTGAATCTGATAGAGAAGTGTGCCTTTCAAATATCTATTTCTTTGTGAGATACCCTAATGTTGTGAATTATTACGTGTGTTCCAAATTGCCAAACCCTTTTCCCCAAATATTATTCTATATCCATGAATTTTAGAACATCGCCAATAAGTATGATGAAACTAGAGACAATGAAATTTTATAGGTAAATAAAAAAAAATTTATTCCCCCAAGACAGATCTAAACGAATTAAGTCCAAAATCTCTTTATAAATGGATGGAATATCAACTTAGAGATGGTGTTATTTCAGAAAAAACCTTTGGATAAAATTTGTATACCCTTTTTTTAGATATCTGCATCTGTGGGAGGCCTTGGTTTTGAAGGTTCCAAACTATAAAGTTGCACTTCATGGGAATTTGTTTACACCAAATTGTTATTCACAAGGAGATAATGGATTTAGAATAATGGGTCCAAACCTAGAATACTATGTAATTGAATCCTCCCAAATGTAATTTAGGTAAAAGTTTATAATTTGGAGTATCAACCAGCTGTATTCTATCAAATAGAGTCATACAGTCCATATTAAGAACAAATTCCAAGAATTGAGGGAAGGAAGAGGCATAATTGGAACTAATGTTAGATAATGGGAACCTAGGGGTGTAAAGTGTAGAAATAGAGAATTTTTTAAACCAAAAAGATATTTCACCATTACTAATGATCCAATAGGAATTTTTTACAATTATTCTAGTGTTGTGGTGAATCTCAGACCAAATGTGAGAACCCATTGTCCCCTCATAATATTAGATATAAGATCACAAAAATTTTTATTTGATTAAATTAACCCATATATATTGCCCTAAAAAGTATCCTTAAGCAATATTGACCTATATGCATGTAATATTTTCATACATGCTTCTGATATTTATGCCCCCTTCATGAACTACTTTAGAAAATTTTTGTCTGATGGTATAAAAATTCGTCCCTTCAAGATGAGAATCCTAGATAAAGGTGCTAAGAGTTTTATCAATCATTCTAATTATAGAATTTGGATCCTTAAAAACTAAAAAACCATATATTGGAACAAACATCATGATTGTAAGATTTTTTGATATGTGAGAAACCTCAAGGGTCCAATGGAATTCACATCACTTGAGTGGGAACATCCTCTATGTTCATGTTAAATTTTCTAGTGAATTTTTTCTCCCTAAGAAAAGCATCGAAATATGATGTATTCTTGTCACCCTCCTTTCTCCATTTAGATATTGATCATTCTCTATCCAAACATTATTATTTTAATACAGAATATTCAGGAATTTTTCAGTTTTGGTAGAAATGAAAAAAGTTATTATCATCCCATAGGTCCTATATCTGATTATCAAGATGATTAATTTCCTTGAAGATATCCGGAGTATAGAAATACTAATAAGGTTGAATATTTTTTCATCTAATGATATCCACTTTGAGTCTTTAAAGTATATTTGGGAGAATCTCCCAATGGTACCCCTACATGGGGTTGACCAAGAAACATGAACCATTTATTTAAATATTAAAACCTCCATTGATTTTTTATATTAAAAAAAATTATCATCCAGAAAATGATTATTTAATTTCGAGGATCACAGGTGAATGGTTGGAGAAAGAATGAGAAAAATTTCTAACACATGATTTAGAAAAAGAACCAATTTATTTTAGATTTTCTAAAAATCTATCGATTATATTAAAAAAATTTCTTGAGCCTTACTTATTGTTACACCAAGTAAACTTATCCACAGTGAATTCTAGTTCAGAAAATTTATTTTGAGTAAAAGAGGATTTGAAATATTCAATTTACCTACTTAATGAGAGACCACACACATTTTATGATGTTTTTTAAAAAATGGTGTTGAATTCACCCCTTATAAACTATGAAACTAGTCTGGGAATGAATGATGATAGAAAGTTCTAAAGAGTTTCTCTATCACCACCTTAACTTCTGGAATAAATGATATACATATTAAAAGATGTTTGGTGTTTACTAACACACATTAAGGTTTTTTAAGAATATACATTAATATATTCCACATAATCTTATAAATTCTATGAGATCCATATATGTTAGTTGGTAGGATAGTAATTCAAGATACTTATCATACAATTTTTTTTGATAAAAACTTCTGTAGTTTGGATTCTTTTCATGGGTTCCATAACTGAAAGTAGAGAAATTAAATTACTCCCAATTACCTTGATCATGTAATTAATCTTTATGAGGGATCCAATGCCCCTAGAATTCTATATCAATATATAGATCATGAATCTAACTTCGGGGATGCCTAAAGAACTGAGACACCATTGGTTTGGGAATCACTAATAATTTTGGAATTATTCTTGGATAAGGTGATTATACTATTTGGAGTAAGGGGAAGATATTTAGAGTTCTTCTTTCTGTTTCCTAGCATGGGAAGGGGGAAGATCCTTGCCAATAGATTAAAGTGGGATAAAGTAATTAGGAAATCCAATGGAATCCAATATATAAATATAGGGAGAATACCTTTGAAATGTAGGAGAAATGACATATATAGGGACCTTAGGAACTAGGATGGACAAAATATCTAATAAGATATAGAGATTAGAATCTCAAAAACTAGGAGAATAGGAGACAAGGACATCTAGATAGATTGATAAAATCACTTCAAAAGGATAGGTGAATGAATTTTTAGCAGTAGAAGTTGGTTTTAGGAGGCATATGGTCGAACCTTTGGGGTTTTGAGAATTTTAGGGGCTTGTAAACTAGAGGGGTGTCCCTTGAAAGAAAATTCATCCATAGTCAAAGGATCCCCCACATATAATTTTTTTTGTACTTAATTAGAATAAATCTAGAATTGACACCAGAAAACTATTCTTGTATCCAACACCTATAGGATCTCAGAGAAGGATTCCTTAGGATTCATTCCTAGAAAACTTATAACCATGATCCAAAAAGGGGCCCTTCAAAGTATTCTTTTCTAAGGGTATCTTAATATCACCTAGGGGTTGGGACATGAAGCTAGGGTTCTTGTATATGGTTTATTAATTCCTTTTGAGAGAGAATCAGGATAAAATCTTAAAGATATCAAATATATAATTATTTTTACATAATAGAAAAAATCATACCCTACTATTAGAAGAATTATATATGGGATAGGGGAGGCCAAATAAAGTTCCATATAGATTCAATCCACTATAGTGTGCTCTATCCAGATGAAGGATATGTCAACAAATAAGAAACAACCAAACATAATTTTAATGGTGTTTATAAAAGTAGAATTATGAAACAATAGCGGAATCCAAATAAGAGGAATCCATAACACAACCAAAGATAAATATTTTCCTTGTTGAGAATCTAGGGTCCATTAGAGAAGGGGAAATCTCTGACAACCACAAGAAAAATCCTCCTTGGCCCAGGATTGGATGAAATGCTACTCCAATAAAAGACAAATTCAATTAAATTTATTATTCAGGGTAAAAACCATATCCAAACCAAAGATATCAATGGAGTTGAAGAAGCTATAAAATATTATTAGGGAGCCACGATTAAATCCAAACTTCATAGTCAGAGACCAATGATGATAGAGGGAAGCCTCTACAAGATTTTCTTCCATAATCAATAGAGTTATATATCTTTACAAAAAATATCTATCTTTCAGTTCCATTTAGATCTATGTGACTAGAGGGAGTGAGGAACAATATATTGAGTGATGATCTCTAGCCACCACTTATTTGAAGGAAAGAGGGTCAAGAGGAACAAGGGAGACCATGATTCATGAAAGAGGGGAAGAGAATACAAGACATTGAATTTCGACACATGGTAATACACCAGAGATTGTGGAAATTGATCAAGAAGATCTACAGGGATATCCCAAAATGAATTCTCATAAGAACTTAATTCCTATAAGGGAATAGCTAATTCCTAAGCTAGGGGAACAAAGGATTCACCACTAGGAATGAGCTAAAATTTTGAAAATACTAAAGGTTTATGACATGTGTTCCTTTAATGATGTCCCCCTATCATTCCCAACATATTTCCTTTAATTGTTGTACATCCCCTATAACATCACATTAGAAACCATCATGTAAATATAGTTAGAGGTCTTCCCTATCTTGCTTGTCCCATTTTATCATAATTTTATTAATTTAATTCGAGTTGTGATTTACACATTTTGAAACCTTGATATTCAAACAGATTCAATTTTCATTGATGTTGCATAGTTTTATATAATACCCATTTTCAAAATGAGGAGTGTGACATATCTTTTCCCCATCACAATACCTTAAACCTATTGGTTCTTAATTCCCTATCCGCATGACCCGAAACAATGTGATATTTGGAACATCCCATATAACCATAAACTATTTGGAGTGGGATAAGTAATATGTCCTTAATCTATGTAATGACACTTTTTTAGGTAGGAGATCCTCAAATCATATTGTATTTTCTTCAGTTAACTATAAATTTCTTCCCCATATCCTATGTTAGCCAAGACCTCATCCATTTAAACCATAATTTCATGAAAATATTTTTCAATATATTTACACAATACATCACACTTCATATTTTGAGTTCTTAAATCTATATACATATCTAACAAAAATTAGTAATGAATATATCTAACTCTAAACGATGCCTTTGTTTAGTAATTTTTTGGTCCTCTATCCCTGGCCTTAGCAATGAGATGCATTTACATCCTAAGAGGAGGATTCCTCATACCCTATATACCTTCAATAGAATTACAGTGGAACATATCACCTGAATATAGTTGGTGGTCATCCTTAGAATGAATGTTCTATTCCACCTTTCTTGATTTGAATAATTGGGGTAATGATTTATATATCACCATGATTCATTAAGAGGTTCCAAGTTATTCTCCACCTCTCATTACTTGGATTATCCACTTTGATAAGGGGGATAAACCTTTTAGGGATGGTATTTTGAGAAAAAAATAAACCCCTTAGGGTGGATAGGATTGTTTAAGAGAGGTTTGAGCTAATTTTGTGCTGAACAATAGGGATTTTGCTGTGAGGGGAAGTGAGGAGATGAGATCCCATATTATAAGTAGAAATGGGTGGTATTTTTTTAAATACCCATAAATTTCTATTAATGGGAAGTTAGTATCAAGGAAACTGGCACCAAAATTGAGAAAAAAATGATCAAGGCTTCAACCACACATTCACACATATTTTTTAAACTTGTTTGAGGTCATTACTATTTTATTTTCTCCTTTACCATTTTAGTTTTTACTATAGTAACTATTTTTCACCTAAGTAACATATCATTTATATGTAAAAAATAAAATATCCCTAATTCTATAATTTGAACCTATTTTTTAAATTATTTAAAACCATATAATTTTATTTAATTTCTTAAAGTAATAATAACTAAGTTAAAATAATATATACATAATGCATTAAAAACATTTTCTGGAGAAAAATATTACTTAGGTTCTATAACATTAAATATTCTTTCGTAAACTATAATCAATATTTCTAAATTTATAATATAACTAATAAAAGGAATATTTTTTTAGAAATTGTTTTCATAAAATTTTAAATAATTCCTATAAACTAATAATTTCATAAAATACATAGTATTTCTAAAAATAGTATATTTAACTATTAACCTATTTTTTAAAAAAAAATATGAAAAATCAATCTTAAGCTAGTATTTATATTATAAATCTAAAAATGGTGACAGTTTTTTCAAATTCACATCCTAAAAAATTATATAATTTATTTTTTATAATAAAATTTGAAATATTTCAAAAATATTATTTTTATAGAAAAATAACATTGGGTATATTAACTATTTTTTCCTATAAATTTATAATTAACCTATTATTAATAAATTATTTATATATTCAATATATCTTGTTATTATTCAATCATAAGAAACTTATTTTCTTGAAATAAATCCAATAATATGAAAAATACATTTTTATTCATAATGTTAATTTAGAAAAAAAATTCAAAAAGAATATAAATTTATGATATATCAATACATTTAAAAAATTTATTACATTTTGGGAAAATAAAAATATCAACTAATGTAACCCCTTATGATCTCTATTTAATACCTACACATTAGATAAGAACTGGTTATAGTTTCATGTGGTAGTTCAGCAGGCCTGGATCTTGTGGAAATATCTGCAAGCTTGAACGTCTCCTCTATACAATTTTGGTCTAACCATAATTAGTCAATTTTATCTTGTTGTTGGTTTTCGGAAAACCCTATTGAATATACCACCATTTTTTCTTAGAAAAAAAGATTTTTATGGACTAATTTAACTTCTAAATTCTATTTATTATTTTTTTATTTATTTTGTGATATGGTTAATTTAATTTATACCAACAAATTTAATATCTATGTTTTAACAACAATATTTAATATTCAAAATATATCAAGTCATTTTTATTTCAGTTTTTCATAATGTTTGAAACACAGTATTTAATATATTCTTTATTTATAAATAATATACATTGAATATTATTTCATTATAAATAGATAATTATGAAAAAATTGTTTTTCATTCATTAAGGAAAATGAAGAGGAATATACAAAAGTTAGAGTATCACTTCATAATAAGGACATATCATAATATCCCACCCACATGGAATAAAAGTACACTAATTGATTATAATGCTTTATTAATATCATTTTGAGGATCTTTCAGCTTCATATCCTTAGTTTCTTCAACAGAATGAAGATCCTCTACCTCATAAGAATCACCCTTTTATCAAGATTAGATTCTGTAAGTAGAATGTGGTTCTCAACCATCTCCCAATTAGCCTTGTCTAGTTACTTCCAATAAAATTCCACAAAAATAGATACTTCATTAATCAGTCGTCATTATTATATTGTCATCTCTACATAATGAGCCTCTTCTTGGGATATATTCATTTCGAAGATAGTGAATTATTTTGTTAATCTTTTCCTAAGGAGTTTTTATGATTCTTCTTCCCACTACTATATCTGAATAAACCACTTTACATAATTATGTATCTTTTGGTAATAAAACCTATTATAACCAAGTGTTGTAAACATTTTATGGAGCTTTTGTATCTTCTAAAACCGAATTTCCAAAGGATTATGAGAGATCAATATCCATATGTCTCACTATACATATTTACATCCAAATGAAATCCATCAAGATATTCCTAATCAGGTTAGGAATAATTATAAGAAGGTGGGATATATTCAAGGATGAATTCTTTCAATGAGGTCCTAGTATTTACACCTTATTAATGAGTTGTCCCCATTTTAATTGATTTCCTTGTAATCTACATTGGTTGAGATTTCATGGAAGATATCATTTGGGTTGAATTTTTCTATGAAAAAATTACTAAAATATATATCTAGAGTATTTAAATTAGTAGATAATGACATAAACCAAATGATTAGTGAAGTGAAGATAAATAAAGTTTTTGTTTGATTTCATCCAAAAAAACATTGATCTCCCTAACTATTGTCACCCCTTCAGTAAGAACGGTGGTTGGATCACCTTATAATACTTAACATAATGGAATTTTTAATGAAGCATCCATCACCAATGGTGTTAGAACCTTAAACAAAGAAACATGCTTGGATGGTATGTCTAGATTATCACCCTTAATAGTTGTTTATAAGAGTTAAAATGGGTTATAATTATTATAAGGGAGATTAATGAAACTCAAAACCACTGATATACTTCTAGAGATAAATTCACCACAAAAAGATCAGTGGGGGAATAATTAGTTAGATCCAAAGTCTCTATCTGGTCATATAAGGGTATGAAAAGTATATTGATGATGGCTGAGGCACTATGATCGAAAATTGGTTCATATTAATCCTATTATTCGACCATCATTGACACTCCCACTTATATCCCTTCAGGATGTGTAGACATCATTTTCTCATCAGTAGTTGGTACTCTCAAATCTAAAACTACTATGGTGTCATCCACCTACATTGGATCATTCTAGATGAGGTTCAATATAGCTGAGTCTCTCCTTTATTTAGATTTTACTATTATCACTCCCTCATAATTCAATATTGGAAGGATAGATTCTATAGGTCCTTGAAGAGCTGATGCACTAGAATCTTGAACCTCTATGGAGTCACCCAATAGACATGGATCCATAGGAAAAATTATTAATCTAGTCTAGTACTCATTTAGACATGACCTCCAGTGAACATCTCTTATCATAGCATCTATGGACACCCTTTTTTAGAGTTTGGAAGATATAATATTTCAATTATTTGATACTCATAGATTTTGGAACATATTATAGTATCTACAAAAAACAATTCTTTAATAATAAGTTTTAGAAACAACTTGAGATATAAGTAATAAATTAAAATACACGTTCATCATTCAAGAGGGAAGACATGTTATAGATTTTTCTAACCTCTTATTAAAATTTTCTTATGAAGATAGTCCCATGAGAGGATAATCTAGTGGTTTTGTGGGAGGAAAATATCTATTGGGATCAATAATTATTACTCGTATATGATCCTCAATAAAAGGGGATTCCTAATCTTTAACTTGTTCCTCTAGAGGAGTTCCTTGATTGGTCATCTCCCCTATAGTTGAGTAAAATGGAGACATGATGGGTGGTATTTATTCATCTAATTTCAATATAGGTTGGGAAATTTGTTAGTTAATTTCATTTAATGATAACATGAAGTTTCATAGAGTAAAATTGTATTGCCTCTCCTAATTTTTTTTTCCTCATCAGCTGTAACCGAAAGATAGGCCAACGTATCAATGACCTGATTTGGATAAATGATATTACCATTATAGAATCTAAATATGAAATCAAGGTTACTAATTTATCCTCTAACCTCCTTGGGATTTTCTTCAAAAGAGACACTTTTAGGGTAATTAATATGGTTGAAACTTTTTAATGTGATCTCCTATTTCAGGAGTATCCTATAGATCTCCTCCACAGAACACAAACTTATAAATTCATCCCATTCCTTTTATAAAATTGGAAATGTATATTCAGCATGAATAGATGGAGGTGAGGTAACCATTCTTTTTAAATAATAATTATCCAACCATCTTACCTACTTTTTGGGAATATGAGAAATTAACATTTTTATGGGGATGGTTAATTGTGAGTCTTCTGACCCCCACCTATGGTGACTACTACTCGTCCTCCTAAAATATTATTAGAATCTTGAATAAGGACAACAGTTTAACCAATTTACCATCAAGGTATGAGAAGGTCCATGTATTATTTTAGTTCTGGGAATGTAAGACTATAGTATCATCAGGTGGAAGAACTACCCAAATTCCCATATCCTCTCATGCAATCATAATCCAAAATTTTATCATAACCAATAAACACGACTAAATTCCCACATCATTAGGGGGATCAATATACTTTTTCTCAATACAGGTGAACTATCACCAGAATATTCAATGTGAATATCCCTCAAAGATCATATCCTAATTGATTTTGGAAATTGAGATTCATTCTTTTAATGATAAGAGATATTCTCACTCTTTATGGATACTAATTTAATTTTATATTATAACACCAGTCATAGGAATATATGTTTTGAATAAGAAATGGTTATTCTGATTCAATAGACATTTCACTCCATTCTCATTAAACATAGATAGGTTTACACTAATTATAAACTATATATATGGCCTGAAGTTTCCCCTTGGTATTAGTTGATCATTCAAGAACTCATAGACCCCCATGTGAGATTTTATTTACCACCAAAGAACATGGAATATATGGAAAACATGAAATTGAACTTCCACCTAAAAATGAGAGTAAAAAAGATGATATAAATTTTTCAAATAGTGAATGTCTAAGTTGATGTTTTTTTGGATTCCAAATGATCTATTGATATTAACCAATAAACATCTTCAATTCCATCATTATTTTGGGTGGGTAAGTTCATTGGCCTTTGAACATCAGGATCATGGTCATTTGATGAAATTAAATCTTGAGCTCAATCCATGAAAGTAATATGAAACTTTGGATAAAGCACTTCTCTTAATATATTCCAAACCATGAATTTTTTTCTCTTTCATGCAAAATAATATTATACACATCATTCCATATAGAGTAATGAGGGATTAACTAATCATACATACCCCCCCCCCCACTGATAGGTTCCCCTATAATTATATGGATGTCATAAAGACAAATTATGGCATCCTCATGCTCCTGGTAGAATGTATAAGTATCCATAATCCATCTGATGAGAGTGTTCTAGAGGATGTATGTTTTTCACTGTGAAAATGACTGTGATACCCAAACATCCTCTTATAATACAATAACCCATAGATATTTTCCAAATTCTATGTAGCTTTATCCCACCTAGAAGGTCCATCCCTAGTCTATATCAAAACAACCCACATGTCAAAGATCCTAACTCCTTGACCATCCCATAATTTGATCAGTTGTACCATTATTAAGGATATAAATATAGTTTTGAACAACTAGATTTATTTCCCATCATAATTACACCAATTTCATGTGATTAACCTATGATGTATCTTTTAGATAGATCAATATCATTAATGAATATTCCCTTAAATGAGAATTGTTACTTGGGAACTCTCTCGATGATAGATAATCCAAGTGAATTGTTTATTCTAGGATAAAATGTTTGGATGGGGACATTAGTCAATTGTTTGAATCCATAAATGAGTAACATGTATGATATTGTACAATCATGAAAACTTGATCCTATAATTTTTAATAATAAATGATGTCCAAAACATACTTGTTTCATAGAACTACTTTACCACTTTTAATCATGGAATTCCTCCTCTCCTCAATGGTCCAAATAATTTATTCTAGAGTCCTTTTTTTTTAAAAGAAAACATTATTCAAATTTAGAATAACTTCATGTATAAAAACTAATAAAATTATATTTTTCACATATCCATTATTCAATCCGCATATGAAAAATGTGATTTATATGGTCAATTCATGATCCCAATGATTAGTACGAGAATTTTAGGGTCATTACACAAACCATGTGGCTGATATAAAATGAACAAGTTCCATTAATTTCCATATATATGGTTTTTCATCCTTACTATTTTTTTAAAAACAGAATTAATGAAGCATTCATCCTTTGAAATGTCATAGCAAAAACAAATAGTTGTCCAGATAATCAAAAAGTAGGTTCAAACAAGAAATAATAAATTTGGTGTCCCCAATATAAATTTATTTATGGTATTTATTAGAAAATGGACAAAATAGATTCCCTATAGACTAATCAAATTTCTAGAAATGACTATTATTCATGTCTATCAAAACTCATTCTGAGGGGGTGTTCATTTTTTAAGGTTCGTAATGTACTTAAAATCAACGTGGGAAGATAAAAATGTGATAAATGAAAACTCCCTTGAAATTGAAAAATGAAACAATTCAGTAAAGGAAAAAATAAAGGATGATTTTATTATTAAATATTATAGGGTTTTTATAGTAATTATTTTGGACACATAGTATCCACACTATCACCAATGTATTTCATTATTAAAGACACCAAAAATATCGTATACGGTAGAGAATTAGCAATTTGAGGCCCACCATGCACCCCCTATGCGATGCAAAGGAAGTAATTTGGAACCCAGCACAAATTCCCTAGTCAAACTTTGTCATTTATAGAGGAATTTAAATGTCCTATATGACCTAGAAGCACCCTGTGAACCAATGTCATATGTAAAAACAAGGTGGTGATTCTAGTCGACTTGTGATTTTCCTTCATTAATGGTAATGTGGCCTCTATTATAGGAAGAATTTCACCTGAAGCATTCTATAAATAACCCATACCCACATCATTTAAGACAAACAATGTATCAATAGATTATTTTTATAAATATTGACTTAGAACTTCAGGAAAGTCAAAAGAGCTCCCCAACATTGGTTAATGAGAAAATCTAGCTAAATAAAGAGTTAAACTTAGGGACAGAATATGGTTAGAGATTAATGAAGGGTTTCCTTCATGAAGCCCATATGTGAACCCCCTGTAGGGATTAACCTTATGCAATACACTCGAACTAAACTCATAGAGGGAATATTGCATAAAACCCTTTATGAATCCTCCTTAAAACTATTCCCAATACAGATAACCTATTTCATTCAATACTCCTCCTATGTAAACTAGATTCCCTTGAATGTACCCATAACCCTCTTCTTTAGGGTTTTAGATCATATGTTTTTTGTCCCTCCATGACCTCTTTTCCAATCAACCAAATGATGGGTAAAAGGACCTCTTAATTTTCCTACTAATTTTACTTACATGGGTCTTGTTATCTCAAAATACCTTTATGGATTAAATTTAACAAGGTCAAAACATAGAAAATCACATATAAAGAACTCTCCCAAAACCTCCTAAAAATCATGATCAAGTCATCAGATGCATCAAAGTTCCCTCCATCGATCATGTATTCACATAATAAAATAAATATCCTAAAAAATAATCCCCAAAATATGGGACTCATGGGGTAACCACAATCGTGTATTCCATTGATAATGCAGGTTCCTATCTGGAGGAAATTGTGACATTTTCCCTAGCTCATGCATAAAAACCTGGCTAGCCAAGGTCTGATCCTAATTGGTCTGGGGTCTTGGATGGTGAATTATTCCAATAAACAATCAATGAGAACAATGGGAATCATCCTCTAGTTAAATCCCCATCCACGATCCCATTAATTGTTTCATCCCCTTAAACTATCATTGAGTTGGTCCACACATAGAAGGGTAGAACATGCCCTTGCATAAGTCCCACATGTAATTTTTATTTCCTCTCCCACATAATAAGTAGGCCTTTTCTTTATTATTATTCCCCAACTAATCATTCCCCCTTCATAATATCTTCATAAAAGTTCATTTTTGATCCACATCAGGGTATCACCATATGTGTAATCCCCATTCATCACTATATTTACTTCCCTTCCTTAACACACACATTCCAGTTCAATGATGTAAATCATCCTAACAATATCCTTACTGTATGATGTTAAACTACATGGTATGGTCTTATAACATGATATTAAAATATGCCACACAAACTATATGTGATTTTATTTCTATTAGCTAGGAAATGTTGGATTCCTCTACAAGGTTTAAACCCAACATCTTTATATATTACCCTATTAGACCACTTATCCAATTGAACAATTTCATGAGTAAAGGGTTATATTCCTCAGGGGTACTAAAATCATATAACCCTCACTAGGTTATATTACCTCTCAGACTCAAACTCAAATATTAATTGGGTTGTACCCTCAAGGAAAACCAACATCAAAAAATATTATTCATTTACTAGGTTCATATTCCCTATAAATACTTCGCATTGATCCATATTCTTGGTGAGACTAAAAATAGAATCCATACCCAATATTCAATTTTTTTTTATTTGGCCACACTCCTGATTAAATAATACCCCACTTCAAGGGATACACTCTCTCTAAGAATTATAATATTTTTATCCTCTAGTATATATTCTTTATGAGACCATATATATCATCATCAGATAATATTTCTGAGGAACTATATAACTCATCCTCATTGGGAAACATCCTCTTCAAGGTCAACTATAGAGGGATGATAATGCCTATGTTGTACACCAATGATTTCTAATCATCAAACACATTCAATTACATTCTTCCTAACATTAAACTACTTGGAAGAAATCAGGGGTAGATATCATAACAGTCACAATCATGGTCCTCATCACATGGATAAAAAAGGTATGACATATCCCATTAAGTGGAACCGTATTAAATGGGTTTTGATTCCCTTAATAGGGATTTATAGGAATACTTTTACATGATATTGATATGAATACCAAAACACCTATTGCATCCCTAGATGATAAAAGTTTCTAGAGTGAAAAACATTGTGGCTTTATACCATAGTCGTATTAATTAATAATTGAGGGATGTAGAACCTTTTATAAACATATATTTTCACATAAATGAATAGTTTCAATAAAGTCACTAATATGAGGTAAATTAGTCTCACAATATAATTTTGTAAGGACTCACGAACGTATATTAAATTCATACGAGAGTCCCAAAGTATGAAAATATTCACCCCTGAATGGTACGATGAACCTGACATCCCATATTCTTAACCAATGTGTATTCCAAAGTGTTATTGGTAAAAATTCCATTGAATTCACACCTTTGAAAAATATGTCCACATCGAATCAACATATCAAACACATAATTGTGTCAGATTTTCTATGAAAAGTGGTCATCAAGAAGACATTTTAGGAGCCAATTTTTACTTTGTAAGAGTAATATATAAAATTGAAACATTCATATTAAACTTTTAAAGAGTATATGATACTTCAAAAGAGTAATATCAAGACTATGAAAAAGTAAAATACTTAGAAAAATTTAGAAATACTTACATTTGAAAAACATAAAATATTAAAAACATTAAACTAAACTACACGTGGAAAAAAGATAAAATAATCAATGAATAAAAATAGAAAAAATTTAAACATTAAATTATTAATCAACAAATAATGAATGATATAGCCAACAGTAAATAAATATGAGATAATTTATAATTATATAATATCAAAATTGAAAGGTATTATAATATTAAAAACATGAAAATAAAAAATAATACAACATTAACAAAAAATAAAACATTAACACTAACAGCATGAACTTTGTTCATGAAATATATACCTATATGGTTTCATGAATTAGGTTAAACCGATCTATATATGTTATATATATATATATAATTTATTCAATGTACCCAATTCATGAAAGCATATAGGACTAGCTTATGTGATTAGGGTTCACACAATTAGGGATATATTTGTAAAAAAACTTATAACAAACACCCTTTAACTAATTATTTTTTAAATAAACCTAAAATAAAAAAGGAACACCAATTATTCATCACCTGGTTTCATAGACGCAAAAAAACCCTAAATTTAAATCTATTGTCACCACCATTCATAACTTGGACTATTCTCACCACCTCCCCCTTCTGCCATCTCCCCTGCCACCACTAGTGTTGACCAATATTTCCACTCTCACACACTCTTCTTCTATTGGTCAATGACACCACATCATACCAAAGATGCCACACATATCCCTTCACTAATAAAAAACTCGAATTTACAATTATTTTAAAATACCATACTCCCACCCCAAACCCTACCCGCATCATACTAAATTTCAATGATTCTCCCACTCATTACTTTTGATGTATGTCACTATTATCTACTGGTCGGATCAGATTCACCACATATATTGATTTAATACCTCACTTAATCATCATACTTTAGTCTTCCTCTTCATTCATCAACCCATTGTAATTTTTCCCACTCATTAATCTATCATTACCATTGTCATCTCATTGTTTCCTCAAATTCTCCGCCTCCACAACTCAGGATGGTCGTTATCTCACCTTACCATTTCCTCATACCCTCACAATCTATGTTGGTCACTATACCTTAATCAAGTTATTTCCTTGATGGAATATGGCTACCCTATCAGATGTGGTGACTAATTTTTTTCCCAAAAATAAATAGTGCTTCTTTAGCAAAGTTTTCAGTAAGAAACTTCAGATTCCATGGTTAAAGGTATATATTATGAGTAGAATAATTTAGAAGGTTTTTTTAGTTATTATAAGAAGAAACCCATTTTTATTTGTATTAAAAAGTATCATAAAATATAAAAATCTATATTAGACTATGAAAAAATAATTAATTAATCATTTTGGTGTAGAAATCCCATTTGAATCATGAAAATGTTGAAGAGTTGAAGGAATAAATCAAGCGTACTAAATCTCATCATTGATATGTTAGGTGGTTAGTTGAAAACATAGAAAATAATCTAGGGGACCCAGATAGTGAATTGATTTTCATTAGATAGAAAAATAATGTAGGAAGATTATATTGTATTAGAACAAATATTTGAGGTATTTGGAAGATTCTTGAATGGAATTCTTCAAGAGAACCTTACAATTATCCAGAAGCCATTATCTCAAATATAAATCTACATTGAGATATATGAATAGAAAGTATATTATGATGATATAATATAGAATATTATGCTTTTCCATTTTTAGTATAATCTAATGAATATTAGGAATATTTTTTGATTATTTGGTGAAGTATCTAGGAATATCAAAAATATATCTATGATATTATTCATTATGGGAAATGAGAGATTAGAGATATCAAACATGTATTTGAATAACTAAATTAAAATCTCATGAGATTATACCTAAAATATTAAATCAAAAAGAATTAGGATAAATAGATCAATTAATCTCTAACCAAAGGACTCTATGTAAAACTTTGGGAAGCCAAGTCGGTATGAGAAGTGATTTTCAAAAAGAAAATCCATTAGGAATGATAGTAAGGATATTTCAAGGACTTGTTTCATAAGATCAACTGGGAATACGATCCCTCATATCCTAGATATATTCAAGAATATTATATTACAATTAAGACACATCTAGAAGGTGTTCCATAATATGGTATGATCCTTAATATATATTATGAAAAGTATTCTAATGTAAATATAGATTAATGGACTCTTGACCTTTGATATTATATGATGTTAGTTGCTTTGTAGTTTTAGACCATAAATAGTGCACTCAATTTCATAAGAGATTCATTGATTAGTGGCATGGTGATTTTGGGAAATAATGTTAAGATAATGAGAATTGATAATGGATATCTTGAATATGTCACATTCCTAATAAAGGTTTTATGAGTGGTATCTAATTTCCTTAAATAGGTTTTTATTCGAAATTCATTGATCGGTTAGGAAGGAAAATTGGGTGAGAAATTTAGAATAACTTTAAACAAAATCTAGGTATATTCAATGATCTATTTTGAATAATATATTTTTTAGTTTCATCATTGTTATTTTATTCTTGTAATATGATATAAAACTATTCTCTAGATGTATTTTTCTAGAATCTTCCAGGAAACTATCCTGAAGTAGTTCAACAATACATAAAGAATAATATTTCTAAATGTTCATATTTACAAAATAATTTTAGAGTTATAGATGAATCAATAAGGTAGATGATAAGAATCTATTCTATACATAGGAATGTCTTTTAGGTTGTAATAAATATTATATATATATGTTTTTCTTTATTTCTGAAGGTATAGGGTGTTGTTGGTATATATGGGTGTGTTCCAACCAGGGAAGAGCCTAAAAACCCCATCAAGTATTGTTAATAACACTATATCAGGATGAAAATTTTGATGTAAATTTATCACACAAGAAATTATAGAAGGTAATTGGAAAACGTATATCATCAAGTATATTTTCAAGAAGAAACCTAGAAAAATATAAGACATATCTTAAACCCAATAGAATAAAGAATGTTGTGATAAGAAACATTAAGGAAAAAATGGGAAGTATACAAAATTCCCTAAAGAAAATTATTTATACATTTGGTAATTTTTTTATTCTATAGGAAGAATTTTCATAGAGTTAACACTTTCCCTAATGAAGATGTAAGAATAGGTATCTCAAAGAAATATTGATGAAAGATTAATAAGTGATGTTGATGATAGATTATATTGATTATATTCAGAGTAATAATATATGAAAGAATATAACTTATATAAGGAATAAGGAAATAACCCCAACATACTTTTGATCCAAATTTGAATATCTATAATTCGAGCAGAGGATAGTTCACTAGAACACTGTATTATTCTAGTAAATGTTGTGGATATATAAGTTGATCTTGTGGGTTATTTAGGAACTAAAATACCTTAAAATGGAATATATTTTCAATAATTTAAGATTATTTGATTTTATTGTTATAAGTTATACCAAAAGTGTTAGTTACCATACTGAGAAATGACTAAGACCTTTGGGGATGAAGAGATAGTTTAAGTCCATAAAATAGATTGGGGATTATTTTTAATACATTTTCTAAAACTATAATGGGTTATTAAAGAAATATAGAAAATTTGAAATAATATCAATTTTGTAAAAATATAGATTATTGTAGATTCTCTTATCAGAAAAGAAAAAGATCTTCTAGTCCAAATTATTGTGGTGGATGGAAACATAGCTAATTTTACAAATATATTATTAGGAGGATCATGAAAATATCAGTATAATAAAGTTACATGGGTGAAGGTGATCCCAAATTTTCATGTAGTTAATATTTATAGAATTATTAGTGTAACTATATAAGTAAAAAAAATCAACATGAGGACCTGAAATAAGGTGTTAGGATGTCCATCTGATAGAAGATATGTTTAGTAATCCTCCATTTTTTAAGTTCTAAAATACTAGAAGACTAGCTCTAAATAATTTTATGGAATTAATTACACATATTTTAAAATATTTATAAATATTAATTAGATAAATCACATGTGGTAAACCTTAAGAGGCTAACCTTTCCAAGAGAATTGGTTTCACCAGATATAGAGGAAGAACAAATGAAGAAGCTAATTCTTCCAGATGTGATAAAAGAAAGTTGTAAATAGACCTGTAATATCTGAGATTAGATAATATAAAGATGATATTAGATTAGAGGGATTGATTTTTAGAAAATTATATTTTACTATAAGAGATCATAAATCAAAAATAATTCAAAACCCTTAGGAGAATCCAAGGATCTCAATTAAATAATATGAATGTACATAAGAAAAAAAACCTTAAAACATTAGTTTCCAAAATGATTTTTATAAAATGGAATATTTCATTACCCATAAATGAGGATGAATAATATCTTGTAGGATTAAGGGATCTTCAATGATTAGTGGATATAATGAGTAGTTAGATATATTTATGAAGCTAATCATTTATGGAAGTGCATGTATTTACCTAGTTAATATAGTATGTACCTTATCTTTCAAAAGAATATGGATTTTAGGTGTATCATGGGAATCCACAAAGTTTTAGGATATAATTGGTAATAATGAAATTTTTTTGATTCCAGAAGTGGAAAATATATATTTAGATATAACTCAATGTGAGAGTATTTTTAGAGAGTATTCCTTTCTTTATTTATAAATTTTTTGATTAATTCTTGACTATAAGTCAATTAATTAGAGTATATCTACCTATAAAAAAAAATTTAAATAGAATTATCCTGAACAATTATTTGATTCCATCTTATTTTGAAACAACCAGATTGATTTCAAAAAAGGAGGTATATATTTTACATGTTCTAAACCATCTAGATAAGGATATATAATGTGAAAAAATTATTACTCAGTGGAAATAAATGGTTGGAATGAATGTTATAAGGATAAATACATAAGAGTAAATATCCATGATAAGATATTACGTATCAAAAAATTGGTCATAGAACCCTCTAATATTGTGGAAGAAAGAAATGATAGAGGATATAATTACCCATAAATATTCAAATGTGGTGATAAAATGAAATTTAATTTCCTATCCAGATGTATTGTTTATGGATTTTGAGATACACATGTCATAACTAATTAGTTCTAGATTAATCATTCATAGTGACTGTCCCCATAGGATTGAAACATTCTTGGTAATGAATAATGTTCAGAAGCAGTACGGTATAAATTATATGGTTATCCATTATCATGACTTCAATTTTTCTAAAAATAATTATGGATATAATATTTTTATTTATGAGGTTTTAGAAAGTATTATGAATGACACTAATGGAATATTCTAATTTTTATCCCAATTTGGGATATTGGTAGATTGAGATTCAAGAGGAGGCAATACCATTGAAAGTATAAACAATTGCAATTTTCTTAGTTGAATAAATAGTTATTCCATTTGGACTCACTAATACCCCAAGAATAATTCAAAGGAGAATGAAAAATGAATTAAATATATTATCATAGTGTTTGCAAGAAAACCTTGATGATGTGCTCGTATTTAGTAAAAATATATAATATAATATCAATAATTTATAGCATGTGGATGAAGTATTCAAAAAATAATGGAGGATACTTTTAGAAAGGAATATAATTTGGATGCCACCAAAGATAGAATTATAGATATTTTATATCCAATGAAGTAGATATAATATTCAACCAAATATTACATATAATATAGAAACATTCCTCGATGAACATATAGATCATAAGAAGATACAAATGTTCCTTAGTATATTATGATATTCCAAATAATAAATCATGGATTTATCAAAAATAGTAGTTCCAACACAAAGTAATGTTTCCAATAATAAACCCTACTATAACACCATGAGATTTTGTGAAATATTGTTTTTGAATTAATTTAATATTTTTGATATTTTTTATTTCATTCAACACTGAATATAACTTTTGTTATTTGAAATCACTAAGTTTGTCTTGTGTTCCACACAATACCAAGTTAATATTGCACTATATGAAACACCTATATTAAATTTTAGTACACAAAAAACTATTGTTTTCTTGTGTTGCACACAATGTCGAGTTCCTTTGATAACTTTCGTTACAAACAATGTCTTGTTTTACCGAACTACAATATACTATTAATATTTTTATTAAAATATTTTTACAGTTACCACTTAATCGTTGGAATTGAAGTTACGAATAATATTTACTAAAGTGTGGAAATATTATTTGAACATGTATTTAAAATTATTCCTTTGGTTATCAATTAGTTATAAATTAAAGTAATAACTATTTGAAAATAAATAAATTCCTTTTCTAATAAAACTATTTCTCAATGTTCAAACACCATTTTATATCAATAAATTAATCAAACCACGTTTTATGATTTTTTTATTAAAATTAACACATTATATATTCAATAAATATTTTTATAACTCATCCAATATATTTCAAAGGCCCGAGATAAGAATAAATCCAATTATATGAATAAAAAGAGGTAATTTTACCTCCTTTTAAGCAAGAACCTATATAAAATATAATTTTTGAAACTTTCATATTTTATATTTTAAAAAATAAAAATCATTTTTTAAATCTTAATATCAAAATTTAAATTGGGTGAATTTTTTATATTTTTTCTGAAATGTTTCGTTTTTTGGTGAATAATGAAAAACATTAAATATTAATTGAAAACTGCATTTCATCTAATTTAATTATATAGTTAAATTATATTTTGAATATTTTTGAACTTATTTTTATATAAATTATAAATCTATTAATATAATTTAGGTCATTTTAATAAAATTTACACTAAATTTGAAATAAAAACAATTCAAACAATTCAAACATTTTCACTTTAAAAACTCATTGTTTCGTCCCGTTTATAGGATTAATTTTAAATTAATTTATAGAACTTATATTTTTATAATTTTGAAAAATGGATTCCATATTTGGAATCATAATTATTTATAATTTATAATAAGTTAAAATTAGATTTTAAACATAGATATTAGTGAATGTAATTAAAATTAATTACAGTGATTAAGGTAAAAACAAGTTTACTTAGTGGTTGAAATTTAACTTAAGGAAAAAAATACCCAAGAAACATGTCCAAAATCCATTTTATAGACATATATCTACCATATACTAACTTTAATATAAAATTGATAAATATTTTAGTCACATTATATAAGGGAGACATCTCAATAGTGTTTACGTTTATATATTTACAAGAATGTCACTCCTCATCCACTATAAAATAGGTACCCACACCATCACTTATTCACAAATATGAAGACATTTTTCTCAAAAAAACCTTCCCAAATATCCCCAAATATCCCTAAATTTATTCTATAATCCTCCATTTGTGTAAAAATCCAACCAAAGAATCTCTTTGGTGCAAACCAAGAGGAGTTACCCAAAGAAGAGGTAACATCCTTCCGCAAGCACTTTTAATGGATTTCTCCCTCCACCCCATCAATTATTTTTATTACATGACTATATAATATCTAATGTATCCTAAATATACTTATATATTGTCTCTAAAATGGTTAAATATACACTTATATAGGCTTCCATAAAATGTGTAATGAACTTATCATTTGTGTGTGTTGCAGACTACCGCCAAACGAAACGATGTTGTTTATTTTTCCTTTACAACCTCTCCTAGTTGTTAATTTTTATGTAAATACTATTTTTTATATGATATATATTATATTATTATTTATTTATTCATCTATAACTATTTTATAAAAAATACCTTCATTCTTTCCATTTTGTGTAAATATGATAACTTCGTTTGCGGATGTGTGGACTACTGCCTCCTCTAAGCGATGTGATTTAGTCAAAATTTTCATGGAATGTATTAAGGATGGGTTTAGTAAATGTATATGATATTTATTAAATAATAATTCTAATGGAATAATAATATATATACATACATTTATTTTATTTTTAGTCTTTTAATACGACAAGAAAACGAAAACAACATTCATACGTACGTATGACCTACCATCTCCATGAATGGTGTATTCCATTTCATTTTTATATACTTTATATATTATTATAAATATTTATAAAATGAATATATATGAAATTTATATCATTTTTACATTTTATAAATGATTAAATCATAATCTAATTAAGAGGATCTTGAATAATAAGTCAAAACATATATGAAAAAAGCGGATATTACCTGAAACATAAAATTAACATGGAATTGTTAATAATGGGTAATATAAAGTCATATATTTTATTATATAAAATAATATGGTTATTTGTGTATATCTATAATAAACTTATATTTATAATACATGAGTTTTGAATGTTTATGAAGAAATTCATGACATAAGGGGTTTCCCATCTAACTTTTATTTCTATGAAAATTATGCCTTATTCACCACTCATTTATTTTGTGTCGTGTATATAATAACCATGAATGTATTAAGTTGTTTTTATACTTAAATTTATCAGTATTTACATATCCATTTTATTATCTTTATTTCATGGGGTTTATGGTGTAAAAGTTACTAAATCGGTAAAATAAATTTTGTCTCAAGTCGCCTTTTTTGAGATACATTCCATGTTATACACCTATGTTTTTCTATGGGGTGCATATACTAAACTTTTACTTGTTAAATCATGAATATAATTGTTTTCATGATATTTTAATCTTCACTAAATGTTATTCTTTCAAAAGGATTATGATTCAATGTTAACTAAGTGGTAATAGTTTATTGCTACAATCTCATCATTTATAGAAATTTTTTATGATTATTATTCCATTGATAAAATATTATAATCCATATCTCAAGAGTTATACTTAATTTTATTCTCTTATATGGTAACGTTTTTACACTATTTTCTACTTAAGATAATTAAGAAATTTATTTTTATAAAATATGATTTTATTTCTCTTTTCAGTCAGAAATCTGTGTTCTTCCAAAACCACATTTTTTAAAATGTTTTCAATAAATTTTATAATATTCTCCTAAGTTCCTTAAAATAATTTTTTACCCAATTTATACCTTTTAAAAAACGTTTTTAAAAAATTAATCTTCTTTTTGTTTTCCGATCGAGGAAATTTTCTAAAAAAATTACACTTAAATGGGAATGTTTATCATATGCGGATTTACCCGCATTCATGTTTGTCCTTCTATTTAAGCTTCCATTTAATGTTTAAAATATTAATTTTTAATAAAAGTATTTTTCCATATATTAATGAAATTAATTGTTTTTAAAGTGGTTTTCAAAGAAAAAGGTTTTCAAAGAAAAAGGTTTTCAAAAGGTTTTTATGTTCAAGAAGTGTTTTAAATGATTTTTAAAGCTTATTTTATATGATTTCAAAGATATTTTAAATGAAATGGTTTTAAAATAGTTTTCAATATTCCTTTATAAGTTTTAAATTTTATTTTTGAAGAATAGTTTTCAAAAATTATTTCAATTATTCCTTTATTCTTTTCATATCTATTTTCAAATAAAAAGGTTTTTAAAATGTTTTCAATGTTTCCTTTATATGTTTTCAAATTAATTTTCAATGAAATGGTTTTCAAAATGTTTTAATGATTCCTTTATGTATTTTCAAAGTTATTTTCAAATATGTGGTTTTTAAAAACGTTTCCAAGGCTTCCTCCATAAGTTTCAAAACAATTTTCAAATAAAAAATGTTTTTAAAATTTTTTCAACGATTAATTTATATGTTTTTAATGTTATTTTTAATGAAATGGTTTTCAAAAAAATTACAATCATACTTTATATGTTTTAAACATTATTTTCAAATAATGTTTTTTTTTAAATTATGCTTCTTTTATATGTTTTCAAGGAAAATGGTTTTCAAAATGTTTTCAACCTTCCTTTATAATTTTTTAAAGAAAATGTTTTTCAAAATGTTTTTAATATTATTTTATATGTTTTCATAGAAAAATTCTTAAAAATATTACCAATATTCCTTTATTTATTTAAAAGTTTATTTTCACGGAAAATGGTCTTCCAAATGTTTTTTGTTTTTTAAAGTATTTTTCCAAAGAAGAAAAAATATTTTCCTCAAAAAATGATTTTAAAATATTTCTCTAAAATTATGTTCCAACTAAGATGACAATTGTTGATGTAACTTATGCCTTACTAATGATATTATCCCAGGGTTCCATTCTTATTCTTTTTTTTAATGGTTTATGTTTTGATGGGATGATGTTTATGAAACCATTTTCCCTTTCATGGGTTATATGTTTATGAAACTCATTTCTCTTTCACATGTTATGTGTTTATGAAACTTTTTTCTCATTCATGGTTTATATACTTATGAAAATCACTTCTTTTAATGTTTTATGATTTGATTAAATGGTTATGAAACCTGTCACTTTTCCATAGGTTATGATATGATGACATGTTTACGACACCCATTTCATTTCAGGGGTTATTATATGATTATTTATAATCTTGTTGAACAAGTATGTTTGATTTCATTAGGACATGGGTGGGACCTATACATCCCTAAAATGAATTGGGTAAATATTTATATCTCATGAGATATACATAGTTGGAACAGGGAGTGAACTCAGTTCCTTAAAGGAATTTGTATGAAAATATGGCCTTGGGAGTGAACCTTGGCTAGTAAGATGCTCATGGGAGTGAACCATGACTGCCAATATTGTTTGGGGAGTGAACCCATTACCCTAATATGGACATGGAATTAAGACTTGACTACTCTGGAAATAATTATTATATGCTTATATGTATTCCAAAAATTATATGTCTGATTCTTATGTTATTCTATCATGGATTATTCTCTTGATTCCCTTATGATTCATGTCTTATGAACTTCCAATATTTATTCCCTGGCTCATTTATATGGTCTTTTAAATGTAGGGTATAACCTTAAAATTTTATTTTCATGTTCTCTTACCCTTATTCTTATGTTATTCATATGAATCACTTTTATTTAACATTATTGATCATAAATGTTCACCCTCTTCTTATATTTCCTTTCCCCAGGTTATGAAGAAATGTTTTTAAGTAGGAGTTCAAAATGGTAAGATATGTATGGGATATGTTGGGGATCATTCACTGGATTAAATTAATATGTTCCAAGTATACAAATACACTATAATATTTTTGCCTTTGGCATGTATTTTTTAATGTGATGAATATTCATCTAAAATTATGTAATATCCATGTATGTTAAGACTGGTTCACTATAGTTGGTATTAAAGGAGAGATTTGGTCAACCTTTGGAAACTAGGATGAAAAAACATTATTGATACCCCTAGGGATATTTATAAGGATATGTATAGGGATGTATTTAAGTATGATCATATGGTGTCATATAATTAATAATTGGTGTCATGATTTTGGAATCATGTTATTTATTTTTCATTGTTTTATGGTTTTTTCCTATGATAAGTGTTCCTCACGCTATGCTTCCTAGTTTTAAATAATGGTGTGAACAAAAATTAACTCATTTAACATTGAATTTGATGGAACATTTTCTTATGAGAATCCAAATGGGGTGATGATAAGAGTAAATCTTATTTTGATTATGCCTAATCATCTAACGAGGTATATGATTAACAACTAGAAATTCATTGATATTCCTGACACATCAAATAAGAGGAAGATATAATTTTATGAAAGTTCTTATGGTAGTTAACTTAGAGGAAAGAAGACTCGTCTTCCCACATGTCATGAATGTGGGGAGAAAAAACTAAAAGAATATCTCAAATGGAGAGGAATATGTTATTTGTTTGAAAAAAGGTGTTATAGAGTTACAAATTGTCAAGGAGTTCAATGTCTAATCTTCAGAGAACATGGTCATTACCCAACTCAATGCTCTGACCAATGAATTTACTTCTAGGAAAAGGAAGTTATTATTCCGTGATAATTATTAATGTCGAAGGATTAAAGTATTTATATATTTGGATTCAATAATTATCAATGGTGAGTTATATATGGATTGTTAAGTTCATGTTTTTCACTAATTATTTACAATAATATACTAAATGGTTCTAATGGACTAGAAAAGTAATGTAATGGAATGGTGAAATTCATGTAAAACATATGAATAAGGGAAATATAAACCTTTACATGTTCTTTGTGTTGAGATAATTATTTTTGGATAAAGATATGTTTGGATATGGAAAAGTAATTTCGACGATACAAATTACCGTGTAACTGACTAACGATTTTTTGAAAAAGTGGTCTATGTTATCATAGATGATTTTTAAATTTTTTTAAATCTTAGTAATATATCCATAAGAATTCATGAATTTTTTCAATAAGGATTCATAGTAATTATGGTAATTGCCATGTTTTAATATATTACATGATAAAGGTAATAACATCTTTGGAACGTGACAACTAAGTGTTACCTTATGATATAAGGTGAATCAATTTTAAGATGATTTAGTGAACTTATTTCTATTGTTTTCTATTTTTATATTTTGGATGGGTTCCAAGTTTGACCATTTATGTAATGGATTAGTTTAAACTTCATATGAGGTTTTAGAGATTAAGTTATTATCTCTCCATATGAAGATATTTGCATACTAGAAAACATGTGTTAACCATTTTGTTGTGATGATAACTAAATACATATGAAATGACTTATCATTCAACCTCATGATCTATTCGTACTTCAGGAATGAAAAGTGTGCCTTCATTTCCTGAAGTAATGAAGTATAAATTAAGAAATTCACAACTAGAGGGTGAGATTGTGCATATGTAAAGGAAAAAAAATTAAGTAAGTATATTTCCTTATGTTCTTAGACTGTAAAATAATTCCTCCATTATAAGAAAAGGATATTGACAAAGATTAATCCTAATTCCTACATTTCTGCTGAACTGATGATTTTATAAATCATCATAGATTTATGGTTTTAAGGACTTATATAATGAATGGGGTTTTTACCTATAAGTATTTAGAATATTTCTAAGAATATTTTTGATGCTAGGTGTTGAGCGGGCATGGGATTCTGGGGATTGAAGAGCATTGGTGTGATGAAATTAAAAATATTAATCATATTTTTTCATATGTGTTTATTTTCCCTATAAATGTGTAATAACTCTTGATTGGAGTCTTAGATTGGAAATATGATTCCACATTTGAGTTTAGAATGTCGTGTTTACCATATAAATGACATAAATTGTTTTCACTTGGTGCACGATCTAGGGTGAGTCTGTGGGGCATCGAGTGGTTAAATTATTAATTAAATAAAAATTTAATTAATAAATTTGTACTAAACCCCTCCCCCTTCTACGTTTCGTATTCATGACTCAAGGAGAGGCACTCCTCATCTCCGCCTTTGGATGATGGATAAAGCTAATATGAATCAAGTGATGAGGAGTTGTTGATCTCCGTTCTTGGTGTTGATCATCATTAGATTGAGGATTAGTTCAATCCAGACATCATTATACACCCAAAGCTTCAATGTTTCACCTTATAGGTAGGATTAATTGAGTTTTAGTCTTGATCTAGTTATTTATACATTGTTTTAAGGTTATATAGCCCTATTACAATTGATAGATATCCCTTCTAGGTTCATCTTTAGGTTTTGGGGGAAAGTAGCGTTAATCGGGCAACTTTTAGGGGTATTCCCATCAGAATTACTATTTACAGTCCATGTAAACAAGTGATCCATATTGTGTGTTATTCCCATTCAGGGGAGAAGATAGCCCTTAGAGACTATATGTTGTGTACTCGGGTTACACATCATGTATGACAATATGTCTTGTCGCCAGGGGACATGGAAAACATAGCCGTTTAACAATACATGGCTATGTAAAATTATATACCCAATGTAAACAAGCATGGGGTTCCAAACACAAGAATGGGAAAATGACACATCCAAGTGTCCATTTGACTTAGACACATCGTGTACCCGGTGGTACAAACCATGTGTGAGTCTTGGTTGGAAGAGATCTGTAGAGGAAGAACACGACTGGGGGTGGGTGAGGTAAGACATGCCATATATGGGTTGTACATTCCTTGTATGCCTACATGGATAACCAATCCTTGTAAATGGGGGACATTACTAATTTCATGGGTAGGTTCACATGTTGTGTGGAACTATGTGCACATTGTGTACTTCTTTGAGATCTTCTTGAGATCTTCTACCTCACATATCTCATTCTATGAAACTCAAATTTAGGATTTCGAGTATCATATCCTAAGAATTTTTTCATGTATAATGTGGTGATGGCCTTCATAGTGGACTATGAGGTATGATGTGGCATGTTTTGAGCAGGACACTATAATAGTAGTGTTCAACCTTTCGAATTGATGAGGTTACATCCCTGGGGTTGATTTCAGTGTTGGTGCCTTTCCCAATCGTCTTAAGATGTGGGTCCCTGGACTCTTTTGGATAGTATAGTGGTGCTCCCCTCTTGTACAGGGAAGTGGGTCCCCTATTCATGGTAGTGTTGTGATATGAGGTATGATAAGCATGTTTCTCCTTTCAGCACCCTTGACCGATGTTGTAGATCATTGGGGTTCTTTAAGAGAGATGTTTGGACTAGTAATTCCCTATGGCATCAATGAGTGGGTTTATCTTTCCTCTCAGTTTTGGTAGGTATGGGACTCCCCACGTCTTGGGTGTGGGTTTTCTACCCATGTGGTAGTTATTTTGAGGATGGTTCTCCCCTATCGTACAAAGGGGTGGGGTCCTTGTATCAATTTTTTACATGGAGATAGAATTCCCTTATTATGATAGGGTATGGTCCCTCCATACTCATTGGATAGATAGAGTATGTACTCCCCTATTGGACCCAGGTGTGAGTCCTCTATCTGTGGATTCTGTACTCCCCATCCATGTTATGGCGCATGTCCTTCATATGTGATGTATTGACAGAGTCAGTGTTCTCATATCATGTCAGTTTGTGGAACCTCTATCATTGGATTCAAAACAATCATGTCGTTCTAGGGTGTGGATCCTCTATACTTGTTATTCCAACAGATTTGGTACTATATTTTCATACCATGTAGTGGGTACTCTATCTTGGGGTTGGTACTCCCATATCGTGTCTGGTTTCAAGTACCCCATAGTGATTGTACTGGTAGAGTGGTAATCCCCAATCATACTAGGGCGTAGGTTCTCATTTATAGAGAAGAACCCCCTCATCTTTGAGTGGCACTAGGGATTGGTTCCTCCATTAGAGTTAGTTGTCCCTAGGGAATTTATTAAAATTATGAGGAGTGGTTCTTATGTGAGATACTAGGATAGAATTTATTTCTCCCTCAATGGATCGAGGTGTGGGACCCTCTATTCAGTATTGAGAGAGGTTTAGTAGGTTTAGTTAGGACCCAGTACTCCCCCGAATGTCGGATAGTGGTGAGGTATCGGTCCCTCCATTCTCTATCATTTGAGTGGATGCATGTGGTGTATTGTATGGATACTTTTTCCCTCAACTATGTGCATTAGTGATGGGAAGCCTCTCCACTAGGGTTTTTTTAGGTTTTTTCAAGGTACAGGTTAATAATGATGGGACCTCTTATTCTAGGAACTAGAGACTGGCCAAGTGAGTTTTTTCCAATGGAGCGTGTTCCCTCATACATACCATTATGAATGGTAGAGTTTTTCTTTATAGGGTTTACCTATTAGATGGGTTCCATTTGGGATGGCTGAGCTTATGGAGTGTGTTCTCCTAGTTGTGTGTTACCTTTGAACCTCATAGTAGAATCATATATATGGCTATGAGGCCAGAACCTCATGATACTTGGAGTCTAAGATGAGTATATCTGGGTGATTCTTGGATTCCTTGAGGTGTTTTCATGTGTCTAGGTCAACACCCCTAGTGGACTAAGATTACTAGTCATGTACAACTAAGGATGGTTTGAGATCGAGTGTCTCTCATGATTGGGTTCCCTCTTTCTTGGTCAAGTATTCTATTTCCTTTCAATTTCTCCATTTTTTTGGGTTTTTTGGGTGCCTACTAAGTAGTGTTATACTCACCCCTACATGGGATTTTCCCAAACTTGTTGTGTTTGTATAGACCACAATCCTTTTGAAAGATTCCATGAAGGAGCCTACGTTGGTGGATTTAGTGAGGTAGACTGACATAGTTGTTTACCAGAGTTGGGATGAGGAGATTACCAATAGTTTCATCTGACAAATATCCCCTCCTTATGAGCAGGTTGGATGCTTTTAGGATTTTTGGTGGGTGTGGGTTATTCCCTTTTACATTTTTTGTACTTTTTTTGTACTCTGGTTTTGGATATATGTATGCATGCATGTTATTTTTTACTTTTTTATATCTTTGAAATATTTCATGGAGGTGTTTGTGGGTGTGTGTGTGTATAACTACTTTAGGAAAAGGTTTCTCATCTTTGTGATATGCCTACTCAGAACTAGTCTCTATCCCTAGGACTATTGAAGATAGTCTTGGGAAGTTGTATCCTAGGCTATGTTAGGTTATTTCATGATAGATTTGTATCATATCAGGTTCCACATTGGGACCATAGTGTCGTGATCTTGGTTTTGGTCTCATAGAGATAGTGTTAAGGTGTTTCAAGTTTGGCTCTCCGGAAGAGGTTCTTGCATTGGTGCGGTAGCTGACATATAAATTATTCAAGACTTTTATAACCTTCTTTTTTACTCATAACATTAGGAAACTGGTCATGGGGAAATAATGGAGCACACATAATATAGTATTAGGTTTTGGGTTCCCTGTCATTGTTAAGTCAACTCCCCAGATATACTCTTTTACTATGGTGCACCTTGATTCTATATTAGGATTCCCACACAATGACAGGGATACATGATTCCATGACAAAATTAGGGTGATGATCTTCCCTGTGATAAGGCTTCTATGCAGGTCATTGGTTCTAAGGAAGTACCTCTAGGGGGTACTCTTGTTGATTTTCCACCTGTTGATCAGCATGTAATGTCAATATTTTATTATAAGGGTAAGTGTTAGATGAGTGTGATACAAAAGTTCTAGAGGTAATGAACATTGAGGTGTAGGGGTGATTTAGACCTCCAGGAATCCGATGACTGGCTTGATGTGGTCATGTATGTTTTCCACCTTGTGTGGAAACCTCCCAATCTTATGGTGGTCCTAACGGTGAGCCTTCTAGATGGTTCTTCTATCAAATGATGGATACTAGTGATGTACACCCATGAAGAGGTTATTCTAACTTAGGTGTAGTTTGTGTGGATCTTTAGGGATTATTTTTTTCCTAGACACATTGATAAAAGTGCATATTTATGATTTTATACAACCTTAAAAGGATAGCATGACCGTGGTAGAGTAATCAGCTATTTCCAAATAACATTCATGATACTCCCTAGATATGGTTATAGACCCATTCATTAGAGATCAGTCCTTTTATTTGGGAATTCTTAGATATGTTCAATAATGTGTGGTTTTCTTGCACCTGCCAACTTATGTGGGGATACTATATATAGCTCTGGAAGTATAGAGATATTTTGAGGAGGGACGGGCGAATGTGTTCTATAATGGTGGTCATGAGATTGAGATGTACGCAATAGTTGGTAGATAGTAGATGATAGGATCACAGTGCAAAAGGCATACTCAGACTCAGGTGTATGGGTTTGTAGTACATGATCCATCTTTAGGATCAGGTTATCTGTAGGAGAGCTATTGTTACTCTTGTGACATCCTAGGACATCTTGATAGATATTATCCAACCCATCATCCTACTAATATGGAGTCGGTCGACACACCACCTTGAAAGAGTAATTATTTGGAGTAGGGAGTTATGCATGATGTATGACATGTTAGATTTGTCGGTAGATCAACAAGAGGATGCAATCCATTCAAGGGGTTTCCACCACCACACCCAGGTGTTCCATTCTAGGCCTAGGGAGCTAGAGGATGGGGTGAGGATAGCTGTAGATGATAGAGGACTTGGATCTGAAAGCTCTAAGGATGAATAGAGGTATTCTCTGTGTCCTTTCAACATTTTATAGTTTTATTTGTTAAACACTATTATGAGGTACTCTTTATTATCCACTTATTTCTCAAGGTTTAAACATGGTGATGTGGTGAGTCGATATAACTCTATATTGGTGTTGTTGATATTGATTTGGACTCATGATGACAAGAGATTCTTTCCACAACCAGACTCTTTTTTGTGATACGATCAAAATCATGCAGGTGATTCAGTATCGCCCAAATAATTTAGTGTTTATTTCTAGTTGATGATTTCCATATACGTGGGTGTTCCTAGTGAGGTTATGCATTGGAGTGTAGGAGTAGGTCCTAGCATTTCCAGTGGTGCTTTTCTGGTTGACCCTTATGCTTGGCAGCCCTGGTGGATAGAGATTCTTCCATAGAACCATTCCACAGTAGCATAGTTATACCTTATTATGTTTCCATGATGTTTATTGGTATCCTACCATCTATACTTATTGGGATTCCATTAGTTAGTGTGGCAATGTTTCTTGTTTTGTGAGTTCTGTTACAGATAGAGGTTCACAGATGAAGGGACCAGTAAGACCCATTGTTTACACTTGGGCATCCCTATTTGGTACTTTGGTACCCTAATGTGATTAGGATCAATATTTAACAGATGATTATTTATGATTTCATGGAATAGTTCATCTTTGGGTGGATATGAACTATAGAGTTATGCTGGTATTGGTGTCTGGTCAATGAGGTGTTGTACTACTAAACCCTACAATTATAGATGGACTATGGTGCTTGGTGTTTTTACACCTACAACAATCTAGGATACATGTGCCACTTGATGCCAAATTTCAACCTAGATAGAGTTTTATGTGAGTGTTTTTAGGACTAGGTGGTTCTCCTAAGCGTGTAATAATTAGAAACACAATAACCCTTGGTGAGATCATAGGCGTGGGAGTTCCAGTGGAGAGATTAACTTCTTTCCCATATTCTTAGGATTTCACTTTTCATGGATGAAAAAAATTAATGTGGGATTATGTAATGACTCTAGTTTTTTACCTATAAGAATTTTAAATATTTCTAATAAAATTAAGGAAGCTATTCACTGAGTCGGAATGGGATTCTGAGGCCCACAGAGCCTCGACATAGTTTTATTAAAAATATTAAATATATTTTTTCATGCACACATAGTTTCTCTTAAAATGTTGAAGAACTCCATAATGGAGTCTCAAAAAAATTTAGAGGATGTTTTTGAGTTTATAAATTCATATTTACTATTGGAATGAAATAATGTTTTCTTCACTAGGTGCATGGTTGAGGGTGAGTTTGTGGGGCATTGTGTGGTTAAATTGTTAATTAATTGAAATTTTAATTAATAAATTTTACCTAAACCCCTCCCCTACCCATGTTTGGTGTGAATGACACAAGGAGAGGTGCTCCTCCTCTCCCCCTTGGACTAATAGATGAAACCTATCTGAAATAAGAGAAAAGGTGCTTCCAATATCCTTTCTTGGAACATATCATCATCAGATTGAGGAGCAGCACAATCCAAGCATCATTCCACACCTGAAGCATTGGAGTTTCATCTTCAAGGTATGTAGATTTGAGTTTTAGTCCAAGTCCTATTTATTATTAGTTGTTTTAAGGTTGTATATCATTGTGTTCATTATTATAGATCCCTTCTAGGCTGATCTATAGGTTTTTGGGAGAATTGAGGTGAATCAGGTGAATCTTAGCGAGATTCCCATTAGAATTCCCTTGTACATGGTGTGTAAACTAGTGAGAAACACCATGTGCTCTTCCCATTAAGGGAATAAGAAACCCCTTGGGGACTACACACCGTGTACTATGGTTTCACACCATGTAGTGACCTTATTTTGTGTGGCCAGAGGTCAGGGAAAGGGTATCCATTTATTAGTATATGGCCATGTAAAAGTAAACAACCAAAGTATATGGACACGGGGTGTCGGACATGGACATGGTAAAAAAAAATGGAAAATTGGTTGTTTGGTTTGGAAATGGCATTTACCTGGGGGTACAAACCATATGTGATACATGGTTAACCAATCCTTGTAGAAGAAGAACAAAATAGAGGACTGTATGAGGTAGGACATGTCATGTACAAGCTATACATGTTGTGTATGCCTATATGGCCAACCAGTCCATGTAATCATGGGGCACGACCAGGTTCATAGTTGGGTTCACATTACATGCGGACCACAATGCATGTTGTGTACTTATTTCATATCTTCTTGAGATTCTATACCTTGAAAATCTATTTCTCCAAAACTCGTATTCAGGCATGCGAGTATCCTATCCTAATCAGTTTTCCTTATAGAATGTGATGGTGGACTCTGTAGTGGTCTAAAAGATATGATCTCTAATTTTTAAAAAATGAAAATGTAATATAAACTCTTAACCTTAGGAAGTGATCAAGGTGTATCAGTTTGTTAATTTTGGGGTTGGTACCTTTCCCTATCCTTTTAAAAGGTGGGTCTCCTATAATAATTAGGTCGGTAGAGTGGTTCTACTCTATTGTACTAGGGTGAGGGTCCCTACTAATGGACTTCTTGTGATGTTAGTTATGATAAGTGTGGTGATCCTTTCAGTAGTTCATGACATATGTTTCAGATCGGTGTGGTTCTTAGAGAGAGATGTTGTGACTAGTACTCCCCTAGATCATTAGGGTGTGGGTTTCCCTTACCTCTCTATTTTATTAGGGACGTGTCTCTCCACATTGTAGGTGTGGGTTCTCTACCCATGTGGTAGTTCTTTATTGATGGTTCCCGTCCATCGTATTAGGGAATAGGTTCCTCGTATCATTCTTATACTTATAGATAGCTCGCCCTTTCTTTGTTAGGGTGTGTTCCCGCCATAATCATTAACTAGATTGAGTAGGAACTCTCCTGTTGAACTAGGGTGTGGGTCCTCTATCATTCGAATCATCCCTTACCTTTTATGTTAGGGCGTGGTTCCTCCACATGTGACATATATATATAGTTGTTACTCGATTACTGTATTAGGGTTTCGATACGATATCCTTGGATTTAGAACTCCCATGTCATTCCAAGGTGCAGTTCCTTCATATGTATTGTTCTGACAGAGTGGTACTCCCATGTCATACAAGGGAGTGAGTCCTCTAGCCTGGGTCTGGTGCTCTCCTTTTGTGTCAGGGTGTGGGTCCCACATAGGGATCATGTGGGTAGAGTGGTACTCCCCAATCAGACCATGATGTGGATCCTCTAGCCACATATTGGTACTCGCCTGTCATACCAGGGTGTGTGCCCCCATCTACAGAGCATAACTCCTCCATCACTGAGTAACGATGGGGAGTGTGTTCCTCATTAGAGTTAGTTCTCCCTCAGTTATTGAGAATATTCCAGATTGGAGGGCCCATACACTAGTTACGTGTGATACCTGGTAAGGGGTTAGGGATTCCTCAATGAATTGAGGTGTGGGCCACTAAATTCAGGAGTGACAAAGGTTTTTGCAGGATCAGTTAGAAGCTATTACTCCCTTGAATACAGGACAGTGGTGAGGTGTCGGTCCCTCCATTCTCTCTCATTAGAGAGGATGCAAACTGTGCATGGTCTAGAGTAGTGATCCCTCAACTTTGTAAAGTGGTGAGTGTAGGGTATCTCCACTAGGATTCTTAAACCCATGCGCGGGGCACCAGTTAGAGATAACTGGACCAATGGTGTTGGGAACTAGAGTTTGACCTAGTTAGTTATTCTTGATGGAGTGTGTTCTCTCAAATTTACCATCCATATTGATAGAGTTGTTCCCAATGAATTTTATCTTTCTTATGGGTTCTATCTAGGATGTATGAGCTCATGGTGTATATTCTACTAGTTTTTTTTACCTTTGAACCATCGAGTTGAATCATGTAGCATGTTATGAGATCAGAACCTCATGAGATTTAGAGTCTGAGACTAGTATATATGGGTAATTATGGGATTCCTTATAGTTTTTTCATGTTTCTAGGTTGACACCACTTTTAGAATGATCTAAATAGTCCTGTATAGCTGAGGATGGTTTGATAATGAGTTTCTATCTCAATTGGGTTCTATCTGGCTTGGTCGAGAAGACTGTTTCATTTCAATATCTTACCTTTCTTTTGGGGTTTTGAGGATCCAAATGATTATTATTATACTCACACCTTCATGGGATTTTATCACACATTTTTTTTCTTGTAAAAACCATAGTCCTTTGACAGAGTCCTTAGAGGACCTGAGGCAGGTAGAGGTTAGTGAGATAGACCAACCCAGGTGTTTATAGAAGCTGGGCTGAGGGGCATACCGATAATTTCATATGATATTGATCCCCTCCTAATCAGGTTGGATGATTTTATATTTTTTGTGGATGTGTTTTTTCCCTTTTACGCTTTCATTACTTCTATTATACTATGGTTTGGGATAAATTTATGCATTTATTTTAGTTTCTTGTTTTTTTATATCTCTTCACTGTTTCATGGAGGTGTTTATGAGTGTTCGCATATAGGTAATTTAAGAAAATCCCTCCCATATATGTGATATTCACACTAAGTGAAAATTTTCATCCCATGGCCTATTAGAGGCAGGATTTGGGAGTAGCATTCTAGGCCCTGTTGGGTCGGTTTGTAACATCTTAATTTTTCATTGATTATTCACTTATTATTGATCATTTATATTTATCACTCTTTATAATTATTTAAACTTTTATTCCACATTTAATAATCACTCCCAACCAATTTTAACCTACATGAAAACCTAATAATGAGTTACTTTGGGTAATCATTACAGTTCCATCTTTCCCTTTTTAAAGAAATTTTTAGTATTCATTTTTACGATGTGGGTTTCTAAGAAAGGAACTTTCCATTATTAAACCATTGATAACCCAAATGAATTTTGAGGGGGAAATTCATTTTAAGGGAGGTATAATATAACACCCCAATATTTTGTGAAATATATTTTCAAAATAATTAAATCTTTTTGATATTCTTTATTTCACACAACACTGAATATAACTTGTGTTATATGAAGGCACTATGTTTCACTTGTATTTCACACACCATAAAGTTAATATTGTACTAAAAACACTAATATTAACTTTTGTAACAAGAAACAATATGTTTTTCTTATGTTTCACACAATTACAAGATCCTTCAATAAAAATACATTCATGAAATGTTGAGTTTTACCAAACTATAATATACTATTAATTTTGTTATTAAATTAATATCATAGTTACACATAGCCTTTGGAGTGGAAGTTACGAATAAAATTAACTAAAATTTGAATATATTTTGTACACATGTATATAAAATTATTCCTTTTGTTGTCAATTAGTTATAAATAAAAGTTAGAACTATTTGAAAATAAATAAATTATTTTCTAAAAATATTGTTTCTCAATGTTCAAACACCATTTTATCTCAATGAATTAAAAAACACACTTTTGATAAATGTTTTTTAAAAAATTTATATATTATATATTCAATCAAAAACATTTACACTCATCCATTAGATTTTAAAGGCATAAGATAAGAATAAATCTAATTATATGAATAAAAAGGGTATTTTTTTAAAAGGTAATATTACTGCCTTTTATTGGAGAACCTACACTAAATATAATTTTTGAAACTTTTATAATTTTTATTTGAAAAAATAAACCTCATTTATGAAATTGTAATATCAAAATTTAATTTGGTTTAATTTTTTGAATTTTTCTAAGAAGTATTATTTTTTGATAAATTGTGAAAAATTGTGAATTTTAATTGAAAACTACATTTTCATCTAATTTAATTATACAGTTAAATAATATTTTCAATTATTTTTAAATTATATTTAGATAAATTATAAATTTATTAATACAATTTAGGTCATTGGTATAAATTTCACATTAAAATTGTATATAAAAACAATTAAAACTTTTGAACATTTTCACTTTAAAAAATAATTATTTCATCCTCTCTATAAGATTATTTTTAAATTAATTTCAGAACCTTATATGACTATAATTTGAAAAAATGGATTAGTTATTTGTAATAATAATAATTTATATTTTATAATAATGTAAACTTAGTTTTTTTACATAAAATATTAGTGATATTAATTAAAATTAATTACAATGGTTAATGTAAAAACGTGTTTAATTAGTGGTTAAACATTAACATATGGGGGAAAATACCCTAGATACATGTCAAAGATCCATTATATAGAAATAATTATACCATATCATCCATTTTCTAGAAAAATAGAAAATTATAGGAGGTACATTATGTAATGGAGACCTCTCAATAGTGTTTACCATTTTTATATTTATAAGAATGTCACTCCTCTTCTACTATAAAAAGGAAAATCACCCCTCACTTATTCACAACTATTAAGAACTTTTTATTGGTAAAAAAATACCCATATATCCCTCAAAATTCTCTCCCTCCATTGGGTAAAAAATTCAACCAAGGAATCCCTTTGGTGAAAACCAATAGCGGTTACCCAAAGAAGAGGTAACATCCTTCAACAAACACTTTTATTTTATTTATTTCTCCACCCTCTTAATTATTACAATTAATTTTTTATGTAATAACATCAATATAATAAATATAATGAGTTGTTTTTACTTTAAGGTTTCAACCTACACCTACACACACATTCATCAAATGTGTAACGAAATTACCGTTTGTGTGTATGGAGGACTACCGCCTCGCTAAATGATGTGATTCATTTTTTCTTTACCTCCTATAATGGTTCATAATTTTTATGGACATAATATTTTTATATGATATATATTATATTTATGATATATTTATTATTATTTAATTATTATATGAAACAAACCTTCATTCTTTCTATTTTGTGTAAATATGATAACTTCGATTGTGGACATGTGGACTTCCGCCTCCTCAAAGTGATGTGATTCCTTCACACATTGCATGGAATGTAGAAGAATGGGTTTAGTAAATATATATTATATTAATGAAATAATAATTCTAATTGAATAATATATATATATATATATCAGTTACTTTCTTTCAATATGATTAGGAAATAGAAACAGTGTCCATGCATACATACGTTCTACCGTTTGCATGAACAGTGTATTCCATTTCATATTTCTATATTAAATAGATTATTATAAATTTTCATATAAAGAATATATATGAAATTTATATAATTTTTTAAATTACTTAAATAATTTAATCACGATCTAAGTAAGAAGATAAATAATAACAAGTCAAAACATAAATGAAAAAACAAAATTGATATTACCCATAACGTAACATTAATAGGGAATTGATAATAAAAGGGTCATATAAAGTCATAATAAAATCATATATGGTATTACATATAATAATATGGTTCCTTTTTATATTTATAATAAACTTATTTTTATTATACAGGAGTTTTTAATGTGTATGAATAAAATCAAGACTTAAGGTAAGGGTTTTCTTGTATCGCTTTTATTTTTGTGAGACTTATGACTTATTCACCACTAATTTATTTTATGTGGCGTATAAACATCACATGAATGTATACTATGATTATTATATTAAAATTTATGGTTTTTTAAATAACCATTTAATTTTATTTAATTCATGGGGTTTGTCGTTCAAAAGTTACCAAATTAAAAAGTATTTTTTTACCTTAATTTTTATTCATTGAGATACATGCCATGTTATGAACCTATAATTTTATATTGGGTGAATATAATTACCTTTGAAATTTTATATCATGAATATAATTATTTTCATGATAATTTATTCTTCATGTAATTTTATTTTTTCCTGGGTATTATGATTCAAAGTTACCAAAGTAGTAACTGTTTATCACTGTAATCTCATCATTTATTTGGATTGTTTTTTATTATGCTTCCATTAATGAAATATTTTGATCCATATCTCAATAAATCTCATAAATTTTATTATAATCTGGTTATTCATGATATATTCTATTAATGGTAACATTTTAAACTATTTTTTACTTAAGATAATTAACAAAACTTTTTTAAGAAAATTTGACTTTATTTCCCTTTTCGGTCAGAATTTTATGTTCTTATTATACCATGTTTTTTTAAATGTTTTAAAAATAAGTTATAATATTCTATAATATTCCTAAAAAATAATCTTACCAATTATTTACCTTTTAAAAAAACAGTTTTTTAAAAATTAATCTTTTTTTTATTTTCTGATCGACGTACTTTTCTAAACATTTTACAGCAAAATGGAATATTCATAATTTGTGGATTTATCTACCATCATACCCATCATTCCTTTTAAAATTCTATTGATGTTTTAAATTTTTTATTTTTTTTAAAAAATCTCTAATAATTTGGAAATTCATTGTTTTTAAAGTGGTTTTCAAAGAAAATGGTTTTCAAAAAATTTTTTTGCTCAAGAAGTGTTTCAAATGATTTTCAAATCTTCTATTATATGCTTTAAAACCTATTTCCAATGAAAAGTTTTTAAAAATGTTTTCAATATTCCTTTTTAATTTTTCAATTTTATTTTCAATCAAAAGGTTTTCCTAAATGTTTTCAAATCTTTCTTTATAAGTTTGAAAGATATTTTAAAATCAAAATGGTTTTCAAAATGTTTTTAAAGCTTCCTTTATAACTTTTCAATGTTATTTACAATGAATTTGTTTTAATTTTTTTTTAATATTCTATTATGTGTTCTCAAATTTATTTTACAAGAATTGGTTTTCAAAAATCTTTTCAAAGTTTCTTTCACAAGTTTACACTGTTTTCAAATTAAAAAGGTTTTCAAAATGTTTTTAAGGCTTCCATTATAAGTTTTCAAAGGCATTTAAGAAAATATTTTTAAAAAAATCAGTCTTTATTTATAAGTTATCAAATTTACTTTAAAATAGAATGTTTTCAAAATATTTTCGAGATTATTTCATAAGTTTTCAAGGGAAAATGTCTTAATTTTTTTTAAACATTATTTATAATGTTTCAAAGATTTTTTTTTCAAATTTTTTTTCAAGATTATTTTATATGTTTTCACAGAAAAGGTTTTAAAAATGTTTTCAAGCTTCATTTATAAAATTTCATAGTTATTTTCAAATAAAATGGTTTTAAATATGTTTTATGTTTTAAAAAGTTTTTTTTTCAAAGAATAAAGGATACATTAATTAAGAAATGATTTTAAAATATTTCTTAAAAATTATGTTATATCTAAGATGAAATTATTCTGTGTTACTTATGAATTATCAAGGATATGATACAGGGGTTCCATTAATATAATTTCTTTGAATAGTTTATATTTTGATGTCATGATATTTGTGAAACCTGTTTCTCCTTCACGGTTTATATGTTAATGAAACCCATTTATCTTTCACGGGTTATATTTTCATGAAACATATTTATCTTTAATTGGAAATATTCTTATGAAACCCACTTATTTTTGTGGTTTATGATTTCATGAAATGGTTGTGAAACCTGTCTCTTTTCCACTATTTATAATATGATGACATCTTTATGATACCCAATTCATTTCATGGGTTATGATATAATTGTTTATGATCTTGTGAAACACATATGTATGATTTAATTATTACATGGGTGGGACCTATATCTCCATAAAATGAATTGGGTAATGATTTATATCTCATGATATAGACACGACTAGAATGTAGAGTGAAATCGATTCAGTAAAGGATATTGTTTGCTATGATGGTCTTGGGAGTGAACGTTGACTAATAAGTTGATCATGGGAGTGAACCATGACTACCAAGATGGTTTGAAGAGGGAACCCATTCCACTATGAATTCCTTAGAATTAATCCTTGACTAATAGGGAAATCATTTTTGTTTATATATGTTTCTTCCATAAATTCTATGTTTGATTGTAATGTTATGATCTCATAGATTACGCTCTTGATTATCTTTGGATTCATATATTATGAAATTCCAATATTTATTCAATGAATAATTTATATGATCATTGATATGTAGGGTGTATTTTTAAAATTTTATTCTCATGTTCTATTACCCTTATTCTCATGTTATGCTTACAAATATCCTTTAATTTCCCTTACTGAGTAATTGAGCTCACCGAGTTCTTATGTTTCCTTTCCATAGTTTCTGAGGAATTTTTTTTAAGTTAGAGTAATAAAGTGGATGATATTTATAGATTATGTTGAATATATTTCACCAAATTATAATAATGTTTTCTATGTTTCCAAAGACACGAAATTATTACATTATTTGGGCATTTATTTTTATAATGTGTTGAATATTCCTCTAAAATGATGTAATATGATTGTATGTTAAGCCTAGGTTTATATACCTATAATTAGAAAGAAAATATTCCAATGTAATCATAATTATAAAGAAGAGTGCTCAGAACCTCCTTGAATTGGAGTATCCAAATAGAAGTGATAGTAGTCTTATATCAGAAACATATGTATCAGACTCATTGAGGGCATGTATTCTAAATATAAGTAAAATCATGATAAATGTAACAATATATACTGGAGTGTAATATTTAAGGTGAGAGAAAAGAATTATCTTTTCTATGAATGATAATTTCTTGTTGTCTTTAAAGGAATTAGGGATAACGATATTTTTTGGGAAAACCATTCACTATAAGAAAAGATAGTTCTTATATAAATTAATTCATAAAAATAAAATTAAAATTGTTTACCTATGTATAATTAATTGGGTGAAGTAATGAATTTAAATACTATTATTTTACTATAAAAATATTAAAGGAAATATAATTTCATTCCAAATTTATTGATGCAATACTTTTTCTCTTTCAGGTGAAATGGATGAATATAAAATGTCAAGGTGGTGTCCAGTTTTCATTGATAATAATTCCATGGAGTAATTACCATTTATCAATGAAATGAATGATATAATGTAGAAAATAGAATGAATTATAGAAAATAATATACTGTATAATAAAGATTCTTCATCCAGTAATGTTGAAAGATTAGAATGTATTAGTTCTTTGACCATGAAGTCAAAAAAATATAAATTATTAAATATATATCCCTAAAAAATATAAGGATAAAATACCTATTTAATTATTTTTATGTGCTCATAATGTCTATTACAACACTCAATGTGATGAAAATCCAAGAAATAAGAATGTTTAAAAGAACTAGAGGATTGAAATATATGGAATAAATAAAGGAAAGTAGAGAGATATTTCTAAGAGTTGGATTGACAAAGAGGAAGAATAAATTGAGAAGTAGAAGTAGAAGAAGTTTTAATAGGAACATTTTTGTGTAATGATTAGCATGAACGAAGATTGAGAAATCCCAGATGATGAGCTGGATGAGGACCAAAATCAAAAAATGGAAATATTGAAGTATTTGTAAAGGATTCCAATTATTTATAGGAACAAATCCAAATATCTCTATAATATGATCCATAATAATAAGGATAATCTTATATTAATATGAGTTCTGAACCATGTACTATTCATGTACATGGAATATGAAGAACTTATGGAGGATTATCAGAAGATATATTTAGATATGATTAGTATGGTCATTAAAAAATAAATATGGATGATAGTATAAGTTTTTGGTATTATTTAAAATGGAAAAAGATCACTAAAATCGGAATATAATAATATCCAATCCATAAAAGTTTTTGGAGGATGTCAAGAACATGAATTACAAATCTTTATATATCATACATGACATTATAACCAATAGAGTTTATTGAGTGAAAACAATATTTCATAATGGGAACAATAAAATTATTATTTTTTATATAAATAAATGACACATTCAATATGTAAAAAGATATGGTGAATAAGGTTCTATATAATGCATGTACATGTTTTATATAGTGTTTTGTACACATAAAACCTATCAGATTAGAATATATATTGGTTGTGATATGGAACATGTACCCAGGGAACTGAAATAAAGGCCATGTCTAGAAATCATTCAAGTAATTATATTTTAGGGATAAAGACTATATAGATTTTTGTTTGAATAGAATACATTATAAATATATCCAAATCTTATGGATTTCTTATCTAATAAATACATAGTCAATGATAAAATATTATATGTTATTTACATGAGAGAATGTGCTAGTCTCTATTAATTCAAGATACATATAGACAATAAATATGGAACATATGAGAAATTTAATAGTGGAAGTAGATATGATTATTGAAGAACTCAAGAAAGTAAGGAATATAAATAATATGTCTTTATTGTCAGAGAGGAAATCCAACACACCCATCCGAGAATTGATAGAGGTAAATGAGTAAGAGAAAAAATTATCAATCAGTGATATAATAGATTCTATATACAACTTGGAATGATTCTAGGGACTAATCCGAAAATATATCATATACAACATGCATGATAGGATCAAATCATTCATGTTAATCATCTAGTTTTATTTTATGAGTAATGTGTGTGGTGGATGTTTCTTAGTTGTGTGCTCCACATTTTTCTCTTTATTTTTCTTTTTCATTTTCATTATTAGAGATTTGTATTGTATGATTCCCCTTCATGTCAAATATATGAGTTTAATTCGAGTTATCTTCTCAATCAAGCTGATCCCAAAGCCCTATATAAGGGACCTCTAACCCATTTTTTTGAAAAGTATGAATTTGGAATAGAAATCAGTATGATTTTAGATATTCTCTCTCTAGTTTCTCCCTAATTCTTCATGTTATTTATGTTAAGTTATTCCAAGTGTGATCCTATGAGTAGAATATTGGTAGTCCCCTTATCCTTTTTGTGGATACTATTATGCTACTATTCTTATGAGATATTTCAAAAACTTTCTGGATTCCTTAAGTGGATTTCCTAGGGATACCATTACAAACATACCACCTAGTGGTAATAGAATTTAAGTCTGACTAATGATTTTGATAAAATTATAGTTAACATAAAACATTATAATTTAATTATTTTATCAATTAAATTATTATATTTATAAACTTTTTATTAAATTCAATCCTTTTTAATTAAACCAAACTCATGCACTATGTTAAATGTCATGTTTTGAAATCAATGATGTAGTCAAATTTTATTGACAGAATAATATTTCAAGGTAAATTAACTATTTCACCCATAAACACAAAAATGTGTTTGAGAACCCCACTATTGGTGGTAGGTGGTTTGGGTTTAGGGGTGAGGGACTGGTCATGGGTTCAAGTACTTGACATGGATTAGAAGGCTTGGAATTTTTTATAATAGGATCTAGGTGAGTTTTAATGAAATATAGAGTTTCCTATATCAATATAAGTGTTTTGAGTATATACACAAAATAAAATTGATGGTTTAGTCATGTATATAGATCCAAATATTTTATTAAATGAAATTTTCAAAATTATGTAATAAAATGTTGGTACAAATGTGAATCAAAGATTCATGAAGGCATTTAGGATGATATAAGAGAATACTGCTTTGTAGGAAAATCTAGAAACTTAAGCGAATCTATGTAACTAAAGTGAAACATATCAGATAATTAAATCCATGTATAGGATTCACATATGGATTTGAGAATAACATAAGGGATTATATCATTATGAAATTGGTGATATTTTTATAATATAAAATTCTCAAAATAAGAAGTTCTGTATGGAGATATTGGATGATTTTGAGAAGTAATATTTGAGGACAAGAAGCTGTAGTAAATCAGATACTATGAAAATAACAAAACTTGAGAGCCTAAGTCCTTTGGGTATTTAAAATAATCAATATTTGAGGAATGAGAAATATTATTGATTATTATTTCAAATGTGGTGAGTCTATGAGAAAGGAGTAGTCTTTTATGTCGAACCATGTAAATATTGTGTGTTGATTTATTTCAGGTTATTATTGTACATGGTGTGAGTATAATAATATTATTGATTAGATTAAGAAATTTAAATAATTAAAGATGTTTAATTTAAAAAGTAGAATAATTTTTAATAGAAGACCATTGATTCACCCCCATGCTAGTCCATTTTTTATAGGTATCTACAAGTTGTATCAGAGAAATTTCCCTCAAAATATCAATTGGAAAATTATTAGATATGGGTAATCTTAACTCTGTTAATAGTTGATGAATTTATAAATTCTATGGGAATAATTATCACAGTTGGATTAATTGGAAGTTACCCTACATTTTATCACTTGGTCTGGAAGTGACAGATGCTAAAATATCTAGGTTTCATCCCATTACTAATAGAGTGGATTTCACACAAGAAGACAAGAGGAATATGGATTTGGATGAAAAATTATAAAATTATATATTTATCTCCTTTTTATAAAACTTATATATCAAGGTCATGGGTCTTTAATATAAACATGTAATATGATATAAAATAAAAATTATATATAAAGTTAATTCAAAGTCAAAGAAGCCAATCTAAAAGTCTTGAGGAACCAGTATAAATATATAAAGATGGTAGATGATGAGACTATAGATCACTACATTACTCAATTAAATGAGATTATGAGAAATATCTAGGGACTTTGTTTGAAACTTTAAGTTTATTTCATTTTAAAAAAACCAATGAAGAATTTTATAGATTAATTAGATTCAAGAATATCATTCCTAGAAGAAAAAGAATACCTAACAATTGGTGAGATACAAAACACACTAATATCATAAAATATGATAAAGGCCTAATCTTTCAAGAAGAAATCAAGATATGATATGTCTATTGAATCGATGAGGAAATAAAAATTCAAAGAATAAGTAATTTATTATTCAAGTTAGTAAGATGACAATGGGGTTTAAGTCATCTACCATATCATTACTCATCTATCGAAGATATTCATGAAGGGTAAATTGAAATAAAAAGGAAAGAATCAACCTATATTTTATAATTATTATAATATTGATCATATTGAAAAGAATTTCTCAATTAATTAGGATTAAAAATTAAAAACAGATGAGGATAGTGAGAATACAAAATAAGATAACTTCAATAACAAAGAAATGAATTCAGTGAGAAATAAAAAAAATATTCATAATACATTTTTTCTATAGATAATGAAGTTAGTTCAATTTCTCATGTAAGTAAAAGATATATTTCATCATGTAGTAGAGATTATAGAAAACAAAGAACAAAACATTGAGTGGGAGCTAAAACAAAACTAAAATTTATACATGGTATAGATACAATACCTAAAGAAAGAGAAAAGGAAGATTGAGAAATAAAATAAAATTTTGGATTATAAAAAGTAAGGTCTAATAATTAATAATGAATCCAATATTTTAAGATTGATCAGTATCATTTGAATTCTTTTGATCTTGAAAATATGGTGAGTGACCTTTAAGGAAAAATGGTTAAAAACAACATGTGTTTAAAACACAATACGTATGTATCATAGTTCAACATGATCTGAAAATTTTTATATAAGTATTTAATAAAATTGTGGGATTATATTGAGAATATTATTAATATGATAAGGTTAAGGGTTCCAACTATCAGGTAAAATCTAGTACTTTTAATTCTCAAAACAAATATGTTATAATTGATAGTGAAAGTATATAAAAATAAACCTATAAAATGGTTGTCCTAGAAAATAGAATGGAAATATTACAAGTAAAAGGGAATAATAATCCAAGTAGGAAATATCCCCCTAATAATAGTGATCCTTGAGTTTTAACATGATGATGAAAACAAAAATCCTTATATATGTAGAAGTTATCTGGAAGAATAATGTTTCAAGGGTTTTTCTAGTTTTGTGGTAACCATGGTCATAGATCCTAACATTTATTATTCGATATGTATTTACTAGAAAAGAGGAAAGAACCAAGGGTGAGTTTTAATTGGAATTTGAGGATAAAATCTCAAAGAAAAAAACTTATGGCTAGATCTACATCACATCTATATACATGAATCAAAATTCAGATTCTGAAAGTACTATTGGAAGATATAGTGTCGAAGTTCACATGGCTGAGGAATGTATGACAAGGATGGAATAATAGGTTCCATATGCTATGAAAGGGAAGAAGTTTTCAAAAGTAAAATAGTGGTAAGTCATGTTAATCTTCTAAGAAGACTAAAAATGCCCTGAAAGAGTGCCTAGTTATTTAAAAAAATCATTGAAACTGTTTTAATAATTGGAGGAAGTTTAAAAACTAGTTAAGAATACATGAATGAAATTATCTTCAAATAGTGAGGGAAAAATTGTTAATAATTTAATGATAGTTAGAAACATTATTATTCATAAGGTTGAGATTGAAAAATAAATTCCACATAAAGAATAATTTCAAGGGAATAATCCAAATAAAATTTCTCATACTAATATTATAATAAATGAATGGACTAATTTGAGAGGAATATCTCAACAGCAATTTTGTTGTTGAGACACAATGGGGTCCCTACTTATTCCCTATTATTATTTTTAGCTAAATTATAGAAACTTTAAGGAGTGTATTTGATATTTTTACATAATATACATCAAATAAAAAATATATATGTTGTTACTAATGGATTGCTTGAAGAGATTTTTCTTCATGGATTCTCCTTACATCCCTAAAATGGAATAAGGGGATCACAATATCTTAGGGGGATCAAAATGTAGAGTTATCTTCCAATCTATTTATCCTAGTAAACCTAGAATTTCTAAAAAGCATTGAAGACCTAAATATTGACGTTCGAGAATCACACTTACCTATATTTGTTATGATTTTATTAAATAGACTAAATAATGGGTAAAGGACCCTAGACCACCCTGAGAGGGGGATGAATCAAGGTGTCAACTTTTTTCTCTTCTTTACTAGATCTTGTTCCGACATTGGTAGAAACCCTTTTTAAAACCTGTATGATGGATATGTGTAGTAATTAAAACATTCACATGCATAAAGACAACACAAAAACATTTTACTTGGTTCACCACTTAGGGATACGTCTAAAGAGCATACACCGATAGGTTGTCGGTCGTACCAAATTCCACTAATCTTCACTGGCTGTAGATTACAAAGGTTCGGGCACAATCATTATGTCTTAGACACACTTTCTTTACAATGGTTTAGGGATAGGCCACTGATTCCTTCAGATCACTTCCCTTAACATCCCTTGGCTCAATTCCTTGGTAGAGATCTCACACAGTTTATCAAGTTGAAAGTCGCTTTAATAGACTGGCATGAAAAGTCTTTGTCTATATTCATCATAAGACACTTCCTGTATCGAAGTCCCGAATAAATGCTATTTTATATTTAGTTTTATCTTTCAGTGAAATTACATAATTCTCTAAAAATTATTCTTCTTTTTTCTAGAATAAAAAACTACCTTTATGATATTTTAGTTTCTACAAATTGTCCCTGATTCTGTCAATTTTCTCTGATCTACATATCATTTCTGTTCTTCATACCGTACCTATTTTGCATATTGAACTCGTTCTGCATACCATGCTTTTTCTGTATACTATGCTTCTTCTTCGTATCGTGCATGTTCTGTGTACCGTGTATGCTCTATATACTGCATCTATTCTGTGTATCGGGCCTATTTTTCATACCGTGTATGTTCTATGTACCGTGCCTGTTCTGTTTACCTTGCCTGTTCGGCATGCCGCACGTATTCATCGTACCACGCATGCTCTGTTTACCACACCTATTTGGCGTACTACACTGCGTACCATGACTGCACCACTTATCGCGCTTGTTCCGCATACTGTTCCTGCTTCATGTACCACACCTTCTCCACATACCATATCGGCTTCGCTTACTGTATATGCTCCACGCATCGCGCCTGCTCCACACGTTGTGCCTCTACATACTACATTCGCATACCACCTTTGTATAACACCTCTATGTACCGCATTCACATACCACCTTTGCGTACCGCCTTTTTGTTCCACCTTCATGTACCACATATTGATACCGCCTATGCAGACCACCTCTGCGTACCGACTCTTCATACTAACTTTGTGTACAGTTTCTTCCTTCTGTGGAATTTTTCTTCAAATTATGTGAATTATTTTGTCTCCCTCATTCCACTTTTTATTATGGAAAATCTATTTTGTGGATGACTCCTTCTAATTTTGTGAAGCGTTTCATCTTTCGCATACTACTCCATCTTAGGAAAAATCTCACTGGCATAAAACTTTCAGACATAGCAGACTTCTTCCACAACAATGATATTTTCTTATCGAATTCTCTCTCCCTAAATGATGAGATTAGCACTCCATATATAGGAAAATAACTCCGCAAATTTTTTCAATCTATTTTACACAAATTTTCAGTGTAGGACAATCTACACCACATATTGAACTCCATCCATGTACTGCAAGCCTCTAGCACTTACCGATCCTATTTTTCAAACCATAGCAATAATGTGAACCTTCAGTCGTGTACCATAAGCCTATCAGTTAGCATACTATGACCCTCCTGTGAACTGAGAACCTTCACTGAGTACTGTGTTTCTACCAGTCTCTGTATTGCATCTCTCCTACCAATGACGAGCCATTTAGAATATCGCAACTCTTTCTAGGGTGAACCATTAGCATTCTTCATACTGCACGCCTTCAATGCATACCATCGTTGCAAATCATTATCGATTCTGCAAACTACTCCACATATTGTTTTGTGTACCACTTATATTTCCACATATTGTTGTTGTTTCTGCGTATCGTTCAACGTACCATTCACTCCTATGTGAAAAACCTTCTGAAAAATGCTCTGCATACCATTCCACATACCATTCACTCCTAACCTTTTTTTCCATCACCAAGCTCCCAATTTTGAGGCCCTAAAATTTTGAAAGAACTGGGAAATTTTGCCACCTTCAATACTACTTTCAACCTCAAACGTATAACCCCGTTCTTTGAAAACTCCCTTGTTATCTTTCTTATTCAATAATAATCTACTATCATCACGAAAATTATATATTGTGATATATAGTTTTTGATCGATCACCTTTAGCATCATCATATTATCCAGAGAAAGTATTGTAACTTCCCTATCTACCAGCAACATTAGTCTTTCCAGTCAACACTAAATATGTCTGGCGTCTTCTTCTCAGCATTGTATGATCATTATTAAATCTTAAATTCTCCACATGATCCCTCATTAATTAATTCATTTCTATTCAAGTAGGCTTTTGCATGGTCTCTTGGAACAGTGAGATGTTGTATGACCACTTTATAGCATTAATCCCTTCATCTCCTTCTTCATTTTGATCTTCATTGACAATTGTTGACAAAAAATACAACTTTATACAGAAAGTGGTCCCAACAATTGGTAGTGTTGGTTATCAAGACATGATAAAAAATGGGAAGTTAAATGACATGAATAAGAAATATGTTTATGGTTTGTTGATAAGTTTGTAGGTTTTATATTTCTTTAAAATAAGAATATATTTTTATACAGATCATATTTTAGAAATAATAAATTCGGAGCATGATATCACATGCATGGTGGTTCATGGACATCATATAAAACCTTGGTAGAAACTCTCTTATTTTCTACCTTAGGTTTTTCTACATTGAGTTATATTAGAACAACTAAAGGTTCTTTTATAGGATAACCATGTGGCATCATCCTTCTATTGGGGAAAGGGGTAAGAGAAAAAGAATTTCTTCAAAACAAAATAAGAGTTGATAAGTCCTTTACATTGACATTTTTATTTTAATTTTAATAATGTGTTGAGGGAAAAAAATATCTAAGAATAAATTTTCATATTGAGAATTAGTATTTTGAAAAAATTTAATGGGGTGGATTATTGAGCCCAAGTATGTATTACATTTATTTTCAATGGATAAATATGTGTTTAGTGGAGTTGATGATGATTCTTAAAGGATTATTACGGATTTATGGGAATGAATTGTATTTCATTTTTAATAAAAAAATCAATGTAAGTCCACATGATGATTGAGATATTTCCATGTTCTATTGAAAAGGAACTATGAGGACCCTTACTTGAAGATGAAGTAAAGAGATTCCAAATTGGAATTCATTAATTTTTGAAGATTAAAGAGTTGATATAATAAATAATAAATTGAATGTGTTGGTGGATTAAGGATAAATCTCTTCAAAATATTTGATTTGTGTTTTAGTGTTTGAAAAGGAATAGAATCTGGCAGAAGAAAAGATAACTGAGTTTGAGAGAAATATGGAATTTCCAAGATTCACATAAGTATATTAATTAAGAACGTATTCAAAATCATATAGTTGGTTATATGATGTATATAAATACATGTAGAAGATTCTATGACATAGTATAATCTATTTAATTGGATGCTACTATGTATGTGGATTAGTGATTCACATAGTTATTTGGGATGACATAACTGAATTCTATTGTGTAGGAAAATCCAACAATATGGGCAATCTGTGTAGCCAAAGTGAAACACATAGGTGAAGTAAAGAAACATATATTATTCACATATGTAGATGAGAAAGATATAAGGGGTTATATATTTATATACTAGGTGAGATTTTTAGAATCCAAAATTATAAAAATAGGAAGTTCCTTGTGTTAGATATGGATGAGGTCATGCATGTTGAGAAATAATGGTTTGACATAAATGTGTAAATACCTAGAATAATGAATGGATTGTATTATAACATATTTTATAAAATTTATTACATAAATGAGGAAATAAATAGAATAGTGAATGTAATGTTGATGGAAAATGATAAATCTGTAAATGGAAAATGACATAATTAAATGGGAAACTATGAATATTGTTGTTCTTATTTTGTTTTGGAAATCATTTTATATGTCCAATAATATTTAATATATGAGTGGAGTATAAAAATTCTTTATATCACTTTTTATCTAATTACTTTGAAACATTAATTAAATCATTCTATGTCTCTCATGTGCTTTCAGATTCACCTTTTAGAAAATTTCTACACTTGGTTACTCTAGAAGGTTTTTTCTCTATCACATAGAATATCTATTATATTTAAGAAATGTTATGAAGATATCATACTAAATAATTTATTACATTAATATTCTACTTATTAAGTATTAATCTTAATGATAAGTTTTTTTATGATGATTTTATTAATATATAATAGAGTTTTTTTATCAAATGATTATCATGCTACATTAATATTTAAAAATTAATTTTATTAAATTGGATCCCACTAAAATTATGACCCCTTTTAAATACACCATATCAATTAATAAGAAAATATTCCCAATTCAATAAGAAATGAGTGCTCTAGAGTATTCCTCTCACCACTAACCTATTTAGGTAAGATATCATCTCAATAATTTTAAATATATTTCATGGACATTTGTTTGAAAAACTCTTTATATAATCTACCATGTGAATAAAACCTACTCTATTCCTCTAGTATCCTAAATTTTATTCTTTCTTAACTAAGGGTAACTCAAAAAAAACATCAATAAAAAAATAACACATGATAATCTTAGGTCACCCTACTATGGTAGAACCTATCCAAGGATGATCCAGTACCATCCATACTTTCTTTCTAGATAAGAGATAGATCCAAGGCACCGTGTTTTGAAAGAACCTACTCGGTTGAATGATCGAGGTCATGAGAAGTGAAGATTAAGAAAGAATCTAACACAGAGTATTTTAATGAGATTTAATCTCACCATATTATCTCATGTTATTCCCTTTATGTATGAATTCTTATAATGAGTTATTTTTGGAATCCTTATTCCCTCTAAAAAAACAATATGTTCAACCCATATTGATGTTAACTCTTTACATGAATCACAATTTGTGTTACTCATCCAAAAATAGAATCCAAACTTATCTAAACATATCCATATACATCTTATGTATAAGGTATATGTACTCATAATGTAAATTTTTATAATAATTTGAGATTTAAAATCTCTATATATAGAGATCCAAGATTAATATACATGGATATTACATCTTTTTAGATGAATATTCTCTAAATTATACAAACACATGCCTAAGGACCATAATATTTTAGTGTATTTGGAAACGTGGAACACAATCTTCTAATCAGGTTAAATATCTTCAATGTACCATATAAAAATATTTCCCTTTATAACTCCTACTTAAATGAGTTATTCATAATTGAGGGGAAAGGAAACATAAGAAAGGTGGGTTGTTGTAACACCCAGAGATTTTATGAGAAATATTATTTTTAATTTCTTTGATGTCTTGTGTTGTATGATACACCAAGATTATATTGTGCTATATTCAGCACCGTATTATCTTGTAGTATACGCAAACACTATTCTTAGCTTGTGTTGCATGCAAGATCGACATTCCTCAATAGTGTGTGTTGTACACAATACTGAGTTTCACTAAAGAATGATATATTTTTATAATATTATTATGAACCAGCCATTATGAATATTATTAACCAAATTTTGAATTTTATAACATTATCATTCATAGTACACATTATCTAGAACATGGTATCAGAACAAAATAAATTTTTCTGGTAAAATAAGTATTTTTGTTAAATGCAGTTTTTCCACCTTTTGATGGAGCACCCACTTTAAATCTAGTTTTGGACACATTTATAAGTCCAATTTGACGAAATAAAATTATTTATATCAATAAGGATATAAAAAATTACTTTGGATAATTTTTTTAATATTTTTCTGTTAACATTCATATTTTGATGAATAGTAATAATATGCTAAATTTTAATTAAAAACAACTTTTTTCATCAAGATAATTTATTTGGATAAATTATAATATTTAATGGTTTTAAAGTATAAATAGAATATATTTTTACCATTTAATATAATTTAAGTCATTGGCATTAATTTTACACTGAATTCATAGGTAAAAGCATTTCAATCTTTTGTAACGTTTTATCAGTTAAAACCCGTTTTCTCAACAGTGGGATTAATTTTTAATTAAGTATTGTCACCTCTGTGTTTTGAATTTGGAAAAATGGATTCTATATTTTTAATCAGTAGTCCCAAATTATGCTAATAGTATAATTTTTATTTTTAGACATTATGAATAGTAAATATGGTAAATTTTATTGAATATAGTTAATGGTTAATCTGGTAATTAAGGGGAAAAATAAGATTATAAAATTACCCTAACACCTACAAAAATTCTATTGGATGAATAAAAGTCGACCCATATCACCTAAGGGATGGAATAGATTCATTTTGTGTACTTTGGACCATGAAAATTATATAATTATTATTAAAACCAAAGAAAGTGACAACATGGCACTCTCTTATATCTTATAAGTGTAATAATTTTAATTTAGTGATAAACTTCATAAAACATCAAAAATGAATAGTCTCCAGAAAACTAATAAAATTATCTACATCATTTGAATTTATTTATAATTTTTAGGGATTAAATAATTATAAATAATTATGACACGGTAGTGATGTTGAAATTATTTTTTTTATTGAAAATCAAATAAATGGTTTTACAAATTTTAAAATAAATATTATATAAACTATTTAACGTGCTCCATGAATTTTATAGATTAATATGAAATGTTATAAATCTATTAAATCTTTATGTAGAACATAAGTTTTGTGTGTATTTTATTTAAATTCAAATAAATGAAAAGTGTTAAAATTGACACTATTGTTATTTTATAAAAATAACATATTATAAAATTGTTTAAAAATAACAAAAATATTTAAAAATTATAAATTGAAATTTATGTGGTCTAAAATATCATAAAGTATAAAATTATGTATAATTAACAACACATAAGTAATTATTTATAATAATTTATAAATTAGAATATCATTACCACAAATAAAATTAAATAGATTAAATAAGGATTAATAAAGTTGATAAGGTTTAAAATAATTCTCCAACATGTCTAAATTTTATTGGTTGCTGATATTACAACCCTATATCATCTAATCGTCAGATTTGAGTCATTTTTTGAGGTTTTTATGTGGGTTTTAAATTTATTATAAATTAATATTTCTTATGTTTCCAAAGGTGCCCCTCTTCTACCTTATAAAAGGGAACCTCCTCCCTCTCCTCATCACACCATTTTGAGCCTTCAAGCTCTTCCAAAACCTGGAAATTTATCTTCTCCACTTACCTATAAACATACTAAAGGTCCTGGTCTTCTTCAAAGACCGACTTTAGTGCCCTAAGAGGTGGTTCAGAAGAGGTGTGTCGAAAAAGAGGTAATATCCTTTACCGATTCATTAAAATTTATTTCTTCTTATACTTCCTCTTATTTAGTTGTTTCATTATAAATTAAAAACATCAGTATAACTAATATACTAATATGTTATTATAAATATGAAACAACCCTATTTCACCTTATTTCCATCCCACAGAAAATGAAATCACCTCACGTGCGTACGTACGAAATACCATCTCCATGACGTGGTGTAATGTGTTTTCCACCACCACCTTACTTGGATGGGTACGATAGTGTAAAGAATAACTATATATGATTATTATAACATGATACTAATTCTGAGATATTATATCATCCTATCCAACACCATTCAATAATTATGGGAATGATATCATTGCTCGTGTGTATGTACGGATTACCGTCTCTATGACAGGATGAGATTCATTCTACATGTTAACCATTCAAGAATGATTATAAAGTATATATATAATAAATATCCATGAAATATATTAAATAATAATGCTACTGAATTTATATATATATATATATATATATATATTTCATCTACTTACTTCCATTCAATTCAATAAGGAAATGAAAATAGCCTTCATGCGTACGTACGGTCTACCGTCTCCATGAACGGTGTATTTCATTTCATTTATCTATATATTATATATATATATATATATAATGAATATATATGATATATAAATAATTTTTTTACATTCTTCAAGTAATTAAATAATGATATAAGTAATAATAATATCAAGAACAACAAGTCCAAACACGTACGATAAATGAAACGATTTTACCCAAAACACGGATTTAACATGAAATTGACAAATGAACAAGTAATATAAAGTCATAAGTGAATCATATATGATATCATAAATATTATTATGGTTCTTTTATAAGTTAATAATATGTTTAAACCCACTATACAGGAGTCTCAGACATATACTGAAGAAATTGGACATAAGGTAACAGATAATTTTGCAATCTCATTTTTATCCGATATTGCTTATACATAAGTATTTACTAGGGTATATTTCTCATATATGTCCATAAAATGTTTCTAATAAAGTGATTAATATTATTCCATGTATTTTTAAAGTCATTTTTACCCCTCTTTGACTTTTACTTTGTGTTATTGAAGGAATCTTGTTTTTGTTTACCATACGTGGTACTTTTTGACTTTTCCATTAAAAGCACGAGGAGAATGTTTTTTTAACTTATACGGCATGAAATGATATTTATAGTTTCATAATGCCTTATTTCCATGAATCTTCTTATACAAGATTTCACGATTATTTTGATCAAAATTATTTTATTTTAAAATTTCACGTCATTTTATAAAAGAAAATGATTTAAAAGGAGAAAGGATATTTTCCTCAAGAATTCATTTGAATTGTTTTATTAAAACTATTTTCCATCTATAATGACATTATTCAATATGGTTATGTTTCAATCATAATGCCTTTATTATTTAAATGTTTTGATTTTGTTTGTGATGAAATTTTATCCATTGTTTTATACGGCACTAGTTCTGAAAACGTTTTTAACATCACCATTTTTTATGTCGATTATATATAACTGATGTGATAATCTGTGAAACATGGTTTTTTACATAAATTATTTTATAACCGATGTAAAAAATGTGGAGAGTAAATTTTTAACATCGGTTATTTTAATAACCAACGTTAAAAATCACGCGCGTTCATTTTTTACATTGGTTATAAATTACCTGATGTAAAAAAAACAAAGCGTAGTGTTTTTTATATTGGTTATCAAATAACTGATGTAAAAAACAAGGTATCTACGAATTTTTTACGTCGGTTATAAAATAACCGATGTAAAAAAAGCGGCTTTTGAGGCCTTTTTAACGTCGGTTATTTGAAAACCGATGTAACAAACCAACACACAGAATTTTTTACGTTGTTTATATTATAACCAACGTAAAAAACTGTGATTTATGATGTATTTTTTACATCGGTTATTCTATAACTGACGTAAAAAACCAATACTGGGATTTTTTTACATCGGTTATAAAATAACTAACTTAAAAAAAGTTGTATCTAATACATTTATAATGTCGGTTATTATAATAACTGATGTTATAAATGTAATAAAAACATTTTTATAATGTCAGTTATTAAATAACCGACGTTATAAAACATTTAAAAAATTAACACGCCCCATGGATTGTCATTTACAATTTTTTGTTCGACAGTCTGATGACTCGTCTCTCTCACGTGGTAAACCCTAATCGACTCGTCGATCTCATTGCATTAAACTCGTTTTTCCATCATCTTTTATCATATTTACTATCCTCAGATATATCATCTCAACTCGCAACACTCAGGTAATCCTCCCATGACTTTATTTCATTTGTTTTTTTCTAGGATAGTCTATATTTATGTTTTGTAATTTTTTTTGTTTAAACTAGGTAATATTCTTCAATTTCGAACCCTATTACCTTGTTTTTCCATAATCATCTTATTTATTATCCCCAGATCTATTAGATCGACTCACAATATTCACATAAGCCTCACATACTTCTATTTCATTTGTTTTTGTTTCGCGAATGCCCGACATTGATGGTAATTTTTATTGTCATTGACAACTAATGATCTCATTCACCTATATTACTGCAATTTATATGTAAACCATTGTGAGACACCCATTTCGTGTACCGGTGTGATTTATTTTATAAGTATATATAAGGTTTTTCATGGTGGAATGTTTGTTTTGGATACTTGGTTGTTTCTATTTTGGGTATCACTTTTTTTGTTCCATAATCTATTTACGTCGCTTATTTTTGTGGACTATTATAAGTCTTCATATGCTACTAAAGTCCAATTCATTGCACAATATATCATTTTATACTAGTAGGAGATACAATTCATGGTTCTCATTTTGAATAATGTCATGATACCAAAACTAGTAGCTTGAGGTTAAAATCTCTAGATATGCCAAAACTAGTAGCTTGAGGTTAAAATCACATGGTTATGGGGGGCTGTCAAGAGGGTTGGTGGTTGTCCAGGGGGTTGGGGGTTGTCCATGGGGTCCATGGAGGTAGGGGGGTAGTCCAGAGGTGTGTGTGGGGGGGGGGGGGGTCCAAGGGGGTGGGGGTGTCGAAGGGGGTGGGTGGGTTGTCCAAGGGGGGGGGGGGGCTGTCCAAGGGGGTGGGGGCCTGTCCAGAGGGTTTGGGGGGTTTTTCGGGGGGGTGGGGGTTGTCCAGAGGGTTGGGGGTGTCCAGGGGGTGTCCAAGAGGGTGGGTGGGTGGGGTGGGGGCTGTCCAAGGGGGTGGGGGTCTGTCCAGAGGGTTTGAGGGGGTTGTCAGGGGGGTGGGGTTGTCCAGAGGGTTGGGGGGTCTCCAGGGGGGTGTCCAAGGGGGGGGGGGGGTGGTGGGGGGGCTGTCCAAGGGGGTGGGGGTTGTCCAGAGGTTTGGGGGTGTCCAGGGGGGTGTCCAAGGGGGTAGGGGTAGGGGTGGTGTCCAGGAGGGGCGGGGGGTGCTGTCGAGAGGGTTGGGGGTGTCCATGGGGTGTCTAAGGGGGTAGGAATAGGGGTGGGGTCCCGGAGGGGTGGGGGTTGTCCAGAGGGTTGGGGGTGTCCAGGGGGGGTGTCTAAGGGTGAGGGTGGGGGGGCTGTCCATGAGGGGTGGGGGCCTGTCCAGAGGGTTTGGGGGGGTTCTTCGGGGGGTGGGGGATGTCTAGGGGGTTGGGGGTGTCCAGGGGGTGTCCAAGGGGGTGGGTGGGGGGGCTATCCAAGGTGGTGGGGCCTATCCAGAGTGTTTGGGGGGTTGTCTGGGGGGTGGGGGCTGTCCAGAGGGTTGGGGGGTGTCCAGGGGGTGTCCAAGGGGGTAGTGGTGGTGTCTAAGACGGGTGGGGGTGCTGTCTAGTGGGTTTGGGGTGTCCAGGGGGTGTCCAAGGGGGTAGGGGTGGGGGTGGTGTCCAGGACGGGTGGGGGTGCTGTCTAGAGGGGTGGGGGATGTCCAAGGGGTGGGGGTGTCCAAGAGGGGTGGGGGGCTATCCAAGGGTGTGGTGGTGTCCATGGGGTGTCCAAGGGGGTGAAAGTGGTGTCCCGGGGGGTGGGGGCTGTCTAAGGGGGTGGGGGCCTGTCTAGAGGGTTTTGGGGGTTGTCTGGGGGGTGGGAGGCTGTCCAGAGTGTGTGTGGAGGGGGTGTCCAGGGGGTGTCCAAGGGGGTGGGTTGGTGGGGGGGACTATCCAAGGGGGTGGGGGCATATCGAGAGGGTTTGAGGGGTTTCCCGGGGGTGGGGTCTGTCCGGAGGGTTGGGGTGTCTAGGGGGTGGGTGGGGGGCTGTCCAAGGGGGTGGGGGCCTGTCTAGAGGGTTTGGGGGGTTGTCCGGGGGGTGGGGGATATCCAGAGGGTTGGGGGTTCCCATGGGTGTCCAAGGTGGTGGGGGTGGGGGGGGGGGGCTGTCAAAGGGGGTGGGGGCTATCCAGAGGTTTGGGGGGTGTCCAAGGGGGTAGGGGTGGGGGTGGTGTCCAGGAGGGGTGGGGTGCTGTTTTGAGGGGTGGGGTGGTGGTGTCCAGGGGGTGTCCAAGGGGGTGGGGGACAAGTGTCAGTTGGTACTGACTACTGCATCGTGGTTTCTGGGATTATGACATGATGATTATGCCGTGATGATTGGCTTTACATTGTGATTTTCTCCATCTGATTTTTTATTTTAAATTTTATTTGATTCTCAGGTTTAATCCATTTTCTCCAATTTTCTATCAACCATTGTAGGCCCCATGGTTTTCTTTGATTCAATGGAATTTAAAAATGTTATATCGAACTATATTTTGTTTTTAAAATAATATTCAAGCATATTTTTTTAAATATGAATAGATTTGTTTTATTTTTCAAAATTGTTTTACATTCAAATTATTATTTTTTCATATAAACATATATTTGTCTTATCTTAAAAAATATATATATATTTGATATTTGTTATAGTTAATAATGAGTCGAATTTGGATTACGGCACATCGAATGATCAATGAATATGAGAAAGGTGTTGATGCCTTTTTGGAATTTGTTAAAGGAAATGTTCCAAGTAGTGACATTTTTTTCTATCCATGACTGAATTGTTTGAATATGAAGAATTTGAAAAGTATAGAGATAAAAGATCATCTGATTTTTCATGGTTTTAATCCGAGCTATTGCCCTTGGATTTGGCATGGTGAAACTGGATGGAATTTCACTGATGATGATGATTCTCAAGATGGTAACTCCAATGGAATTGAAGAAATGAATCGCGATATTGTAGCAGAACAAATTGAGATAGAACCGACAATTGTGTGTTTATATGGTGATGCTGAAAAACCATTATATCTTGGTTGTATAGATTTTACAGTTTTTTCAGTTGTGTTAAGATTGATTAACCTAAAGGTGAAACATGGATGGAGTGACAGAGGTTTTACAGAGCTACTACAATTGATGAAAGACATTCTTCCAAAAGATAACCATCTTCCAGATTCACATTATATGGACAAGAAAATATTATACTCGATGGGATTGGGATACAACAAAATACATGCATGTTCGGATGACTGCATTATATATAGGAAGGAATATGAATTTCTATCAGAGTGCCCTAAATGTGGGACATCACAGTATAAGGTGAAAGAAAAATCATAGGCTGATATAGAGATTACAAAGATCCCTTCAAAGGTATTTTGGTATCTTCCTATAATTCATCGTTTCAAACATTTATTTGCTAATTCACATGATGCAAAAAAGGTTAAGATAGAATGCTGAAAGTGGGTATGTGATGGAAAAATACATTATCTAGCTGATTGTCCACAATGGAAGAAAATTGATGCACAATACACTATATTTGGAAATGAAATTAGAAATCTCAGACTAGGGTTGTGCACAGATGGAATGAATCTATATCGAACCCTCAGTATCACACATAGTTCATGGCCTGTTTTATTGGTAATTTACAACCTCTCTCCTGAAGTTTTTATGAAGCGAAAATATTCCATATTGATTATAATGATATCTGGTCCAAAGCAACCCAAAAATGATATTGATGTTTACTTGTCACCGTTGATTAATGATTTCAAACTGTTATGGGCTGATGGTATTAGGGTGTATGATTCTTATAAAATGGAATATTTTCAACTGCATGCAGTGGTTCTGTTCACTATAAATGACTTCCCATCATATGGAAATTTTGTTGGATACAGTTTTAAAGGTCATAAAGCATGTCCAATTTGCAAACAACAGACATCATATTTTCAATTGCATCATGGGAGGAAAACAGTGTACATGGGTCATTGAAAGTTTTTGCCTACGGATCACCCTTATAGAAGAATAAAAAAGACCTTCAATGGGTCACAAGAATTTGATACTTCTCCAAAACCTTTATCCCCTAATCTATATTTTGAGAGGGTGAAAAACCTTGATGTGACATTGGGAAAGACATAGAATTCTGGTAATGATAGACATATTTGGAAGAAAAGGTCAATATTTTTTTAGCTACCATGTTAGAGGTATCACGAAGTTAAACATAATATTGATGTCATGCACATGGAGAATAATATTTGTGATTGTTTGATTGGAACATTGTTATATATTAAAGGAAAGACAAAATATGGGTTGAATGCAAGATTAGACTTACTATCAATGGGAATACGTTTGGAGTTTGCTCCCACTGCTAAAGGAAGATGAACATTTCTTCCCCCAGCTTGTCATACATTATCGAAGAGGGAGAAAATTTTCTTTTGTCAATGTCTTCATGATATCAAAGTGCCTCAGGGTTATTCTTCAACTATAAATTTTTTTGTCTCATTGAAGGACTTGAAGTTGATAGGTATGAAATCACATGATTGTCACGTCATGATGCAAAAAATTCTTCCAGTTGCATTGCATGGAATATTGCCTATCCATGTTAGAAAGACTATAATGAAGTTGTGTTATTTTTTCAATTCAATTTTAAACAAGGCGATTGATGTGAATGCTTTGAAAATTTTGGAAAAGGATGCAATTTTTATACTTTGTCAATTGGAAATGTATTTTCCTCCAACTTTTTTTTTGATATAATGGTGCATTTAATGATTCATCTGGTTTGAGAAATAAAGCTTTGTGGACCTATATATCTTCGTTGGATGTATCCTTTTAAAAGGTATATGAAAATATTAAAGGGGTATGTTAAAAATCAACATCGACCTGAAGCCTCCATTATTGAAAAAGTATATTTCTAAGGAGGTAGCAGAGTTTTGTACGAGCTACTTGGATATGACGAAACACATAGGTTTTCCTCCATCTCTCCATGAATGAGTTAATAATGAGGGAAAGGGGATTCGTGGCTTGAAAGTTAAATCACTGTCAGCTGAACATATGAAGAAGTTAGAATCATACATCTCGAATAACATATCTGATGTTCAACCGTATATCACATTGCATATTAATGAGTTGAAACAATGTCATCCAAAGAATAAAGAAATGTTGATTTTGAATGAGCACAACAAAACAGTTTTGTCATGGTTTAAAAAGACCTTGCTTGGTAGATCAGATGTATCAAAGACATTAAAATGGATAGTGGGTGGTCCATGTTTAAATGTGATAACATGGTCCAATTATGACATTAATGGCTATACATTTCATACGAAAGCTCAGGACAACAGAAGTGCAGTTTAGAATAGTGGTGTATTGGTGTTTGCATAAGAAATGAATTTTTTGAGTGCTCAGGACAAAAACACAATTTTTGCATCCAGTACATATTATGGAGTGATTGAAGAAACATGGGAGGTTGATTACTTTAAAATTAAAGTTCCTGTTTTTAATTTTAAATTGTTTATCGGTAACAACAGTGTCAGACACGATGAATTTGGAAGGAAACCTGTTAATCTGAATAGATAGGAAGACACAACTGATTTTTTTATAATGGAAACACATGCAAAAAAAATTCTATGTATTAGATCAATCAGATATGCAGTGGGATGTTGTTTTAAAAGGGAAAAAACAATATGTTGGTGAGGATGAACTTGATGAAGATGCTAATTTATGTGAGATCCCTAATTCCATGGAAAGATTAATAGAACATATGATGAGCATGTTGACATGGTTTGTTCTATAAGGAATGATCACGATGAAGAGATTTGGGAAAACAATCCATTTGTACATTCCTAAAATTTCAGGTAACATTTGTTTATTTCTTGTTTACATTTATTTTTTTCATAAAATGTTTGATATTGTAATTTTTTCCTTTAATAAAACATATATCAAAACAAAATAAGTATAAGTTTTTGTTTGTTTAAAGTTTGTTTAGATTACTTAATCATGTTTACCATTACATGAATTATATATCTATTATTTGTGTTTAGTGACAATTACTTTACCATGTTTACCAGGTTTACCATGTTTACCATGTTTACCATCTTTACCATCTTTACCATCTTTACCGTCTTTACTATTGTTTAACATGCATACCATATTAATAATGTTTACTATTACGTAACTTAGTACACTTTTCTATTTTCTGATTACAGTAGTATTAAAATATTTGAATTTGTATATTTATGAACTAATGTTTGTTTTTTTATTTGAAAGATAATGACAGATCATTCAGTTGATCAACCACATTATTCTAGAGAAGTGCATATTGGTCATACCTCTGGGGAGGAAGATTCACATGTATCTCTTGATGTTCCCCAATCTTCCTCATGTGCTCCTATTACAACAAAGAGTTCAAAGGTTGGTAAACGTGGGTGCACACGTTTACCAAAACTAACACTTGCACATACACAGGATCAGAGGATACTCATTGAGTTTGATGATGATGATATTCCTAGAGGTCCAAATGCAAAATATTTTAAGATTTTTTTATCAACTCAGGCTAAGAGCAAAGTAAGCATTATGTATGATGACTGGAGAAGTGTGGATAAAGAAATAATCTCTCAGTTGTGGGAGATGATTTTGGTAAGATCTTTTTCTATTGTTTGACTATTCTTTAAATGTTTCTAGTATATATAATATGTTTAACATCTTCTTTATCAGATGACATTTGATATTTCTGACATTGGATGAGTCAAGAAGAAATGCTTATCATTGACTGGCAGGAGATGGAGGGATTTCAAATCAACCCTCTCATCTAATTTCATTTATGGTCATAGAAGTCCTGAAAATCCAGGTCGTATATATCCTTTTATATATGAAGACACATGGAGACAGTTTTTTTGAAAGTAGAAGAAAAGAGTCATTTTTTGTAAGGGCAATGTAAACTTTTATAAGATTTCTTATATAAATGATCTTATTAATGTTTTTTTAATGATTTATTATTCTTAATTTATAGAAAACAAGGAAATCTCATCAAGAGATCCAATCTGAAAATGTATACCATCATAGTTTATCTTGGGGATGGTATGCATTTTTGGAAGAACAAATGATGGCGGAAAAATTTCAACAACTAAGAGCGGAGTCTTCAAGATCTGGAGAGGTGGCCCCTCTATCCCCTCCATCTAGACATGAAAAATGGAAGAGAGATTGGATGGGAAAAAAGGGCAATATATTTCGGAAGAATCAAGAATCATAGCTAAGAGGATTGTAAGATATCTATTTTATTTATTTAAGTTAACTATTTTCTCCATGTAATTTCAATCATTACAGAAATTTTCAATTAATTAATACAGGACTCTCATGAGGAACATAGTTCATAGGGGCCATTTACCACTACTGGGATACAATATATTTTATCTATATCATTGGGAAATCCCGAACATCTTGGTCGTGTAAGAGGATATCTGGTAGGTGTATCGGTAAGAAAAGTGTTTCCACGTTCTTCAACTTCTAACGTTGAGGGGGTTTATTAAAAAATAGAATCCTTGGAGGCTGAAGTTCATAATATTAATGCGACGATGGAGGAAAAGAATTGAGTGTCGGTACAGTCTATTTTTGCAGACATGCAAAGACAATTTCATACTATAGCTCCCACTCCTCCACCTCCCCCTGTAGACACCATTATTTATCCTCCACCTCCACCAGTAGATCCCACTCCCCCACATCAGCCTACAAACCCCATTTTTTTATCCTACTCCTCCGCCGCAGCTTCCTACTTATTGCGATTTGTATGTCAACATCATATAGTTGCATATGGGTTGGTATATTGTATAGTAGATACAATTAAACATCAACAATTAGAGGTAGAGAATTAGAGGGTCACTGTATAGGATATTATATATAGATCAGCTTGAGTACCATTACCTATAGATGAGGTGATGATAGTTGGACATAGTATTGACCATTTTTTAATTTGGTTATCCAGACTTCTTCGACTCATTACCATAGAGGTATAAATGTTATATATTTTATTTTATTTTATTTTTAAAGTTGTTTTATCATTTGAAAACTAATATATTTTCCTATTTATTTTTACAGGAATACTTCAAAGGTAAATAAATACTGTATAGACAACAACAAAGACAAATGTATATGACATCAGATACAAATTCAAGCAGTCTTGACAGATTTTCAAGATATTCAAAAATTTTGGCGGGTCATTATAAGTTTCCAATGGAATCTCATTTTTTTGGACATGAAATAAGTGTGGGGATTATGAAAACTGATATCATGGATCTTGTTACTGGAGATAAGTTGGGCATCAATGTGGTGAATTTTTTTTCCATGTATGTCTTAACACCTTTTACCTGCATTATATTTATTAAAAATGTATACTTATGTCTGTTTTGTATTAGGTATCATTATAAAATTTGTGAGAGGAATGAGATGAAAGATGTATATGGATTCATGGACCTGCAATTGATTTCCCCAGAAGCATGTGCATTGGATGAGGAACAAAGAATGTTTTATATTGCTGAAAGACTTGAAAAGAATATAGTCACACAATGTTGGTTGATGCCTTTTTCTGAGAGGTATGAAACACATCTCTCTCAAAGAGTTCATTATCTTTTAACATAAAAAACCACTAACCTTAAATTTCCTTTTATCAGTTATCATTGGCTGTTAGGGGTTTTTTCCAAGGGAGAAAGAACTTTATTGGATATGCTCTATCTATGATGATATGCGGGAATGTTTTAAGAATATATTGGAAAATTAAGTTTCAATTTTTCAATAGTTTTATATATTATAATTAATTTTAAATTTACCCCATTTGTAATATTTTCTAATAGGGCATGGGTCTACTTTCGAAAAAACACAAAGAAAAGGAGTGCCAAGATCAAATATGTAAATGCGAAGGTAAATATCCATTTATGATTTGTACTTTTTGATTTATCACATAAAAATAATATATTTAATTTACACTCATTCAGATATAATTGTCATGAACAACAATGTGTCATCGAATACGAATATTATATGTTAATATTTATGTTTGAAATAATAATTACTGGGACAATTGTGAATTTTGACCTGGTAAGATTTCCTATTAAACGTTTCCATAATATTTCAATTTGATTTTTTTATTATACACATTAACTACTATTATTTTCATTTATAGCTTTTTGATGACCCTCAACCATATACTGCTGAAGACATCAAAAACTTACAAGTGGATTGGTCAAATTTTTTTGCAGGTTTGATTGAATTTTAGTTGTTTGTAATGTAAAATGTAATTTTGAATATTGTCGTTGTAATTGTGTATTTGGTAGTCGTTTAGGTTTGATTTAGTTTTTTTTAAGTTGAAATTATATGTTTCGAATGTTATATATGTGAATGTTTAATTTTTCTCTACTTCTTCTGTTGGTCAACTTATGATGGTTTTTATGGTATGGATTTTGGTCTTGGGGAGGGGTTCTAAGGATGTGGGGGGGGGGGGGTGCTCAGTGGGGTGGGGGTGTCCAGGGGTCTGGGAGGGTTGTCTGGTAGGGTGAGGGGTCCTAGGTGTCCATGAGAGTGGGGGGCAGTCTAAGGGGGTGGAAGCATTTCCAGGAGGGTGGAAGGGCTATCCAGGGGAGTAGGAGGCTGTTTAGGGGGTGTCCAGGGGTGTGGGGGTGTCTTGTGGGGTGGGGGGGGGGTTCCAGAGGTGGGGGGGGGGGGGAAATCTAGTGGGGTATAGGGTGTCCATGGGGATGGGGGGCAGTCCAGGGGTGTGGTGGGGGCTGTTTAGTGGGTTGAGGGGGTTCTGGTATGTTTTTGGTAACTTCTTGGTCTGTTTCATGGGTGTGGGAGGGATGTCCAGGGATTTTGGGGTGCTTTCCAGGGGGTGGGGGTCTATAGGAGGGTGGGGGATGTCCAGGGGTGGTGGTGATGTCCAGGGGTGTGTGGGGGAGTGTCCAGGGGAGTGTCCAGGGGTGTGGTGGGGGTAGTCTAGTGGGGTGAGGGGGTTCTGGTTTGTTTTCAGTAACTTTTTGGTCTGTTTCAGGGGTGTGGGAGGGTTGTCTAGTGGTGTGGAAGTGCTTTCCAGGGGTGGTGGTATACATGAGGGTGGGGGGTTGTCCAAGGGTGTTTGGGGCTGTCCAGGGGGTCGGGGGGCAGTCCAGGGGTGTGGTGGGGGCTATCCGGTGGGGTGGGGGAGGGCTTTCCAGGGTGTGGGGGGTATACATGAGGGTGGGGGGTTGTCCCGGGGTGTTTGGAGCTATCCAGGGGGTTGGGGGCAGTCCAGGGGTGTGGTGGGGGCTGTCAAGTGGGGTGAGGGGGTGATGGGGTGCTGTTCAGGAGGGTGGGGTTGTCCCGGGGTGTTTGGGGCTATCCAGGGGGTCGGGGGGTAGTCCAGGGGTGTGGTGGGGGCTGTCAAGTGGGGTCAGGGGGTGCTGTTCAGGGGGTGGTGGGAGGGTTGTCCAGTGGGGTAAGTTTTATATGTTATCAATGTAAATGATTAATTTTTATTTAGTTCTTGTTTTGATCTACTTCGATTTTTGTGGTACGAATTATTGATTTAGTTTCTGGTTGTTTCTGGGGGAGAGCATAGGACTGCATTCGATTTTTTTAAAACAAATTTGTCTTCCACGTCAGTTATTTTATAACCGACATGATAAAGAAATCGGGAAGGGTTTTTCATGTCGGTTTTTTTTAATAACTGGCATGATAAACACCCGTGGTATGGTTTATCACGCCAGTTATTTAATAACCTACATGATAAAAGGCATGGGAAATGGTTTATCACATTGGTTATTAAATAATTGACATTATAAAAGGCCTGGGAAATGGTTTATTAAGTCGGTTATTTAATAACCGATGTGATAAACCCCCCCCCCCCGGACTGGTTTAGCACGTCGGTTATATAATAACCGATGTGAAAAACTATTTCCCAGTGGTTTATCATGTCGGTTATTTAATAACCGACGGAATAAACATCCCCCGCACGAGTTTATAATGTCGGTTATTATATAACTGATGTGATAACCCCCCCCCCCCCCCCGGTTTATCACAGAGGTTATATAATAACTGACGTTATAAACCCCCCTGATTTTTTCACGTCGGTTATTAATTAAGAATCTTGATAAACACCGCGATGTTATGTTTTTTACGTCGGTTTTTAAATAACCGACATAAAAAATGTTATTTATAACGTCGACCGTATTATCATCGGCAAAAAACTGATGTAAAAAATGAAAAATAACCGACGTAAATAACGTTTTCTGCACTAGTGTTGATTGTGTTATGATGGGATGATGTTTATGAAACCCATTTTATTTGTTGGGTTATGATGAATGATTTATGTTTATTTTGTGGCACATGAAATAATAATTTCATTATGAGATGGGTGGGACCTATATCTCCCTCCACTGCATTGGGTAAAGATTTATATCTCATGAGATATACATGGTTGGAATGACAGGTGAATCTGGTTCAGTAATACAGGGACGGAACAACAAGTAACCCTAGTTCAGTAATGGACTTTGTCCACTATGATGGTCTTCACAGCGATGCCTTGTCAAATATGGAAATAATACCATGTGATTAATGGTTGTCACAATTACATGTTTTATTCCCATGCTATTTTATCATGGTTAATGTTCCTTTATGATCTATGCCTTATACACTACCAAGATTTATGTCATTACTCTTGATTTTTATTTTTTATGTTCATATTCTTATATCCATTTGTTTATGGATTGTTTTAGGTCCTCTATGTTTACCCTTACTGAACATTTGAGATCACCCTTTTTATGTTTTCTTTTCCCCAGGATATAATGAAATGTTTTAGGCAAGAAAACAAAAGGGGATGATCTTTATGGGAGATGTTGAAGATCTTTCACTATGATTATAATATTATGTTCTGAGTTTCCAATGACACTAAACTAATACAGTCTTTGGGTGTCTGTTTTTTTTATGTATTATGTATTCCACCAAAAGTAATTTAATTTTCATGTATGTCAAGATTTGGGTCTCTAAAGTTGGTATCAGAGCAAAGGTTTATTTAACCTTTGGAAACTAGGATGTGAATACTTTAGTGAGATCCCAAGAGATATTTCTAATGTATGTCTAGGGATGTCCCTAAGGTTAAGTATAAGTATATGTTATAGTCCTAGAATTACGGTAATGGTCTTTGATTTATACCTAAGATTTTATATATTGAAGGTACTCCCTCTTTATTATGTTGTTTTCCTAGCATGATTTTTGCCTCTCACACTATTCTTTTTGGGTTTTAGATGATGGATAGAACCCGAAGGAACCATGTTGATCAATGTAATGGAAAATGAAATGATTTTCCTCCTGAACGAACCAATGTGATGGGAGATGGATTGAAAAATCTTATTGTTATACTTACACAAGCAATGAATCATTCTGGACTTCCAAATGAGCTTAGAAAGGAACAACATTCCATTGAGTCCTTCATGAGGAAACTTCCAACTTCTTTCAATGGGTCTTCTGATCCACTTATTGCTGATCAATGGATCAGTACCATTGAAAATATATTTTCCATACTTCGCTATTCAGAACATCAAAAATTCATTTTATCTGTTTACCATTTAGAAGGTGAAGTAGACCAGTGGTGGACTCTAATTAAGAATACAAGGCCCCGAGATGAAATTGAATCCATGGAATGGGATGAGTTCAAGAACTTGTTTTTCAATAAGTACTTCCCTCATATTCTTCGAACAAAGATGGAGAAAGAGTTACTTGAGCTTAAAAAAAGGATAATGAATCTGTTGGTGTATACGAGGTGAATTTTACAAGGCTTGTAAGGTATGAATCTGGCTTTATCATCCAAACTGAGAGTAAAGTTGATAGATTCTTGAGTGGTTTAAAACCAAGTCTTCGAAGGGCATTAGCTATAAGATACTTTAGCACCTATGAAGAAATTGTGCGTTGTGATATCAAGGTAGAACTGGAAGATGTTGTTATATATCCATATCATGTTTTAGACAAGAAACGGAAGATGGAGTTCAAGGAAAAATCTAAAAACTGTGGTGAAAAGAAGACAAATGTTTCATTATGATCAATGTGTGGAAAGAAGCATGGTGGAGATTTTCTTAAAGGGAATAGAAAATGTTTTAAGTGTGGAAAAGAATGTCATTGAGTAGCTGAGTTCCTAATTAATGGGAAAAAGGTAGCTAATGATGTGAATGGAGAAAATACCACAGAAAACACACCACCAACACTTCAATGCTATAGGTGCAGGGAATTGGGGCATTATGCTAACCAATTCCCTAATCCAAGGGTTAATGATGATTGACATCAACAACCTATTAAGTAAAAGGACAACGTCAAGTCACATGTGATCACTATGGGAAATTTTCAATATGAAAATGAAGTGGTAGAATGATTAAGTATTCTTGTAACGGGATTCTAAAATAGTGTTGTGGAATCTCATTTATAGTATCATGGAATATTGGAATATCTATGTATTGGTTTGTTGTGGTTTTCAATAATTATATAGTACCGGAAACCATGAAAAGTTATTGAAATATTTTTGGAAAGCACCTAATATGCACATAATGAAGGGATAAAGAGATAATGAAATGTTTGATAGTATTAATGAGCTCATGACTGATGCAAGGACAAAGTAATATCTTGGTTTGAGTAGATAGACATTTTGGGATTTTGGTATGTGGAAAGAGTTAACATTTGACAGCATTCATGTTTTCACTAAAGTTTTATGGTAATTCATGTTTCAAGAATACATGATTATGGAATTCACATGTTTGTAATGTGACCAACAAGATATATCTTATGATATAAGGGGGATAAATAATGGTATTCAATGCTTGGTAGATGACCTTTATAGTAATAATTTTCTTTATACTATGAGATTGGACAAGAGTATTTTCAATAATCCTAAATATTGGAGTGGATTAATTTGGGCATTATATAGTATTGTTTATTTCTATAAATTTTTGATATTATTTCTGGAATATTGCAATAGTATAGTTTTAGAAAAAGGATAACCCGTAGGATGGGTGACAACCCGTCGTGTCGGACAAGGTTGCGGGAATCGAACCCACAACTGAAGTGTGATAGGCCTTTATCTCCTACCATTGGCCTACAGGAAGTCCTTGGTTTGTAGAAACTAGTTTTATATTATTACATGGTATGATAGATGAAGTATAAGTCCATTTTCGAAACCATATACGATTAATCTCACCATAAGATGGACTTATATATATAAATTTTTCTAACCTTATGTTTGAGACAGATGAAATGACCTATCATTCTATTGCATGATCTGCTAACACTTCACGGGAGACAAATTCAAATTCATTTCTTTAAGAGATGAAGTGAAAATTGTTCAAGGCACAAACAACAGTGAGATTGTAGAAAAATCAAGTAATCATTTCTTTTAATTCAAAAATTCTTCAACATTAGGGAAATGATCTTGAAAACCAATTTTTTTTTCTTAGTGCCCTCATATCTGATGAATCAGATGGTACCTTAGATCATCACATATTTATGGCATTGTGATTGTTGTATTTTTTATGTCCAAGTTCTCTACCACTCTCCATAAGAACTTGATGGTTAGATTTCTCTTCCATATCCATATTTTTACCTATGTTCTCCTATGTGGAAACCCAGTGATGAGTTAATTTTGGTAACATTTACGTTTCATACTTTAGTTTTTAAAATAAAGTATTGGTATTCCTTTTTATGATGTGGGTTTCTATGAAAGAAAATTTCAAGTAGTAAACCATTTATAACCCCGACGAATTTTGAGGGCAAAATTCATTTTAAGGGTTGTAGAATGTAACACCATGAGATTTTATGAGAAATATTATTTTTAATTTCTTTGATGTCTTGTGTTGTACGCTATACTATGATTATCATGCGCTATACACAACACTGTATTACCTTTTAGTATACGTAAACACTATTCCTGGCTTGTGTTTCACGCAAGAACGACCTTCCTCAATCGCGTGTGTTGTACACAATACCAAGTTTCACTAAACAACGATATATTTTTATAATATTATTATGAACTAGAAATTATGAATAGTATTAACCAAATTTTTAATTTTATAAAATTATCCTTCATCTTACACATTATCTAGAACATGGTATGAGAACAAAATAAATTTTTCGGGAAAGATAATTATTTTTCAAAAAAATGCAGTTTTGCCGCCTTTTGATGGCACACCCACTTTAAATCTAGTTTTTGACACATTTATAAGTTCAATTTGATGAAATAAAATTATTTATTTCAATAAGGATATAAAAATTTTCTTTGGATAATTTTTTAAATATTTTTCTCTTAACTTTCATATTTTGATGAATAGTAAAAATATGTTAAATTTTAATTAAAAACAAATTTTTTCATCGAGATAATTTATATGGTTAAATATTAATATTTAATGGTTTTAAAGTATAAATAGAATATATTTATACTATTTAATATAATTTAAATCATTATCATTAATTTTACACTGAATTCATAGGTAAAAACATTTAAATCTTTTGCAACGTTTTAACTTTTAAAACTCATTTTCTTAATAGTGGGATTAAGTTTAAATTAAATACTACCACTTATGTGTTTTGAATTTAAAAAAATGGATTCCATATTTTGAATTGGTAGGTCTTAATTATGCTAATAGGATACTTTTTATTTTTAGATATTATGATTAGTAACTACGGTAAATTTTATTTACTACACTTAAAGATAAATCAGGTAATTAAGGGTAAAAATAAGATTATAAAATTACCCTAACACCTGTCAAAATTCTATTAGATGAATAAAAGTAGACCCATATCACTTAAGGGGTGGAATAGATTCATTTCATGGACTTTGTATTATGAAAATTATATAATTATTATTAAAACCAAAGAAAGTGACAACATGTCACTCTCTTATATATTATAAGTGTAATAATTTTACATTAGTGATAAACTTCATAAAACTTTTAACATTAATATTATATAAAATCCTAATAAAATTATCTAAATCATGTGAATTTATTTAGAATTTTTGGGGATTAAATAATTATGATTAATTATGACACAATAGTGATATTGAAATTATTTTATTGATTGAAATATCAAATAAATGGTTTTAATAATATTAAAATAAATAATATATGAACTATTTAACGTCATCCATGAATTTTCAAGATAAATATTACATGTTATAAATCAATTAAATCTTTTAGTTTGAACATATCTTCTGTTTGGATTTTATTTAAATTCAAATAAATGAATAGTATCAAAATTGACACTATTGTTGTTTTATAAAAATAACATATTATAAAATTGTTTAAAAATCACAAAAATATTTAAAAATTATAAATTGAAATTTATATGGTCTAAAATGTCATAAATTATACAATTATGGACAATTAACAATACATAAGTAGTTATTTATAACAATTTAAATTTTAGAATATTATTACCACAAATAAAATTAAATGGATTAAATAAGGATAAATCAAGTTAATAAGGTTTAAAATAATTTCCCAACAAGTCTAAATTTTATTGTTTGATGATATTAAAAACCTATATCATCTAATATTCGTATTTGAGTCATTTTTGAAGGTTTTTACGTGGGTTTTGAATTTATTATAAATTAATATTTCTTATGTTTCCAAAGGTGCTCTTCTACTCCCTTATAAAAGGGAACATCCTCTCTTTCCTCCTCACACAATTTTGAGCCTTCAAGCTCGTAAAACCCCCACCCATTTCTCTTCTCCACTTCCCTAGAGGCATAATAGAGGTCCTGTTATTCTTCAAATACCAACTTTAGTTCCCTAAGATGTGGTTTAGAAGAGGCGTGTCGAAGAAGAGGTAATATCCTTTACTGATTAATTCAAATTTATTTCTTCTTCTAATTCATATTATTTAGTTGTTTCATTATAAAGTAATAACATCAGTATAATTAATATACTGACATGTTATTATAAATTTTAAGCATCCCTATTTCACCTTCTATCCATCATATGGAAAACTAAATCACCGCGCTTGCGTACGTACGGAATACCGTCCTCACGTCGTGGTGTAATATGTTTTCCACCACCACCTTACTTGGATGGGTATAATGGTGTAAATAATAAATATATATTATTTTTATAACATGATACTAATTTTGAGATATTATATCATCCTATCCAATACCATTAAATAATTATGGGTATGATATCATCACTTGTGCGTACGTATGGATTACCATCTCCACAACGCGATGAGATTCATTTTCCATGTTAACCATTCATGAATGATTATAAAGTATATATATAATAAGTAATCATGAAATATATGACATAATAATACTACTATATATATATATATATATATATATATATTTCATCTACTTACTTCTTTTCAATTAAATAAGGAAATGAAAACATCGTCCATGCGTACGTACGGTCTACCGTCTCCATGAACGGTGTATTTCATTTCATTTATCTATCTATTATATATAAATATATATATAATAAACATATATGATATATAAATCAGTTTTTTTAAATTATGTAAGTAAGTAAATCATGATATAAGTAATAATAATATCCAATACAATAAGTCCAAACACGTACAATAAATGAAACGATTTTACCCAAAACGCGGCTTTAAGATGAAATTGACAAATGAACAGGTAATATAAAGTCATAAGTGAATCATATATGATATCATAAATATTATTATGGTTTTGTTACAATTTAATAATATGTTTAAACCCACTATAAAGGAGTCTCAGACACATACGGAAGAAATGGGACATAAGGTAAGGGATAATTTTGCAATCTCATTTTTATCTGATATTGCTTATACATAAGTATTTACTAGGGTATATTTTTCATCCATGTCCATAAAATGTTTTTAATAAAGTTTTTAATATTATTCAATGTATTTTTAAATTCATTTTTACCCCTCTTTGACTTTTACTTTGTGTTATAGAAGGAATCTTTCTTTTGTTTACCATACGTGGTACTTTTTGACTTTTCTGTTAAAAGTACGAGGAGAATGTGTTTTTAACTTATACAGAATGAACGGATTTTTACAGTTTCATAAAACCTTATTTACATGAATCTTCCTACACAATATTTGATGAGTATTTTGATCAAAATTATTTTCTTTTAAAATTTGACATAATTCTAAAAAAAGAAAATGATATGAAAAGAGAAATGATATTTTTCTCAGGAATTCATTTCAAGTGTTTTATCAAAACTATTTTCCATATATAATGAAATTATTCAATATGGTTATGTTTCAAGAATAATGTCTCTATTATTTATATGGTTTGAATTTGTTTATTATGAAATTATATACATTGTTTTATATGGATTATGTTATGATGGGATGATGTTTATGAAACCCATTTTATTCGTTGGGTTATGATGAATGATTTATGTTTATTTTGTGGCACACGAAAGAATGATTTCATTATGAGATGGGTGGGACCTATATATCCCTCCAATGCATTGGGTAAAGATATATATCTCATGAGATAGACATGGTTGAAATGGAAAGTGAATATGGTTTAGTAATATAGGGTTGGAACGACAAGTAAACCCGGTTCAGTAGTGGACATTGTCCAATATGATGGTCTTGGCAGCGATGCCTTGGATAATATGGAAATTATAACATGGGCTTAATAGTTTCCACAATTACATGTTTTATTCTTAAGATATTTATCATGGTTAATGTTCCTTTATGATCTATGCCTTATGCACTACCAAGATTTATTTCATTACTCATGATTTTGATGTTTTATGTTCATGTTCTTACGTCCAAATGTTTATGGATTGTTTTAGGTTCTCCATGTTTACCCTTACTGAGCATTTGATCTCACCCATTTTATGTTTTCTTTTTCCTAGGATATAAATAAAGGTTTTATGTAAGAAAACTAAAGGGAAGATCTTTATGGGAGATTTTGAAGAACTTTCACCATGATTAAAATATTATGTTTCTAGTTTCCAAAGACACTAAACTAATACTATCTTTGGGAGTCTGTTTTTATTATGTATTAAGTATTCCGAAAAAGTAATGTAATGTCCATGTATGTCAAGATTTTGGTATCTAAAGTTGAGATTATCATTAAGGGTAAAAAAGGGAGATAAGTAAGCATAATATAGGTATAAGGGTTTGATAACATAAGAATAAAATTTTAAAATCACACCATGCATATCAAATATCATAATCTTGAATCATGGAATAAAGATCTGTAGTTCGTAAGGAATGAATCATAATGAAATAAAAAATAATGGCCTTTGGTCCATTCCAACCAAAGAACATGAGCCCTGAAATTATAAAATGACATGAGACCCATATTTATGGCATACAGATAAGCTTATAAAATCTTATGTCAACGATACCAACTAAGATATTCATAATATGTTAGGCTTGGGCTAATCACATATCTACCATCTTCAGGATTGTGATGACCTCCTCCGTGCCTTATTATTTCAGGCTAGGGATGACCTCCTATATCCCCTCTTGTTTTTGTATTGGGATGAACTCATGTGCACACACTTGTTTTGGGATTGGGATAAACTCCCATGCACCCTCTAGTTTCGAGCATGGGATGACCTTTTATGTAACCCCATGTTTCTTACTTGTGACTACCTCCCATGTACCCTATTTTTTAGAGGTTGGGATGACCTCCCATATACCCTATTAGATCATATAACATTTATCTTTACCCAATTCATTTGAATAAGATATAGGTCCCACCCATAAAATAATTGAAACCATATTTATGTATACCACAAGATCATAAAAATTCATCATATCATAACCTATGAAATGAAATGGGTACCATAAACATTTCATTGTACTATAAAATGTGTAAGGAGATAGGTTTTATAATCATTTAACCAAAAAATAACCTATAAAAATAAGTATATTTCATATAAATTTTATTAAGGTATAACTCATGGGTAGAAGCAGGTTTCATAGGAAAATTTTCATCATAAACATAAATTGTTCAAATAAAGAATAGGAATGGTGTCCATAGATCATATCCCCAGTAGAGAATAAACTATATCAAATTATGTAATCATAGATGGAGAAGTATTTTGAAATATCACTTGTAAAATATATTAAGGAATATAACCTTTCTTTGAAAATAATTTTTTAATCATAAACCATTTTAAAAATCCTTTTCATTTTAAACCACTTTGAAAACATATAAAGGAATATTTAAATTCATTTAAAAGATTTTTGGAGAAAAATATCCTTTTAACTCGGGAAATACTTTTTTGAAATATAAAACCTTTTTGAAAACCTTTTTCTTTTGAAATAGATTTAAAAACATTTAAGTTAATCTTGAAAACTTTGAGTTCTCATGACAGTGGGAAATAAATTTCCTAGCATAAAAGTCAAAATAAAGATTCTATTCAAATTTTTAGTAAAATCCAAATGGTAATATTTTTAAAACCAACTAAATATTGCATTTAATTTTTTTTAAAAAAATATTTAATAAATCATTTTTTAAGAGGTTAAAAAAATTGAAAACATTTTTAGAAAACATGGTTTTGGAGTAAAACATATTTCTGAATGAAGAAAGAAATAAAGTCAGATTCTCTTAAAAACATTTTTATAATTATATTAGGTAATAATGAGTTTAAAATGGTACCACTAATTTTTTATTTCATAAATAAAAATAGGAGTATAAAAATCGTTAGAATTATTGAGTTTTATATCATAATATTTCATCATTTGAAGCATAATCATAAAAAATTCCAATAAATGATGAGGTTTAATATAAAATTATTACCACTTTGGTAATATTAGAAACATATACCCCCTGAAAGAATAAAATTAAATGAAACATACAATATCATTAGGTTAAATAAATTCATGATATTAAATTTAAAATTTATTTTATATACACATTGTGAAATAATATAGGTTCATGACATAACATACATCACAAAGAATGAAAACTGAGATAAAAACCTCTTATTGTTTGAGTTACATTTGAATCGTAATACCTATGAAAGTGTAGCATCAATGGATAAATTAATTATCATGAAATGAGTTATATTCATGATATATCATTTCAAATGGAATTATGTAAACCACACAAAAATAAATAGGTGGTGAATATGGAATGTGGCTCATGAAAGTAAAAAGTGAGACGAAAACCCCTTACCGATTTGTTAACTTCTAAACCATAAACCCCATGAAATAATTGTACCTAAATATAGTTATAAAAACACAATATTTTTCATTATATAAACCAGAATATAAATTTATTATCAGTATAAACACCAAATCAAAGAATTAGGTGGTGAACATGGCATGTGTCTCATAGAAGTAAAAGGTGAGATGAAATTCCCTTACCTTAAGTCTTGACTTCCATCATACTAATTCAAAATTTTGTACAATAAATATAGGTATATTATAAATATATTAAGGAAAAATATTCAAATATATCATACCATATATTATTTTATTATTACATTTTATTGTATCTTTATTAAAAATTCCATGTTAATGTTACTCTTTAGGTAATAATCGCATTTTTTTTGTATATGTGTTGACTTATTATTGATGCTCTGCATACATTGATCATAATTTCATTATTTATAGAACGAAAAAAATGAAATTAATATAATATATATTCATTATATATTTATTTATAATAAGCCATAAAATTTAGTGATAGGAAACAAAATACACCGTTCACGAAGACGGTAGGCTATATGTATGCATGAATGTTTTTTTTTTCATTTTCTTATCTTATTGAAAGAATAAAAAGAAAATTATATATATATATATATATATATATATATATATTATTTACAGTAGTGCTATTATGTCATATATATAACATATTTTTATTAAACTCATCTTTAATACATTCCATGTAATGCGTGAATGAATCACAACACTTCGCTAGGCGGATGTTATCTGTACACATGATCAATGTTATCGCATTCCCAAAAAATAAAAATCATTAATTTATTTGTGATATAATAGTTACAGAATCATAATAAAAATATAATTATCATAAATACCATACATAATAATTATTTCCATCATTATTTCAAACTATTAAAGGTGATAATGGAAAAACGAATGACATCGGTTCGCCAGGCAGTAATACATTGTAGACACGAACAATGATTTTGTAACTCATTTGATAGAAGTGTGTTTTCATTTAGGTCATATACATAAAATAAAAAAACATTATATTAAATATAATAATTTTATTATAAAATCTATATATTAAAATAATTTAATAAGTATGAGAAACAAATAAAATAATGACACTTGTTGATGAACATTACCTCTCGTTAAGGTATCCTTCTTATGTTTCCACTAAAGATCTCAAAGGATGGTTTTTTACCCAAAATAAGACTCCTAGGATTATTTGAGTGATTTTGGGAAGTTATTTTGGTAGGTACTATCCAAAAAAAATATTTTTGAAGGTGTTAGAAGAGGAGTATAGGGTGGGCTTTTATGAGTAAGGTGAGAGCAAACACGTAAATTTTTCAAATGGAGAATTATACTCATGTTTTTTCCATGTAAAGGGGATATAATAATGGGAAAATTTAGATAAAAGAAGTTAGAAGGTATATATATGGACTTAAAATGTTTTTTTACTAGTTTATAGGTTGTCTTCTTCCCTTAAGTTTAAAGTTTAGCCTTTTGGTAAACTTGTTTTCCCTTAATCACTGTGATTAATTTTTAACTAATTTCACGAATCAATTTCATCAAAAAATAAGTTAAAATTATTATAATTTTTAAATTATTATGATTAAAAACATTAAATCCATTTTTATAAATTAAAAACACATAAGTGGTCAATTTTAATTTAAAATTAATCCCACAGATATGATGAGGAATCAGGTTTTTAAAGGAATGTTTTCCAAAATATTAAAAAAATTATATCTAAATTCAATATTAAATTGATAAAAATAACCTAAATTTTATTATTGGATTTTTAATTTATATAATTTAACTTTAATACAATTTATAATATCATTTTACATAATAAATTATTTAATCAAAATGACAAATTTCAATTAAAATTCAGTATTTTCACTATTCATAAAAAATTAAAAAATTTAGAAAATTTCCAAAAATTTACCTTGAGATAATTATGAAATTATGTATTAAATAATTAATCTTATTTTTTCAAATTATTTTTATAAGTGTTAAAATTAAATTTTATTATTATGTAAATAAAAATCCCAATATTTTAAAAGTGTTTAATGATTGTTCAAAAAATTAAGTACCTTTTTATCAATATGTTTTCTTTATATAAAACCATTATAATTAATATTTAAAAATTATTTATTACTATTCATATTGTTAGGTTTACATAATAGGGTATAATAGTCACATTTAGATAACTAAATTAATATAAAGTCATGATTTTGTTAAAACTCAATATTGTGTGTAATGTAAGCTAAGCTAGTGTTGTGTGTAACACAAGATTAACATGGTGTTGCATGTAGATCAAGATTAACTTGTTTTTTCATGTAGATTAAGCCATAATTTTGGATTTCATGTAACATATTATAAATAAAATGTTTCATTAAAATGCAATGTTGCAAAAATATTAAATTAATTAAAACAAAATATTTAACCAAATATCATGGTGCTACATTTTACCACCCTAAAAATGAATTTCACCTTCAAAATTATTCAATTTATTAAAAGAATGAGGATTATTCTTCCTAATAATATTATCATGTTCCTACATTATTTCCCCAAGATGGTTGTTTCTCTACAAAACATTTACCTGGTGAGTGGTATCTTTTCTTTGTACTTTCCATATTTGATCTAGAATATTTACTAGTTTTTCATCATAAGAAATATCATGTTTTGGTGGAACGACATATGAATTCATTAAATGCAATGGATCAGTAATGTACATCCTCATGAGTGATACATGGAACACATTTTGAACCTAGGAGAGGTTCATTGGAAGCTCGAAATGATAATATATTATCCTAATACTATCAAGTATTTTAATGGTAATGATATACCTATGGATTAGTTTGACCTTTTTCCTCCATGGATAAATTCGTAGAAAGGACTTCTTACTAACTTGAAATTCTAGATCACATCAACAATTATCAGCATAAAATTATCATCAACTTTGTGCAGTTATTACATGTTTTTAAATGGATCTAACCATCTCTACTATCTAATTTGGTTTCTCAGGTCCCAATATCTTTTGTTTTGTAGAATTATTCAAGTACGTTGGAGTTATACACATATTTCCATAAAGTGTTTCATTTCTATTATTTTCTAATAAAATATACCCAATCTTGATAAAATCCAATCACATAAAACCATAAAAGGGTGTCCAAGACTTTGAACATATATTCAACCTTAAACTCATAAACCCATGATGGTATCGATGGAGTCATGTATAAATCCATAAGTTAATTCCCATATATTCCTTATATAATCTCTTATCTTATACAAAAAAAATTTCATTGTCATATTGGTTTTATCCATGTATTTAGAGAATATAAAATGTTATTTAATTATTCTATAATCCGTATAGAGGGAGATAATCACTTTAAAATTCACAATAATATTTTTATAGTGACCATTAATACAAAATCAAACATGAAATTTTCAACTTATGAGGGGAGGATAACTAGGCCCTAATCATTATGATTCACTTTAACCATTCTGATTTCATAATATTTCCATTTTTTCATTATATTAAGACGTTTTTTGATATGATGACCATTATTATCCCATAGATTTGGGGACCTATTATTATAATGAACCAACTCTATGAAATTGAAACACTGAAATGTGGGTGGTTCATTCTAAGGGGATTTCTCAATATTCACGTCATTAGCTAACCTTTTCCCATCACTTTATAATTTTTTCCACTTGATGACCTTCCTTTTCAAACATAAAACATTTAGTACTCCCATTAAGAAAATACCCTCCATGTTTCTTTCCACACTTAAAGCATAAAGGAGAGATCATATTCTTTTATCCATGGTTGTTATATTTCCCATTGAATTCCATTTTTATCTTATTATAAAAATTATTAGATTGATATTTATATTCAAACAACATTTCAACAATGATAGAACATCAAAAAATACCATCATGGCATCAAAATTATCTTATGTCTAATGACCTTTGGATATTTATTTATAAACCATTGAATAATCGATCAACCTTACTTTCAATATGAAAGATAATACCTAAAGAGTACCTCTCATGTATTGTAAAATTTGTTTCATAAGCACCAATAGATCCATAATCCTTATTCTTAATCTCATAAAATTACTTATCTATTTTTTATGAATAATACAAGGAAATTAGTTATTTAAAAAACAATATCTTTAACTGACAACACTTTATATAGAAAATTTATTTTTTTCACCTCGTATTCTTAATAAGATTCAACCATTGATATGCCTCACCATCCAAATGGTAGAAATACAAAGTGACTTTTTCATGATATAAACATTGTAAAATGGAAGATATCATTTAAGTGGTATAGATCTATTTTTCAACAACTAACGAATTAATATAACCACTAAAATAAGGTGGGAGTTTCATTATGAATGTCTCAACAAAACATTGTTCCCCCAAGTAATCATTTTGAGTTTCACCATAATTCATATCTTTAGAAATTAAAATGAGCACATAAATTATTTTTTCATTCAAGATCCCATATCATTTGGTTTCTCATAAGTACAATTATTTCATTATCTATTTTACTCAGCATTAACATGGTTCCTTCATGTTTTAGTCATTTAATAAAACCAAAATCATAGTGTAAGAAACACTAATCAAAGAGGGGAACCACATATTCATGAAATAAAAAATAATTTATAGTATTTTTAAATAATGACACCTTCTTTAATCGGAAAAACATTAGGTTTATCTTATATTTAAATCATTCATGATTGTTCATAAAACGTTTATGAATTTCTAAATCATTTCCTCATGGAGTTTCAAATCAGGTGTCCAGTAAGGACCGTTGTTGTTTTACCATGTCTCAATCAAGACTAGATCAATATAGTGTTTTCAAGGTTGTTACCCCTTATACATCTATTCAATAACCACATACACTTATAGTATTTATATAGGGATGTAATTTCATAGAAACCACTCTCTCAATCCTTTACCAAAATTCTAGGACATTTTCCTTAACATTGACTCATACATACACTTATCAATAGAGACATCCCTAGTCATATCCTTAAAATACCCCTAGGGATATCACTAATATTTTATCATCCTAGTTTCCAAAGGATACCTAAAACTTTCACCTGATACCTATTATAGAGACTCAGGATTAATATAAATGGATATTATATCTTTTTAGATGAATATTCATAAAATTGTACAAGAAAATTATTGAGGATTGTAATAGTATAGTGACTTTGGAAACATGGAAAACAATCTTCTAATCTGGTGAAAGATCTTCAATTTCCCCATAATGATATTCACTGTTAGCACTCCTACTAATAACCTTTCTTCAGAACCTGAGGGAAACGACACATATGAAAGAGTGATCTCATATGGTAAATAAGGGTAAACGAGGGAGACACATAAGAATATAATGGGTATAAGCATATGAGAATATGGGAATAACATTTGGAAAGCATACCCCTCATATCAAATATCATAATATAAAATCATTTAATAAATATTGGAAGATCATAAGATTTTAATAACGATGAAATCAAAGAACAATATCCATGAAAGAATAAAATGTGTATGAGACATGAATTATGGAACACACAAAAGTTCAGAAAATCTTATGTCAAGGATACCTACCAAGAAATTCATAAAATTTTAGGTTTGGGATAATCACTCATGTGCTTATTTCAGGATTAGGATGACCTCTCATCTACCCTCTTGTTTCGAGATTGGGATGAACTCCTACATACCCAAAATTTTCATACAAGGAATGAACTCCCATGTATCCTCTTATTTCAAACTTGTGATGAACTTTTGTGTACCCTATTATTTCAGAATTAGAAGGGCCTCCATTGTACCATCTTGTTTCGAGCATGGGATGACCTCCCATGTATCCTATTATTTCGGTCTTGGGATGAACTTCGGTGTGCCGTCTTAGCTCATGGAAAATTTATCATTATTCAATTAATTAGAGATATATATAGGTCTCAACATTCACATTAACAAAACCATATTTATGTGTTCCAAAATATCATAAACATTCATCATATCATAACCCATGAAATGAAATGGGTGTCCTAAACATTTCATCATATCATAACATGCAAAAAAGTGACAGGTTTCATTATCATTTCATCATATAATAACTCATGAAAAGAAGTGGGTTTCATGAGAATATTCTCAAGTTATAACCTGTGGAAATAAGATGGTTTCATATGAAACATTTCATCACAAACATAAACCACTCATATAAAGGATAAGAATTTTTTCCTTGAATCATATCCCTAATAAATAATAAATTATATCAAACAATGTTATCTTATATGAAGAATAATTTTGAAATACCACTTAGAACCTTTCTTATGGAAAATATCATTTTTTAAAAATCACTTTTTAAATCATAAATTTTTTTCAAAATCCTTTTATTTCAAAACCACTTTAAAAACTTATAAATGAGGAGTTAAAAATTATTTAAAACATTTCTTTAGTAAAATATCTTTTATGATGGAAAAAATATTTTTTAAACCATAAAACATTTTAAAAAAAAATTCATTAAAAATATATTTGAAATTTTTTAATGTAATCTTAAAAACATAGAGTGTTCATGACCTAAAAAATAATGTTCATGTCATTCATTTTTAAAAAATATTATTTTCACATTTTTAGAAAATTCAAATGGACATTGTTTTGAAAATGATATAATAATTACATTGGAATAATTTTGTGAAAATTTATTTAATAAATCATTTTTAATAGGATAAAAAAATTCAATTTTTTTAGGAAACATGATTTTGGAGTAAAATAGATTTTCAACCAAAGAAAGAAATAAAGTTTGTTTTTTTAAAAAAAACATTTTCATTATTATATTAACTAAAAAATTGTGGAAAAATGAACCAATACTTGATTGTATAAACAATAACCATAGGAAAAGAAAATTCATGATAATTCTTGAGATATATATTCTATTATTTCATCTTTGGAAGCATAATCATAAATAATCCTGATAAATGATGAGATAGTAACTTAAAACTCTTACCACATTGGTAATATTAGAAACATAATACCCATGAATGAATAAAATTAAGTGAAACAAAAAAATATCATGAGGATAAATAAATTCATGATATTACATTTACAAGGGACTTTATATACACCTAGTGAATGAATACTAGCAAATAACATAATGTAAGACTCAAAGAAGGAAAATTGATACAAAAATTTCATATTCGTTGAGTAACATTTGAATCATAATCAACATGAAAGGGTAACATAAATTGAAACATTAATTATCATGAAATGAATTATATTATATATTATATATATATTATATCATAGGGAAGTTTATACACCCAACAAAATAAATAGGTGTTGAATATGGCATGTGTCTCATGAAAGTAAAAAAGTGAGATGGAAATCCCTTATCAATTTTTATCTTTTGAACCATAAACCTCATGGAATAAAGATTATAAAATGGATATTTAAACCCATAATATCTTTTAGTAGAATAATCTTAATATAAATTCATGGTAATTATATACCCCACATAAAATAATTGGGTGGTGAACGTGGTACGTGTCTGAAGGAATTAAAAAGTGAGATAGAATTCCCTTACTTTAAGTACTGAATTCTATCATACTCATTAAACCTACTTTATAATAAATATAATATTATTATACATATATTATAGAACCATATTAATATATATAATTTCATATATTATTTTATTATGATCTTTTATTACCATATATTAACAATTCCATGTTAAATTTACGTTTTTTGTTACAACCGATTTGCTTTTCATATATGTTTTGACTTTTTATTTCTAGCCCACTTAATTTTATCATAATTTTGTCATTTCAAAAATTTAAACCATGATATAACTATAAAATATATTCATTATATTTTTATTTAGAGTAACCCATAAAATTTAGTTATATGAAATTAAATACGTCGCTCATGAAGACGTTAAGTCGTACGTACACATGAACATTGTTTCCATTTTCATGTCGTATTCCAAGAATGAAAAGTAAATGATACATATATATATATATATGTTATAATTACATTGTTATTATTATTTCATATATATATTATATTTTTATTAAACCTATCCTTAATTCATTCCATGTACAACATAAACTAATCACATTGCTTCGTGAGGCAGTAGTCTGTCGTAAACATGATCAACATTATCGTATTCCCACAAGATGGAACGTAAGAAGGTATGTGTGATATAATAATTAATGAAGAATAATGACATCATATATATCATATATATCATATATAAATTGTATGAACATCATTATTCCCATCATATAAAGGTAGTAATGGAAAAAATGAACAATATAGGTTCACGATATGGTAGTCTTCTGTACACACGAATGATGATTTTGTAACCCATTTGATCAAAGTGTTTGTGGATGAGGTAATATACTTAACATAAAAACTTACCAATATATGGAAGATACTAATTTTGTTATATAATTAGGGTATAAAAATAAATGGATTTGGAGAAAGAAATAAAATAAAGACACCCATTGAAGAAAACTACCACTTCTTTATGTATCCTCCTTAGGTTTTCACTAAAGATCTAAAAGGATGGGTTTAATCCAAAAATAAGGCTTCTAGGATTAATGGAGGTAATTTGGGAAGTTATTTGGTTTGGTATTTTTGGATTCAAAAATTTGCGATGGTGTGAGGATAAGAGGAGTGGGTTGGCCTTTTATAATTGAGGTGAGTAGCAATGTCATGACCCGTCCCTCGGGGCCTGTGCCGTGACTACCCCAAGCCCACCTTCCATAAGCCAAAAGCTAGTGACTAGCACCAAAAGGCGTATTCCCTAAACCGGGAAGGCATTTCATTTATATCCTGTAAACACACACAACCAAGTACACAACTATATATGAACACAAGTAAACTGTATAGTAGAAAGAGTGTGTACAGTAAGAAAAAGGGGCCAGAATACAAGCCCAAATAGAAAGTACAAGAAAACTGGAAAGTACAAGTAAACTAAAATATCACCTATGAACACCCTCCAATGATGCTACCTGAAGGGTAGGTACAACTCTCAAATGGTCGGCTCTATAGTACACCTCATCTAAGGTCCACCTTCAAACTACCTCTAGTCCCGGTACCCTCGTCCTCAGTCAAAGCTATCCATCATCTGCACCAAACACAACAAGGTGCGTGCATAGCCCGTGAAGGGTGAGTATAATGATACTCATTAGGTGCCTCGAGACCCTCAAAGGTCTCACAAAATCCACAAAGGATAAACACCAAATAATTGAATCAATTGATATCCCTACTTAGGTATATTCCCATATATATACTTATGTTATCAAGTAAACCAATCTCAACACAATGCCCAAACCCCTAGCCAAATTAAAAATGTTCCACAAAGGAAAGAATACCATGAAGGTAACAACTCCGAAGGTAAGTACCACATAGGTACACCACACAGAAGAATACCACAAAGGTATCACCACAAAGGTAATTACCACAAAGGTATTACACATAGAAGAATACCACAATGTTGTCACCATGAAGGTAAGTACCATAAAGGTACACTACATAGAAGATTACCACAAAGGTATCACCACGAAGGTAAATACCACAAAGGTGAACCACATAGAAGAATACCACAAAGGTATCACCACAAAGGTAAGTACCACAAAGGTACACCACACAGAAGATTAACACAAAGGTAAATATTCATCTCACACTAGGTATAACTTAGGTATGGTAGTAAATATGATTAGATGTAAGTATTGAATCATATTACTCTGTTAAGAGGAAGACCCATGAAGGATCCTAAATCATCAAACCCACGTAGAATTATAAATCATCAGATCCAAAAAGGATCACAAAGCACAGAACCACATAGGATCCTAGTATAACATACCCACATAGGATCCTAGAGTAGTCTTACATGGATTCCTAGAGCAGATCCATGTGAGACTCTCAAACACATACCCACAAAGGATCCCAAAGCACTGACCCACATAGGATCCCTTTATCATGTTACATCCAGCTATAGGGTTCCTTCATTAATCTCACATGATTCCATGAGGGTCCACTCCTCAAGCCACATGTCGATACTCCAACTTCCACGAAGTCCCACTAAGAATTATCCCAAAGGACCACCACATAATAGGGGACTTAATGCATTAGATGGTGCATCAATCAGACGCCCGGTCTGTAAGTTATTAGCCTTTTAGTCTCAAGGGTCTGGTTGGATTCATGTTAAATCCAACTAGGATATACCCCAATTTTATCTAAAACTCATGTGGGTTATAGAAAAAGGACTTTCTCGATCCAATGTTTCTGGAACCACAGACGGTTCATCAAATAGACGCTCGTAGCTCATGATATGGTCGAAAGTGAGATAAGGGTTGAAGTTGGTCTGGGTTCAGTCCGACCCGGCCCGCTGGGTCTGGCCCGGACCGCAGGGTTTGGCCCGGCCCACTGGTGTGGCCCAACACGTGGTGAGGCTGCCTACCATGGTGGGGAAGATGACCTGCCCCCTCTTCCATGTGGCACGGTCGTGCGTCGCGCCTTCACCGGTGGCCGGTAGCGAGTCAGTCAGCCTCCTCTCATTATCACGACACAAGGTCGCATCTCCTATATGCCAGGAGGCGTAGATGCACACCTCCATCCGCTTCATGCATCTGACCGGAGTGTCAGCCACCGCCATTGCTCTGCCACGACCGATGACCATGGTTCTTCTCCGACGACGCAGTTGCACCGCCGTCTTCCCGGCCAGCCATGGTGTCGGGTGCCACTCTCGAGTCCCACCAGTGCCAATCACCGGCACCGGTTTCCATCCTCCTTCACCACAAATAACGCATCCAAAACCACAAATGATTTCAAATAGGTCATTCCATGCTCTTTTGGCTCGTACCCTCAGCATTAGAGCGGTAGCAAGCGTCTTATTATTTCTTGAATCACAAAGAACGTCAAGAATGGGTAAGGGGGTATTCAAAACAACAAAACCTACCTTGTCATTTGTTGGAGGATGTCACAAGGAAGAATTCGAATTCATTGGAGAACATCCATGTTCATTGCCTCTGTAAGGTGCTTCTAATCCGGGCTTGGGTTCGGTTCCTCATTCTTTGTTGGAGAGGCATTCTCCATTGGAGAGTAAGAGTTTCTCCACAATTATCCCAAGCTTCTCCCTTCTTCAAACACTTCTCCCAAATCCCACAAAAAATAGCCCACTTATTAAATTAATTCTAAATAATTTGATAAGATTTGGCCATTAATTATCTTGATGTTGGCACAATTAATTTAGAGGAAACCAAAAGTTTAAAGTTGATTCATTAATTCCAAATTAATGAATCATATTAATTAAGGTGGATTGTGGTTACACATTTTGTGTAATTGGGCATTTAATGCCCAGTATTAAATGTCTAACCACTCTCATGTGGTCCCAACCATTATGTTTCAAAAAGAGAGGTTTCCAAGCCCAGGTGGTCCCCACCACCAAACTATCAAATTGGGAGGTTTTATTAAAAATAAAATAGAACTTGTTCTTTATTTTATTTTTATTTCCACGTAAAACACGAAAACTAACTTTCACCCTCGACCTATTGTGATCAAGTTGAAGGTCTCCTTAAGATAATATCGGCACTTTGAGTTCAATGGTTCCCTCGGATTTTAATTCCATGCACCGGATCAAAAGTTACAAAAAACCCACTCACACTTTTTCTGAACTTACCTGAAACAGAGTTCAGAAAAAATATTAACAGTCACCCTCGACCCAAAACATTTGAGGTTAGGCTCTGCCTAAATTAAAGACACCCTAATGAACCCAATGGTACTCTCGAATTTCCAATCCAAGTTACCATTTAAAAGTAATGTATTTTACAATAAAATAATGGTTACTTAATTATTTTATTTACGGCCAAAAACTAAATTTATTTGGTGTACCGCACCATCCAACGTTAGTATCTTCCTAATGAAATAATACACTCACAAGTTTAGTGGTGGTCTCAGATTTTTAATGTGAGTTATCATTTGTGATTTATAAGAATTTGAAAAATAAAATTACTTTATTTAATTATTTTATTTACGGTTATGCCATTTTCAGGTTTTCTCACCATAGGTTTGTGCTGACTAAACTTAAGTTGCACCTAGGGTAAACTCTCCATCCTGACACAATGGTGCCCTCAGATTTCTGATCTGGGAAACTATTTAAGATTTATTCTACTTTTTCAGGAAAACTGCTTACACGTGATAACTAAAGCATAAACAAACTTCAATGGCTCATTTCTGGCACTTCGGGCCTCGGAATCATGCGCCCTCAAATTTAATAGTCTCAAAATAATTCCATATAATTAAATATATATATATAAATTCTAGGACATTACAAGTAAACATGTAAATTTTTTAAAGGGAGAATTCCGCCAACATTTTTCCATGTCAAGTGGCTCCAATAATAGAAACTATTGATACTAGAAGTTATAAGGTCAATATATTCCCATAAAATTGTTGTTTTAAAATTTTCTAGGTCATTATTTCCTTTAAGTTTAAGGTTTACTTATTTGGTAAGATCATTTTTCTCTTAAACAATGTGATTAATTTTTAACAGATTTCACTAAAAACATTGGTTAAAAATTAGGTTGAAATTATTAGACATTATAAATTATTCTGATTAAAAATATGGAATTAATTTTCCCAAATTCAAAACACCGAAGTGACAGAAATTAATTTAAAATTAATCTTACACACGTGATGAGAAAGAAGGTTTTTTAAATAGAAATATTGAAGTGTTTTTATAACTAAATTCAATATAAAATTGACTCTAACTACCATAATTGTATTAATTTATATATAAATGATCTAATTTATCTTTAAAAAAATTAAAATATAGTTTTAAATTATAAATTATTTAAATGAAAAGGTTGTTTACAAATAAAATTATGTATTTTTCAGTATTCATTTGAAATTGAAAAATATTATGAAAATACCAAAAATTCACCCTAATAAAATTTTCACATTATGAATTTAGATATTTATTTTATTTTACCAAATTTATTTTCAACAATTTTAAAAAATTTATTTTTTTATTTTGTAAATTAAAATTATAGTATTTTTGAAGTGCATAAATACTTTTCTAAAAATTAAGTACCTTTATATTAATATGTTTTCTTTATATAAAACCATTATACATAATACTTAAAACATAGTTATCAATATTAATATTTATATTTTTGATGTATAGGATATAATAGTCACATTTAAATAACTAAATTAATAATATGTCATTGTTTTGTAAAAACTCAGTTTTGTATATAATGAAAGCTAAGCCAGTGTTTCATGTAGCGTAAGCTTAAGGGTTTTCAATACTAATTCTACACCCAGTGATACATTATTCAAAGTAGAATCTAATTCATTGTAAATATTACACATAATATGTATGAAATATATTCAAAAACTAAAAGTTAATAACTATAACTACAAACTCAGGTCAAGGTAGATGAAAACAAAATATTATATCTATGTTCCTATCATGTAATGTAGGGATTATAAATTTATAGAATTAATCTTAACACCTTAAATTAAATCATACATATATTTAAAATATATAAACAATTTCTTTTCATGAATAATAAAAAAGGGAATATATAGTGATCCATGTCTATCATACATAGATATTAAATTATTTTTTTATGAACATTTATTACATTACACAAACACACACCTGAGGACCATAATATTTTAGTGCCTTTCAAAACAAAGAAACAAAAAAAATGGTCCATAGGTAACCTACAACATCTCCTACTAGGATCCTCATAACTAGAACCCTTTTTATATATATCATACATAATACATTTCTTCGTAACCTAGGAAAAGTAAACATAATAAAGGGTGAGCTCATATGATCAGTAAGGGTAAACAAGGGATATTAATAAACATAACGTGAACATAAGGGTATGAGAACATGATAAAAACTTTTGAAACTCATACCCTACATATCAAAGATAATAATCTTGACTCATAGAATAAATATTAGTAGTTCATAAGACATAAATCTTTATGGAATCAATGAACATGATCCATGAGAGCCTAACATTGGGATAAGACATGGATTTGTGGCATAAACATAATCATATAAAATAACTTCCATATTATTAGGATCATTTCCAAGGATATAATAATAGAATGGGTTCAATAATAAACCCATAATAGTAATCAAGATTCACTCCCATGACCTTATTAGTAGATAAAATACCTTACTGAACTGATTTCACTCCCTAATATTTTACTCTCTATCTCAGGATATATAAATCTTTACCCACTACATTGGATGAAAATATAGGCCCCACCCATCACATAATGAAAACCATATTTATGTATTCCAGAATATCATAAAAATTCATCATATCATAAATCATGAAATGAAAGGGTTTCCTTAAATAATTCATCTTATCATAACCTATGAAAAATATTCAGGTTTCATAATCATTTCATTATTTCATCATATCATGACCTGTGAAAAGATTATGGTTTTAGGAGAGTTCTATCTTGGCATAACATGGGTAATATAAGTACTATTATTAAACATCATTTCATGATATACCATTCATATAATAATAATTCTACCATTTTTTCATATCCCTACCAAAGAATATGTTACATCAAAGGGTATCATCTATGATGGAAAATGATTTTGATCGATCATTTAAAACATTTATTGAGGAAAAAAGACATTCCGGTTTGAAAAAAAATAAAACACAAAAAATTTAGAAATATTTTTATTTTAAATTTACCTTGAAAACTTATGAAGGTAGATTCAATGTAAATAATGTTCTTGTTGATAGGATGTTTATCTCATAATGTACATTCTAAAAAAAGATTCATTTAACATTTTTAGTAAAATCCATATGGCCATGTTTTAGAAAATGACATGAAGAATAATTTTAAAAAAATTTCAATAAGTCAAAAATGCGTAAAAATTTCTTTAAAAAATCACTGAATAATTATGAAAAACATTATAAAACATTTTTAGAAAACATGGTTTTGGAAGAAAATGGATCTTTGATCGAATAGAAAAATAAAATTGGGTTTTCTTAAAAATAATTTTTCAATTATATTATGTACCATAGAGTATAAAATGGTACTATTACATGAAAATATCATTAATTACCATATTATAATAAAATTAATGAGTTTCTGAGAAATTTATCATAATATTTAATCAAAAAAAATAATCATAAAAAATCTCGATAATTGTTGAGATTGTAACATAAAATCATTATTGTTTTGGTAACTTTGAATCATAATCCCCATAAAGGAATAACATAAAATTAAACATAAGATATCATTACGATAAATAATTTTGTGATATTATATGTAAAATGGTTTTTATATATACCTCATGAAATAATATAGGTGTGTGATATAATATATGTCTCAAAGAAGGAAAATTAAGAAAAAAATCGTGTACCTTAAGTCTTAACATTCATCATACTCATTAAAACATAATTTATAATAAATATAATTTTATTATAAATATATTAAAGAACCATATTTATATATCTCATACTATATGTGATTTTCTTATTACATTTTATTACTGGTTTATTAACAAATCCATGTTAAAGTAACGTTTCGGGTAATAAGCGCTTTGTTTTTTGTGTATGTTTTAACTTTTTATTTTTTGTACTATTAATTCGATCATATTTTAATAATATCATGAATTTAAACAATTATATAAATATCATATCTATTTATTATATATATTTTTATATTAATCCATAAAGTTTAGTTGTAGTCAATGAAATACATCATTAATGGAAACTGTAGGTCGTACGTACACATGAAATTTGTTTCCATTTTCTTACTGGATTGAAAGAAAGAAATGTAAATTATATTTTATTACTATATAATAATTTTTATTTCATATATATCACATAATATTATTAAAAATATTCTTATTAACATCCATGTAAAGCATGAATTAATCGCATCACTTCATGAGGTGACAGTCCGCCGTACACACGAACATTGTTATCGTATTATTTAAAATGAAAATCAGGAAGGTATGTCTGATATAATAATTACAGTGTCATAATAATAACATAAATATAATATATAAACAATAAATTCGTCATTGTTTCCATCTTTTAGATGTGTTAATCGAATAATGAATGACATCAGTTCGTGAGGTGGTAGTCCACCGTACACCCAAATGTTGATTTCATAACCCATTTCATGGAATTGGAGATGGTTTTAGGTAATGATAATAACAGAAAAACATAGAATTATATGTAAAATAATTTACTTAATATATCATAATTTGATATTATGAATTTAAGTATGTGGCTGAATAAATAAAATAAAAACTTTCATTGATGAATGTTATCGCTTCTTCAGGTATCCTCCTTAGGTTTTCATCAAAAGCCTTCCTAGGTTGTCAATTTGAAAATATAAGTCTTCTAGGACGAGAGGAGTGATTTTGGTAATTTATTTTTGTAGTGATTTTATGAACTATAATTCTTTGAATGTGTGAACAATAGGAGAGAGGGGTGGCCTTTTATAAGTGAGGTGAGTGGAACACTTGTAATTTTTTGAAATGATGCAATCATGCCCACGTTTTTTTCATGCCACAAGCATCCAAAATAGGCCATTATAGAAATTAGAAGAGATAAGTTTGAAATATTTTTATAATATTTTGTTTTAAATGTTTATAGGTCATTTTTAACATTTATCTTCTTATTTTAATTCCCTTGATAAATCAACTTTTACCTTAACCACGGTAATTAATTTTTATTGTTTTCGCTATTTATTTTGGCCAAATATTAATTTGACCTTATTTGAAATTATAAATTATGATGATTCAAAATATGGAATATATTTTTCCAAATTTTATTTCAAAAAGTGTAATGTTAGAATTTAAAATTAATCCTATGGATGCGACAAAAAAGTGGGGTTTTAAAAGAGAACATGTTCAGAAGTTGATAATGTTTTTATATAAAAAATTAAAACGAAAATCTTTCCAATGACCTAAATTAGATTAATTGATAAAAATTTGAACTAATAATACATTAAAATCAATTAAAATATAATTTAATATTATAAATTTTTAATCAAAAATGTAATTTTCAATTAAAATTTTGTATTTTTTTACTATTTATCAAAAAATTAATCTTTTAAGAAAATTTTAAAAAATATTCCCTAAGATAATTTTTAAATCATGATTTCAAAAATTAATTTTTCTTATCAAATTAATTTTCTTAATTTTTCAAAAATTAATTTTATTTTTTTATAGAAAAAAATAAATAATTTTTTTTTTTGAGAAAATATATTTTTGAAACATATAATTACTTTTCTAAAACATTGTTACTCTTTTATCAATATGTTTTATTATTATAAAACCATTAAAATTAATATATAAATAATAGATAATAATATTAATATCACTATGTTAATGGATGGGCTATAATTTTCATCTTTGAATAATAATATTAATAATATATACCGGTTTTGGTAAAATTTAGTGTCATGTGTTGTGAAAGACAACTCAGGATTGCGTGTAATGAAAGATTAACTTGGGGTTTCTAATAACACAAGATAACAAAGAAATTTAATATATTCAGAAAAAATAATTCACAAAATCTCAGGTTGTTACATTCTACCCACATTAAAATAAATTTCTCCCATGAAATTCATCACTTTTATACAATCAAATACGGATAATTTTACCTCATAATGTCCCCATGTTCCCATGTAGCTTCCTCAAACTAGTGGTTTCTCCAAATAAAATTTGTCAGGTCAGTGGTCTTCTTTCTTATAACTTTCTCTATATGATCCAGAATTTCCACTAGTTTCTCCTCATAATAATTATATTTATCCATTGGTATTTTCACTAAGTTCTATACATATGAAGGATAACGTATGTATTTTATCCAAATAGATTCATGGAACACATCACATACATGAGAGAGGTTTAGGGAATCCCTTATCATTAAGTTGTATTTCTAATATAATAAATAATTTAAAGGGATCGATATACCTATAGCTTAGTTTCCCTTTTTTTCATGAATCTCATAAATTTCTACCGTGGAGAAATTATTAGAAACACATTATCACCAACATCAAATTATAGATTATTCCAGTTATTATAAGTTTAACATTTCTACTGAATTTGTGCTTCCATGATGTGTTACTGAATTGATCTAACCTTCTCTCCTATTTCTTCAGCTATCTCATGTCCCAATAGATTTCATTCTCCAACTTCATTCCAAAACATTAGATATCTACAATTTTTTATATATAGGGATTCATAAGGATCCATATAAATTCTTGAGTGAATGTTATTATTATGAGAAAACTAAAATCGAGTAGTGTGTTGATCCCAAACACATTTTAAATACAAATAATAAGATCTCAACATATCATATATGGTTTTATTTTTTCATTATAGTTATCCATATAATTTAGGAAGATGTGTTGTGATAAAATCATACTCTATATTAAGTTATTATTGAAGGCTATGCTAGGACATTGAGGTAAAAATCATATCCCAATACGACATGATTAAATGTTGTACCCCATAAAACCTTACAACATATTTAATGTATATCCTCAAAATTTGATCTAGAGATAAGTCTTATATGATATATATGAAGTGTTCTAACTTTTTAAGGTGATCAACTTTAACCCGTACAGTATTATTCCCTTTATAAATTTTTTGGAGTACAACGATGAAATCAATGGCAATGTTTTCTCATTTTCATTTTGGTATGAGTAATGGACATAACACCCCCTTATAATTGTTGCTTCCAAACTTATTTTGCAGACACAAAAAGCATTGAGAAACAAACTCTGTGATATACCTCTTCATTCCATTCCACTGGAAATATTTTTTCAAACTTCTAAACATCATAATACTTCTAGGTTGAATAGATAATGGAGAAATATGAGCTTTCTCTAATAACTCCTTATTCAAATCATCTATCGATTAAACATATGCATGGTTCATAAACCTTATCATTAAATCATGGTTAAGGTTAATATTATGAACATTTCTAACCTTCCTTTAATACTCAACATCCACTTTAGGCACCTCTTTAATCTTTACTTGGATAAATAGTTAAAAATAAAATTGGTCAAGATAATATTTTTCCCCTTCCTTCATTATTTCCATATATTTCCTTTTAAAATATAGAAATATTGGAACTTTTTTAATTCTCATCATTGATAATCTAGTGTGATCATTTTGACTCAAATAATCAACCACATTTTTCTTTTTCCCAGGGTGGTAATGTATTGAGAATTCATAATATTTAATCATCTTTAACCATATTCTTTTTTGAATATTCAACTCTTTCTATTAAAATATATAGTTTAAAATTTTATGATCAGTATATATATAACACTTTTACCCAATATGATAGTTCATCTATATCTTTAATGAAAAAATAACATATCTAACACTAAATCATGAGTTTGGTAATTTTTCTCAGGAATATTAAATTTTCAAGAGGCATAATTATAACCATTTCATTTGGAAGAATAAAACATCCCAATCCCTTCTTCGAGGCATAACTATAGATTAAAAACCCTTCTCCACTACAGAGAAATGTAATCATAGGTGAATTGACTAATATTCTATTCAATTCTATGAAGTTTTCCTCACAATCATTTTTTAGAGGAACTTGGATCCCTTCTAAATTAACTTGGCCAAAAAATTAGATAGTCATGGAAAATTCTCCAAAAACCTTCCATAATATATAACTAAACCAAGAAAACTTTGGATTTCAGTTACCATTTTGTTCTCATAAATTATTCTATATCCCTCTTCTTTTATTGATCTACCAATATCCCTCTATTAAGATTATATGATGAAAAAATTAAACCTTTTGCACGGAAAAGTCACACTTGGTAAATTCTTCATATAGTTAATCCTTCCTTATGGTATTTAGTAAAATTATAATGTGGGATTCATTATTTTGTTTTATATTTGAATAGTTAAGAATATCATTTATAATGAATACCATAAACTGATCAAGGTAATATATGAAGAATATATTCATTAAATCCATGAAGATAGTGGGGGAATTAGTAAAGTAAAATGGCATCACTATATATTCAAAGTTTCCATAACTTATATGGAATTTTTTTCTTGGGTATATCCTTCTTATTGACCCTCAACTGATAATATCCAAAATGAAGTTCAATCTTGGAAAAGTATTGAACACCATAAAGTTGATCAAACAAGTCATCAATATGGGGAAGTTGATATTTGTCCTTAATTGTGATGATGTTCAACTTTGATAATCAATTTAGAGCCACACCAATCCATATTTGTTTTTTTAAAAATGAATAAGTGCACCCCAATTGGAAACACTAGGCTGAATAAACCTCATGTCAATTTTTTCCTAGTATTGCATAGTCAATTCCTACAACTCAATCTGGGCCATTCTATTGGGAGTATTTGAAATTTATTTTATTCCATATATGAGTTCTATTTAAAAGGAAAATTCATGAGTTGGTGGAATACTAGGAAGATCTTATGGAAATAAATCAATAAATTACTACATAATAGGAAACCCATCAATTTCAAGTTTATCTCCAACCATTTGAGATAAATACACTTTCTGAATGGGAATTACGACCCATACAATGGTTGTAATCTCCATCATAAGTTCTTATATATTTCCACATTGATAGAGGATCTTAGTTTGGTTTGGAATATAAAATATGACTTCCCTCCCTTGATAATTGATGTTATATTCATTTAGATAAATACAATCCATACCTCGGATGACATAAAATTAAACGATAGTAAAAATGAAAAGATTTATAGGAAGCACATTCCCACTAATGTCAACTAGACATGAATCATATAATTGATATACGATCATCATACCATTAAGGGTTTTCAGTAATAATTCTACATATAATAATTTAGTTGGAATCTTGATACCCGTATAAAATTATTTATATATGAAAGAATGGGTAAATCCATAGTCATATAAGACATTAGAAATTCTATAGTGGATGGTAGGTGTACCTTTCACCACATCATTATCGCACCCATCATCAAAAATAGTAATCCCATGAGATTTCACTTTGTATCTTGGATTAAGAGGTTTATGAAATTGTTCATAATAAATAACCATAAGATTTGGTAATTTTATAACATAATGCACGTACTCCTTGAATTTAGAACACTGGAGTGTGGGTGGTTTATTTTGTGTAGCTTTCTCTCTATTCTTATCTTTATCTAACGTATTCACATTAATTCAGAAATAATTTTTTTGATGAACTTATTTTCCAAACTTAAAACATTTAAAAGTACACTTAAGAAAATTTTCACCATGTTTTATACAACACTTTGAGCATAATTAAAATCTCATTTTCACCTATTCTTAGAATTTAGATTTTCTTTTAAACTCTAAAATCCTATTATTTTAAAAACCATGAGATTGATGATTAATTAGAACCTTTATTTAAAACATAACATAACATTGAAAAATATCTTCATATATTCTAAAGTCTCATACTGTTAAATTTTTTTGGAGACTTAATTTTAAGCCACTTAATAATCGATCAACCTTAATTTTATGTTGTATGATAATTCCAATAGCATACCTCACAAGTCTTGTAAAATTTGTAGCATAGGTACCAATGGATTCATCATAATTTTTATTTATATCGAGAAACTCCTTATGTATATTTTTATGAAGAATATGAGGAATGTAATTTAAAAAAACAAGTACTTGAGTTCATCCCAATCTAGGGAGTTAATTTCATCCAGTTGTCTTGTATTCTTGATAAAATTCAACCATTAATTAGCTTCACCTTCTAAATCATAAAAAATAAAAATGATTTTTTTCATGTTATCAACACTGAATAATGGAAATTATATTCTCAGTGGTGTTGATCCATTGTTCAACAACTGCTAGATTAAAATACCCACTTAATGAAGGTTGGTGTTTCCTCGTAAAGGACTCCACCGAATGTATTTTCATCCATTGATCATTTGGATCTCCAGCATGATTTATGGATTAAGAATATGTAGTGATCATAGTAGAGATATTTTTCATTCCATATCCCATAACATTTATATGATTATGAGGAAAATAATTGAACAATCCATTACAATCAGAATTAACATGGTTCCTTCAGGTTCCATCAATTAGTTAAAACCAAAAAGAATAGTGTAAGAAACAAGAATCATATTAGGGAGCCACATAACAATTAAAATAACTTATATGATGCCTAAATAAAGACATATTCTTTTAATATATAATTCCTTTGGTTTACCCAATTTCATTCATATTCATCATATATTTAAACCCTTCATGATGGTTTATAAAGAGGTCAGGAATTTATAAATCCTATCCCTTGGGAGTGATAAACCAAGTCTGTATCAAGGATCGTTATTGTGTGCCAAGTTACGATCAAGGACTGTAATATTTTAGCATATTTAGAATCATATAAAAACAAACAAATTGTTTACAGGTAAACTACATCATCTAATAATAGGATATTTTTAAATATCACCCATCTTAGACATGTCATATGTAATACATTTCATAAAAACCTGTGGAAAGGAAACATAATAAGGGGTGATATCATATGCTCATTAAGGGTAAACAAGTGAGATATATAAGAATAAAATGAACATAAGGGTATGAAAACATTATAATAATATTTGAATACCATACCCTATATATAAGATATCATAATATTGAGTAATGGAATAAATATTTGTAGTTCATAAGACAAGAATCATAATGGAATAAAACAACATGAGGCAAGAGAGCATAATTATAAAACCCTAAAATTATAAAATAAGGAAATATTATTTTGATTGAGTGTATGGAATGAAACACAAGAGTAGAAGGGTATATAACACCCCCAAACTTTATGATATATCTATTTTTATATAAATTCATTATCTTTAATATATTTTATTACATGCAACACTAAGTTTATCATGCATTCCATGCAAGACCAGGTTTTACCAAACAACAATATACTATTAATAATATTATTTAATATAAATGTTATCATTAATACATTAAAATATAGGGTATGAATAGGATTAACTAAACTATGGAAAAATATATTATACATGTTTTTATTATCTATCTATTTATGAATTAAGATTCATTTTAAAGTAAAGGAAATATTTTCTAGAAAGCTAATTTTTTTCTAAAAGATAGTTTGATTTCACTTTACATACAAAATTCAAAAAAAAATATTTTACCAATTTTTGAAAATTTAAATTAAAACACATTTTATTTGAAATTTAAATATAGAAAAAATTAGGGTGAATTTTTTATATTTTCCTAAGATGTTTCAGTTTTTTTATTAATAGTAAAAAATACTAACTTTTAATAGAAAAATAAATTTTTATTTAAAAAATTTAGAAGGTTAAATTATATTTTATTTTTTTTAAGTTTAAATAGATAAATTATAAATCAATTAATCTAATTTAGGTCATTTTAATATTACCATATTGAAATTTAAAATAAAATTATAAACATTTTAACATTTTCACTTTAAAAACTCAGCTTTCTCTTCACATATACAGGATTAATTTAAAATTAAAATTTTCCAATTTCATAAGTTCAATTTTTCAAAAATAGATTCCAAATTTTGTATTGTAATAATTTATAAATTCTAATATTTATATCTTAATTTTGGACCAAACTGAATAGTAAAAAAAGTAAAAATTAATTACTATAGTTAAGGTAAAAATTGATTTACCAAGGTTTATACTAAAAATGATAAGTGTTGGAATGAACTATAAACTTGTATAAAGATTATTGGATGGAAATATTTTGAGAATTACACCTCTAAGATCCTAAAATAGTCTATTTTTTACCCTTGTGACATATAAAAAATGTGAGAACACTCAACTCTTTTCAAAACTTATAAATGCATCCTCTCCCCCACTAATAAAAAGAAACCCCCTCTCCTATATTCTCTTCACCTTCAAACCTATTTGATTCTGAAAATACCTTCCCAAATTCCCTCCCCCTATCCTAAAAGCATTAATTTTTGTAGAAAGGAAACCTAGGAAGGATTTAGTTCAAGCCTATAGAAGATACCCGAAGAAGAGGTAGAGTTCTTCAATGAGGGTTTTTATTTTTCTTCTTTCAACACCTCCATAAATTATTATTAAATAATTATTATATAATAACTTAAGAATATTAAATATAATTTTATTTTGTTATAATATGGGTATCACCAAATACATCTTACACTTTCATAAAATGGGTTAATAAATCAGTATTCGTGTGTACAGCGGACTACCGCTTCGCAAACCAATGTCATTCATTTTTCTACTTAAACCTTTCAATATTGGGCATGATGATGGATATAAAATTTATATATTATATTTTAAACATAATAATACCTCTTTATTCATTATATAATATATACCATTTTACTTTCCATTCTATTGGAGATATGATAATGTCGCTCATGTGTATAGCGGACTTCCACCTACCAAAGTGATGTGATTTGTCTTCCACAAACGCTTAACATAGAAGGTGATAAGGATAAAGTTAGTGATTATGGGTGATGTAAGTTAAAAAATTATGATATTCATGAGATATTTATCATTCTTAAAAGGTTTATATATATCATTTTCTTCCTTTTCTTTTCACTCGCATAAATATTACAACATCATTCTTTATTATAAATATATTAAGGAACCATATTCATATATATCATACCATATATTATTTTATTATTACCTTTGATTGTCTATTTATTTACAATTCCATGTTAAAGTTACTCTTCAGAAAATAATCGCATTGTTTTACATATATGTGTTGACTTGTAATTTATGGTCTACATACATTGATCATAATTTCATCATTTATGGAATGAAACCCATGAAATTAAAAGAATATAAATTCATTATATATGTATTTATAATAACCCATAAAATTTAGTGATAGGAAACAAAATACACCATTCACGAAGATGGTAGGTCGTATGCATGCATGGATTTTTTTTCCATTTTCTTATCTTATTAAAATAATAAAAAGAAAATTATATATATATATATATTACTTAGAGAAGTGTTATTATGTCATATATATCACATATTATTATTAAAATAGTCCTTAATATATTCCATATAAAGCGTGAATGAATCACATCACTTCGCAAGGCAGTTGTCAGCAGTACACATGATCGATGTTATCGCATTCCAAAAAAATAAAAATCATTAATTTATTTTTCATGTAATAGTTACATAATCATAAAAAATGTAATTATGATAAATACCATACATAATAATTATTTCCATCATTATTTCAAACAGTGAAAGGTGGTAATGGAAAAACTAATGACATCGGTTTTCCAGGCAGTAGTAAATTTTAGACATGAACAATGATTTTGTAACTCATTTGATGGAAGTGTGTGTAGATTTAGGTCATATAAATAAAAGAAAAAAATATCATTATATTGAAGATAATAATTTTATTATGTAATCTTTATATTAAAATAATTTAATAATTCTGAGAAAGAAATAATATAAAGACAATCGTTGAATAACATTACCTCTTGTTTAGGTATCCTCCTTAAGTTTCCACTAAAGATCTCAAAGGATAGATTTATACAAAAAATATGGATCCTAGGATGATTTTAGTGATTTTGGGAAGTTATTTTTGTTGGTATTCTACAAAAAAAATATTATTGAAGGTGTGAGAAGAGAAGGATGGGGTGGACATTATGAGTGGTGTGAGTGTAAAACATATAAATTTTTGAAGTGGAGAATTCCACTCATTATTTTTCTATGTAAAGTGTCTCTAATAAAGTAAAAATGATGATAAAAGAAGTTATAAGGTCTATATATAGACATAAAATGTGTTTTTTACAAGTTTATAGGTCATCTTCTTCCCTTAAGATTAAAGTTTAGTCCTTTGGTAAACTTGTTTTTCTCTTAATCAGTATGATTAATTTGTAACTAATTTCACTGATCAATTTCAAAAAAAAATTGAAATTGTTATAATTTATAAATTATGGTGATTCTAAATATTAAATCCATTTTAATAAATTAAAAACACATAAGTGAAAAAAATTAATTTAAAATGAATCCCATAGATAAGATGAGGAATCCGGCTTTCAAAGGGAAATTTTTCAAAATATTGAAAAAACATTACATCTAAATTCAATATGAAATTGATTAAAATAACCTAAATTGGATTATTGTATGTGTAGTTTATATAATTTAACTTTAAAACAATTAAAAATATAGTTCTTCATTATAAATTATTTAGTCAAAATGGTAGTTTCAAATTAAAATTCAGTGTTTTCACTATACATAAAAAATTGTAATTTTTAGAAAATTTCCAAAACATCACATTGAGATTATTATTAAATTATGAATTAAATAAATAATTTTATTTTGTCAAATTATTTTTATAAAAGTGTTAAAAAAATTATTATTGTGTAAATAAAATTCACAATATTTTCAAAGTATTTAAAGATTGTTCAAAAAAATTAGTGACTTTTTATCAATATGTTTTCTCTATATAAAATAATTATAATTAATATTTAAAAATTGTTTATTAATATTAATATTGTTATGTTTACCTAATATGGTATAATAGTCACATTTAGATAACCAAAATTAATAATATGTCATGATTTTGTTAAAACTCAATATTGTGTGTAATGTAAGCCAAGCTAGTGTTGTGTGTAACCCAAGATTAACTTGGTGTTGCGTGTAACTCAAGATTAACTTGTTTTTTCATGTAGAGTAAGCCATAATCATGGATTTGATGTAACATATGATAAATAAAATGTTTTATTAAATGAAAAGTTTCAAAAATATAAAATTAATTAAAACAAAATATCAGGGTGCTACATTTTACCCCCTTAAAATGAATTTCATCCTAAAAATTATACAATATCTTAAAAAAATGTGGATTATTCTTCCTCATCATATTATCATGTTCCCACATCGATTCCCCAAGCTATTGGTCTCTTCAATAAACATTTACTAGGTGAGTGGTATCTTTTTTTTTGAACTTTCCATATTTGATCTAGAATATTTACCAGTTTTTCCTCATAAGAAATATCATGTTCCAATGGTATGATATATGAATTTTGTACATTAGATGGATCATAAATGTACATCCTCAAGAGTGATACATGGAACACATTGTGAACCTATAATAGGTTCATTGGAAGCTCGAAATGATAACATATTTTCCTAATACTATCAAGTATTTTAATGGTAATGGTATAACTAGGGCTTATTTTGACCTTTTTCTTCCTTGGAGAAATTTGTACAAATGACTTCTTACTAAATTTAAATTCTAGAACACACCGAAAATTATCAACATCAAATTTTCATCAAATTTTTGCAGTTATTGAACGTTTCTAAATGGATCTAACCATCTCTACTATCTAATCTGGTTTTTTAGGTCCCAATATCTTTTTTTCTACAACATTATTCCAGTACATTGGAGTTATACACTTAATTTCATAAAGTGTTTCATTTACATTATTTTCTATTAAATTATTCTTAATCTTGATAAACTTTTATCACATAAAACCTTATAAGGGTGTCCAAAACTTTGAACATATAGTCAAATGTGATTTCATTATTCTAGAATCCATATAGAGGGAGACAATCACTTGAAATTTCACAATAATATTGTCATAGGGATCATGAATAAAAAATAAAATATGCAATTTCCAACTAATGAGGGGAGGATAATTGTGCCCTAATTATCATGATTCACTTCAACAATTATAATTTCTTAAGATTTCCTTTTTTACATTATCTTAAGAGGTTCTTTGAGATGATAAGTATTATTATCCCAAAGATTTGGGCACCTATTATCATAATGAACCAACTCCATTCAATTGAAACATTGAAATGTGGGTGGTTCATTCTAGGGGGATTTCTCATTATTCACATAATTAGCTAACCTTTTCCCATTAATTTAGAATTTTTCCACTGGATGACCTTTCCTTACATACTTAATACATTTAGTACTCCCATTATGAAAATTACCTCCATGTTTCATCCCACACTTAAATAATAAAGGAAATATATTATACTTTTCTCCATGGTTCTTAGATTTCCCATTTAATTCCATTTTTCTCTTATTATAAAACTTATTAGATTTCTATTTATATTCAAACCTCATTTCCCCATTGATAGAACATAAAAAATACCATCATAGAATCCAAATTCTTTTATGTCTAACAACCTTTTGATATTTGGTTTTAAACCATTGAATAATAAGGAAAACATACTTTCAAGATGAAAGATAATACCTAAAGAATACCTCGCAGTTATTGTAAAAATTATTTCATAAGCACCAATAGATCAATAGTTCTTACTCTTAACCTCATGGAATTACTTATCTATTTTTTATGAATAATACAAGGAAATTAATTATTAAAAAAATAATATTTTTAACTCATCAAACTTTATGGAGCCAACTTATTTTTGTCACCTCATATTCTTAATAAGATGCAGCCCTTGATATGCCTCACCTTCCAAATGGTAGACATCCAAAGTTACTTTTCCATGCTCTAAATATTGTAAAAAGGAAAATATTGTTTCCTTTATATGGATACATCACTCAACAACTAATTTATTAATAGAACCACTGAAATAAGGTGGGAGTTTCTTTATGAATGACTCAAAAAAACATTGTTATCTCATGTAATCATTTGTATTTTCACTATGATTCATATCTTGAGAACTTAATATGATCACATAAATGTTTTTTTCATTAAATATCCCATATCATTTGGTTTCTCATGAGTAAAATCATTGCATTATCTATTTCACTCAGCATTAACATAGTTCCTTCAGGTTTTAGTCATTTACAAAAACAAAAATCATAATATGAGAAACACTAATCATAGCGGGATACCACATATTCATGAAATAAAAAATAATTTATAGAATTTTTAAATCATGACTCCTTTTTTAATCTAAAAACATTGGGTTTATAATATATTTATATCATTCATGATGGTTTATAATTTTTTTTTTGAATTTTCAAAGCATTCCCTCATGGAGTTTCAAATCGGGTGTCCAGCAAGGACTATTGTTGTTACACCAGGTCCCAATAAAACCTAGATCCATATAGTGTTTTCAAGGTTGTTACCCCTTATAAATATATTCCATATCCACATCCAATTATATTATTTTTATAGGGATGTAATTTCATAGAAACCACTCTCTCAATCCATTAACAAAATTTTAAGACATTTTTCATAACATTGACTCATCCTTATACTTATCGATAGAGAAATCCCTAGACATACCCTTATAAATACCCCTAGGGATCTCAATAATATTTAATCATCCTAGTCTCAAAAGTTTAACTAAAAATTTCAGCTGATACGAACTATAGAGACTCGGTATTAATATAAATGGATATTACATCATTTTAGATGAATATTCATAAAATCGTACAAGTAAATTCCTGAGGACCGTAATAGTTTAGTGACTTTGGAAACATGGAAAACAATATTCTAATATGGTGAAAGATCTTCAATTTCCCCATAATGATATTCACTATTTACCACTCCTATTAAAAACCTTTCTTCAGAACCTAGGGAAAATGACACATATGAAAGGGTAATCTTAGATGGTCAGTAAGGGTAAACAAGGGAGATATATAAGAATATAATGGGTATAAGCATATGAGAACAAGGAAATAACATTTTAAAATGATACACCTCATATCAAATATCATAATATTAAATCATTGAATAAATATTAGAAAATCATATGATATGAATCATAATAAAATCAAAGAAAAATATTCATGAATGAATAAAATATGTATGAGACATGAATTATGGCACACACATAAGTTTATAAAATCTTATTTCAAGTATACTTACCAATAAATTCATAAAATTTTAGTTTTGGGATAATCAACCTTGTGCTTTCTTTAGTCTTATGATGACCTCTCATCTACCCTCTTATTTTGGTATTGGGATAACCTTCTGTATACCTGAAATTTTCATACTTGTAATGAACTCTCATGTATCCTCTTATTTCAAACATGGGATAAAATCTTGTGTACCCTTTGTTTTATGCTTTTAAAGGCCTCCATCGTACTATCTTGTTTCATGTATGGGATTACCTCCTTTGCATCCTCTTCTTTCTGGCTTGGGATGACCTTCGGTGTGCCCTCTTAGTTCATTGAACATTTATTATTATTAAATGCATTATAAGTAGATATAGGTCTCAGGTTTCACATTAATAAAACTATATTTATGTGTTCCACAATATCATAAACATTCATCATATCGTAACCCATGAAATGAAATTGGTGTCATAAACATTTCATTATATCATAACACATGAAAAAGTGATAGGTTTCATTGTCATTTCATCATATAATAACCCGTTAAAAGAAGTGGGTTTCACGAGAATATTCTCATGTTATAACCTGTGGAAATAATAAGGTTCTATAAGAAACATTTCATCACCTACATAAACCACTCATATAAATGATTAGAATTGTATCCTTAAATAATATCACTAATAAATCATAAACTATATCAAACTATATCATCTTATATGGAAAATAATTTTGAAATATCACGTGGAACATTTCTTATAGAAAATATCCTTTTTTAATCACTTTTTAAATCATAAAATATTTTCAAAATCATTTTCTTTGAAAACCACTTTAAAAAATTATTAATGAAGATTTAAAATATAATTAAAAAATTTCTTTAGGAAATTTTCTTTTATGATTGAAACACTATTTTTTAAAACATAAAACAATTTAAAAACCTTTTTATTTTAAAATATATTTGAAAATTTTTAACGGAATATTGAAAACACAGAGTGGTCATAACAGAAAAAAAATATTGTTCATGTCATGAATTTGAAAAAAAATATTATTTTCAAATTTTCAGTAAATTCAAATGGGAATTGTTCTAAAAATTACATAATAATTCATTTGGAATAATATTACAAAAATTTATTTAATAAATAATTTTTATTAGGATAAATAAAATTCAGTTTTTTTCAGAAACATGATTTTGGAGTAAAATAGATTTTCAACAAAAGAAAGAAATAAAGTTGATTTTTTAAAAAAACATTTTCATTATACTATTAAGTAAACAACTGTGGAAAATTGAACCAATACTTGAAGGTATAATGAATAACCATAGGAAAAGAAAATTCATGACAATGTTTGAGATATATATTCTAATATTTCATCTTTGGAAGCATAATCATAAATAATCCTAATAAATGATGTGATTGTAACATAAAACTTTTACCACTTTGGTAGTATTTGAAACATAATACCTATGAATGAATAACTTTAAATGAAACCAAAAATATAATAAGGATAAATAAATTCATGATATTTCGTTTCCAGGGGTCTTTATATACACCTAGTGAATGAATATAGGTGAATAACATAATGTATGACTCAGAGAAGTAAAATTGATACAAAAATCCATTATTCCTTAACTAACATTAAAATCATAATCAACATGAAAGGGTAACATAAATTGGAACATTAATTATCATGAAATGAGTTATATTATAGATATATTATATCATAGGGAATTATGTTCACCCAACAAAATAAATAGGTGTTGAATATGGCATGTGTCTCACTAAAGTAAAAAGTGAGATGGAAATCCCTTATCAATTTTTATCTTTTGAACCATAAACCTCATGAAGGAAAGATCATAAAATGGATATTTAAACCCATCATATTTTTTAGTGGAATCATCTTAATATATATTCATGGTAAGTATATACCCCACATAAAATAATTGGGTGTTGAACGTGGAATGTGTCTAACAGAATTATAAAGTGAGACTGAATTCCCTTAATTTAAGTCTTGACTTCCATCGTACTCACAAAACCTCCTTTATAATAAATATAATATTATTATACATATATTATAGAACCATATTCATTTATATAATTCCACATATTATTTTCTTATGACCTTTTATTACCATTTATTAACAATTCCATGTTAAATTTACGTTTTTTGTAACAATCGGTTTATTTTTCATATATGTTTTCACTTTTAATTTCTGGTCCACTTAATTTTATCATAATTTTTCTATTTCCAAAATTTAAAAAATTATATAAATATAATATATATACATTTTATTTATATTTAGACTAACCCATAAAATTTTGTGATAGTAAATGAAATACGTCGCTTGCGACGTCGGTAGGTCATACATACGCATGAACATTGTTTCCATTTTCTTGTCATATTGAAAGAACGAAAAGTAAATAATACATAAATATATATAAATATTATTATCACAGAAGAATTATTATTACATATATATAACATATTTTTATTAAACCTATCCGTCATTCATTCCATGTACAACGTAAACTAATCACATTGCTTCGTGAGGCGGTAGTCCGTCGTACACACGATCAACATTATCATATTCCCACATGATGGAACAGAAAAAAGGTATGTCTGATATAATAGTTAAATAATGATAATAAAATTATTTATATCATATATATCATATATAAATTCTATGAACATCATTATTCCCATCCTTTAAATGTGGTAATGGAAAAAACGAACGACATTGGTTCACGAGACGGTATTCTGCCGTACACATGAATAATGATTTTGTAACCCATTTGATTCATGTGTTTCTGGATGAGATAATATAATTAACATAAAAACATACCAATATATTTAATATATTAATTTTTATATATAATTATGATATAAAAATAAATAGAGTTTGAGAAAGAAATAAAATAAAGACACTCATTGAAGAAAACTACCACTTCTTCTAGTATCCGCCTTATGTTTTCACTAAAGCTCTAAAAGGATGGATTTAATCCAATAAAAGGATTCTTGGATTAGGGGAGGTAATTTGGGACTTTATTTTCTTAGGTTTTGTTGGATTCAAAAAGGTGTGATGGTGTGAGGATAGGAGGAGAGGGGTGGCCTTTTATAAGTGAGGTGAGTAGTAAACTTGTAAATTTTTGAAAGGGAGAAATCCACCCAAATTTTTTCCATGTAAAGTGGCTCCAATAATAAAAAAATATTGATACTAGACATTATAATGAAAATATATTTCCATAAAATTGTTTTTTTTCAAATTTTCTAGGTCATTGTTTCCCTTAAGTTTAATGTTTTCTCATTTGGTAAACTCATTTTTCTTTTAATTATTTTGATTAATTTTAAACCGATTTCACTAAACAAATTGGTTAGAAATTATGTTGAAATTATTATACATTATAAATAATTCTGATTAAAAATATGGAATCTATTTTTTCAAATTCAAATCACCAAAGTGACAGAAATTAATTTAAAATTAATCTCACGAACGTGATGAGAAAATAGGTTTTTAAATAGAAATATTGAAATGTTTTTATATCTAATTCAATATTAAATTGACTCTAATTACATGAATTGGATTAAATTATTTATAATTGATCTAATTTAACTTTAAAAAAAATAAAAGTATAGTTTTAAATTATAAATTATTTAAATAAAAAGGTAGATTGCAATTAAAATTTAGTATTTCTCAGTATTCATCAAAAATTGAAACATTTATAGAAAAATACCAAAAATTCACCCTACTAAAATTTTTACATTAGGAATTTAAAAATTCATTTTCTTTTACAAAATTTATTTTCAACAATTTTAAAAAATTAATTTTATTATTTTGTAAATTAAAATCATAGTATTTTTTATGCATTTAATGTCTTTTCAAAAAATTAAGTACCTTTATATCAATATGTTTTCTTTGTATAAATAATTATACATAATACTTAAAACCTAGTTAATAATATTTATATTTTATATTTTTAATGGGTAGGATATAATAGTCACATTTAAATAACTAAATTTTTAATATGTCATGGTTTTTTTAAAACTCAGTGTTGTATATAATTAAAACTAAGCTAGTGTTGCGTGTAGCGCAAGATTAACTTGGTGTTGCATGTAGCATAATATTAACTTGTTATTATCTGTATAACAATACAAACTCATGAATTTTATATTAAAAAAATATAAATATAGTGTTTCATGAAATGAAACAAAAATATTAAATTAATATAAAAAAATTCAAAAAATTACAGGGTGTTACACTACATGAGTAAGATAGAAGCCATCGATATCTAAATTATGCATTTATAGAACAATTCATAATCTTTAAAGATAGTGAGAATTCCATCCTGAAGTCTCTACACCCGGAGATACATTATTCAATTTTAAATCTAATTCGTTGTAAACATAACACCTAATATATATAAAATATATTCAAAAACTAAAATTTAATAACATTAACTACAAACCGAGGCTAGGGTAGATGAAAACTAAATATTATATTGATGTTCCTATCATGTAATATATTGATTATAAATTTATAGAATTAATTTTAACGCCTTAAACTAAATCATACATATATTTAAAATATATAAGAAATTTCTTTTCATGAATAATAAAAAAGGGAATATATAGCGATCCATGTTTATCATACATAGATAATGAATTATATTTTTATGAACATTTTTACATTACACAGACACACACCTAAAGACCATAAGAGATTAGTGCCTTTGGAAACATAGAAATAAAAAAAATGGTCCATAGGTAAACAACATCATCTCTCACTAGGATCCTCATAACTAGAACCCTTCTTAGACATATCATACATAATAAATTTCATCACATCCTAGAAAAAGTAAAAATTATAAAGGGTGATCTCATATGCTCAGTAAGGGTAGACAAAGGATATACGTAAGCATAACATGAACATAAAGGTATGATAAAATTATCGAAACATTTGAAAACCATACCCTACATATCAAATATAATAATCTTGAGTCATAGAATAAATATCAGTAGTTCATAAGACATGAATCATAAGTGAATCAAAAATCATGATCCATAAGAGCCTAAAATTGGGACAAAACATGGATTTGTGTCATAAACATAATCATATAAAATAATTTCTATATTATTAAGATCATTTCCAAGGATATCATAATCGAATGGGTTCACTCATCAACCCATCATAGTAATCAAGATTCACTCCCATGACCTTATTAGAAGATAAAATCTCTTACTGAACTGATTTTACTCTCTATTCATGTACACTCTATCTCATGATATATAAATCTTTACCCACTACATTGGATGTAAATATAGGTTCCACCCATCACATTATAAAAACAATATTTATGTGTTCCAAAAGATCATAAAAATTCATCATATCATAAATCATGAAATGAAATGGGTTTCTTAAATAATTCATCATATCATAACCTATGGAAAATATTCAAGTTTCCTAATAATTTCATTATTTCATCATAGTATGACTCATGAAAAGATTAAGGTTTTAGGAGAGTTTTATCGTGGCATAACATGTGGAAAAGAAGTACTATTATTAAACATCTTTTCATGACAAACAATTCATTGAAAGAATAATAATGGTACCCTTTGTTCATATCCCTACTAAAGAATATGTTACATCAAAGGATATCGTCTATGATGGAAAATGATTTTGATTGATCATTTAAAACAATTATTGAGGAAAAAACACATTCCGATTTGAAAAAAATAAAACATAAAAAATTTGGAAAGATTTTTATTTTAAAATAAACTTGGAAAAAAATATGAAGGAAGCTTCAATGTAAATAATGGTCTTGCCAATAGTATGTTTCTCTCATATTGTACATTCTAAAAAAATATTAATCTCACATTTTCAGTAAAATACACATGGGAATTTTTTAGAAAATAAAATGAAGATTAATTTCAAAAAAAATGTAATAATTCAAAAATTTGTAAAAAATCGTTTAAAAATGTAACACCCCAAGCATCCACGATTCGCTTCTCTTTGAATAATACAGTAGCGTGTGTTGTACGCAACTTCGAGTTCTAACACACACCACAACCAATCAAACTAGCCATTATAAATAGTAATACCCACTTTTTGAAATTTTATCTTTCAAAATGGACTTCATTTTTGGATTTAGAATATCTAAATTAGCCTAGGGTAAATTTTTTGTATTTTTCTGAGAACTTTCATTTTTTGATGATTAGTGAAAAATACTAAACTTTAATTAAAAACAACTTTTTTAATCCACATAATTTATAGTTATATATTATACTATTCAGTGGTTTTAAAGTATATTTAGAATATATTTTTACCATTTAATCCAATGTTGGTCATTGGAAAGAATTTCACATTTAAACTAGACATAAACAAGTGTCAATCTTTTGATAGTTATTATTTATTAAAAAATAGGCTTTTGTTTTGACAACGGGAATTAATTTTAAATTAATTTCTACCACTTATGTCTTTTGAATTTAGAAAAATGGATTCCATATTTAGAATCAGGTGGTCCAAATTGTTTTAATAAGTAACTTTTATTTTTAGACATTTTGAATAATAACTTCGGTAAATATTGTATTTACCATGGTTAAAGGGAAAATCTGAAAAATAATGGTAAAAAATAATATTATAATAATATTAAATTATACTAAAACGTGTCCTAACCCTATTTGTTGACACATGTCTGACCATGGGCATCTTTGGGTCGATTTTGGGACACCATGGAGCCACTTGTAAGTGATAATGACACTTTATATTAATTAAGTTAAATTAAATACAAAAATGACATAAGCATATATCTTTTAGCAAAACAATTTTTACATAATGTTATATATGTTATATTCTAAACTATAAATATTCATTAGAAATATAAAAATATTTCCTACATAATGGTATTTTATCCATAATTTTTATACATTGAATAATTAAATTTATTTATGACATAATGATGAGGAATTATTTTCTTTATTAATGAATGAATCAAATAATTGGTATTATAAATGCTAAAATAAATGTAATATGAAAGTTTTGATTCCATAGAATAATTTTATTGGTTAATATTACATGTTAGGATTGATTAAATTAATTTGGTTCGAATTAATAAAGTTGTTAAGATTATAAAAATATAAATTATTAAATAGTGTCAAAATTGACATAAAGGAGTTTTTAAAACAAATATTATATTATTAATTGATATAATATTCATAAAAATTTATGGTTCAGCCAAAGTATTTATATGATGATAGGTATGTCATTAATGAACCACTTGGGGTTTTCTTGGTAGTTTATAGTAATTTTATTAACCAAATAATTTAAAAATACAAAGAGACTTGGTAAGTGTCAAACTAATTAACTAAGAGTTAAATATAAAAGATAAGGTTAATATATTGACCCAAACCTGTCTAAAACCTATTTGTTGAGTGGATTTCGACCCATACCCACCTTATCCTTGAAATAAATCAGTATGGAGCCATTATAAACCGAATATAAATTTATTATAAAATAAATTTTTTTTCCTAAGGTGCCCCTCACCCCTCTTATAACAGGGTACTCTCCATTCACTCTAATTCAAACCATCAAAGCCTTTTGGTAATCCTAGAGGCCTTTCATTAGTCATAAATCCAACTTAAGGAGCCCTTTTGATCAAATAAAACGGAAGAACTCGAAGAAGAGGTAATGATTTCACCACCCTCTTTCAAGTTCCTTTCTTTTTCCACTACTTCTTTCTTTGTTATTTCAATTATAAAATAATAAATCTAGTATATTATATATAATTTAATGTTATTATAAATATGGTACAACTATATTCAGTATTTTATCCATCCTTTGAATGATATGTCACCATAAGTGCGTACGTACGGCTTACTGTCTCCACGTCGTGGTGTAATTATTATTCAAAACATTATTATTTGGATGGGTATTATAATGATGTGTAATTAATGTAAATAATAAATATAACATGATAATGATTCTCTATATATGATATACCATCCAATTATATATTATTTTAATATCAAAATAATGATATTATTGCTCATGCATTTATACGGACTACTGTCTCCATGAACGCGATGAGATTCATTCTGCATCATATCCATTCAAGTATAATTCTCATTTGATGATTAAAAATAAGTTTTAAGGACTTGATATCATTCTGGATATGAATAAGGTACAACATATCCATAACAAACAGGTCTTATGTAACAAAACATATAAAATAAAATGAGTAAGTTAACACCTGAAACAACGATAATACTAAGATGTTATTAACGAGGCAATATTAAAAGACCATATATGTTATCATATTAATGTATATGATTATTGTATAATTTAATAACAATTATTTCACCATTATACAGGAGGTTAACCTACCCTCAACCAAGGTAAAGTACAAGGTAAGGGTTTATTTCACAATCTCTTCATTATCAGAGGTTGTTTATACCTAATTATCTACTGGGACCTCTTTATCATCCCCATCCATGTTTCTCAATAATGTATTTCAAATCATTTTACTACTTTACAGACTATGGGTTAAATTCATTTAAACCCTTGTTTGACATTTTATAAGATGTTTATAAAGGAATCTTTCCATCATTTTCCAAACAAAGTCATTTTAAACCTTTTCGACAGAATTAAGGTAAGAATATCTTTTTTTAACTTATATGGAAAGTGCGGCTTTTTTCCGCCATTATAAAATCATCTAAGCTTCCTTTACAAGATTATAAGAATATTTTCAAAATAATTTTTTTCCTTATAATTATGTGACTCTTAAATTATTTCAAAATAGAAAAAGATATTTCTCTAAATAGGGTTTTGATTTCATCTATTTCAATATCCTTTGACGGATTTTAAGTTTATTTGAAATTGATTTATTATGATAAAAAACATCCATATTGTATTGAAGGTTTTGTGATATGTTTGACTGTGGGTGTGCTATTTTTATACCATTTAGGGTTTATGGTTAAATTATTGACATTTCATATGCTAGTTTTAATACTAATGTTTATGATATGTTTAAACCTTTTCATATGAGGAATGTATTAGACTTAGTAAGTAATGGGTGGAGCCCGTTATAGCTCCTCGATGCATCGGTAGGTCTCATGATACAACTAGACATGGAATTGGCCGATGCCCTTTCCCAATTTTGATATATAGTTTTGGCCGAGGCCTTAATCATTTTTAGATGACTTGGCTGAGGCCTTGACAAAATGTTTCAGAATGTCCGGCATTATACATTTCCTCATTATGAAAATAATATTGATGGTTCATTTGGTTATTAGACTAGTAGAATACCAATGATTATGTTTTATTATGGAATTATTTACTCAACTCATATTCCTGCCATAAAAGTATTCATGTTTATTATTGGTAAAGGCATGTGGTTTCAATTATTCACCATGCTTAACATTTATGTTATCTTCCGCTATATTTCTTACCCTTACTGAGCTTTTGATCAAACACCTTTCTTATGTTTCATTTTCCCAGGATATGAAAAGTTAGTTATGAGTGACTTTCAGGCATTATTTAGGAGGGTTGGATGTTTCCAATGGAATAAATTTGTGTTGTATTTCTTTTCAAGTTGTAGAGCTGAACTTATGTATGAATCTTGTTTCCAATAATACTAAACTGATCGGCCTTTCGAGACATGATTTCCTTGTGATCATGCCAATGGTATGTAATAATGCACCAACTCTGGGTAACTGGGGTCGGGGTGTTATAGTTGGTATCATAGGACGTTTAGTACAAACCATGGAATCTAGATTTAGATAAAATCTGATTAGAGCTCATAGACCTAAGATGTGCTTTGAGGATTAGTATAGAATACCTTCCTAGAATTTTGGTATTGTAGATATTTTGTGAGTTTTCTGAGTAATACATCCCTATCTAGATATGATCAGTTAGAGGCGGCTCTGGCACAGATGTACCTAGGGGTAAAACCTGAAAACACCGCTTTGAGCTAGACTCAAATGGGAACTGGTGCACGACAACGAGTCTTGCTACACTCTTGGTTACGACACTCTCGGGGGATATGCTTAGGATAATTCTCATTTTCTTTACAAACCATTATGAAGGGTTTATGAGTATATACTTTCTCAAAGAAAACATTTTTATGAGTATAGATTATATCCATAAACTGTTCAATTTATGTTTAGTGTTTTATAAGTTTGGATTTATGTATTGCGATTCATAAACTAATCTATTGTATGCCATTGTTTAGAAATGGATCCTAGTGGAAGTAATGGAAACCGTACCAATGCACGCACTCCATATAGGGATTTCCCTCCTTCTCAAGATAGTTATAGTGGAGCTGGTGATATAACTGGTGCTGATCAGCTTATCACTATATTGGGACAACTCACTCAGGTTATGAATAATAACCTTACCCGTATGGAGCAACCTGATTCGCAGCATGGAGAATCAATATTAGATCTCTTCATGAGGAAACAAACACTGAAATTAAATGGGAGTATAAATCAATTACTGGGTGAGTAATGGATAAATTCCTTAGAGAAAACATTCAACTCTTTGGGGAGTAGCGAAAGGGAGAAAGTTGTCATGGCATTTTACCACCTTACTGGAGATGCTGATCAATAGTATTCATTGATTCAAAACACAAAGGATGATGAGGAAGTATCAAATATGGAATGGAGGGAGTTAAAAAAATTTCTTAGAATAATATTTTATTCATGACCATTGAGCAAATATGGAAAGACAATTTTTGAGTCTGAAGAAAAAGGAGGATTAGAACATCGCAAAGTATAAAGCTAACTTTACAAGGTTAGCGAGGCATGCAATAAATTATATACATAACCCAATAAGTAAGATTGATCATTTTTTTTTGATGGGATAAAACCATTTCTCCATCGATAATTTGTATCACAATCCTTCTCATCATACGAAGATATTTTCTCGTGTGCTATCAAGACAGAAAAAAGAATTCTCTAAGTCTTATGAATTTAAATAAAAGTAAGAGAAGAAGAGATCTGTTGAACACTCTAGGAAAGGAAATAAGGAAATATGGAAGAAGGGATGAATCAAATTTATACCATGTGATAATTGCGGAAGGAAGAACCCTGGTGCCTATCTGAAAGGAAAAGGAGTATGCTACAAATGTGGACCGAAAGGCCATATTTCTGGTGATTGTAAGGGAAATAAAGACGCCACCAATGTTCAATGCTAAAACTGTAGGGAGATGGGACTTTATGAAAATGAATGTCCTATGTTTTAGGGGAACTTACCTCATAAAAGGCCAAGGGATCAAGGCTAAGCTTATGGTATCAGTACTTTTGAGGTAGAATCTCTGAAAGATGTGGTGGCAGGTAATTTAATGGGTTCCTCAAGTTTAGAAAATTCATTATTTGATTCTGGAACATCTCATTGTTTCATATCCTCCCAGTTTTCTAGGAAAATTAGATATTTCCAATTTGATTTAACAAGGGAGTTTTCAGTAAAAATTCTTAAGGGAAGTATCATTGCCACAAAGTTCTGTGAATCAGTTCCCATTAGGGCATATAAATGTTCTTTATCTACTGATCTAATCGTCATACCCATGATTTAATTTGATATAATCCTCAGAATGGATTGGCTTTCAAACCATGATGCAAAAATTTATTTTAAGAAGAAAGAGGTTACTATTTTTGAGGATGATGATAAAAAAAACCTTATCTTTAGAGAAGAATCATCACCACCAAATTCTTATATAGAACCACCCCCAGTAGCTCAAATAAATTCAATGATTAGGGAGGAATAGAATGAAATAACTGTGGGTGAGGAAAGGAATGTTCAAATAGATGATTTACCTATTGTGAAAGAATATGTTGATGTATTTATAGAATATTTACCTGGACATCCTCTAGAATGAGAAATTGAGTTTTCCATTGATTTAGTTCCCGGATCAAGGCCCATATAGAAGACCCCTTATAGAATGGAAACTGTGGAATTAGTGGAACTAAAGAAACAACTAGAGGAATTGAGTAATAAGGGATTTATTCTCCCTAGTGTTTATCCATGGGGAGCCCCTGTCCTTTTTTTTAAGAAGAAAAATGTATCTATGATGTTATGTATCGACTACATGGAGATCAATGCTATAACAGTAAACAACAAGTATCCCCTACCTCACATTGATGATTTATTTGACCAACCTCATGGAGCTTAATATTTTTCAAATATTGACCTTCGATTTGGATACCATCAGTTGTGTTTGAAGAAGGAAGACATTCTGAAAATAACATTTCGATCCAGGTATGAGCATTACAAGTTTACAGTAATGCCTTTTGGGCTGACTAATGCACCCTCTATTTTCATGGATCTAATGAACAGTGTTTTCAAGGAATATCTTGATGACATTGTAGTTGTATTTATTGATGATATCTTGGTATATTCAAAAATCTACAAAGATCATGAAAATCACTTGTGCATTATCCTAAAGACTCTTAGAAGGCATGAATTATATGGGAAGTTTAGAAAGTGTGAATTCGGGCTTCAGGAGATTTCTTTTTTTGGCCATATTGTCTCTAAGGATAGAATCTCCTTTGATCCTTCTAAGACAAGAGAAATCCATGAATGTCCATCACTAATGAGTATAACTAAGGTATGCAGTTTTATTGGTTTAGCAGGTTATTATCTATGTTTTGTCCAGAATTTTGCTTGATTAGCTAACCCATTAACGAAGCTCACATGTAAAGGGGTTAAATTTGTTTGGACAAAAGAGTGTGAATAATGTTTCGAATAATTAAAGAGAAGATTAGTCAATGCTCCAATCTTGACTCTACCATCAGGGAATGATGGATTTGTTATTTATAGTGATGACTCAATGAAAGGACTTGGTTGTGTCCTTATGCAGAATGATAGGGTAATTTCCTATGCATCATGATTGCTAAAAATTTATTAGCAAAAATATCCTACTCATGATCTTGAGTTAGCATCTGTAATATTTTCTTTGAAGATTTGGAGGCACTATCTCTATGGTGAAAAATGTGAGATTTATACTGATCACAAGAGTTTGACGTATATTTTCTCATCGAAAGAACTCAACATGAGGCAAAGTCGATGGGTTGAACTACTCAAGGATTATGATTGTACGATACACTACCAATAGGGGAAGGCAAATAAGGTGGAAGATTCTTTGAGTAAAAAGGATCATGGGGTTTTGAAGAAGATGAGAGTTGAAAGGGATCCTATTTTCATGGATCTAGTGAAGATATACATGGGAAGAACCATGTAAGGTGAAACATCAATGATTTTTCAAATGGTTGCAAAACAATGTTTACTAGAAAAGATTAAGAGTTCTTATACCTATGATGAAGAGTTTCAGTAGAAGATTAAAGCTGTGAATGATGGGAGATTGAGTGACATTGTGTATGAAGATGGAATTTTGAAATTTGGGAAGATACTTTGTGTTCCCAATATACCTGATCTAAAAAGAGAATTCTTGGATGATGCTCATAGTTCCAATTTCTCTATACACCCTGGGAGCACCAAAATGTATAGAGATTTGAAGGAACATTTTTGGTGGGACAACATGAAGAGGTAGATTGCTGATTTTGTGTGAAGATGTATAGTTTGTCAACAAGTGAAAGATGGAAGGCAATACCCTGGAGGATTCATGCCACCTCTTCCCATACTGGAGTGGAAATGGGATAATATTACAATGGACTTTGTCATGGGACTACCAAAGACTCCTAGAAGGAACGATGCAATATGGGTCATTGTTGATCTTCTTACCAAGTCAGCACATTTTCTTTCTATAAGAGAAGATATACAACTTGAACGTCTAGCAAGGCTATATATTAATGAATTTTTGAGACTTCATGGAGTACCCCTGTCAATTTTTTCAGATCGTGATCCACGTTTTAAATCAAGATTCTAAAAGGTTCTTCAGAAGTCCTTGGATACTGAACTTCGTTTGAGCACTGCCTACCACCCACAAACTGATGGACTATCAGAACAAACTATTCAAATCTTAGAAGACATGTTGAGATCATGATCACTTGACTTTCAGGGTATGTTGCATCAATATTTACCTCTGGTGGAATTTTCAAATAATAAAAGCTTCCATTCAAGTATTCAAATGGAACCATATGAAGTGTTATATGGAAAGAGATGTCGCACACCAACCAGTTGGGATGATGTTGGTGAAAGAAAACTCGTAGGCACAGAATTGGTGGAGGAAACCATGTAAAAGTTGAAGTAATCCAAAACCAAATCAAAGAATCTAAAAGTATGTAGGAGAGCTATGACGATAACCTAAGGATTTATAATTTCAGGTAGGAGAGCATGTTTTATTGAAGGTATCTCCATGGAAGGGAGTTATACATTTTGGTAAGAATTGTAAATTGAGTCCCAGGTACATAGGAACTTTCGAAATTCTAGAATGAATTGGGGTTGTAGCTTATTGTTTTGCAATGCCACCATATCTCTCCAAAGTTAACGATGTATTCCACATATCACTGTTCAGAAAATACGTGCCTAACCCAATGCATGTACATACCTACGAGGAATTAGAACTGGAACCCAATTTGTCTTATTGCGAAGATCCTGTCAAGATTCATGATACATGAGAACAAGTGTTGTGACACCAGATGACTCATCTAGTAAAAGTTCTATGGAGAAACCATAAGATGGAAGAGGTAACGTGGGAACCTGAGGAACTTATGATGAAGAACCACCCAAGTCTTTTTATGCAGTAATATTCTAGGAATTTCTAGGACTAAATTATTTGAATGAGGGGAGAATGTAACACCCCAAGATTCCATGGTACGCTTCTCTTTGAATAATACAGTAGGGTGTGTTGTACGCAACTTCGAGTTTTAACACACACCACAAACAATCAAACTAGCCGTTAAGAATAGTAATAACAACTTTTTGAAATTTTATAAATTTTATATTTCAAAATGGACTTTATTTTTTGATTCAGAATATCAAAATTATCCTAGGGTGAATTTTTGGTATTTTTCTGAGAACTTCAATTTTTGATGAATAGTGAATAATACTAAACTTTAATTAAAAACAACTTTTTTAATCCAAATAATTTATAGTGATAAATTATAATATTGAGTGGTTTTAAAGTATAGTTAGAATATATTTTTTCCATTTAATACAATGTTGGTCATTGGATGTAATTTCACATTTAAACTAGTCATAAACAAGTGTCAATCTTTTGATAGTCATTATTTCCTAAAAAACAGACTTTTTGTTTTGACAACGGGAATTAATTTGAAATTAATTTATACCACTTCGGTGTTTTGAATTTAGAAAAATGGATTCCATATTTAGAATCAGGAGGTCCAATTTTTTTAAATAGTTAACCTTTATTTTTAGACATTTTGAATAATTACTTTGGTAAATATTTTATTTACCATGGTTAAAGGGTAAATCCTGTAAATAAGGGTACAAAAATAATATTATAATAATATTAAATTACCCTAAAACATGTCCTAACCCTATTTTTTGATACTTGTCCGACCATGGGAATCTTTGGGTAGATTTTGGAACCTCATGAAGCCACTTGTAAGTGATAATGACACTTTATATTAATTAAGTTAAAGTAAATACAAAAATGACATAAGCATATATCTTTTAGAAAATCAACTTTTACCTAAAGTTATATATGTTATATTTTGGAATATAAAGATTAATTATAAATCTAAAAAAAATCTACATAATGGTATTTTATTTATAATTTTTAGACATTTAATAATTAAATTTATTTATGACACAATGATGATGCAGTATTTTCTTTATTAATGAAAGAATCAAATAATTGGTATTATAAATGTTAAAATAAATGTAATTTGAAAGTTTTGATGCCATACACGAATTTTATTGGTTAATATGAAATGTTAGGATTTATTAAATGAATTTGGTTCTAATTAATAAAGTTGTTAAGACTATAAAAATCAATTATTACATAGTGTCAAAATTGACATAAAGGGGTTTTTAAAAAAATATAATATTATTAATTGATAAAACATTATTAAATATCTAAGGTTCAGCCAAAGGACTTATATGATCATAAGTATGTCATTAATGAACCACTTGGGGTTCTATTGGTATCTTATAGTAATTTTATTAACCAAATAATATAAAAATACAAAGAGAAGTGGTAAATGTCAAACTAATTAACAAAGAGTTAAATATAAAAGATATAGTTAATATAGTGACCCAAACCTATCTAAAACCTATTGGTTTAGTGGATTTCGACCCATCCCCATATTTGCCTCGAAATAAATTAGTTTGGAGCCATTAGAAACCAAATATGAATTTGTTATAAAATATTATTTTAAGTTTTTTCCTAAGGTGCCCTCACACCTCTTATAAAAGGGTACTCCACCTTCTCTCTAATTCATACCATCAAAGCTTTTGGGCTCAGCATAACCCAACCCAAATATCCTCTCAACTTCCATCCATTCGTCTTAGAGGTATTCCATTAGTCATATAGCCAACTTAAGGAGCCCTTTTGATCAAATAAAAAGGAAGAACCCGAAATAGAGGTAATGATTTCACCACCCTCTTTCAAGTTCTATTCTTTTTCCACTTCTTCTTTCTTTGTTATTTCCATTCTAAAATAATAAATCCAATATCTTATATATATTGTGATGTTATTATTGAAGTTCCTAGTTAGGATCCAAGTATCACTGAGAGGGGGAGGGGGTGAATCAGTTATATCTTTTTCTTTTTATGTTTCCCCTTTTTGAAACAACCTTCGCCTCCTGTTAAAGAGTTTCTTCCCTGATGAACACACACAACCACAGGAACACAAGATTTACAAGGTTCACTACTCAACAAGAGTATCTACGTCTTTGGTATAGTACGGAAACAATCCACTACCACACAATCCACTAGAAAACAATCCTTTGATGTGGAATACAACGAGTAGGATATACCCTTACACTCGTGCAGCACTTTGAAAACAATCCAATAGTGTGTGTGCTCCCTCTTAGCACAAATAGGGTAACACAATGTTTCATTGCTTCTTTACAATTGAACAGATGTATTCTCTGAAGTAAAAATCTTCACTTTCTTACCCAGAATCCGGTAAGAACTCTCTTACGCACTAATGAATTTGTGCGAAGACCCCAAATATTTCACGCAGCCTTTAGGGTGCCTTGCGCGCAATTCAAATGGCTTGCGCGTAAAAATCTTTTTTGGCATGAAAAAATGTTTTCGCACAACTTTCCTTTTGCGCGCAACTTTTTCTCTTTTCGCGCAACTTCTCAATTTTTCGTGCAACTATCCTCTTTTCTTGCAAACTTCATTCTTTTCGCACAACTCACTTAGAGTATGATTTATGCGCACCAGAGCTCGAGATTTCTTCTAAGTGTCGAGCATTAACAAATGAGGGTTAGCCTCATATTTATAGGCATTTTTGACCCCGCACGAAAAACACTAATCCGCGCGTAAAACATCCTCCATGCGCGTAAAAAATATTTTATGCAAATTCATATTTCGTGCCATGCTTCAATATTTCACGCACCTCATGCCTTTTCCATTTTGCATCCTTCTGAGCATGAAGCACCAATTGCGCGCAAAATTCCGCAACGCGTTCCATGTTACGCGCAAACCCAATCATTCATGGGACATCATATTTCACGCACTGCTCCAATCTTTTGCGCATTTCATGCCTTTGCCAATTTTCAAGCTTTTGATCTCGAACCACCTATTGTTCGAAAAACATCATTCCTCTATTTCGCACATCCCGCAGATTTTTCGCTCAACCCGCTACTATTTCGTGCATCCCGCAGATTTTTCACGCAACCCGCTACTATTTCACGCTCCACTTTATTTTTTCGCGCCACCTGCCTAATTTCCGCGCACTCCAATCCTTTGTCATTTTTCAATGTTCTGATGTTGAATAACTCATTGAACATAAAAATATAAACCATATTCAATATTGCGCGCAACATCCATTTCCAAGCACATTTCTTCATCTCCCGATTTTTAGGCCCTAAAATTTGGCAAACACTAGAAAGCAGCGCCACCTTAAACTGTGCTTTTCTGCCATCCCCAGATTGTCTATTGCTTTGTAATTTTATCTCTTTACTGCTTCCCATAACCATTCTTCTGCTTTTATCACGTATCCCACTATCGTGATATTTATCCTTTGATAGAACAGCTTTAGCATCGTCAGAGTTTCAATGGGAACTGAAACTTCCCTATCTCCCAGAAGAATAATTCCTTCCAATAAAAACTTTATACGACTGGCATCATCATTTCTCCCCTATCCTTTATAAGGCTTGCATCAGAAGTTCTCCTAACTCATGATATGTGTGAAATACATACCAACAATGCATCATCTGATTTTTGATCCTTCTACAAAGTGAATTGATTTATCTTCTTTGACAACAAAATACAACACTTTGCAAAGGATAACTCTTCAAACTTTCTTCTCTATTCAACTTGGTCCCAACAATTATAAATATGGTACAACCATATTCAGTATTCTATCCATCCTTTGAATACCATGTCACCATACGTACGTACGTACGGCTTACCGTCTCCACGTCGTGGTGTAATTGTTATTCAAAACATTATTATTTTGATGGGTATGATAATGATGTTTAATTCATGTAAATAATAAATATAACATGATAATGATTCTTTATATATGATATACCATCCAATTATATATTATTTTAATATCAAAACAATGATATTGTCGCTCGTGCGTACGTACGGACTACCATCTCTACGAACACGGTGAGATTCATTCCCCATCATATCCATTCTTGTCTAATTCTATTTTGATAATTAAAAATAAATTTTAAGGACTTGATATCATTCTATATATTATTAAGATACAACCTATTCATAACAAACACGGTTTATGTAACAAAATATATAAAATAAAATGAGTAAGTTAACACCCGAAACAACGATAATACTAAGATATTATTAATGAAGGAATGTTAAAAGATCATATATGATATCATATTAATGTATATGATTATTTTATAATTTAATAAAAACTATTTCATCATTATACAGGAGGTTAACCTACCCTCATACAAGTAAAAGTACAAGGTAAGGGGTTATTTCATAATCTCTTCATTATCTGAGGTTGTTTATACATAATTATCTACTAGTACCTCTTTATCATCCACATCCATGTTTCTTAAAAATGTATTTAAAACCATTATTAATATTTTACAAACTATGGTTTAAAGTCATTTATACCTTTTTTTGACTTTTTATAAGATTTTTATAAAGGAATCTTTCCATCGTTTTCCAAACAAGGTCCTTTTTAACCTTTTCGACAGAATTAAGGTAACAATGTCTCTTTTTTAACTTATACGGTGAGTGCGGCTATTTTCCGCCATTATAAAATCATCAAAGATTCCTTTACAAGATTATAAAAATATTTTCAAAATAAATGTTTTCTTTATAATTATGTGACTCTTAAATGATTTCAAAATAGAAAGAGATATTTCTCTAAAAAGGGTTTTGATTTCATATATGTTAACATCCTTTGATGAATTTTAAGTTTATTTGAAATTGATTTATTATGATACAAAACATCCATATTGTATTGAAGGTTTTATGATATGGCTGACTGTGTATATTCTATTTTTATACCATTCATGGTTTATAGTTAAAGTATTAGCATTTTGTATGCTAGTTGTAATATGAATGTTTATGATATGTTTAAACCATTTCATATAAGGAATGTATTGCACTTATTTAGTGACATGTGGAGCCCACTATAGCTCCTTGATGCATCATTAGGTCTCATGAGACAACTAGATGTGGAATTTGCCGAGACCCTTTCCCAGTTTTGATATATGGTTTTGGCCGAGGCCTTAATCATTTTTAGACGTCTTGGCCGACGCCTTGACAAAATGTTTCAGAATATCCGGCATTATACATTTCGTCATTATGAAAATAATATTTATGGTTCATGTGGTCATTCGACTAGTAGAATACCAATGATTACATTTTATTATGGAATTATTTACTCATCTCATATTCCTTTCATTAATGTATTCATGTTTTTTATTGGTAAAGGAATGTGGTTTCAATTATTCACGATACGTAATATTAATGTTATCTTCCGCTGTATTTCTTACCCTTACTGAGTGTTTGAGCTCACCCCTTTCTTTTGTTTCATTTTCCCAAGATATGAAGAAGTTAGTTATGAGTGAATTACAGGAATTATTTAGGAGGCCTGGATGTTTCCAATGTAATAAATTCGTCTTGTATTTCATTTCAAGTTGTAAATTTTAACTTATGTATGAATCTTGTTTCCAATAATACTAAACTGATCGGTCTTTCGAGACATGATTTCCTTGTGATCATGCTAATGTTATGTAATAATGCACCAAATCTGGGTAACTGGGGTTGAGGAGTTTCAAAAAATCATAGTATAATTATAAAAAAATTTAGAAAACATTTTTAGAAAACATGGTTTCATAAGAAAATAGATTTTCGATCAAATAGAAAAAAAATTAGGTTTTCTTAAAAACCATTTTCTCAATTATATTATGTACCAGAGAGTATAACAATGGTATTATTACATTAAAATATCATTAAGTTCCATATTATAATAAAATTCATGAGTTTTTGAGAAATGGGTCATAAGATTTTACCAAAAAATAATAATAATAAAAGCCCCAATAAATGTTGAGATTGTAACATGAAATCATTACTATTTTTGTAACTTTGAATCATAATCCCCAGGAAGAAATAACATAAAATAAAACTTAAGATATAATTAGGATAAATAATTTCATTATATTACATGTAAAATTGTTTTTATATATACCTCATAAAATAATATAGGTGCATAATATAACATATTTCTCAGAGAAGGAAAATTAAAACAAAAATCCCATAGCTTAAGTATTGAAATTTGTCATACTCATTAAACCATCATTTATAATAAATATAACTTTATTAAAAATATATTAAAGAACCATATTTATATATCTCATACTATATGTGATTTTCTTATTACATTTTATTATTAGTTTATTAACATTTCCATGTTAAAGTAACGTTTCAGGTAATAAGTGCTTTGTTTTTTTTATGTTTTAACTTTTTATTTTTGGTCTTATTAATTTGACCATGGTTTAATAATATAAATAATTTAAACCACTATATAGATATCATATATATTAATTATATATTTATTTATAGTAATCCATAAATTAGTGATAGTAAATGAAATACATCATTCATGGAAACGGTAGGTCATATGTACGCATGAACGTTGTTTCTATTTTCTTACAGGATTGAAAGAAATAAATGTAAATTATATATTATTATTATATAATAATTTTTATTTCATATATATAACATAATATTATTAATCCCATTCTTATTACCTTCCATGTAAAGCATGAATAAATCACATCACTTCATAAGGTGACAGTCTACCGTACACACGAACAATGTTATCGTATTCCTAAAAATGACAATAATGAAGGTATGTTTGGTATAATAATTAAAAAGTCATAATAATAACATAAATAAAATATATAAAAAATAAATTAATCATTATTTCCATCCTTGAGATGTAATAATGGAAAAATTAATGACATCAGTTCGTGAGGCGGTAATCCACTGTACACTAAAATTTTGATTTCATAACCAATTTGATGGAATTGGAGATGGTTTTAAGTCATGAGCATGAAATTAAAATATAGAATTATATGTAAGTTAATGTATTTTTTATATCATAATTTAATATTATTAATTAAAGTATGTGGATGAATAAATAAAATAAAAACTTTCTTTAATGAACGTTATCGTTTCTTCGGGTATCCTCCTTTGGTTTTCACCAAAGGCCTTCCTAGGTTGTCTTTTTGAAAAAAATAAGTCTTCTAGGATGAGAGGAGTGATGTTGATACTTTATTTTTACAGTGATTTTATGATCTATAATTCTGTGAATGTGTGAAGAATAAAATAGAGGGGTGGCCTTTTATAAGTGAGGTGAGTGGAACACTAATAATTTTTTGAAAAGATTCAATCATGACCTTGTTTTTATCATGTCACAAGGGTCCAAAATGGTCCATTATAGAAATTAGAAGAGATAAGTTTGAAATATTTTCATAATATTTTGTTGTAAATGTTTATTGGTCATTTTTAAACTTTATCTTTTTAGTTTAATCCCATTGATAAATCATCTTTTACCTTAACCGTGGTAATTAATTTTTATTGTTTTCACTATTCATTTTGGCCAAATATTAAGTTGACCTTATTGGAAATTATAAATTATTATTATTAAAAATATGAAATCTATTTTTTCAAATTACATTTCAATAAGTGGAATATTTGAATTTAAAATTAATTCTACGGACGCGGCGAGAAAGTGGGTTTTTAAAAGAGAACATGTTCAAATGTTTGTAATGTTTTTATATAAAAATTTTTAATTAAAATTATTCTAATGACCAAAATTAGATTAATTGATAAAAAATTGAACAAATGATACATTAAAATAAATTCGAAATATAATTTAATATTATAAATTTTTAATAAAAAATGTAATTTTCAATTAAAATTTAGTATTTTTTACTATTCATCGAAAAAATAATCTTATAAAAAATTCTAAAAAATATTCCCTAATCTAATTTTGAAATGATTATTTTAAAAATTAATTTTATTTTATAAAGTTAATTTTCTAAATGTGTCAAAAATTAATTTTATTATTTCATAGAAAAAAAATAAATAAATAACGTTTTTTGAGAAAATAGTATTTTTGAAACATATAAATACATTTCAAAAAAATTATTACTCTTTTATCAATATGTCTTATTATTACAAAATGATTAAAATTAATATATAAAAAATATTTTATATTATTAATATCTCTATTTTTATGTATGTGTTATAATTTTCATGTTTGAATAATAATATTAATAATATATCCAGGTTTTCGTAAAACTTAGTGTCATGTGATGTGAAAGACAACTCAGGATTGTGTTTAATGCAAGATTAACTTGTTGTTTCATATAACACAAGATAACAAAGAAATTTAATATATTCAAAAATAATAATTCACAAAATCTCAGGTTGTTACATTCTACCCACATTAAATTGAATTTCTCCCTCAAAATTCATCACTTTTATATAATCAAATGTGGATAATTATGCCCCATAATATCTCCAAGTTCCCATGTAGCTTCCTAAAACTAGTTGTTTCACCAAAAAACCTTCACCAGTTCAGCGGTGTTCTTTCTTATAACTTTCTGTCTATGATCCAGAATCTCCACCAGTTGCTCCTCATAATAATGATATTTCTCTATTGGTATTTTCACTATGTTTAGTATATGTGAAGGGTCAAGTATGTATTTTATCCAAATAGATACATGGAACACATCATGGACATGAGATAGGTTTATAGAATCCCTTATCATTAAGCTACGACCTTGATGTGACCAAGAATTTAAAGGGATAGATATACCTAGGGCTCAGTTTCCCTTGTTTCATGAATCTCAAAAATTTATCCAATAGAGAAATTCTTAGAAATGCCTTATCACCAACATCAAATTATAGATCATGTTAGTTATTATAAGCATAACATTTCTACTGACTTTATTCATCCATGACGTGTTGCTGAATTGATCTTACCTTCCCATCTATCTCTTCATCTATCTCATGTCCCAATAGCTTTCTTTCTCCAACTTTATTCCAAAATATATGAGTTCTAAAATTATTTCCCAATAAGGATTCCTAAGGATACATAAAAATTCATAAGTAAATTTTATTGTTCTGAGAAAACTAAACTACATAAATTTTTAGATCCCAACCACATTTGAAATACAAATAATAAGATATCAACATATAATATATGGTTTTATTTATTAATTCTAAATATCCATATATTTTAGAAAGATGTATTATGAAAAAACCCCCTTCCATTTCAAGATATTATTGAAGGCTATGACATGAAATTGAGTTAAAAATCATATATAAACAAGAAACAATGGAATGTAGTACCCCATAAAACCTTACAACATCTTTAATGTATGTCATCAAAATTTGATCTTGAGAAAAGTCTTCTCTGATAGAGATGAAGTGTGATAAATTTTTATGGTGATCGACTTTAACCCATACAACATTATTCCCTTTATACATTTTTGGGAGTACAATGATGAAATCAATGGAAATTTTTTCTCATTTACATTTTAGTATGGGTAATGGATTTAACACCACATTATAATTGTTTCTTCCAAACTTATTTTGATGACATACCAAGCATCGAGATACAAACTTTTTGATATCCCTCTTCATTCCATTCCTCTAAAAATATTTTTTCAAACCTCTAACTATATTCTTACATCTAGGTTTAATATATAATGGAGAACAATGAGCTTTCTATAATAACTCCTTATTCAAATATTCTATAGATGAAACACATGCATGGTTCTAAACCTTATCATTATATCACGGTTAATATTAATATTACGAACATTTCTAACCTTATTTTAAAACTAAACATCCTCATTATGCGCCTCTTTAATCTTTACTTGGATAGATAGTTAGAAATAAAATTGGGAAAGATAATATTTCCACCTTCCTTTATTATTTCCATATCTATCCTTTTAAAATCTAGAAATATTTGATCTTTTTTAATTCTCATCATTGATAATCTAGTGTGATCATTTTGAATCAATGAATCAACCACATTTTTCTCTTTCGCAGGGTGGTAATTTATTAAGAATAATTAATTTTTAATCATCTTTAACCATATTATTTTCTGAATATTAAACTCCTTCCATGAAAATATATACTTTAAAATTTTATGATTAGTTTATATATATAACTCTTTTCTTCAATATGATAATTCCTCTATATCTTTAATGAAAAAATTAGCATAGCTAACACCAAATCATGAGTTGGGTAATTTTTCTCATGAATATCAAATTTTTATGAGGCATAATCTATAACCAATTCATTCTAAATAATAAAGCAACTCAATTCCTTCTTTGATTCATAAATATAGATTAAATACCCTTATCCACTACATTCAAATATAATCATTTTTGAATTAACTAATCTTCTCTTCAATTCTTTGGAATTTTTCTGACACTCATTTTTCCAGAGGAACTTGGATCCCTTCTAAATTAATATGGCCAAAAAATTAGAGAGTCATTAAAAATTCTCCAAAAACCTTCAATATTATCTAGATAAACCAAGAAAACATTGGATCTCAGTCACCGTGGTTCGTCTGGGACAACATTCTATATCCTTCTTCTTTCTTGGATCAACCAATATACCCTATCTTAAGATTATATGATTCAAAACTGAAACTTTTTTCTAGGAAAATTCATACTTGGTAAACTCTTCATATAGTTTATCCTTACTTATGGTATTTAGTACAATTAAATAGTGGGACTCATTCTTTTCTTTTCTATTTTACTAGTTAAGAATATCATTTATAATGAATACCAAAAACTGATCATGGTAATATATAAAGACTATATTCATAAAATCCATGAAGATAGTAGGGGAATTAGTAAATTAAAATGGAATCACTATATATTCATAGTTTCCATACCTTATATGGAATTTTTTCTTGGGTATATCCTTCTTATTGACCCTCAACTAATAATATCCCGAATGAAGTTCAATCTAGAAAAAGTATTCAACTCAACAAAGGTGATCAAACAAGTCATCAATATGGAAAAGTTGATATTTGTTCTTAATTGTGATGTTGTTCAACTTTTGATAATCAATCCACGGCCACATAAATCCATATTTTTTTAACAAAATAAATAAGTGCACCATAAGGAGAAACACTAGGAAAAATGAACCACTTGTCAATTTTTTCCTAGTATTGCATAGTCAATTCCTGCAACTCTATTTGGGCCATTCTATTGGGATTATTTGAAATTTATTTGATTCTGTATATGAGTACTATTGAAAAATCAACATCGTGATTTAGTGGAATACTGGGAAGCTCTTATAGAAATAAATCAATAAATTACCACATAATAGGAATACCACGGATGTCATGTTTATCCCCAACCATTTGAGATAAACATTGTTTCTGAATGAGAATTAACACCCATACAATGGTTGTAATATCCATCATAATTTCATACTTATTATCACATTGTTAGAGGATTGTAGGTTGGTTTGGAATACCAAATGTGACTTCCTTGTCTTGAGAATTGATGTTGGATTCATGTAGAGGAATACAATCTATACTTAAGATGACATAAAATTCAACAATAGTATGAATTAGAAGATTTGTAGGAATCATATTCCAATAAATGTCAACTAGACATGAACAATATACTTGATATACGATCATCATACCATTAGGGGGTTTCAATACTAATTCTACGTCTTCTAATTTGGTGGAATTTTGATACCCTTATAAAATTATTAATATATAAAATAATTGTTAAATCCATAGTCAAATAAGACATTAGAAATTCCATAGTGGATGGTAGGTGTACCTTTAATGAAATCATTATCACACCCATCATAAAAAATAGTAATCGCATGATATTTTACATTGTATCTTGGATTAAATGGTTTCTAACATTTTTCATCATCATTAACCATAATATTTGGGAATTTGATAACATAATGTATGAACTCCTTGAATTTGGAACACTGGAGTGTGGGTGGTTTATTTCGTGTAGCTTTCTCTATATTTTTATCTTTAGCTAACTTATTCCAATTAATTCAAAAATAATTTTTTTTGATAAACTTATCTTCCACACTTAAAACGTTTACAAGTACACTTAAGAAAATTTCCTCCATGTTTCATACAACACTTTGAGCATAATTAAAATCACATTTTACCTATCCTTATAATTTATATTTCTTTTTAAACTTCAACATCCTATTCTTGTCAAAACCATGAGATTGATGAGTAATTAGAACCTACATTTAAATTTTGATATCACATTGAAAAATATATTCATATCATCTAAAGTATCATATGGATAATTTCTTTTGGAGACATAATTTTAATCCACTTAATAATCGATCAACCTTACTTTTAGGTTGTATGATAATACCAAAAGCGTACCTCACAAGTCTTGTAAAATTTGTTTCATAGGTACCAATGGATTCATCATACTTTTTATTTATCTCAAGGAACTCTGTATGTATATTTTTATGAATAATGCAAGGAAAGTGATTAAAAAATAAGTTCTTGAGTTCATCCTAATCTAGGGAGTTAATTTCATCTGTTTTTCTTGTATTATTGATAAAATTCAACCATTAATTATCTTCACCTTCAAAATGATAGACAATGAAAATGATTTTTTTCATGTTATGAACACAAAATAAAGGAAATTATATTCTAAGTGGTTTTTATCCATTATTCAAAAACTAATATATTAGAATAACCACTGAATAAAGGTGGGTGTTTCCTCGTAAAGGACTCTATGGAATGTATTTTAATCCATTGATCGTTTGGATGTCTAGCATGATTCATATGTTAAGAAAATTGAGTGATCATAGTAGATATATTTTTCATTACATATCCCATAACATTTTTATGCTTATGAGGAAAATAATTGAACTATCGATTACAATCAGAATTAACATGGTTCCTTCAGGTTCCATCAATTGACTAAAAACAAAATGAATAGTGTAAGAAACAAGAATCATATTAGGGGGACGCATAATCACGAAAATCACTTCTATGATTCTTAAAGAATTACACACTCTTTTTAATCTATAACTCCTTTGGTTTACCCAATTTCATTCATATTCATCTTATATTTAATCCCATCCTGATGGTTCATAAAGAGTTCATGAATTTCCAAATCCTTTCCCTTGGGAGTGTTAAACCATTTTTTTAGTAAGGCTCATTATTGTGTGTCTGGTTAAGATAAAGGACCATAATAGTTTAGTATATTTAAAAACATAGAAAAATGAACTACTTTTACATAGGTAAACTACATCATCTAACACTAGAATATTCTTAAATATCGCCTATCTTAACATGTCACACGTAATACATTTCATCAAAACCTAGGGAAAGGAAACATAAAAAGGGGTGATATCATATGCTCATTAAGGGTAAAAAAAGTGATATATGTACAAATAAAATAAAAATAAGGGTATGATAACATGAAAATAATATTTTAATAACATACCCTATATATAAAATATCATAATATCGAGTAATGGAATAAATATTGGTAGTTCATAAGACATGAATCATAAGGGAATAAAAAAACATGATCCATGAGAGCATAATTATAACTCCCTAAAATTATAAAATAAGGAAATTGTATTTTGATAGAGTGTATGGAATGAAACACTAAGAGTAGAAGGGTATATAACACCTCCAAAATTTATGATATATCTATTTTTATATAAATTCATTATCGTTAATATATTTCATTACATGAAACATTAAGTTTATCTTACATTGCATGCTTGACTGCGTTTTACCAACAACAATATACTATTAATAATATTATTTAATGTAAATGTAATCATTATTAATTTAAAATAAAGGGTATGAATAGGATTAACTAAATTATAAAAATATATATTATACAGGTTTTTATTATATATCTATTGATTAGTAATGAAATAACATTCATTTGAAAGTAAAGGAAATATTCTCTCAAAAACTATATTTTCTTCTAAAAGATACTTTAACTACACTTTATGCACAAAATTTAAAATAAAATTTTGCCACTTTTTGAAAATTTAATTGAAAAAAAAACTTATTTTAATTCAAAATACCAAAAAAATTTGGTGAATATTTTATATTTTCCTGATAAGTTTTATATTTTAATTAATAGTGAAAAATACTGAATTTTAATTGAAATTTTTTTTTCTTTAAATAATTTATAAGGTTAAATTATATATTAATTTTTTTAAAAGTATAAATAGATAAATTATAAATAAATTAATCTAATTTAGGCCATTTTAATATTAACATATTGAAATTTAATAAAAAAACTTTGTAAACTTTTTAACATTTTCACATTAAAAACTCTGCTTTCTCTTTACATATGTGGGATTAATTTAAAATTAAAATTTTCCAATTTCATAAGTTGAATTTTTCAAATAGATTCCAAATTTTGTATTATAATAATTTATAAATTCTAATATTTCCATCTTCATTTTAGACCAAACTGAATAGTGAAAATTAGAAATTAATTACCATAGTTACGGTATAAATAGATTTACCAGGGGTTATACTAAAAATGATAAGGGTTAGAATGAACTATAAAATTGTATAAATATTATTAGATGGAAATATTTTGAACACTACACCTCTAAGATCCTACAATGGTCTATTTTTTACCCTTATGACATATAAAAAATGTGAGAACACTCAACTCTTTTCAAAAGTTATAAATGTATCCTCTCCCACACTAATAAAAGGAAACCACATATCCTATATTCTCCACACCTTCACACCTATTTGGTTCTGAAAATACCTTCTCAAATTTTCTCCTATTATCCTAAAAGCATTACTTTTTTTAGAAATAAAACCTAGGAAGGATTTAGTTCAAACCTACAGAAGATACCCAAAGAAGAGGTAGTGTTCATCAATGAGGGTTTTTATTTTTATTCTTCCTCTACCTCCATAAATTGTTATTAAATAATTATTATATAATAACTTAATAATATTACATACAATGGGATTTTGTTATAATTTGGTTATGACCTAATACCTCTTACACTTTTATAAAATGGGTTACTAAATCAGCATTCGTGTGTACAATGGACTACCGACTCCTGAACCAATGTCATTCATTTTTCCATTTACACCTCTCAATGTTGGGTATGATTATGGATATAAAATTAATATATTTTGTTTATAATATAATTATACCTTTTTATTCATTATAAAATATATACCATTTTAATTTCTATTCTGTTGGAGATACGATAATGTCGCTCATGTGTATGGCAGACTACCACCTCCTAAAGCGATGTGATTCATCTTTCACTAACGCTTAACATGGAAGGTGATAAGGATAAAGTTAGTGATAATATAATAACATGTTCAAAACCACTCTATATGATTATAAATCAAATTCAACCAAAATTAAGAATAAGGTAAGAGATCTCATCTCAATTTTATTTCATTGAGGCATATTATAATGTTATACACCTAATTTAATTTATATGGTGTATATAGTGACCAATTGAAATGTAATATCATGAATACTTAATTATTCATGTTATTTTATGTCCTAATTTTAATTATTTCATTGAAGTGTGTTTTAATCAAAATTTACAAAGTGGTAAAGAATTTTCTAAGTCAATTTTATTTTTATTGGGTTATATTACTCCTTCATTATCATTAATATTCTATGATTATGTGTATAATGTCTTTTTACTATCTATTTTTTCATTTAAAATTGTTTTATTTTAATTTAAATTTTATACACATAATTGATTTATTTGTTAATTTTCACTTCAACATTATGATAATTTCAATGGTTTACATCACATGTCATTTTGATTGGGATTATTTGCACTTGAATTATATTAAAGGAAATTATTTGATCATTGTTTAATAAAACATTTAATTTTATTCTCTTATTCTTATTCATGATATTTTTCATGTAATAGTAAAAAAAATTCTCTTTTAGGTACATAAAATAATTGATAATTTTTTTTAAAAAAGTCCTACATCATTTCTCTCTTCAGTCAGAAATATGTTTTCTTCCAAAATATTGTTTTCTAAAAAAAGTTTTAAAAAATGATTTAAAATTATTTATTAAAGGAATTTTTAAACATTTTTACTTTTATATAATATTTTCAAAATAATATTATTGTTGTTTTTTCAATAAGTCACTTTTTTAAAAATTTTATAATACAAAATGAATGTTCTTTTTAACTTGTAAAACATGTATATATTTACTCACTATCATGACTGTCATTTATTTAAAGATTCCTTTACATGTTTATAAGTATGTTTTTAAAGAAAAGTTATTCACAAATATTCTGAAAATGATTAGATTTTTATATTTATTTTAAAATAAAATGATTTTCCAAAAAAAATAAGTTTTAAAAGGTGGTATTCAAAATGAAAAGAATGTTTTTTTCAGGAATGTCTTGAAATATATTTTTAAGGTATTTCTATTAATCAAATACAATAACCCATTATTTTTACTATAGTTGGTATATATTGTATTGATACCATCTTTATTGATCATCTATATGGTTTATAATCATTTTGACTAACAAAAGTATTCACATTCAGTTTCTTGATTCATTCTTGTACTCATTAACTTTCCCTGGAATAATTCATTTTACATTGAACATTAAATCTCCCCTAAATAACCATATTATTGATCATGTATATGTTTATTTCTTAAACCATATATCATTTCTATATATGGTGATTAATATTGAAATTATTTTTTTATATGGGGAAATATTGATAAATCTATATTATTTACTCAATACAAATACATGATAATAAGGAACATTGTTTGTGAATTAAATAGATTATTCTATATATAAGGAATTATTTGGAAATGAATGAAACAGGTGGTCCCAGTTATAAATATCCCATCAATGTATCAGTAGTTGCATGGGATGAATTGGTAGGATAACATTAGTTCAGTGGGTTTTACCTAGTATGTTCTAATCTGTCATGTGAATGGTCTTGAATGTAAAGGTATCACGTTTTTCAGAAACATAATGTATGATAATTAAACATTTCCTTCATTTATAATTCAGTTATTATTATCCTTGTGATTTTGAAATTTATATTATCTATGTATTCATTTCATTATCAATTATTGATTAAATGGAATGTGTTCTCATTTATTTTACTTTATATATTGATTATGCATTATCTACTTATGATAGTAATATTATTGATTATAAGGAATGTGTTTTCGGTTTTTTACCATTCCATGTTTATTATTATCAATGAGATTTTATCATTGATATTATATTTTGGTGCACTTCCTTGTTAATTTATTCAATACATGTCATGTATGTCTAGTTATTTACCCTTCCATATTGATTACGATAATTGATTCATGATTTCTTCTAGTGTACATAACCCTTACTAAGTATTTGATATCACCATTATTTTATTTATTTTACCTAGGATTCCATGATGTTTATTATGACTAATATGAAATGGTATGTTAGAGTAAATTATTTTATTCTTGAAGGAAATTGTTTTGTAATTTCTATATTAAAATGTAATTTAAGAACTATGTATGCATCTATACTACCAAGAATACTAAAATATTCATCTCTTAAGGACGTGATTCCCCATATCTTATGAAAATATAATAAATCAGGCACCATATGTGGGCTACGGGGGTCTGGGTATCTAAATTTGGTATCATAGTTATCTTAGTATAAACCTTAGAAACTAGATTTAGAAAAACATATATTAGGGATAATAACCCTATGATAAAATTTCATGATATATATATTAGAAAATACTAAAGTTTTATATAGGTAGAGAGTATGTGGTTTTTGTATTAAATACATCCATGTCTAAATACTACATGTGGACGTGTTTCTAGAATAGAGTTACCTAGGGGTAATAACTTGAAAAGGGTACATTTTTCTAGACTTGATAATCAACTGGTGCACAACAGTGGGCCTTATTGCACACCTGGTATGAAAATCCTAGGGGATATGCTTAATATAATTAACATTATCATTTCAAATAATTATGGAGCTAACTAGATGATGAAAATTAATGACTAGTGTTAAACTTGAGGTGCATTATATTGGAAAAAAAGTGTCTCACAGGAATGGGAAGATGATTTATATGTGTTTAATTTATGAGAAAAAATAAGAGTACAATAGAAGGAAATAAATTTCATCCTAGGGATTCATTTATATAATGTTTTCACACATGTGGGGATCCTTGGAATTATACAAGTCAAACCCCTTGTCTAAAGGTTATCTCCTTGAAAACATAAGGACCTATGTGGAAATAAAATTTTTAAAGTATTTATGTATTGGGATTCTAGAATTTTATTATAGAATTATTTTTACTAATGTTATTCTGGTTATAAAAATCATGAAACATCTAAGGAATGTGTTAAATTTTAGAATAACATGTTTATTCATTAAATTAAGATCTATTGATACCATAATAACTTATGAGTTTAATATTGATCATAAGTCCAAATTATAAAATGCCTTTTTTAGGTTTTTTTTATGGGAGTCTAAAAATATTAAGGAAATTTTTGAGAAATTTATGGTAGGTATATGTTTTAGTGGAAATTTTATTTGAGAAATAATACCTTAAAATTTTATAGACATAATTTTAAAGGTATTGATAACCATTCAGGTTAATATTATCATCAATGACATTGAAATAATATTCAAATAAGATTATGTGACTTGGAAAAAAAATTTGTACTAAAAACAATAGTGAAAAGGTTATTTAATGATTAATTATATTTTAAGGATGTCTACTATTTTTTTGAACATTATAGAAATTTTATTAATACAGTTTAAGAAAAATAAAAACTCGCATGCTAGGTGACAACCTGTGACATTTGACAAGGTGGTGTGGTTTGAACCCAAGACTGAAGAATGATTAGTGCTTCACGAGTATTGCAGGCCTATATTATGTCCTCGTTAATATATCATTGTTTCAATTAAATACTTTTAAAATTATATTAATGACTAACCAATGGTGTCAACATTGTGGTTTTGAGAGTATTGTATTATATTGGATACTTTTTCTAACCATATTAGTTTTGGAAAATATGTACAGATATATGGAAATACTTTTCAATCATTTATAGATGTTACAATCTGATAAAATTGAATTTTAGTGCTTTAGGCAGAAAATAATTCTTTTTTGGATATTCATTTATTGAAGTGATTGATGAATTTTAAATTGATTTAAGCACCACCAAAAGATTAAATTGTAATTATAAAATAGAAATGTATCAATTAAGTATATTTATTTATATTTTTATATAGTAAAATAATTCCTCAAATTTAGTAAAAGGATATTAAAATAGAAATTTTATCATATTACATTCATATCTAATGAATCAAATGGTATTATAAATCATCAAAATTTTATGGTTTTTAGGCCTTTAACATTTCATTTATCATTTAATTTCTTGTGACAAATTAACTCTATCACACTCTAATTATTTACACCTTTTTCATGACCATATCTTTACTTTCCATCAATGTTATCCTATTTGAAATCCAAGTTATGTACATGAAATCCATTTTGTCATATTTTCTAAAATCCACTTTGAGGTTTAGTGAGAACCATACATTCAAAATATCAAATATAGAAATATTGTATCTTCCAAAATTCAAAAATAGAGAATCCTAATTCAAAATTTAAATATTAATCATCGAATACATGAATTAAAATTTTGAAAATAAAGTCCTTGGTTCGCGAACAGCCGATCATCCATTAGCTTTGATTCACACCAAAAGACCCACAATCCATCACCAAGTATCGACCTAGGACAACACCCGTAAGACACATCAGCATAAACATTGAAAAAATACCATTACTGACAAAACTTCTCACCATTAATAAGAAACAAATTCTTCCATCGTCGATGTAACCCCAAGACCAATGGAACCACAACCTCCAACTATTTCCAATATATATGACTATCAGACACACATGATGAAAAAATCAAGAAATCTGAACATGGAAGATGGAACTTCCATCATCAATAATGAAGAAGAACCACAAACCTCAAACTTCAATCCAACACGAACATCTAGATGGAAGCATTGTCATAAAACCAAAGGGACCAAATAAGGACCCACCACCTAGTATGTCGTTGACCTCCATAACAACACATATCTAAACCTATTGAAGAGGGTGCACAAATTTTCACCACCATAGGAGAAATAAATAAATTAGGAATTATACCAGCTACAGATATCACTTATGGGAAGCCAACGATAACTCAACCAGCATAGCTTAAACCACCCTAAAGAAACTAGTACATCAGACCAAGATGGGGTTGGAAATGCTGTAATTAGGCAATAAGAGTATAAGAGGAACCAAAAATGAATCAAAAGAGAATAAAAATAATGAAATAAAGAAAATAGAAACAATTAGAAAAACTGGGGCCCCAAACCTCTAACCATCCCAATCTGACTGAAGAGCATTCATGCCATACCATGGTTTGGGTTTAGCATAAAGGGAAAAGCAAAAGTAGCAAAGGGGATGTGAGGGCCACAACGTGAAAATCACAGGAGAAGAACTAAGACAGAAACAAAAGTTTTCTAGAGTTGTGATAAAAAGAAATGAAACCAATGATGAGGGCCATTATAAGTAAGGGCCAAGAATGAGAGAGGGAGGGAAGGGGGAGATGGTTTCAAATAAACAACACATAGACCCCCCCATTGAATCACTGCTAAAGAAAAGCCCTAGCCTGAGAGAGGGAAGGAATTCTAGTTATGTGATTATTCCATATGACCTTTGTTATTATTTTTCTCTCTTATAAAGTGAATTTTTTATTAACACTTTTACGATATGGGGTTTTTAAAAAAAATTATCAGTCCTTTTATTTCTGATATCATGTTTAAATTACGTGGAAATAATTTATTTAAGGTGGTAAGAATGTGACACTCCAAAATTCTAAAATAAGGGCATTGTATTTTATAGTGTGTATGACATAAAAAACCAAGATTAGAATTCAAATATAACCCACTAAGACTTTATGATATTTTTATTTTTAAATAATTTTAATCTCTTCAATATATTTCATTACACGCAACACTGATTTTATTTTGTGTTACATGCAAGACTGAATTGTACCGAACAACAATATAAAATTAATATTATTATTAATATTAAAGTTATCACATAGTCATTAAAATTTTAGGTATGGATATGATTAACTAAATTATGAAAATATATATTTTTCACCTTTTTATTACTTATCTAGTAATTAGTAATGATATAAGATCATTTGAATGTAAAATGAATATTTTCGGAAAAAATATATTTTTTCAAGAAGCTTAATTAATTGTGATCTATGAAAAAAAATATAAATTTCATTTTTAACACTTTTAGAAAATTTATTGGAAAAAATAAACTTTATATTTGAAATTGTAATACAAAAATTTTCTAAGGGTTATTTTTTCTGAGAAGTTTTTTTTTGGTGAAGAGTGAAAAATAGTAAATTTAAATTTTAAACTACATTTTTCAAAATATTTAATAAGGATAAATTATATTTTTAATTTTTTTAAAAGTATAATTAGTTCAATTATATAATAATTATTCAAATTTAGTTAATTGGAATCATTTTTATACAAAAAATGTTATATAAAAAATGTAAACTTTTGGACATTTTCACGTTAAAAACTTGTTTTCTCATCGCATCTGTGAAATTAATTTTCAATTAAAATTTTATACTTCCATGAATTTAATTTAAAAAAAATGATTCCATATTTGGGTTAAAAAAAATTATAATTTATAATAAGTGAAACCTAATTTTTGACTAAAATTAATAGTGAAAATGGTGAAAGTTATTTACCATGGTTAAGGTAAAACTGGATTTATCGGTGGTTAAACTAAAATGATACGGGTTAAAGAGACTATAAACCTATCATAAAATTATTTTATGAATATATTTATAACCTGAAAACACTAGGGTTCTATAATGGTTTAGTTTTACCCTTGTGACATATTAAAAATGTGGGACCACTCCATTCCTTTCAAAAATATCTTGTGTGTCATCTCCCCTACTTATAAAAGGCATCCCCCTCCACTCTTATTCATAACTTCACACATATTTTTTCATCCTGTACCTACCAAAATAATTTCCCAATCTCCATACCATCATCCTAGAATCCTTATTATGGGCATAAATCCAACCTAGTAAGGAATTAGTGAAAACCTAAGAAAGATGCCCAAAGAAGTGGCAAAATTCTTCAACGAATGTTTTTATTTTATTTCTTTATCCATCTATTTAAATTCTTATTAAATAATTATTATATAATAACCTTAAAAAATTACATATATTGGGATGTTTTTATAATCATTTCTAAGCCTACAAACTTCTTCAATCCTATCAAATGAGTTACAAAATCATTGTTCATGTGTAAGGAAGACCACCACCTCGCAAATCGATGTCATTCGTCTTTCCATTTACACCTATCAAGGTTGGGTATGATGATGGATATAAAGTATATATATGATATTTATAAAATAATTATAAATATTGAGTCAGTATATCATATATACATTTTTAATTTTCATTATTTTTTAGATATAATAATATAAGTCATGTGTACAGTGGAAAATCACCTCATGAAGCGATGTGATTATTCTTTCACCAACGCTTAACATGGAAGGTGATAAGGATAAATTTAATGATTATATGTGATTTAAATAAATTATTTATGATACTAATAAAATATTTATCATTCTATATAATATAATATATATAATTTTCTTTCTTTTCTTTTCACTCATGTAAAGATGTTAACATTAATCATGTACATGTGCACTACTTCCTTCACGAAGAGATGTCGCTCTCTTTTCAATGCCACCCCAAATGGATGATTTATAAGTATATATAAAGAAAAAAATATGATATATTTTATAATATTACCATTCTGTAAAAATAAAATTTTACTTACCTCCTTTCTAAAATTATCACTGAAAAATATAAATGGTACTCATGCATATATAAGATCCACCATCTCCATGATCATAACATACTTCATTTTTCATAACCGTATTTCATGATTGGTTTTAAAAGTATAATTGGTTTATAAAAAAGATAATTATGTCATGATTATTATTCTAGGTATGATATAACTATAAAATATGTGCATGAACCAGATATTTCATGACAAAACACGCATGAGAAAATAAGGAAATTAACACTTGAAACAATGAAAATAATGAAATATTATTAACAAATGGGTAACAAAATGTTATAAAAGGATAATATAGGATATTATAAATATTAATATAGTTCTATTATAAGTTAATAACATATTTAAAACCACTATATTGGTGTTTAAATAATGTTCAACCAAAAGTAAGCATGAGGTAATGGATTTCATCTCAATTTCATTTCATTAATTCATATTGAAATGTTATATACTAATTTCTTCCATATGGTGTATATAATTACCCATTTAAATTTCATATCATGAATACATCATTATACCTGGTATTTTAATTTTATTTTTAATTATTTTATCTAATGTTATTTAAATCAAATTTTACCAAGTGGTAAAGAATTTCATAACTCAATTTCTTTTAATTGGGTTATATTACTCCTTTTTTGTCTTTAGGGTTCTATTATTATGTGTTTAATGAATTTTAAATACATATTTTTCATTTCCAATAGTTTTATTTGGGTATAAATTTGATAAAAAAAATTGATTCATTGGTTAATTCTCAATTCAACATTATGATCTTTGTAAGGTTTTACATCATAATCTCATTTTAATTGGGATTGTTTACACTTAAATTTACATTGAAATAAATTATTTGATAATTAATTAATAAAACATTTCATTTTATTCTCCTATGGTTATTCATGATATTTTTCAAGTAATAGTACCTTGTTTCCACTCTTAAATACTTAAAATATTAGTTAAAATGTTTTTAAGAAAATCCTGCTTCATTTATATCTTCAGTAGGAAATTTTTTTATTCCAAATTCATGTTTTTAAAAAATGTTTTCTAAAAATGTTTTCAATTTTTTTTCAAAATGATATATTAATGTAATTTTTACCCATTTTTATTTTTTTTAAATGTTTTAAAAGGAATTTTCTTATCATTTTCTCAACAAGGATCTTTTATAACCTTTTTATATTGAAAATTAAATTTTCTTTTTTTACTTAAATAGAATGTATGGATTTTATCTCATTGATTACCATTATTTCATTGAATATTTATTTAAAATTTTACCATTATATTTTTAGAGAATTTTTTCCCAAATATTCTGATTTTTATTAGTTTTTAAAATTGGTTTTCAAAGATGGATTTTTAAAATATTTTATTTTGTAAAAGTGATTTTTAAGATGAAAATGACATTTTCTTCAATAATTTTTTAAATATATTTTTATATTATCTATATTAATCCATTAAATCAACCCTTTATTCATACTTCAATGGGTATATTTTGTATTTATACCTTCCTTGTTCTTCCTCTATATGGTTTTTGATCATTTTATCCAAATAATGTATTAACATTCACTTGTTGATTCATTTTTGTAGTCTTTAACTTTACCTTAAATTATTTACTTTTCATTGGAAATTAAATTTTCCCAAAATATCTATATTATTTATCATAGATATTATTACTTTTTAAACCATATATATTTTCTACATATGGTTTTCAATATTTAAATTTATTTGTTTATATAGTTAAATATTGATCAATCTATATTATTTACACAGTACAGATACTTAATGAAGAGGAACATTGTTTATGAGTTAAATAAAGTATTCAATATGTGTGGAATGATTTTTTCATACATTAAATGGGTGGAGATCAATTATATATAGCCCCTCGATGCATCAGTATTCTCATGTGACAAATCAGTTGGCTAGCCATAGTTAAGTGCATTTTTATACAGTATATCCTAAAATACATTTTAAAAGGTCTTTCTAGTAGTGATATCATGTTCCTAGGAAACATGACACTTGATAATTATGAATTTACATCTTTAAAAATTTATTTATTATTATCAATGGTATTCTAATGATGATATTATTTGTGTATTCATTTCATTATAAGTTATTTATTAAATAGAATTTGTTCTTAGTTATTTACCTTTTTATACTGATTATTCCATATCAAGTTATGATAGTCTTGTTATTGATTAAATTGGATGAGTTTTCAGTTATCTACCTTTCTGTATTAATTATTATCCATAATGTTTTTGCATTGGTATTATCTCGGGGTGCACTTACCTCTGAGTTTATTGATTACATGGCATGTGTGTTCAGTTATTTAAACTTTCATATTGATTATGTTTATTGATTCAGTATTACATCTATTGTACTTAACCCTTACTGTGAATTTGAGATCACCTTTATTTTGTATCTTATCCACAAGATTCTAAAAAATTTACTATGACTAATATGAAAGGATATTCTAGAGGGAATAATGTTATTCTCGGAAAAAATTGTGTTGTAATTTATATATTCAAATGTAATGAAATACTCATGTATGTATCTAGTTTACTAATACAACTAAATTATTTTGTCCTTTGAGATGAGATTCCTTGTATACTATTCTAATGTAATAAAGTAGGCACTGTCTCTGGTCTACTGAGTTCAAGGTTGTTATATTAACAATATCATAAGATAATGATTTTTGGCATACACATAAGAATCAAATATCATTTCAATATTAGTCGAAGTTCATTTCCAAGGATATCATAATGTAATGTTTCACACCCAGGCTTTTGAAATTATTTAATTTTTATTATTTTATCTAGCTTTGAAATATTTTAATTTAGTGTGAGCCAAGATCGATTGAACTTTTACATTGTTTTTGATAAAAACTTGTTTTGGACATGGTAGCATCGAGCATATGGGTAGAGCACCAGTTTGGAAACTATGCGACTTCGCCCAGGCCACCGTGCAACCTTCCCATTTTTCAAAATAATTAAATAAAATTAAAATAACAATAAAGAAATAAAATTAAAACAGTGATAAAATGTAAATAAAATAAAATAATAAAAGTGTAATAAAATTTAAATAATTGTTTAATGATAATAATATTATTATTTGAGAATATTAATATTACTATTAGTGTTACGAATATAAATTTTATTATGTTATTATTACTATTATTAAATTTTTATAATGTATTTATTGTTATTATTATTATTATTATTATTATTTTAATTCAATATTATTATTATTATTATTATTATTATTATTTTAAGTTTTATTTTTATTTTTTGGCTCATATTGTAAGGGTTTCTACCCCCCCCCCCCCCCCCCCACCATCATGCCTCACCCCTCCCCTAACCACAAGCCCATTACACCCTACCTCTCCACCTGGCGTACCCCCCCCCCCCCCTCATGCTTCCTACCGGAAGACCTCCCTTATCGGCACCCCATCCCAGCTCCATCGCCCTCTCACCAGACTGGCCACCCTTCCTCCTCCCTCACACGACTTGTAGTTGTCCTACCTCCCTGTGCGGCACACAAACCCTCTCGGTCGAACCCTCTAGTGGATCCCCACTAGACATGACCCCCCCCCCCCTACACACACACCTCTCTTCGATAACACCTCTCGATAAAACCCTCCTTCAATTTGGGGTTTTAGTTTTCCAAAAGGTTGAGTTGTGTTTTAAAAGATTAATATTGTGTCTTTTTTGTTAAAATTCTTGATTTATGGTCTAATTTGGGTTCCTTGTGGTTCGATTATGGTGTGATTAGAGTTTCACACCAATGTTTGGAGTTTTTGATGCCCGAGGTAGGTGGTTCCACCAATAAATATATTTTCATGAAGGATTTTGTTGGATTAATTTATGTATCATGTTCTTTTATTATTGTGGGTGGTGAGAAATGTGTTCTAATAATTTTTTTACATGCATTTGTGATGGAATTTGGTCTTCTTTTAGAATTGGAAAATTGTTGAAAACATTAAATTAATTATTTTATGAGTGAAAAGTATGTTTTGGTAATAGTTTAATGTTTCTTTGTGTTAGAAATTAATTTTTCATCAAAATAAATGGTTGTGTGTCATGCGTATCATATTTTAGTGTTTCTTGAAAATAGTTTCAGGATTTGTTTTGGAAAGTGATTTTTTTTTAAAATCACTTAAGGTGTGGGTGTATTAAAAATGTGGTTTTAAGGAAAAATGTGTTGTTTTAGAATGTTGAACTTCTTCTGCACTTTTGAATTTGAATTTTAAATAGTTTGAGTAATGGAAAACATGTTTTGGTATGGTTGTGTTGTGCATTCGGTTTTAAAGTGGTTTTTTATATGATATCAAGTGTGTTTTTGATGTAAACTCTCATGTTCTAAATTGGAGTGTTTTATAAACTATTTAAGTAGCTTTATTTAATTAAATTTGGTGTTTGTATGTGGTGTTTTATAGGGTTAAACAAGTGTTAAATTTTAAAGTGGTGTTTTTATATGAAAATTGGGCACCTTTCATGTGAAAACCCTTGATGTGCTATTTAGAAATGTACTATTAATTTTTTAATTAATTTATCAAGTCATGAATGTTATGAGAATTATTATGTGAAATGGTTTTAGTGTATGTTTGTGTATAAAGAGTTTTTTAGTATAAATTTGTATGATTATAACTTTGAAGTGTTTTATAATTTTTTTTATTGATTTATTAAATTATATGTGTAGTGTGTGCTCCCTTATCTGTTGTTTTGAGTCGTCGGGTCTAAGAAGACTCGCCTGCATGTTCATAGGTAAGTAAATATATACATGTAGGTTCCCTCTTTATATGTATATTCATCCATGGAATTTAATGTCCATGTATGGGGCTAGGTGTGCCTAAGTGTATATATAAAAATTCATACGTAGTTGAGTGGAGACTGGTATACGCATATAAGAATACCTATAGGTATCCCCTTTCACATGTTTATGGTCCATGAAAATGCATGAATAGGGGCTAGGTTTCCATTCATGTATGTGAAGGCACATATAATTAGTAGTGGAGCAGTAGATTTTAGTTAGAAAGTTCCAAGAGACGAAGTGGATGGATTGGTTCCACCCTGAGGTAGGTTCCCTATGCCCAGACCTTTCATTATATTTTCCATTACTACTTGGAATTATTTTAAAAGTGTGTCTTCTACCTTTATATGAACATCATATACAATATATATATTTGTGTGTGTGTGTGTTTATGAACAAATGATTTTGGTTCTTTAAAAGTGGTTTCTTAGAAATTTTTAATGTGAAATAGGTATTTCCAAAGATGTGTGATATTTCAGATGTTTTGTTATAAAAGTGTAATGACATTCTTGTTTTTTCAAAGACATTTTAAACTGATTTCCTAAAAGGGTTTTGGTGTGAATTCAAGGAAAAAGGATGGCATGATTTTTTTTGAAAGGATTGCTTCATTTTAAGTGTGGTTTGAAGCTTTCTTTAAACATGTACCACCTTAGTTGTTAGTTATGCTTTCAAACAATTTTAGAAAATGAAAAAAATTTAGGTGATTATGTTTCTAAAATGAAAGTTTTTCTTTGTTAGTGATTAATAATGTTTGGCACTTTAATAATGATTTATGAAAAGGTAAAACCCCTCTTAAGGCTTGCCCTTTTACTTCTGAAAAAAGATATGTATATTAAATATACCAAGTGCTATATGTGCCTATTAAAGAAGCTCATGCATTGATGCGTGTTTTTTAAAAAAACGATGTGCTTAATTGTGGGAGGTTAATGGTGAAAAATTGAAAGTATTTAGATAAATAATGTGATGTGTGTGTGTCTTTTCTTATTGATAAAATTCACCCCTATAGAAATAAATCACATTGGTAACCTCGGGTATCTTGGAGGGTGGACTAGGAATAGTACACTAGATGATACACAACTGGTTCATCATAGTTTCGTCTATCAGGATTGATGTTACAATAATCACTAAATATTTATAAGGATTGGGGACCACTAGGTTATGGGTGTGTTCCCTACTAGTGTCTTGTGTACGAGAACATAGACTAATGTGGCTCATATGCCACATTTTTACTGAGGTATGAGGTCTCTAGGGTCCCACATGTGCTGGTTACCTATATATATTTCCCAAGGTGCTTGTTTGTGGAATAAGTCTTGTGATATGATTTTCAATTTAGTTAATTCATGATTTTTTCCTATTTTTTGAAAACTATATTTAAATTTAAATTGATTCCCTTTCATTTTGAAATGTTAATTCATGTTTGGATTCTATTTTGAAAATGTAGTTGTAGAGAAATGTTTTCCTTGAAATTGTATACATGTTACATGATTTTAAAAATAATTAAAAACTACATTTTAATGGGTCTTATATTCAAACTAGTATTTTTGGGTTTCTTTTTAAAAGGTTAGGGAATAGGAAATTGTTGTAGTCTGGAATTCCTACTGAGCATCTTGGTGCTCACTACTAATTTTTCTTTTCAATTTTTATGGTCTAGTTGTGGATATATCTTGCATTGAGTGTGGTTTATTTTATCTGGTGACCCATAGGGTCATTTAAGGAATGTCTCTTTGCTTAGTTTATTCCTTTTTCTACTGCTAGTTTGTGCAGTTCGTCTTATTTTATTTATATATTTTGTTCAGTCTATGTTTACTTATCTATATTTTGAAATTTGGTAAATTTTTTCCAAACATTCATTTGATACTCGATCACTTGTGCCAACCCATGGAGATCGGGAACACCCCTAGGGCCTTGCTGCAGACCAGGTCAGGCGTCTAGTTGGATAGTGACCCAAGTTTGTTCGTGATAGAATGGGTTCACTCCTAATACCATCATAGTAGTCATGGTTCACTCCCAATACCAACATAGTAGACAAAGTCTCTTATTTAACCAAGATCACTCCTCATTTCATTCTTGTATATTTCATGAGATATAAATCTTTACTAGATTAATTAAAGGGAGATATAGGTCCCACACTTATCATAATGGGAACCATATTTATGTGTGAAAAATTATCATAAAAAATCATTATATCATAACCCAAGAAATGAAATGATTTTTATAAACATTTCATCATATCATAACCTTTGTAAAAGATACATATTTCATGATCATTTCATTATTTTATCATAGCATAACCCATGAACAAAAGCTGGTTTCATGAGATTTCTCTCACTTTATAACATTTGGAAGACAAGTGGGTTTCATAAATATCATTTCATGATAAACCATTTAGATATGGAATTTAAATATTGGTTTATATATTCAAAAAATCATAAGTTACATCAAAGGATATTATCTTAGATAGAAAAATATTTTGATCACTTTTTTAAAACATTTATTTAAAAAAAATATTCTTTCCACTTTTAAAAACACATTTTAAAATATAGAAAATTTTGAAAATAATTTTAATTTAAAATAAACTTGAAAACATAGGAAGGAACCATCAAAGTAAATAATGTTCCTCATGATATAATGTTTTTTCATACCACACAAATTAAAATAAATATTTAATTAAAATTTTCTGTAAAATCCAAATGAGCATTGTTTGGAAATTAACATGAATATTTCTTTCAGTTTTTTTTAAAAAATAAAACATTAGTGAAAATATATTTTAAAAATCATAGTATTATAATGAAAATTTTATAAAAACATTTAAAAAACATAATTTTGGAAGAAATTGAATTTCTGACTGAAGATAGAAATAAATTTGGGTTTCTTAAAAACAATTTATCAATAAAATTTAGTACAGAAGATTTTAAAATGGTAGTATTACTTAAAAAGTACATGAATAACCTATGTATAAGATAATTAATGAGCCTATTGAGAGATGTATCATAATATTTTATTATCAAAAACATAATTGTAAACAATCTCGATAAATGATTAGATTGTAACTTAAAATCTTTACTACTTTGGTAATGTTGAATCGTAAGACCCATGAAGGAATAACATAAAATGAAACTTAAAATATCATGGTGATAAATAAATTCATGATATTAAATTTAATAGGGTATTTATATACATCTCATGACAAAATATAGGTGAATAACATAACATATGTATCAGAGAAGGTAAATTGAGACAAAAATCAATTACCATAATTTTTGAATTCCGTCATACCCATTCAAAATTATTTTATAATAAATATTATTTTATTATAAATATATTATAGAACCATATTTATATATATAATACTATATATGATTTTTTATAACCATTTGTTACCCATTTATTAACAATTCCAGGTTAATGTTTGGTTTCAGGAAATAACAACTTTTTTTCATGTATGTTTTGACTTGTTATTTTTGTTCTTATTACTTAGATAATGGTTTCATAATATAAACAATTTAAACCATGATATAAATATCTTACATATTCCGTATATATGTATTTATAGTAATCTATAAAATTTAGTGATAGTAAATGCAATAAACTATTCATAGAGACGATATGTCATACGTACGTATGAACACTGTTTCCATTTTATTGTCAAATTGAAATAAATAAAATTAAATGATATGTTATTAATAAAGAATAGTTTTTTTAATATATACATTATATTTTCATTAAAATCATCCTTATTACCTTCTATATAAATAATTAATGAATCACATTGTAATGCGAGGCGGTAGTCCTTCGTACACACGAGAGTCGTTATTGTATTCCCAAAAATAGAAATAATTAATGTATGTATGATTTAATAATTAAATAAGAATAATAATCTCATAAATATTATATATAAAGATAAATACATCATTATTTCCATCCTTGACATGTGGTAATGTAAAAATGAATGCCATCAATTCGGGATGTAGTAGTCCAACGTACACATAAATGATGATTTCGTAACCCATTTGATGGATGTTGAGATGGTTTTAGGTCATGAACATAGCATGAAAACATATTAGTATATGAAATATAATTATTTTATTATATCATATTATAATAATATGAATTGAAGGAGGTGTAGGAAGAAATAATACAAAAACGCTCATTGATGAATGTTACCTTTTCTTCAGGTATCCTACTTAGTTTTGAACCAAAATCCTTCTTAGGTTCGAATTATATGAAAAATAAGGCATCTAGAATAATAGGATGGAATTTTCAATTTTATTTGGGTGGTTATTGTCTGAAAAAAATGGGTGTGAATGTGCGAAGAATATAAAAAAGGGGGTGTCCTTTTATAATTGAGATGAGTGGAACACTTGTAAAGTTTTTAAAAGATTCAATCATACCCACATTTTCATTAGGGATAAAGCTTCCAAAATGGTCCATTATCCAAAATATAAAATATAAGGTACAAATATTTCCAACCAATGAGTGTTGTGAAAGTTTTTAGGTCATTTATAACCCTTATCTTCTTTTTTTACCCCCCCCCCCCGATATTAGTTTTTACCTTACTCGAGGTAATTAATTTTAGTTTTTTCACTATTAGTTTTGGTAAAAAACTAAGTTTACCATATTATAAATTAAAATTATTCTTATTAAAAATATTTAATACAATTTTCAAAATTCCATTCACATAAGTGTAAAATTATAATTTAAAATTGATCATGTTGTCACGACAAGAAAGAGCTTTTTTAAAGAGAAAGTGTTCAAATGTTTATAAAGTTTTTAAATCAAAATTCAATATTAAAATTATTTCAATGAACAAAATTGGATTAGTTGAAATAAAATTTAACTAATGTTACTATAAAACCATTTCAAAATATAATTAAACATTATATCTTATTTTAAACAAAATTGCAGTTTCCAATTAAAATTCAACATTTTTCACTATTCATCAAAAAAAATATTGTTTTTAGAAAATTATCTAATATTCAACCTAGGATAATTTTGACAAGATGATTTCAAAAATGAATTTTATTTTATAAAATTTATTTTCTAAATGTTTTAAAAATTAATTTTATAATTCTATACAAAAATAAAAAACTTCAATTTTTTTAGAAAATAGTATTTTTGAAACATATAAAGATGTTATAAAAATTATGTACCTTTTTATCAATATATTTTATTTATAAAAAACTATTATACATGATATTTTAAAATTATTTATTACTATTCATATCACTTTTAAACTTATAGTTTATAATGGTCATGTTTGAATAATAATATTAATAATATACCCCAATTTTGTTAAAACACAATGTCGTGTATAGTGAAACCTAACCTAGGGTTGAATATAATATAAGAATAAAATGGTGCATTTTATATAAAAATATAAAAAATAAATGTAATTTATTTGGAAAAAAATAATTCCCACAAACTCATGGTGTTACATACCACCTTAAAATGAACTTTTCCATCAAACTTAATCACTCTTATATAAAAAAAAGAAGATACTTATGCCTCATCATATCCTCAGGTTCCCATATATCTTCCTTAAACAAGTGGTTTCACCACAAAACATTGACTAGGTAAGTGGACATGTTTTATATAACATTCTTTGTATGATCCTTAATCTCCATTGGTTGTTCCTCATAAAAAATATCTTACTCAGGTGGTATGCCCTCTGATTTTACTATTTGTGAAGGGTTAGGTATGTACCTTATCAAGAGAGATACATGGAACACATCATGGACTTGAGAGAGGTTTTTTGAAAGCTTTATGTACGTATTTGTGGTCCTGATATAATCAATGATTTCAAAGTGACTGATATACTTTGGGATCAGTTTTCCATTATTTCCAAATCGAATAACGTTCTACCATGGAAAAAATTTTAGGAAAACATTTTCACCAACTTTAAATTCAAGATCACACCGGTGACTATCTGCATAAATTTTCTTCCAACTCTAGGCAGCCTTGATTTTTTTCTAAATGGATCTATCATTTTCTTCCATTTATTTAGTTATCTCATTTCCCAATAGATTTCTTTCTCCAACTTCATTCCAACACATTGGACCTCTACATTTATTTATATAGATGGATTTATAAGGGGCAATCTAAATTCTTGATTGAAATATATTATTGTAAAAAAACTCAATTGGAGGAATTTTTTGATCCCAACCACCTTTTAAATCCAAATAATAAGATATCAACATATCCTCTATGGTTTTAATTGTTCTTTCACAATGACAATCTATTTGAGGATGATACGCAATGCTGAAACTCAACTCTATATCAAGATCTTGTTGAAGACTTCTATAAAACTTTGAGGTAAACCTCAGATCCCAATTAGACATAATGTAATGTTTTACTCCATGAAACCTTACCATGTTTTTAATTTATATCCTGGAAAGCTAATCTAAAGAGATTTCTTCTCGAATAGAAATGATGTGTACTGACTTTGTAAGTCGATCGACTACAAACCATGTAGAATTATGCCCTTTAGACATTTTGGGGAGTCTAAAGATGAAATACATGGTGATGTTTTCACATTTTCATTATATTATGAGTAATGTATGTAAAAAACCACTAGTACAAAAACCTTTTTTTACATCGTTTTTTTTTCTTTTTAATGTTGGTTTTTCAACGACGTTATTACGAGCGATGTAGAAAATATTATTTTTTACATAGGTTATTAAATAACCAACATAAAAAATAGGTTTTTATGGTTTTTAATGTTAGTTTTTAAAAAACCTACGTGAAATACATTTTGGAAATGGATTTAAGAAGCCATTTTTTACGTCGGTTATTTAATAACTGATGTTAAATTTTATTTTTAACATCGGTTATTAAATAAATAACATAAAAAATGTCTACCATATTGTAGAAAATTTCCTTAGGTTTTATTTGATAGGTCATAGAGCTCAAACAGAGTTACGGATCAAAAGTTATGACCATCAGAAGTTTGATATTTTTTTCGAGGAAATATTGAATGATCCAACCGTAGATTCATCTTAGATGGGATTTTTGAATCTGTAGGGGGATTTGTAGTTTTACCATGATATAAAGAATAATCCATAATTATAATAAATTAATAATCATTAAATGGTATATCAATTAAGAAAATTAATCATAGAAAATATAAATCCTGGTAAAATAATTATAAATACCTTGATGAGGTTGCGGAAATAAGAAAGAGTTGATTCACATGGAAGATCAAACATGTTGAGTCATTAGAATGATGATGGTTGAATTAAATGATCATAAAATGGTATATCAATTAAGAAAACAAATCATAAAAACCCTAAATCATGGATATATGATTAAATATACCTTGACGAGATCGTAGAAATAAGAAATAATTGATTCGCGTTGAAGATCAAGAGAGTCAATTTGAGGGAACGATAATGGTTGAAATAAATTATCTTCAAATTAGGATGCATTTATAATGGAAACATATAATTGAGATGCTAATAAAAAACACAGTATTAAAAATTTTAGGTGGAAACTCAAAATTTCGATGTCGCTATGTAAGACAATTGAAATTTTGTGTTCGCGGGATATTAAAATTATCTTTCACGTTGGTTTTATGATAACCAACGTGAAAAGATATTAAAATTTTCACTTATTTTTCACGTTTTTTTATTATAAAACTGATGTGAAAAATCAATATTCATCACTTTTTCACATTAGTTATTTAATAACCGACTTGAAAAATCGATTTCCCTGACTTTTTCACGTTGGTTATTTAATAACCGACGTTAAAAGGAATTTTTCACATCCGTTATTTAATAACCAACATGTAAAACGTTTACAAAAATGTAATTAATTTCCCAAGCTTTAATTTGACAGGTCATGGAGCTCAAACGGAGTTACGGATTAAATGTTACGTTCTTTTTAAGTTTTCCTTCCCTAAGATATCGTTTTGAGTTGATCAACTTATGAAGGCTATAACTTTTAATCCGTAACTCTGTTTACGCTCTGTGACCTATCAAATTAAATCTTGGGAAATTAAATACTTTTTTTTGAACTTTTTTCACACTCTTTATTAAATAACTGACATGAAAAATACCTTTTAATGTCAGTTATTAAATAACTAACGTAAAAAAGTCATGGAAATCGATTTTTCACATCGATTTTATAATAATTGATGTGAAAAATAAGTGAAAATATTTATATATTTTTATTGAAATGGTTTTTTCACATCGGTTATTTAATAATTAATGTGGAAAAGTGATGTACATTGATTTATCGCGTCGGTTATATAATAATCGGCGTGAAAAATCAGATAAAATGGATTTTTCACATAGGTTCTTATATAACCGACATGAAAAATCAGTGAAAATGTATTTTTATAGTGGTTACATAATAACCGATGTAAAAAATAGATTTTCAGATATTTTCATGTTGGATCCAAAAAACTGACGTGAAAAAGGGTGACGTAAAAAAAGGTTTTTGTACTAGTGTACCCTTGTATTTTTTTCATTCATCCTTAACTTTATTATATATCAAGCACCAAGATACAAAATATATGATACCCTCTTCATGCCATCCTACCATAAATATTCATTCAAATATCTATACCTATTTTTACTTTAAGAGTGAATAAATAATTAAGAACTATGATCTTAATCAAATAACTCTTTCAAATTTGGTATGAAAGGAACACATACATGGTTCCCAAACCATATCATTCCATCATGATCAATGTTAAACTCATGAATTTTTTTATCCTTATTTTTCATCTCTACATATTCCTTCTACATCTCTTTAATCTTAACTTGGATAGATGGTTAAACATTCAATTAAGAAAGAAAATATTTTTACCCTTCCTTTAATATTTCTTGATCCATCCATAGAAAATCCATAAATATTGAATCTTTTGAAATCCTTAACATATATAAGTTAACATTATCATTTCGACTCAAATCATTAGCCACCCTATTTTCTTTCCCATGGTTGTAATGTATTAAGAATTAAAAATATTTAATCACCTCTAATCATCTTCTTTTGTTCATATTCATCTCCTTCTGTGTGAATATTTACTTTAAAATTTTATAATAAGTATATATATCACTCTTTTCCATAAAGATAATGTCTTCTTATCTTTAATGAAAAAATTACCATAGCTAAAACCAAAGCATGAGTTAGATAATTTTTCTCATGAATATTCATTTTTTATGAGTTATAATATATAACCATGTTATTATTAATAATAACACATCCCATTCCATTCATGGATGCATAAATATAGATTAAAAACCCTTATCCTTTATAAGGTAATGTAAGAAACGGTGTGTTGACTAATCTTCTCTTAAGTTCCTTGAATTTTTCCTTACATTCATATGTCCAGAGGAACATTTCTTCCTTCTAATTTAACTTGGTCATAGGATTAGATAGTCTTGATAAATTATCTATAAAACATATACAGTATCTTACTAAACCTAGAAAACGATGGATCTCAGTCACTAGGGATGGTCTAATCCAACATTAAATAGCATACATATTTGATGCATCTACTGATATAACCTTTCTTGATATTATATGACCAAAAAAGGAAACATTTTATTGTAGAAATTCACACATTGTAAATTTTTCATATAATTTATCCTTAGTGTAGTTAAAAAAATTCCAAAGTTTTCTTCATGAACTGCCTTTATCATTGAATTAGATAAGAATTTTTTCTAAAATGACTACCGAAATCTGATCAACATAATCTTTAAAAACTCAATTCATTAAATCCATGAATATATCATGGGAATTAGTATAACCAAATGCAATCACTGTATATTAATAGTGTTTAGTCCTTTTGAGGAATGTTATCTTGGGTATATCCTCCTTCGTGACCCTCAATTTATGATATCCATAACAATGTTCAATCTTGGAAAAGTATTTAGATCCACATAGTTGATCAAATAAGTTATCAATATATGGAAGAAGATACTTTTTCTTGATCGTGATCATGTTTGGATCCTAATAATCAATGAAGAGTCTCATGGATCCATACTTCTTTTTAATAAAAAGAAAAAATTCATGATATGGTGAAACAAAAGGCCAAATTAATCCCTTTTCAAGGTTTTCATTGAGTTACATCATAAAATCATGAAAATCAATCAAGTTCATTCTATAGGGAGTCTTTTAAAATGGTTTGGTACTAGGTATGGGTTCTATTAAAAAATCAACTTCACAATTTGGTGAAAGAATAGGATACTCTTTCAGAAATACATCAAAAAATTCTCACATAATAGAAATATAATCTATGTCAAGTTTCTTCACAAAAATTTCATATAAAATGATTTATAAATAGGAATTAACACCCATTCAATGGAGGTGATCTCCATAAGAAGTAAGTTATTATCATCACATTGATAGATGATCATAGGTTGGTTTGGAATATTAAATGTGACTTTCCTTCCTTGAAAATTAATGTGGGATTTATGTAGAATAATTCACTCCCTTCTTAAGGGGACCTAAAATTCAACCCACTAATGAATGAAAATATTTTCAAGAATCACATTCCCACTATTGTTAACTAGAGTGGAAAAATGTACTTGATATGTGATCATCATACCATTACAGAGTTTTATTGACAATTATACATCTAATCATTTTAGGGGAATATTTATACCTTTATAAAATTATTTAGATATGAACGAATGGGTATATCCATAGTTAAATAAAACATTAGTTGTTCTATAGTGGATTGTAATCAAACACTACTACAAAACATGCCTTTAACAGCACTTGAATCGGACTTTATTTGTGCTAGAAAATCACTAACTACCTTAGTGCATTTAAAATTCCTTGGCTTTAATCAGTGCTAAAAAAGAACTGATAAAGGGCATAATTATCATTTCAAATAAAATCAATTATAAATCATATTCTTTTCAGTACTTGTGCCGATAAAAGACCCCATTTATCAGTGCTTTTATTTAGCACTAATAAATAGAACCTTTATCAGTGCTTTTATTTACACTGATAAAAGTATGATTTATCAGTTCTTTTTAATATGCCGATAAAGATAGACTTTATTAGAAACAATATAAGTGTTTGTAAAGGAGTATTTTATCAGTTATTTTAAAACCACTGATAAAGGGTAGTTATATCAAGACATTTAATAGCATTTATAATGATGAAAACTGCATTGTAATGTTGTAGCACGTTGCATCACCAAAAACAGGTGAAGTTTGTTGTAACAACACAATGCATTAGAAAAAACAACAACAAAAATTACTAAAATAAGATACAAATATTGAATTTAGATTAAATAAAATTTATAACACAAATAAAAAAATGGAAACAGTATTATAGTGTATGTCAGTTGTTTTTTTACTAAAATTAAAGTAAATTCTGAATAAAAAGATGCACTTTGAGTTATAATAGTCGCACCATGAGTCAAATTGAGGTGTGACTAATTCCTACACATCACAAATGACTTATGGATAATTTTCCTAAAGTACCAAAAAAATTGATGTGTTTTCTTGATTTTGAGTATGTCATTTGTTATTTTTATTAAAATTAATGTCAGTTTTGAATAAAAAACATACTTGGAGTCATACCGATCAAACTGTGTGTCAGATTAAGGTACAGTTGATCCATACACATCATAAATTATTTATGGATCATTGTCTTAAAGTAACAAACAATATGAATTCATTTTCTCAATTTGGGTATGTTGGTTGTTTCTTTCACTAAAATTAATGTTAATTTTGAATAAAAAAGACACACTTAGAGTCATATTGGTCACACCATGTTTCATATTGAGGTGTGACTGAATGATACATGTCCCAAATGACTTATGGATCATTTTCCTAAAGTATCAAAATAATCAGAATTTTTTTGCTCGGTTTTTGGTATGCCACGTGTTTTTTTACTGAAATGTAATTTTAAAAAAGAAACATTCACTTTTTTCCATACAGGTGGCATCATGTGTGGGTTTCACATGAGAATAATTCATACACATAAAAAATTAATTAGAATTTTTTTTCCCTAAATTATCATTACAATCCAAGAATGTTTTCATGGTTTTCAGTGAGTGGGACTTTTGTATTAAAATGCCAATTTTAAATTGATAATGGAAACTTGGAGTCATATCGGTCACCCCATGTGCCATATTGAGGTTTGGGTGATCCCTAAACATCAAAAATGATGTATGGATCATTTTACTAAAGTACCAAAAAAATCAGAATCCATTTCCTCAGTTTTGAGTATGTGAGTTGTTTTTTCACTAAAATTAATGTCAATTTTCAATAAAAAGTTGTACATAGAGTCATATGGATCACACAATGCATCATATTAAGGAACAATTTAATTAAACACAACCCAAATGACTCATGGATCATTCTACTAAAGTATCATAACAATCATAATGTGTTTCCTTGGTTTTGAGTACTCCATGTGCATTTTCTTTCATTTCATTTGAAAATAGAAACACGCACTATGATCCATTAAGGTGGCATAATCTGTGGGTTTGATATGAGACTAATTCATACACATCACAAATGAATTGTTAATTTTTTTTCCAAATTATCAAAACAATCCAAGCATGTTTTCTAAATTTTCATTGAACAACACTTTTTTGTATTAAAAGGTCAATTTTAAACTGATAACTGGAATTTGGAGTTATACCAGTCACATTGTGTTTCTGATTGAAGTTTTGTTCATCCCTACACGTCACAAATAAAATTTGGATTATTTTCTTAATGTACCGAAAGAATACAAATGCATTTCCCCAGTTTTGAGTACGCCACATGTTTTTTTTACTAAAATGACATTTTAAACATGAATGACGCCCAATGGATCTTATCTTAAGTGAAAAGTGTTGTGTTAACTTTTAAACACTTTTTCTCAAACACAATCATGGTATTATCTTTATTATACTTCATTTACTAAAAATTTTATAGTTTTCAAGAAAGCGCTTCTTGTCCTCCTCTAAATTGTCCACCACCTTGGTCTTCGCCTCTATCTCCTCCTCCACGTCGGTCACAAACTCCAACTCTTCCTTCACCTCCATCTTCACATCTACTTCTAACAATGCATTTGACTCCACCTCCACCTCTTCCTCCATGATTTTTCAACAATTTTATTATTTGTAGATCAGTTCTTCTAAAAAAATTGATTTCTTCTATTACTCTTCTACTTGACAGAGAGATAAAAAATAATATATAAGCAATATAACACTAATTTTTAACACCCCAAATCTATTTTTAAGGTTGTAACTCATACTATATCACAAACATAGCTGGTAATCAACTAAATTTACTATTGGAATGCATTATATCAAAAAATAATGCTTCCCACTAGTCTCTAAATAAATTGATTTCTTCTTTTGAGAAACTATTTTTTCAGCAATCTTGATAATACTAAGAAAATATAGAAAAAAATTATTATGAAATATATTTAATGATATTGATAATACCTTCAAAAATTACATGTTGGGAAATGATGGTCTATTCATGCTTTATTATTTCTCCCATAAATTTCCAAACATAATATCCACAATCGATTGCATTATCTTGTTTCAGACACTAACTTCATTCCATGATCTAACATGTATTTAGTGACTTCCCTATCATAGAAAAATTACCATTAAAACATAGATTGAAAATATAATTTTATTTTTATTGATAAAATTTTGATTTTATTCTATTACATATTCATAATACACATTATGTGTGGTCGGTTGGTTAGAAATTCATGCATTGAATCCAAAAAATAAATATTCAGTTTTCTATGTTTATTGTAATCAGTATCTAGTTCTTCTTTAGAAAAAATTAAATAATGAAAAAATTAAAAATATATTTCATGTGATTATATTGTATAGTTTTACCTTTTAAGTGTAGGGATAAAAAATATTCTGTCTTCTGATGCTTTTTTATTAAACACTTTAAGTAATTCAGCTTTTTAATTATTAATTTCTTCCTCATTCAAAGTAATTTCTAGCATAGAAATTATAAAAGGATTAATGAATCTAAATCATAATTTTCACGATATTCCCTTTATAGAGTTTTAATATAAAAACCTGTATAAAATATTAATATTTAATAACTTTATTAAACATATTTTTTTCACTATTTGGATAGAAATAATATGAAAATTTACCATATGTATGTATTCACAACTGAGATACCCATCCATTCATGCTTGACAATTTCATTTAGCATCTCTAGACTAATTATGATTGTTAAGGAATCCACATATATTTATTATTCATATTCAATGTAAGATATAGTTTAATCTTTAAATGTGTTCTCTGCATGAATTTTTAATGATAATAAATATTTTTCTAGAACTGGCAGGGAGAAGGTAATCTCGGAAGGTCATTTTTTTTCTTGTTCTATTCAGTATATTTTCTTGATTTGGCCTTTTGTTTCTCTACCACTTTATCCATCTGTAATATCATACCTCAGTTCAGACCTTTTATCATCAACTGTTAAATGTTTTTCATATGAATTTTTTTGAAGACATAACTTATGTTTCTTTATAAGATTATATGTCCATGCTATGAAAGAACCAATAGCATCTTCAACTATTGTAATATTCGAACCATAAAGCAGAATAAGAAACTAAACAATCGGCTCATAATCTATGTCAATCCCCACTCTCATGTGATTTTTTGAGAGTGGTTGATTGTGTAGCTATTATCCCAGGATATTATAAACTGTACCCATCGCAACACGGTGGTACATGGGTATTGACAGATAAAAATAACAAACAACTATACCCTATAGAGTTTTAGTAATATAAAGTTATCAAAAGTTGTTTGATTCACATTTAGAAGAAATAGTAATGAAAAAAATTATTACCTCAGGTAAGGTGTGTGGTTGGGGGAATGACTATGCTTCAAATCTAGTGGGATCATTTGATTCATGTGCAGATCATTGATTCATCACTGGTTCTCTTTGATTATTTCTTATACATTGGTCTGCCAAACTAGACTACAAAATAAAATATTCTAGTGAGTCTATTTGTTTCTAAATTTATCTCATTATATTATATATATCTTTATGTGGTTTTATCTTCTCGAAATATTTTTGATGAGATACTCTGAAACCTAATCCTCTAATGAATCTATATTGTTTAGGCCACTTTGAATCTACTGAATTTCACTTTTATTCTGGTACGGTTGTTGTTGATTCTTACTTCTAAACCCTATAAAAAAATATGAACATATTTATTTTTATTTAATATTTTTATAAATCATAACAAATTACAATTATTTAATACTTACACATGCTTCTCATACAAATTTTGTGTTTTCATCAATTAATATACCATCTTTATTTACACAAGACTCCTTCCACATCACATGATGTGGGATAGAAGTGGCTTCATATTTTGATTCCTCAATCTACATATAAATAAAGTAACATATCTCATTCCATATCACATAATTAAAATTTTATTGTTGATTTTAAATATATACCTTTTTATTCTCTAATGAAGTGTACCCCATCATTCCTTTTCAATAGGGTTATGCTGGTTTTGATGCACGTTCTTTATTTTTAGCACTTCTTTCTATTTTGTAAATTTACAATTTTGAATCATGTTGGGTAAAATAAATAATGTAAAATAATATATTATTGACCACAATTCACCTTAAATGATTTCTCATTGCAATTATTTCTTAAATAAGTCCATGTTTCTCACTTTATAATGTGTTCATAACTAAGTTGTGGGTAGAGATTTATTTTCCCCTCAGCATCACTAAGATGCAAATTCATGAGAAGAGTCTGAAAGACTCTATGGGATTTTCTAGTGGCCATTACAAAAAATTTCTTTTGATAATATTCTAAAATAAATGAAATATTCAAGGAATAATGAAAAATAAATCAATGTTTCATTATATAATTTTTTAGTAAAATAGAGAAAGTATATAATAACATTAACATTATATCTTTCCAAAGGATTTCATTCATTATAGTATGGACGTGTCTCTATAAGTCAATAAAAATTGGCACATTCATCGTCATTTTGATCCCAATATAAATAACGAACATTGACTTGTTGGGGTCAATAGGTTGGTCACGTTGATTCTAACCAACCTCAAATTTTATAGCCTGAATTCTTGCCTTTATAATTGTATTCAAAACTATGATGTTGTGTTGTTCTTGTTTTTTTCATTTTTTTTCATCAACATCTAGTTGATCTGATAATAATTCCTTAGTTTCATCATCAATAGTCCATTCTTTCTTAGGATTGGAAACATCATCATGTTCAGAAGACATTATTTTCATGAGTAGTCAAACATTTAATTATTCTTTAATAATAACAATGAAATACACTTCATGTATAAAATTTTACAATTTCATGCATCTTGCCTGAAAATTATTACCATCTTGAATAGATATATAAAACATAAATACTACAGTACAACTAACCTTCTCAACATTTATTTAATCCATCCTTAGATGCTTGATTGTCTTCCATCTCTTAATGATGGATTTGAGTCTACTCATTCCCTCTTTAAAACTAATCTTCCTCCCATCACTATTTGGGAGTTATGTCATCAATGAACTTTGAAACTACAATGATGGGAGGAAGGATAGTTTTAAAGAGGGATTCCAATCCATTATCAAGATATGGAAGAAAATCAAGAATTTGAGGATTAAAGTGTTCTTAGAACCTATAATAATGGAATAACTCAAAAAGTATCCTCAATTGAAGAGGAATTGGAATACCTCCACTATAATGGTCTTGAAGAAATAAATCTCACCCCACCTATATTGGACATCACTTATATATACTCAAGGATTCCTCACCTTCCAATTATGAATATTTTTCCAATCCACCATTTGATCCCTCTAATAACATACACCCTTTTAAAGGGTGAATTTTTCAACTTATGCTCAGTGTTGATCTAGAATTTGTTTACTCTTATAAATTTAATGAATCTATTCAATGCAATAACAAATTTATTATTATGATATATTACCATAAAATCATAGAATAACCATAGATACGTCCCGTTATTAAAAACTATACCATATATCTTGAAGTAGATCTACAATTACCTCTATGGATGTCCTAATTTGTGAATGATAATCATATTATCAGTTGTAAAATATAATATTGGAGAGAGGTATCCCCGTAAAAAATTATTCTATCCTTTGACAAGATTATACTAGCCTTCAATCAAAAAAAATATTCTTAAAGACCCTCGATCACTGAATTAGTTCTAGCACCTTAACCTAGTGATAAACGGTGATCAAATAAGAAGAGAGGTTTGGATATTGAATAAAAAAAAGTGTTAATTAAAATAGATTTATCGTATCCCTTTATAGAGACTCTACATTTAATAGATATTTCTTTGAGGATTGACCACCATATCATGGAAACTAAAAATTTCATCACGTCGGAGTACTTCTTTTATTGAGGGTTTTAATAAATGTTTTATGCCATCTATGAAGCTCTTTATGATTTATAATTGATGAGAAACCAGTTGGGAGAAGTATCTGAATACATTTATACAATATGATATATTTAATTCCCCACCAAAATAAAGGTTAGTAATATGTCATAACCTCTGATAAAAGTATATATAAGCTTAAATTTATATTTATTATTCGAGGATATCAGCAAATACGATATCTCTATTTTGTGCATTTTGGATATTTATAATAACTTACATCACATATAGGTCATAAAAATCTAAACCATCAAAAGTATATTTAAATCAATTTCTATTTTATTTATAGTTATTCATCATGTTAGCTGACTTTTAAAACTAGTTTTTTATCATATGAATTAATTATCTCTCTATTTTAATTAGTAAATATATTAATAAATCACATCTCATAGTTTTCTTGATCAACTATCCAACCATGGATAAATCACTTACTTTTCGGAAATACTCTCTTTATATGTTGTTTAGTATTTTTAAGTCCATTTAACCAATGAATTCTCAACTCTATCTAATCTAGGAAATTTTTTAAAAAAAATGGTGCGCATACTTTTCTAACCAAAGAAATTATTCCTCACTCATTGTAACATGAATGGACTGAAGGCCTTATTTATTATTGATTTTTGATAATCCCCCTTTCAAGGGATGAGGGGGAACCTTTACAAGTCCTGTAGGTTTAGTGGATTAAATTAACCAAATGTCTTATATGAATTCATCCCAAACATGACTGTTTGTAAATGCCCCTCCCCAGTATCTAGATCGTGAAGTCATATTCCCACCTTCGCATTGCTTATTCAGCTATAAATATGTGAGCAGAAGAGCACAAGACTGGTCCCAAGGGTAATTTACATACCCTATCATTATTTTTTATCCAAATAACTTTGTAATGGTGAAACTTCCTACTCTGAGTCCTCATCTAGAGCTAGTTCATTTTGTTTATCTACTTGCATCTTCACTGCCTGATCTGAATGAGGTGGCCCAAATTCCTTGAGGTTTTTTAAAGGCCTTGTGGTATCCCAAAAACATTAAATGGCACAAAGTCCTTGGGTGGCCCGAAGACCATAAGGACTCTAGGCCTAAACTGACAGCTCGAGGGTGAATAGGTCTAGATGCTATAGAAATGTGGGTTTCTAACACTAACTCCTAACGGGGGTCCTTGACCCATCCCAAGAGTGTGCCACATTCCCTAGCTAAGAAATGGCTTTGAGTTTCCCTGTGCATAATATGAATAGTGTATGAGTCTGGAAAGACTCAATACTATGCCAATCCCTATGGAGAGCGAGGGGTATAACCAGTAGGTACCACTCATCTAACACCCATGGGCACTCTTTGTAACCCATGGATAAAGTTTAATAATAATCTTGAATTAATTAAAAAAACACTGACAACATGCATCACTAAAATAATTTTTGGAACATGACTAATTAATTCAATATTTTTTGAATTTAATAAACAATTATTCATCCAAATCATAAATCTAAATAACCCATTTCATGTTTTAACAATTTATATGAACAACCAAAATCCACAAAACAAGTTTTAATGATTTTTAAACTTACCTTAGTCCCTATATGTTTATAACCCATAAATTAGGGCCCAACTTGGTATCCTCTAATCCTTAAAAACCCTCTTAATTAAGTCTTTAGAATCTATAATCTAGAATATAAGTTGAATTAAATTTGGAAAATAATATAGATTTTGGAAACCTATATTATTTAAATGAATAGAAAACTGAGATGGGATGAGAGGTCTCCTTTTCAATGTTAAGAAGAGCGTAAACCATCTATGTGTGTCTCTAGGGAAAAATGGGTTGTACACTCAAATAGATATGAAAGGAGAAAATTGACGAAATAGAACCACAGTCATTGTATTTTAGAAGTGACGAGAAGAGATATAGGGTTTTCATGTTTAATAACAATACAAAAATTCAAAACACGGAACCTAAAACATCAAATAACAATAGAGGAAGTGTATAAAATAACATAATTTGGATTCTATCCTTGATTAATCTGAGGAGACATAGTGGAGTCACCCCGGTAGTAGAGGAGTTCAATGAGGGCTTTAGAATCAAGAGTGTCTGAGTCATGGTTCTAGTTTTTTAAAATAGATCAAGGAAACTTTAACAGTGCTTTCCAAAAAGCACCAACAAAAATACCTTTTATCAGTGCTAACATTTTAACGCTGATAAATATATCTTATAAAAGTGCTTTTTTAGGGCTGATAAAGATTGATCTTTACCGGTGCTAAAAAAACGCTAATAAAAGTTTCATAATTATAATTATTTAAATAAATTTATTATAATTTTATAATTATTTAGATAAATTTATTATAAATTTATAATTATTTAAATATATATAATTTTTTATTATTAATTATATAAATACTTATTAAAAAATAAAAATTATTTATTTATAATAATTATAAATATAATATATATACATTCATAGATATATTTATTTATATATATTTATTTATAAATATTTATTTGTAAATATATTTTTAACATTATTAATGGATATATAATCTTATATATGTCCATTTTAAAAATGTGTGAAATTGAATAATTCAAAATGATTGCACTTTAAAAATATTGAAAAAATGGATATATTTTATTAATTAAATATAATTTATTATAAAAATATGGATATATATATTGAAGTGGATGAATACATATAGAAAATAGTAAAACATAGTAAAAATATATATATAAATAAATAATAGAAAATGAAAAAATTAAAAAATAAAATAAATAATAAAAGGCATTAAAAATGAACACCCTAGTTGTAGTATTGAAAAAAAATTGATCGATTAGAAACATAATATATATTAAATGTATCGTGTTATAATGAAATTCTAAAATATACTAAAATTTTAATAAATTACATAAATATTAAGTGTATATGTTTCTATATATTGTGTAAATATATTTGTGTGTGAGTTTTTGTATACAAATTCATTAACACACACACACACACACACACACATATATATACATGAAATAACACATGACATTTGATGTAGGTTATATTGAAAAATCAAACAACATTGAAAATAAATAATAAATTAATATGTTTTTAATTAATATATTATTTATATTATAATTATTAATTTTATATATCTATATTTAATATATAATATATATTAATCTTTATAATCTTTATATATTTATATTAAATTTATTCATTTTTATCAATAATTATTTAATTAAAAAAACATTTCATATTTTTCTTAATTTACTCGTTTTATTTTTATTTGTATGATTTTTTATTTTATTCTGGACCTTTGTTAGCACTGAAAAAGCACCGATAAATGGAAAAATTTGTCAAAATTAAAAACACACTAATAAAAATACCCTTTTATCAGTTTTAAAAAGAAATCACTGATAAAGGTGTCTTTTATCAGCGCTAAAATAAAGCGATGTTAAAGGTTACCATTTATAAGCGCTAAAAAAGAGCTGATAAAGGGCTTCCTTTTTCAGAGCTTATTTTAGCACTCATAAAGATGAACTTTATCAATAAATATTTCTAGCACTGATATATTATAGTGCTACTATAGGCATGTTTTTTTATAGTGATACCTTTCAACATGTAGTTATCAAATCCCTCATCAAAAACAGTGCATGAGATTTTCCTTCATCTCTTTGATTAAAAGGTTTCTGACATAGATCATCATCATAAACCTTCATATTTGGGTATTGGTTGACATGACTCTCATACTCTTTGCATTTGAAACACTAAAGTTTGGGTGGTTCATTATTTTCATCTTTATCTCTATTCACACTATTAGATAACTTGTTCCCATTACTTTGGCAGTCAATTGACCGATAACCTTATCTTCCACACACAAAACATTTACTATTCCCCTTAAGAAAATTTATAACATGTATCTTACCACATTATGTGAATATATGAAATCTCATATTCTCCACTTTAGGGTATTTAGATTATCATTTGAACTTCATCTTTCTTTTCTTGTTAAAACCTTGAGATTGATACATAAATCTAACCTCCATTTCCACCTTGATAGCACATCGAACAAACTCTTCATATCTACTAAATTATCTTATGGATAACTACATTTATATACATATTTTTGATCCATTGAATAATTGATTAACCTTATTTTTAGTTTGGATGATAATACTAGAAGTTTTCTTCACAAGTCGTGTAAAATATGCCTCAAAGGTACCAAAATATCCATCATCCTTTTTATTTATCACAACGAACTCCTTATCCTTATTTGTATGATTAATAAAAGTAATGTACCTATTGAAAAATAAGTTAATAAACTCATCACAATATATGGATTCAATTTCATCTAGTTGCCTCATATTCTTGATAAGAGTCCACTATTGATCATGCTCACCTTCTAAATGGTAGCCAAAAAAAATGTCTTTTTGATGTTCAAAACTCTCAAGAATGAAAAATATATTTTCAGTAGTGTTGATACATTGTACAAAAACTAGTGGATCAAAATACCCATTGAAAAAAAGTGGTTGTTGGCTCTTGAAGGACTCAACAGGATGTTGTTCCCTCCTTTGTTTATTTAGAATTTTAGTATGACTCATAGATTGAGAAAGTTTTGTGAGCATAGAAATGAGAGATTTCATTAAAACTCCCATAATTCAGGGATGATAAGGGTGGAAATCATTTCATTTACCATCCTAATAAATATTAACAAGGTTTCTTTGAGTTTCTTCTATTGACCAAAACCAAAAAGAATAGTTTAAGAAACAAAATCATCGTATGGAACCACATAATAATGAAAATTCACTTATAGGATGCCTAAATTATGAAAAATTATTTTTAATATATGACAACATAGGTTTATAATAGTTCATTCATAAAAATCATCTATTTAAATCTTTCATTATGGTTTATAATTAGTTTGAGAATTTTCAAATCATATCACCCAGGAGTGTCAAACCTAGTGCGCAACAAGCCCTTTTTTGTGTTCTAGGTGGTGATCGAGTCTTTCTCAATGCACCCTATTTTGAGTAATTACACCTAGCTACCTCTATATTAGATCCACATCCACTTTTTAGTATCCAAATAGGTATGTAAATTCTTGGAAACCACTAGCTCTATCCTTTAACAAAATTCCAGGACATTTTATTATACCTTAACTCATCCTTAGATTTATCCTTAAACATGCCCTTAGGAATTTGACTAAAGTTTTCTCATCCTTGTTTCCAATGGTTAATTAAACCTATAATCTAATACTAACTATATCAACCCAATATTATCATACATATATATCACATCATTTTCTATAAATATTTATTTCATTACACTAACACATGCTTGAGAACCGTAATAGTTTAGTTTCTTTGGAAACATAGAAACACAAAAAACTAGTCCATATAAAAACTACATCATCTCCCAATAGGATATTAATAACTATCACTCTTATTATACATAACATACTTAATACATTTATTCATAACTTGGGGAAAGGAAACATAATAAAGGGTGATACCAAATTCTCAGTAAGGGTAAACCAGGGAGATACGTAAGCATAACATGATCATAATGGTATCAGATCATTAACATAAAATTTGAAAAACATACCCTATATATAAAATATCATAATATTGAGACATGGAAAAAATATTTTTAGTTAATAAGACATGAATCATAAGGGAATCAAGGAACATTATCCATGAGATCATAACTATAAAACCCAGAAATTCTAAAATAAGGTAATTATATTTTATAGCATATATGACACTCAACACTAAGAGTTTAAGTGAATATAACACCTTGATAATTTAATATATATTTATATATATATATAATATCTTTAAAAGGATTAATTACATGTAACATTGAGTTTATCTTGTGTTACATGAAAGACTAAGTTATAATGTACAAAAATATACTATTAACATTATTATTTAATATGATATTTATCACCTAGTCCTGAAAGTGAAGGGTATGAATAGGATTAGATAACTTATGATAATATATTTTTTAAAAAAATTTATTATTTTTATATTTATTAGTAATTAAATAAGAATCATTTGAAAGTAAAAGAAATATTTTCTGAAAAACTTTATTTTTTTCTAAAAGACAGTTTAATCAGGCTTTGCATACAAAATTTAGAATTAATTTTTACAATTTATTTCAATATTATCAGATGAAAACATACTATTTTAAATTATAATACCAATATATTGAATTTTTTTGGTTTTTTGAGAAGATTCGTTTTCTAATTAATATTGTAAAATACTAGATTTTAATTAGAAACTGCCTTTTCATTTAAATAATTTATATGGATAAATTATATTATAAATTGTATTTAAAGTATAATTAGATAAATAATATATAAATTAATATAATTTAGTTCATTAGAATCATTTTCATATTGAAATCTCATAAAAAAACCTTGTAAACTTTTAGACATTTTCACTTTATAAACCTGTTTTCTCATCTTATCTGTGAGATTAATTTTAAAATAAACTTTTCTATTTCCATGAATTTAATTTACATAAAAAAGATTACATATTTTGTATCTTATTAATTTATAATGTCTAATAAGGTCAAATTAATTTTTTACTAAAATTAATAGTGAAATCAGAAAAAATTAATTAACATGGTCAAGGTAAAAATAGATTTATCATGGGTTAAACTAAAAATATAAGGGTTAAAATGACTTATTCACTTATATAAAAATTATTTCAAGAGTTATTTCTACCAATAAACCTTTATTTTTAATTATGGTCCATTTGGGGCCCTTTTAACATATTAATAACATGGGATCACTTGATTCTTTTCAAAAATACCAAATGTGTCCTCTCCCCCACTTTTAAAAAGCCACACCCTATCCTCTATTATTCACACCTACACACATAATTGGTTCATCCATGACCTAAATAAATAAATTAAAACATACCTATCCTAATATTAGAATCATTATTTTTGGAATAAATCAAACCTATGAAGGTTTTAGAGCAAACCTAAGAAAGATTCATGTACAAGAGGTAGGGTTCTTCAATGAAAAATTTTATTTTATTTCTTTCCCCACCTATTTAAATTTTTATTAAACCTTGATGGTTTAATTACATAATTTTATTACATATAATGGGATGTTTTTATAATAATGTAATTTTAAATACCCATAATTTCCATCTAAATTTCTTTTTAAATATATGGGAATTTTACGAGTCTTTGGAAATTAACGGCGCGTGATTCTGAGGCCCTGAGTGCCCAGAATGAAGCTCTAAACTTTTGTTCAGGTACATTCAGTAAACGTATGGGTGGGTTTTTATGACATTTGAACCAATGATCTGAATTGGAATATGAGGGCGTTGTTGAACTCACAACGCTGATATTCGCTTGAGGAGATCTTCACCTCAACTGCAGTAGGTCGAGGGTGGAAGTTAGTTTTTCACTTATTCATGAAAGAATAAAATAAAAATAAAATGTTATATAAAGACCCAGAATTTCTAAGTAATTTTTTTAAAAAAATATATGAGAATTTTATGATTATGCAAAAATTGACAGTGCATGATTCCGATTCCCGGAGTTCCCAGAATTAATTTCTAAACTTTCGTTCAGGTACGTTCAGTAAACGTGTAAGCAGGTTTTTATAACTTTTGAACCAGTGCTTGGAATTAAAATTTGAGGGCACCGTTGAACTTGTAGTGCTAGTATTCTCTTAAGGAGACCTTCACCTCGACCGTAATAGGTAGAGGGTGGAAGTTAGTTTTTAACATATTCGGGGAAGAATAAAAATCAATAAAATGGTGTAACATTTAATTTTTATTTTACTTTTGAAACATCCATGTGGATGTTTCATAGGTGGAGACCACCTGGACTAAACCTCCCATGAGAGGTTATGGTGGTGGGGACCACCCGAGGATAAAACCCCTCGAACTCCCTCTTAAGTGTGGGGAAGCCTCTTAAACTTCCCCCGCTTTAATGGTGCCACCCCCCTTTAATTTATTATGCCAACCACTATGTAATTAATTAATCCAATTTGAAATTGTGCCAACAATTAAAATTGGGGAAACACAGTAGTTGGCCATTTTTATTTTGGGGGAAATTATTGGAAAAGGGGAGATCTCTTGGAGGATTTCTTTCTCCAATGAAGAATTTCTTCCATGAAGAACTTCTTCCATGAAGAACGCTCCTCCAATGAAGAATGCTGATGCACGACTTCGACTTCTTCCTCGAGACATCCTCCAATGTAGTAGGTCTTCAATCGATGATCGTCTTTCCCTCCTCATTGATGACAACAAACGAATGACGTAGGGTGGTTGTTTGAAATTATTCCCTTTTTCATTCTTGATGACTATTCATAATTAAAAGAGAGATTATTGTCGCTTGCTACTACTCTAATGTGGAGAGTGCAATCCAAAAAAACATGGCCCATCCTCTCTAAAATTCTTGTGATGATTTTTGGTGTAATTCGCGATGGAGGAGGTTGGCGACCAACCACAAAGGGGCACGAGAACGGCGGCTGGCACCGCTGTCGGCCGCGATGCAGGTGTCGGCGCAACGGCATCGCTCTGCGGTCACCGCCAACTGCGGCCTCCACCGTTCACGGTCCCCGCCACTCACTGCCTCGTCACGCCACCCCACGGACTCACCTCGCCACCCTGCGGCTGTCTGTGCCACCCTGCGGCTATCTGCACCACCTTGTAGCCGTCTGCGCCGCCCCGTAGGCAACGCGGCCCCACGACCTCACCTCCCCGCCATGCGGCCTAGCCTCGCCACCCCACGGCAATTCGCGCCACCCCGCGGCTGTCCACACTGCCCCGCGACCTTTCCACACTATGACTATCTGTACCACCCCACGACATCGCTCTGCCCACGCGGCCTTCGCACTGCCCCCGTGACCTCACCGCCCCACGCCTGTCTGCGCTGCCCCACGACATCGTGCTCTCCATGTGGCCCTCATGGCATTCACGCAACCCCTGTGGCCTTGCGCTACCCTTTCAGCTCCCGCGGCATCGTGCTGCCCTCTGCAGCCCCTCACGGCCCTCGCGGCCTGCCGGACCGCCCAGTTGGTCGGGCCTCCCAGCGCAGGTCGAGCCGGACCTAGCGGTCGAGGTCGCCCAGTGGGCCAGGCCAAATCCAATGGGTCGGGCTGCCCTGCGGGCGAGGCCAGACCTAGTGGGTCGAGCCAGTGGGTCTGGCGGGGTCAAACCAAACTGGGTCAGCCCAGGCTAGGTCGAGCCGGCCCCGGACCCCCTACGACCCATTTACCATCTTTTGGTCATAACTTTGGCACCAGGTGTCTGTTTGACGAAGCATCAGCAGTGCTAGAAACCTTGGTGTGATATGGTTCTTTTCACCATACCCCACTGAAGATTAGGATTAAGATGGGGTATGGTCGGGTTGGATCGATCATTAATCAAACCGGGCCCCTAGGACTAAAAGGCTAATAACTCACAGATCGGGTGTCCGATTGACGCACCGTCTATTGCGTTGAGACCCCTATGATGTGGAAGTCCTTTGGGATACTTCTTTCTGGTACTTCATGGAAGTTGGAGTATCGACCAGTGGATTGTGGAGCGGACCCTCCCGGAGACAAGAGAACGTAGTGCGGGAACGCAGTAGCTGGCTGTGACATGAAGAATGAAGAGGGATCCTATGTGGGTCAGCACCGAGCGATCTTGTGTGGGTCAGCACCCAGCGATCCTGTGTGGGTCAGCATGAAGCAATCCTGTGTAGGTCAGCACCCAACTATCCTTTGTGGGTCAGCACTGAGCGATCATGTGTGGGTCAGCACCAAGTGATCTTGTCTGGGTCAGCACTTAGGGATCCTTCATGGGTCTTCCTCTTAACAGAGTAAGATGATTCAGTAGTTACATCTAATCATCTCAACTATTGTACTTTAGTTATACCTGGTTTTATCTGAGTTCGTACCTATTTGGAACTTTCCTTCATGGTAATACCTTGGTGGTATTCTTCAGTGTGGTGTACCTGTGTGGTAATTTCCTTTGTGGTTTTCCTTCTTTTGTGGAATAGTTGAGCTTTGGGATTTTGGGTTGGACCATGTGTTTTTTCATGGTTGAGATGGGTATACATGATAACTTAGGTATATGTATGGTCATATACCTAAGTAGTTTTATCAGTTTATTTCATGCCTTTTGGTTTATCCTTGGTGTATTTTGTGAGACCTTGAGGGTCTCGAGGTCCCTAGGGAGTATCATTATACTCACCCCTGCACGGGCTATGAACGCACCTCATTGTGTTTGGTGCAGACGACAGACATCACTGACTAAGGACGAGAATACCAGGATTGGAGGTAGCTCGGAGTGGACATTAGACGAGGTGAACTGCAAAGACAGTCATTCGTGAGCTGTACCTACCCTTCAGGTAGGACTCGTGGTGGACGATCCAAGAGCTGGTTTTCACCTATCAGTCATCTTGTACTTTCAGTTTCTTGTACTTTCCAGTCGATCTTGTATTATGGCCCCTTTTTACTTACTACACTCACTCTGTTTACTATTCAGTTTACTTGAGTTTGTATCTTGTTGTATGCTTGGTTGTGTGTGATTATAGGTTATAAAGGAAATGTCTTCCTAGTTTAGGGAATACACCTTTGGTTCTAGTTTCCAGCCCCTAGCCTATGGAAGGTGGGAATGGGGTTGTCACGGCACGGGCCCCAGGGGATGGGTCGTGAAAAATTGGTATCAAAAGAGTCGGTTCTACTGTAGAACATAGGACTCTAATCTTTTAAACAGAAATAGTGTTAAGTGTAGTGAGTGTGGTTATCAGTTTAGGAAATCCAATGTTGGTGCGGCGGCTAATGTATCCATACACCAGGACCCTGACTTCTGATTTCTAACTCAATGCACGAAAACACTGATTGCATGTGTGTTTTTAAGAGTCTTATTTGTGAACTATTTGAGTCAGCTCACCAGGTATAACTTATTGACTGTGGGACACCATTTTATTTTCAAGATGCCTCCATGAAGATAGCCAGCTAGGGTTCCAAGAATTGTATACACTGATAGCCCACCGAACGATGAGGCCTCGATGTAGGGTCGTCTTCCATTAGAGGCACCAGCAGAGGCACCAGCAGTACCATTACCCGTTGGGCCACCGATGCCACCATCCCCAGCAGTAGATATTTCATGTCGCTTGAGTGTGTTGCACGATTTATAGTTCCAGATTCCACCCAAGTTCAGGGGAGAGATGGACCCACAGGCATCTGAGGATTGGTTGGAGTTTGTAGTGAGAGTCTTCCAACTGATAGGGACACCAGGTGTTCTCATGGTGATCCTTACTGCTAGTCTCCTACACGCAGCAGCATACAGATGGTGGAGCTTGATGATCCAAGTTCACGATGAGGTGATGCTTCTCTGGGCAGACTTCGAGAGCCTATTTCAGGCAGAGTTTGTTCCAGGGACTCTTCGCACATCGTAAATATAGGAGCTTCTTCATCTGCAATAGGTCAGTATGATTGTGGCTTAGTACTCAGTGAGATTCATTGACCTCCCACGCTACTCCACTAATATGGTGTGGGACCCATTCTTAAGGGACTAGACCTTCGAGTAGGGACTCAGGTGAGAGATTACATCTTCGATGATCTCACTCACCATCCCGAAGTAGGTGGGTGTGTTAGAGAGAGCCCTTTTAGTAAAGTGTTTACTTGCTGAGTAGCCACCAGTAGTTAGACCCACCACTAGTCATCATGTAGCAGAGTCTTCTGCAGCTGGCAGTAGACAGATTTTGAAGAGGTCCAAGAGGACCAAACCTATAGGTGGAAGACCGCAAGATTTATGGTTGGTTGTACGGGGAACCCGAGGCAGATCCATTCATACCAGGAGTGGGTAGTGTTACGCATGTGGCGGACAGGGTCACATGGCTCATGACTATCCAACTCGCCTTAAGGATGATCATCAAACGGTCGAGGGACCGCCCAGGCAAAGATAGAGGTTTGATAGAGGTGGTCCACAGGGAGTAGGATAACATGGTAGAGGAGGTGGTCATGTAGCTAGCGGTGGGCAATGATTCGAGGTGTTACTGCCACCACCACCAGAAGGTCCACCCCGACAGCTGGGAGTAGGTGGACAGGGGCGAGCTCAGCTCCAGGTAGTTGAGGCCTACAATCACGAGGCTTCAGACAAGATACGAGGTATGATCTGTGTCTACTCCACCTTAGTTGAAGTACTTATATACATTGGTTCCAGTTATTCTATTATTTCCACTACCCTCGTTCAAAGATCGCAGATTCTGATGGAGCCATTGGATCAATCCTTACGGCTAGAGACTCTTATGGGAGAAGATTCAGTGATTATGCACTGGTGCCGGTAGTGTGATATTTCTTTTGGAGGCGAGAGCTTCGGCTGGGATCTTTTAGTAGTGGCGTCGAGGCCTTACGACGTCATATTGGGTATGGATTGGTTATCTACATTCCATTCTCAGATTGACTGTATTAGGCACAAAGTGCAGTGTGTCCGCACAGATGGGACCAAGTTTACCTTCACCGGTGAGAAGGCAGCCTTTGCAGCATATGATGGACTTACTCGGAGGAGAGTGTAGTCGATCACTCATCAGTTGGCTAGCCTTACCCTCAGAGCAGTTGATGTATAGAGTCCGAGTTATCCTGTAGTGGTGGACTAGTACGCGGATGTCTTCCCTAATGATTTTATGGGTATACCTCCCCACAGAGAGGTGGACTTTTACATTGACATGTACCCCGGGACGACACCGATATCTACACCAGCATATCGGATGGCTCCCAAGGAGCATTGTGAGGTGCGGGTACAGCTAGAGGACTAGTAGGGGAAGGGGTTCATTTGTCCTAGTGTATCTCCTTTGGTAGCCCTAATTTTGTTCACCAAGAAGGTGGATGGGAGCTTGAGGCTTTTTGTTGACTATCAGTGCCTTAATCATATGATCGTGAAGAACAAGTACCCACTTCCGAGGAATTATGACCTCTATGATTTGCTGAAGGGCGAATGGTGGTTCTCGAAGATGGACCTCTGATAAAGCTATCACCAGCTCATAGTACAGGATGAGGATGTAAAAAATATGGCTTTTAGATGTTGGTACTATAATGTCCTGATTTCAGAAGCCACCCAGAGGCACCCCGTACCCGGTTGGTCACATGGCCTCAAGCGCATTTCCCCAAATTCCAGAGGCTTCCGACTAGCATCGAGGGCCTTGGGTGTGATAGTGGGGAAACTATGCCCTCATTGGTAGAGTACACAACAGAAGAAAAATAAACATGAAATAGCGGAAGTAGTAATAGCCAACAATATAACAGTGGAAGACTAAATCAACAACTAGAGAACATATGTATATATATGAAATGATGCATTATACATAACTAGGAAAGCAACCAAACAAGTCATAATGCTGGAAAACACTATAGTACCAAAATAAGTACAAAATAAAAGTAAATAGCTCCTCAGCATCGCAAGCCCAAGCTTGGTCCCATGCTCTCTTGCTCCTAGAAATCAAGTTCCAGAAGTCAAAGGGCGCTTTCCATTGTCTATACCTGCAACAACATAGTCTTCTTGGGCCCAAAAGCATGGCCCAAAAAGGGTGTGATATAAAATCCCAGTAGGCATTCACCCTAAGATCTATGCCTAACAGTCAGTGAGTATATGGCAGGTAAAAGTAAAATAGGCAGTAAACAGCAACAGCAAGCATTATGCAGTAAACAATAAGTAGTAAAGCAGGATGATACATAGCAGCAATCAATCCACAACAAATCAACATCAGTGAAACAAATAGCTAAAAAGCTGGAAACCCTATTTAATGTACTCACAGCCATCCCCTCTGGTCTTATCCAAGAAGTACCACAACCCTCTGGGCAGTGCACTCAGCCTAACCCCTCTGGCTTGGTCATACGAATTTATGAGACTCTCTAGGGAAGCTCACTCAGTCAATTCCCCTTATAGTCTAGGGTAGTCAGGGACTCTCTTGAGGAATATCACGCATTATTACCCTCTTATCCCCAAGGTCTAGAGACTATCTTAGGAAGCTATCTTGGTCAATTCCTCCTATAGCCTCAGGTATACCATAGACTCTCTCAGGAAGATCACTCGGTCAATTCCTCCTCTAGCCTGGGAAGTTTCTTAAAGAGATTCAAACAAGTTAAGACTCTCTGAGGAAGCTCACTCGGTCTTCACTCCTGTAGTCTATAAAATCCAAGACTCTCTGGGAGCTCACTTGGTCCATCCCCTCTGTAGTCTGTAATATCTAAGACTCTCTAGGAAGCTCACTCAGTCTATCCCTTATATTCTATAGCACCAGGTTCTCTCAGCCCCATGCCATTCAGTGCATAATAATTCTATAAGGCCAAAGTGCATTTATAGAGCTACTTGGCTAACCAAAGTACACCTATAGAGCTACTTATCTAAACAGTCTACAAGGCAAGAAGCATGTCATGAGTTTCACTTCAACCTATAACCGTGAGGCATGAAAACAGGTGTAGCAGCCAAAGGCAAATGAGACCCAAAGGTCGTAAACAAAACAAAGAAAGGGTAAAAACATCCAAGCACAAAGAAATTATCCTCTAACATGGTCAAATTACTTCTACACAATCATACAAGCAAGGAAGGAAAACAATGAAGGCAAAAAGGGGTAACACACAATACCCCATTCACGGGTATCGGTGGAAATTCGCACATAAACTCATAGACTTTGAACGGTAAGGAACAAACCACCTACCTTGATCCTAGGAGATCGATATACGTGAAACATGATGGCTGATTCTCTCTATAATTTCATAGATCTAAGAAAACGCCCAAAATGTTCAACCTAATATAACTTGAGAAGGAGGAAGAATTGAAAAACAAGGCTCAAGCATAAGGAAGAACTCACCACTTCACTTCCAACGCAATCGACAGAGCTCGAATCGGAGAAAAAATGGAGGCTCGGGAATCCAGATAAGTTTCACGGTCGTACGGCGTCTCTCAATCGAACCAAACCTAGAAGAAGACGATTATGATGATGAGGCACGACCCCCATCTGTTTAGTGAAAAAAAGTACACGGTGTGTATTTTTAAAGTACATGGCGTGTTCTTCAAAAATTTACAGAAACTCTAAAAAAAATTCAAACACTCCACAAAAGGAAATTCATACCTGAAACGAAGATCCAGGTTCATACAAACTTCCCCCCTTAAAGAAATTCATCCCCAAATTTCCCTAGATGGGCGTAGAAGAAGAAACCTCGAACAGCTCTGGCCACTGCGATCGAATCTTGGCCTCCCTCTCCTAAGTCTCATCCTGTACTCGCCCATGCTGCCATAGCACTCATACAAGAGGAACAGACCGGCCTTGGAGAACCTTTGTACTACGATTGACAATCTGGATAGGATGCCCTTCAAGCGACGCATCCTCTTCGAGCTCAACCTCCTCATGCTAAAAGACATGAGACAGGTCTGAAAAGTAACGTCGGAGCTGAGAGATGTGGAAGACGCCGTGCATAGCTCTGTACCTCTAAGGTAGTTTCAAAAGAGAGGCAACCGGCCCAACTCTCTCCAATACCTCAAACGGCCCGACGTACCACGGTGAAAGCTTACCCTGTCTTTGAATCCTCTTGTGTCCCAACCTCAGTGCGACACGCAAGAAAACCTGATCTCTGACCTCAAAATCCAGAGGTCATCTCCACTAATTAGCATAAGACTTCTATCAAGACTGTGATGTAGCCATCCTCTTATGAATCAACTATATCTGCTCTGAGGTCTCCTAAACAAGATGAGGTCCTAGAAAAGCTGCCTCTCCTGCCTCCAGCCAGCATAAGGTTGATCGGCATGACCTACCGTAGAGAGCCTCGTATGGTGTCATATGAATGGTTGCCTAAAAACTGTTGTTGTAGGAGAACTCCACAAGAGGTATATGCTTCTCCCAAAAACCACTGAAGTCTAGAATGTAAGCTCAGAGCATATCCTCAAGCACCTGGATTGTGCGCTCGGACTGGCCATCAGTCTGGGGATGGTATGATGTACTCAAAAGTACCTGTGTACCCAAGGATTTCTGATGTCCCTACCAGAACTAAGAGGTAAAGTACACACCCCTTTCTGAAACAATTGAGTGTGGAACTCCATGTAGACGTACAATCTCTCGGATGTACAGTCATCCCAGATCATCAACACTAAAGGTTTCCTTGATTGGAAAGAAGTGTGCTACCTTCATAAGCCTATCGATGACGACCCAAACAATATCACTTCCCCGATGTGACCTCGGTAACCCGTTCATAAAGTCCATCATGAAATCATTTCACTTACACTCCGAAATGGGTAACTACTGTAAAATCCCTACTGGTCACTGATGCTCTGCTTTCACCTACTGACAAGTAGAACATTTCATGAAAAATCCTGCAACATCTCTCTTCATACCTGACCACCAGTACTGGCGATGAAGATCTCGATATATCTTGGCGACGCCAGGATGAACTGCCCAAACTGAGGAATGAAAATCCCGAATCAGCTCCTTGCGTATGTTTGTTGGCACCCATACGCGTCCTTGGAAATGAAAGATCTCATCCTTGCCCACTGCCCATCCAGGAAGAGGGTTTCCTCCTAACACACTCTCCCACAGGACCAAGGCCTCTGAATCTGATAGCTTCCTCATCCGCACCCGATCAAGAAGTGTAGAGGTAATAGCTACAGAAGATAGGACAGTCTGTCCCTGCCTACCGTGAACTTCTAAGTGCATCTCAGAGAATAGCGCCATAAGCTGCCACTCACTGCTGGCCTCTTGAACTGCCTAAATTTGAGTTCTCCTACTCAAAGAATCCGCCACTACATTGCCCTTTCCCGGCATATAGGCGAGCTTGAAATCAGAGGACTAAAGATACTCAACCCACCTGAATTTTCTGAGATTCAGATCATGCTGAGTGAAGATATACATGAGACTCTTGCGGTCGATGAAAACCAAAAAGTTCTCTCCCATAAGGTAGTGTCTCCAACAACGTAAGGCATGAACAACTGCTTCCAACTCCAGATTGTGTGTAGGGTAATTCCTATCATGTGGCCTTAACTGCCAAGACCCATACGCAATGACTCCATCTCCCTACATGAGCACAGATCCCAGCCCGATACCTGAAGCATCACAGTAAACTGTGTAGCCCTTGCCCGGCTCTTGTAAGACTAGTATCGGTGCTGACGTCAACCTCCCCTTCAACTCTTTAAAGGCTGACTCAAAAGAATCTAACCATAAAAACTTCACCCCTTTCTTGGTCAGACATTTCAATGGTGCTTCTAGGCACGAGAAGTCCTGAATGAAGCGTTTGTAGTATCCAGCCAGCCCTATAAAACTTCGTACCTCAAAGACGTTCTCCGGCTACTCCCAGGATACTACATCTCTCACTTTCTATGGGTCTACTGAAACTCCTGTCTCTAAGATGACATGACCCAAGAAGTGAATCTGATCCATCCAAAAGTGGCACTTCGAGAGTTTAGCATATAGCTGATGCTCTCTCAGTGTACTCAGAATGATCTTAAGATGTGTGGTATGGTCGTATCGAGTGTGAGAGTACACCAAGATATCATCCATGAAGACCATGAAAAACGTTTCCAAGTACGGATGGAACACTCGGTTCATTAGTGCCATGCAAACTTTAGGCACATTCATGAGACCGAACGGCGTGACTGTATACTCAAAAAGACCATACCTACTCCAGAAAGCTGTCAGAGGTATATCTGATGGTCTAATGTGCAACTGATGATAACCGGACCTCAAGTCGATCTTTGAGAACACTCGGGCTCCTCGAAGCTGATCAAAGAAGTCATAGATCCTCGTCAAGGGATATTGGTTTTTGATCGTCAACTGGTTCAGCTTTTGATAATCCACACAAAGCTGAAGGGTACCGTCTTCCTTCTTCGCAAACAGGACAGGAGAACCCCAAGGAGAGGTACTGGGTCAAATGAAACCCTTTGCCTACAACTCCTCCATCTGCTTCTTAAGCTCCTGCAACTCAAGTGTAGCCATCCTATAAGGAGGAATGGACATGGGTGCCGCTCCTGGCACGAGCTCAATCGAGAAGTATACCACACACTCTGGAGGTAAACCTGAGAAGTCTTCTAGAAAGACATCCCTGAAACAATCCACCATTGGAGGAAAGTCTAACTGTGATGTCCCCTGGTCATCCAGATAAAGACTAGAAATCTGGGCTGTAACTTCCCCTAGCCCATGATGCTCTAGTCCAGCTCTACCTACCTAGACATCCCACTCGCCACTATGAAGGAAATATCCTCCCTCTGGTGATATGAAACTCAGCCTACGGTGATAGCAATCAACGACTTCCTAGAAGTGAACCAACCAGTCTATCCTGAGAATGATTTCATAGCCCATCATATCTAGGACATAGAGGTCCCATAAGAAATGACACCCCACAACCTTAAGAGGGAACTCTATGCACTATCGTACGCTAGATGTCCTCTTTCCCAACGGCATGTCAAGAGTCAAAAAGTTGGAGGATGAAAAGATACAGAGCCCAAGGCTCTCCAAAACCTCAATAGAGATAAATCTATGAGAAGAACCAGTAACAAAAAGAGATGAAGATAAAACTGAGGCTACTAGGATCGTACCTAGAACTGTAGAAGGGTTGGGATCCTGCTCCTGATAGGTTTGCTCCACTATGAAAGACTGGCCTGCACCACGGCCCCGTGCCACTGGCTGACCGCTCTGAGCTGATCCACTTTGCTATCGCTGATGACGTGGTGACTGACCACCATGGCCGCAACCTCCACCTCGACCTGAACGGCTGGAAGAACTCCAGTTCCCAGACTGGTGGAAAACTGGAAAAGCATCTCCAGAACCTGGGGTCATAGAGGAACCTCTACCACCAGCTGAAGGTGATAATATATGGCAGAAGTGCTGAAGATGGAATGTCTTGCCGCAAGATCGGCACTCCATCGGATCTCTATGGCACTGAGGCCTAGTATGCCCACTCCTACCGCACTGGTGGCATACAACCTGGCTACCAGAAGACACATCTCGCAAATCCTGATCTCCTCTAGAAGACTCTCTATGATGCTTCCTATTTTCCGTAGGAGGAACACCAACTTTGGATGATGAATCGCCCTAACTCACTGCTTTAGAATCCCTCAGATTGTGTTTAGTAATCAGCGCCTGGTTGATGATGGAGGATATCAAAGTAAACTGGAAGATATTCACCTGGGAATAGATCTCCTGCCTGAGACCGTCCTCAAACTTCCTAGCAAGGAACAACTCATCACTTGCTGGAATCAGTGTGAAATGTTGTAGCTCAGTGAAATGAGATGAGTACTCCATAACAGAAAGATTACCCTTCTGCAGACTCATAAACTCCCGGGCTCGATCGTCCCTCAGGGTCTCTGGATAGATGTAGTCATAGAAGGTGCATCGAAACTCATCCCAAGACATATCCTGCTGACGCCCGGACCGTGAGATCACCTCTCACCACCTCTTGGCGGTGTCTCGAAGCATATAATTAGCCATCTTGACCCTTTTATCCAGAGGGATCTATAGGTACTCAAAGATGGTCAGTGTGGAATCTATCCATGACTCTACAGCCTGGGGCCCTCCATCCCCTGAAAAGGTTGGAGGATGATGCTGTAGGAAAACCTACGTCAACTTAGCCATTGACAGGGCAGGAGGAGGCACTCCTGGGATGGTCTGCATCATCCTCAGGAATTCCTCCCTGAACTGCACCTCGACACCTGCAACAGGTATAATTGCTGGTTCCAAGGCTGGCATAGAAGGAGGATCTACAAGAGGTCCCTGGTCAGCCACATCTGGTTGTCTGGTCACCATTTGGAAACTCACGCATGACTGGAGGACGTCTCGGAGGCATATCATTGAAAGATCAAAAGCACACCTTAGATCAGGAAGAACAAAGATTGAAAACATAGGATTAAAAAATGGGAACATGGTAAGAAACTATCAAGTTTTACAAAACACGACTACATGGCGTGTATAAAAACTACACGGCGTGTCTACTTAAGCCTTTAACATGGGTGTGTACCCCTGCCCGACAGGTCGTGTAACAACCCAAACTACATGGTGTGTTGTTCCCAAGCACGGCATGTACTTGAACTCTAAACCCCTGTCTGAGTCTCCTTACATGGCTAACCCACACGGTTCAAACTAAACCCAGAATACACGGCGTGTTCCCTAGGGACACGGCATGTACTGAACACTGCATCGGCAGCCCATGTTGTTAGTTACATGGTCATCTACATGGATAGACCTTACACAGTGTGTTCCAAACAAACACGACGTGTATAGGAGAAGGTGAAACTGTGTCGTGTTGTTCGTAACACGTCTGGGTACCTGGGAAAGACTATACGGTGTGTTCCGAAAGCAACATGGCGTGTCTTAGAGAAGGTCACGCTGACCCGTGTTGTTCATGACACGGCTGGATACCTGGACATAACTACATGGCGTGTTCCTTTACAACACGGTGTGTTCTAGTAGAGTTTCCCCAACCCGTGTTGTTAGTGACACGGTCGGGTACAAGTCTCTACACTACACAGCATGTACATACCGTACACGGCGTGTTCCTGAAGTTATTTTCACAACACCGTGTTCCTACACACACAGTCAGTAACCCGGCCTAAAAACTACACGGCGTGTAACCAGAAATTACACGCCGTGTATTCTGGGTTTTTCTGAGCAGTAGCTCAGAAACTGCACAGAATCCCAAAAACACGGAAAACAAAGCAAAGGGGTGACAAATTCCAATCCATAAAGGCCCATACTCCCCAAGAATCAAAGCTTGGAATCCCCTACAATCATGTACAAGAGAAAACAGGATCATGATCCACCAATTTCTGATCAAGAGGGCCCATAACACCTCAAGAATCAAAACTTGGTGTTCATTAAAACAAAGTACAATACGAAAATCCTCTAACAAGGCAGCAGAGATTCTATCAAGAATCTATCACAATAGCATGCATAATCTACACAAATTCTATCACAACAACATGCAATCGCTAATGCACCCTAAATAGAATGGCAAGAATGCATGGCATGTGATTTCTACAAGCGTATGTATGATTCAAGAGATGGAATACCCTCATCTCATCGAGTTGCGATAGAAATAGAACCTTAATATCAAAACAATAACAGTATAAAGCATGTGAATCACTCTAGTTGAAATCGTATCAACCATAACATCTCAAGACTAGAAAACTGCAATAAACGAGGTAGTATGGATTTTCCCTGTACATGGGTTAGCTACTCCAAGGCACAGCTTATTACCAAGTACCGAATTTTTCTTATCCCTATCTAAGTCTCCAAATAGTAATGCAAGAGAAAATAATTCCTATGATACCACTTTGTAACATCCCGGTTCTGGATGCCACTCAAAGGCGCCCCGTACCTAGTTGGTCACATGGCCTTAAGAACATTTCCCCAAATTCCATAGGCTACTGACTAGCAGCGAGGGCCTTGGGTGTGATAGTGGGGAAACAATGCCCTCATTGGCAGAGTACACAGCAGAAGAAAAATAAGCATGCAATAGAGAAAGTAGTAATAACCAACAATATAACAGCGGGAGACTAAAACACCAACTGGAGAACATATATATATATATGAAATGATGCATGATACATAACTAGGAAAGAATCCAAACAAGTCACAATGCTGGAAAACACTACAGTACCAAAACAAGTACAAAATAAAAGTAAATAGCTCCTCATCATCGCAAACCAAAGCTTGGTCCCATGCTCTCCTGCTCCAAGCAATCAAGTTCCAGAATTCGAAGGGCTCTTTCCATTTTCTATACCTGCAACAACATAGTCTGCTTGGGCCCAAAAGCATGGACCAAATAGGGTGTGGGATAAAATCCTAGTAGGCATTCACCCGAAGATATGTGCCTAATAGTCAGTGAGTATATGGCAGGTAAAAGTACAATAAGCAGTAAACAACAATAGCAAGTAGTAGGCAGTAAATAGTAAGCAGTAAAACAGGATGATACATAGCTCCAATCAATCCACAACAAATCAACAGCAGAGAAAAATATAGCTAAAAAACTAGAAACCCTCTGTAAAGTACTCACAGCCATCCCGTCTAGTCCTATCCATGAAGTACCACAACCCTCTGGGTAGAGCAATAAGCCTAACCCCTCTGTCTTGGTCATACGAATCTATGAGAATCTATGTGGAAGCTCACTCGGTCAATTCCCCTTATAGTCTAGGGTATTCAGGGACTCTCTTGAGGAAGATCATGTGGTATAACCCTCTTAGAACCAAGTTATAGAGACTCTCTGAGGAATCTATCTCGGTCAATTCCTTCTATAGCCTTAGGTATACCACAGACTCTCTGAGGAAGCTCACTAAGTCAATTCCTCCTCTATCTTGGGATGGTTCTTAAAGAGATTCAAACAAGGTAAGACTCTCTGAGGAAGTACACTCGGTCTAACCTCCTGTAGTATATAAAATCCAAGACTCTCTGAGGAAGTACACTTGGTCTAACCTCTTGTAGTATATAAAATCAAAGACTCTCTGGGAGCTCACTCGGTCCATCCCCTCTATAGTCTGTAATATCTAAGACTCTCTGGGAATCTCACTCGGTCTATCCCTTATAGTCTATAGCACCAGGTTCTCTCAGCCCCGTGCCAGTCAATGCATAATAATCCTATAAGGCCAAAGTACACCTATAGATCTACTTGGCTAACCAAAGTACACATATAGAGCTACTTATCTAAACAGTCTACAAGGCAATAAGAAAGTCATGAGTTTCACTTTAACCTATAACCACAAGGCATGAAAACAGGTGTAGCAGCCAAAGGAAAACGAGACCCAAAGGTCATAAACAGAACAAAGAAAAGGAAAAAACAACCAATCAAAAAAAAATTATCCTCTAAAATGGTCAAATTACTTCTACACAATCATAAAAGAAAGGTAGGAAACCAACGAAGGAAAAAAGGGGTAACACGCAATACCCTGTTCATGGATATCGGTGGAAATTCGCACATAAACTTAGAGACTTTGAACGGTAAGGCACAAACCACCTACCTCGATCCTAGGAGATCAATATACTTGAACCACGATGGATGGTTCTCCCAATAATGTCGTAGATCTGAGAAAATTTACAAAACTTTCAACCTTAGATAACTTGAGAAGGAGGAAGAATTGAAAAACAGGGCTCAAGCAGAAGGAAGAAATCACCGTTGCGCTTCCAACGAAATCGATAGAGCTCGAATCGTAGAATGGATGGAGGCTCGGGAATCTGAAGAAGTTTCGTGGTCGTACTACATCTCTCGGTAGAACTAGACCAAGAAGAAGATGATTATGACGATGAGGCGTGACCCCGGTCTATTTTGTGAAAAAAAGAAAAGTACATGATGTGTATTTTTAAAGTACACGACGTGTACTTCAAAAATTTCCAGAAACTCCAAAAAAATCTCAAAAACTCCAGAAAAGGAAAGAAATACCTAAAATGAAGATCTGGGTTCTTACAGGTATAGCCACTACGAGTTCTTGGTTATTCCATTCGGCGTAACCAACGCTCCAGTAGTGTTCATGCGACTCATGAATAGGATATTTCAGATATACCTTGATCTCTTTGTGGTGTTCTTCATTGATGACATTCTTATCTACTTGACTACTGAGGAGGATCTTGCCTATCAATTGTAGGTAGTACTGGACACCCTCTGAGATCACCAACTTTATGGTAAGCTCTCGAAGTGCCAGTTCTGGATTCGAGAGATTCACTTTTAGCACATGTCATATCAGAGGCTAGAGTTGCAGTAGATTCAGGGAAAATTGAGGTGGTACTTGCTTGGGATCCACCTAGGAGTGTGACAGAGGTACAAAGTTTCCTGGATTTGGCTTTATACTACTAGATGTTTGTGCCAGATTTCCCCAGAGTTGCAGCCCCTCTATCAGCATTGAAGAAGAATGGGCAACCCTTCGTGTGGTCAGAGAGTTGCCAGCGGAGTTTTCAGGAGCTGAGGCAAAGGCTGACTAGTGCCCCCATCTTGAGGCTACCAGAGGTGGGCGTAGGGTATGTAGTCTATTGCGATGCATCAGGGACTAGACTCGGATGTGTCCTGATGTAGGAGAGAGTAGTTATTGAATATGGTTCTCAACAGCTGAGGCAACATGATTATAACTACACTACCCATGACCTGAAGTTAGCAGCAGTGGTATTCGCCTTGAATATGTAGAGATATTACTTGATGGGCGAGCGTTTTACAATCTACTCGGATCACAAGAGTATCAGGTATATCTTCTCTCAGAATGACTTGAACCTGAGGTAGCGACGCAGGATTGAGTTCCTACAGGATTATGACTACAAGATAGTCTATACTCTAAGGAAGGGGAACATTTTAGCAGATACACTCAGTAGGAGTTCAGGTATACAGCTGCTAGGAGAGGTGACTGAGAAGCTGGTCACTTTGCAGATATCCTTTGTGGAAAGAGATGGAGAAACTTTTCATCAGTATCTTATAGTCAATACCCCACTTCTTTAGCGAGTTAGGGAGGCATATCATGGGGATGATAATTGAGAGATGTGATGTGATCAGATATCCATAGAACATGCACCTGATTGATTTTCTGAAGGTGGGGTGCACGTCATCCTCTTTAGAGGATGTACCATGGTACCAGTGTCACTTCAGAATTAAGTGTTGAGAGATTTACACACATCCTCTCTATAGGTATATCTATAAGTGTCAAAGATGTACCAGGATCTCCAATGACAGCACTGGTGGCTGGGAATGGAGAAAGAAGTTACAGAGTTTGTCTCTCGGTTCCTCACTTGTCAGCAAGTGAAGGCAGAGCATCAGGTACTAGTAGGCTTGGTTTGGCCTTTGAAGGTCCCAGAGTAGAAGTGGGATGGAATATCCATGTACTTAGTGACAATAAATCCACATACATACATGGGACATGACTAGATTTGGGTGATCGTCGACCGACTCACCAAGTCGGCCCACTTCCTACTGATCAGAGAGCAGGGATTAGTAGAGAGTTTGGGACGCCTCTATGTGCAAGAGATTGCGTGGCTACATGGAGTTCCCTTGATGATTGTCTCTAATCATGAATCACGTTTTACTTTCTGGCTATGGAAGGGGTTGCAGGAGGCTCTTGGGATGCAACTTCATTTGGGAACCGCCTTCCATCCTTAGAAGGATGGCCAAACTGAGCAGATCATTCAGACCCTTAAGGGCATGTTGCATGCTTTCATCCTCAACTTCGGTTGAAGCTGGGAGGATAACTTTCCTTTAGTGTATTTTTCATAAAACAATAGCTATCACTCCAACATTGGGATGGCACCTTTTTAGGTGTTGTACGAGTGACCTTGCAGATCACCTTTGTTCTGGACTGACCCAGGGGAGTCAGCACTAGTGGGACCAGATATGGTACGGGCAATCATTAAGAAAGTGAAAATCATCCAAGAGCAGATGAAGACTGCACATAGTAGGCAGAAGTCTTATGCGGATAGAATACAAAGACCTCTAGAGTTCGATGATGGTGACCACGTCTTTGTACGGGTCTCACCACGACGAGGTTTGCAGAGATTTGTCTGAGGCGGTAAGTTATCTTTGAGGTTTATCAGACCTTTTAAGGTCCTCAGCAGAGTTGGAATGATGACATATTTCTTAGCTCTTCCAAATCAGTTGCACTAGGTGCACACCGTCTTCCATGCATCTCAGCTGAGGAGATACATGCACGACCCTTCCCATGTCATCGACCACGGCGAGCTGGACATCGAAGACGAGGTGACTTTTATGGAGGTTCCAGTGAAGATTGGGGATCGACTGGAGCGGGTTCTTCACAGGTGGTCAATACCTCTGGTTCCCATTCGCTGGCAGCATGGGAACCTCCAGGAGAGCACATGGGAGTGGGAGGCTTAGATTCATTCTTAGTACCCCCACTTTTTTTTACAAGTTTTTAATTATAGCTTACTGGGAAATAAATCCCTGAGGTGGGGAGAATATAAAGACCCATAATTTCTATGTAATTTTTCTTTAAATATATGGGAATTTTAGGAGTCCCTGAAAATTGACGGTGCATGATTCTGAGGCCCGGAGTGCCAGGAATGAATTTCTAAACTTTTGTTCAGGTACGTTTAGTAAACATACGAGCGGGTTTTTCTAACTTTCGAACTAGTGCTCAAAATTGAAGTCTGATGGCACCGTTGAACTCATAGTGCTAGTATTCGGTTAAGGAGACCTTCACCTTGACTACAGTAGGTTGAGGGTGGAAGTTAGTCTTTCACTTATTCGTGAATGGATAAAATGAAATAAAATGGTGTAACATTTAATTTTTATTTTTCTTTTGAAACTTCAATGTGGATGTTTCATAGGTGGGGACCACCTGAACTAAACCTCCCATGATAGGTTATAGTGGTGAGGACCACCTAAACTAACCTCCCATGAGATGTTATGGTGGTGGAGATCACCCGAGGCTAAAACCCCTTAAACGCCCTCGTAAGTGAGGGGAAGCCTCTTAAACTTCCCCCGCTTTAATGGTTCCACCCCCTTTAATTTATTATGCTAACCACTATGTAAGTAATTAATCCAGTTTAAAATTGATCCAAAAATTAGAATTGGGTTAACACAATAGTTCACTATTTTGATTTTTGGGGAAAGTATTGGAAAAGGGTAGAGCTCTTGGAGGATTGCTTTCTCCAAAGAGGAACTTCTTCCAGGAAGAACTTCTTCCACAGAGAACTTCTTCCCTGAAAAATTCTCCTCTAACAAAGAACACTGATGCACAACTTCGACTTCTTCCTTAGGAAATCCTCCAACATGGGATGTCTTCAATCGATGATTGTCTTTCCATCCTCATCAACGAAAACAAATTAATGAGGTTGGGTGGTTGTTTGAAATTCTTCCCTTTTTTGTTCTCGACAACTCTTCCTAATGAAAAGAGAGATTATAGCCGCTTGCTACCGCTCTAATGTGGAGAGTGTGGGCTAAACAAACATGGCCCGTCCTCTCAACAATTCTTGTGATGATTTTTGGTGTTCTTCACGATGGAGGAGGTCGGTGACCAACCAGAAGGGACATGTGAATGGCGGTCGACACCACAACCGGCTATGACGGAGGAGACGGTTCCGCTATGTGGCCACCGCCGCTTGCGACCTCACTGCGCCGCCCCGCGGTGCTCCGCTGTCCCGTGGCCTCGCCTCACCGTGCCACCCTACGGCCCTGCATCGTTTCCCTGCCCCATGACTGTCTATTCCACCCCATGGAATCGCACTGCTCATGCGGCTCCCATGGCCTCCGCGCTGCCCTCATGGCCCTTGCAGCATCGTGCTACCCTCCACGGCCCCTCGTGGCCCTCACAGCCTGACGGACCGCCCAGCGGGTCGGGCCACCCGGCGCAGGTGGAGCCGCCCAGCGCAGGCTGGGCCAGACCTAGTGGGTTGGACTAGGTCCACCCAAACTGGGTCATCCAAGGTCGCGGTCCGATCGGGTCGGACCGGGCCCAGAACCACTATGACCCATTTACGCTCTTTTGTCCATAACTTTGGCTTCGTGCATCCGTTTGATGAACCATCAGCGGAGTTGGAAACCAGGAGAGATACAGTTCCTTTGAGTATACCCCACTAGACATTTGGATTAAGATGGGGTACGGTTGGTTTGGATCGAGAATGAATCCAACCAGACCCCTGGGACTAAAAGGCTAATAACTCGCAGACCGGGCATCTGATTGAAGCACCGTCTATTGCGTTGAGACCCCTATGACATGGTGGTCCTTTGGGATACTTCTTCATGGGACTTCGTGGCAGTTGGAGTATCGACTAATGGATTTTATATAAGACCCTCTTAGAGACAAGAGAGTGTAGTACGAGAACCTAGTAGCTGGATGTGACGTAAATAATGAATAGAGATCATGTGTGGGTATACAACAAGCTATCCTGTGTGGGTCAGCACCGAGGGATCCTGTGTGGATCAGCACCGAGCGATCATTAATGGGTCAGCACTGAGCGATGATGTGTGGGTCAGTACCAAGCAATCTTGTGTGGGTTAGCACCGAGCGATCCTGTGTGGGTCAGCACCATGTGATCCTGTGTGGGTCAGCACAGAGCGATCCTGTGTGGTTCAGCACCGAACGATCTTGTGGGGGTCAGCACTTAGGGATCCTTCATGGGTATTCCTCTTAATAAAGTAATAATATTTAGTAGTTACATCTAATCATCTCTAATAATATACATTAGTTATACCTGGTATGAGCTGAGTTCATACCTGTGTGATACTTTCCTTTGTGGTAATACCTTGGTGGTATTCTTTAGTGTGGCGTACCTGTGTGGTACTTACCTTTTTGGTTTTCCTTCTTTTGTGGAAAAATTGAGATTTGGGATTTTGGGTTGGACCCTATGTTTCCTCATGGTTGAGATGGGCATACTTTATAACTTACGTATATGTATTGGCATATACCAAAGTAGGTTTGTTAGTTGATTTCATGCCATGTGGTTTATCCTTGGTGGATTTTTTGAGACCTTGAGGGTCTTGGGGTCCCTACTGAGTATCGTTATACTCACCCCTGCATAGGTTATGCTCGTACCTCATTGTGTTTGCTGTAGAAAATGGACATTGCTGACTGAGGATGAGAGTACCAGGACTAGAGGTAGCTCGAAGTGGGATGTTAGATGAGGCGAACGACAGAGACATCAGTTCGTGAGTTGTACCTACCATTTAGGTAGGATTCACGGTGGACGATCTAGGAGCTGCATTTCACCTATCAGTCATCCTGTACTTTCATTTTCTTGTACTTTCCTGTTGGGATTGTATTCTATCCCCTTTTTACTTACTGCACTCACTCTGTTTACTATTTAGTTTACTTGAGTTTCTATCTTGTTGTATGCTTGGTTGTGTGTGCTTACAGGTTATAAAGGCAATGTCTTTCCAGTTTTAGAGAATATGCCTTCGGTGCTAGTCGCCAGCCCCTAGCCTATGAAAGGCAGTCTTGGGGTAGTTAGGGAACAGGACCTGGGGGATGATTTGTGATAGTAATTACCTTCAACCTCATCAAATTCCATGAAATGGGTTACAAAATCATCATTCGTGTGTGTGGCGGACTACGCCCTCGTGAATCGATGTCATTCATTTTTCCATTTCCACCTATCAAGATTGGGTATGATGATGGATATAAAGTATATATATTATATTTATAACATAATTATATATATTTATTCATTATATCATATATATATTTTTAATTTCCATTCCATAATAGATACGTTAATGTTTCTCATTTGTACGGTGAACTACCACCTAGCAAAGCATTGTGATTCGTCTATCAAAAATTCTTAACATGGAAGGTGATAATGATAATTTTAATGATTATATGTGATATAAATGACATAATTATAATATTCATGACATACTTATAATTTTTTAAAAGATAATATATATCATTTTCTTTCTTTCCTTTTCACTCTTGTAAATAGGATAACATCATTTGTATACTTGTGGACTACCGCCTTCACGAAGATATGTGACTCAATTTTCATCACCACACCAAATAGATAATGTATAAGTATATTTAAAGAAATAGAATTATATATAAGATAATATTATCACTCTTTATAGATAAAATATTACTTACCACCTTTCAATAATGATCATTGAAAAATTGAAATGTTAATCATGCGTATGTGTGGCCTACTATCTCCATGATCAAAATGTACTTCATTTTTCATAAACATATTTCATGATTGGTTTTAAATATATAAATGGGATGTAAATATAATATTTTTTCATTATTATTGTTATAAATATGATATTAATATATAATATGCCAACAAACCAGATCTTTACTGAAAAAACATGCATGAGAAAACAAGTCAATTAACACCCAAAACAATGATAATAATAAATGATTATTAACGAACTGGAGATATGATGTTATAAAAGGATCATATATTATAATATTAATATTAACATGGTTCTAGTATAAGTTAATTGCATGTTTACAACCACTATAATGTAGGATAAATCATGTGAAACCGAGAAGAGGCATGAGGTAAGGTATTTCATCTCAATTTCATTTCATTGAAGAATATTATAATTTTATGCACCTTATTTTTTTATATGGGGTATATAATTCCCCATAGACATGTAATATCATGAAAAAATCATTATTCATGGTATTTTAAGTTTTAATTTTAATTATTTTATATAATTGGATTAAATAAAAAGTTTTCAAGTGGTAAATAATTTCATAACTCAATTTCATTTCATTGGGTTATATTACTCATTTGTTGTCTTTGATATTATAATATTATATGTGTAATTAATTTTGACTGTATGTTTTTTGATTTAAAAGAAATTAATTGTATTTAAATTTGATACACATAATTGATTCATTGTTTAATTCTCAGTTAATCTTTGTGATATTTGTTGGGGTAAACTACACAATCTAATTATAATAGAGACTATTAAAAATTTAATTTCCACTAAATGAAATAATTTGATCATTATTTAAAAAAATAATTAATTTTTTTATACTCTAGTTATTCATTATATTTTTCAGGAAATAGTGACATTTTTTAACTCTTTGTCACTGAATATAATTGCTAATTTTTTTTAAGAAAATACGACTCCATTTCTCCCTTCGGTAAGAAATTTGTTTTCTTCCAAAACCATTTTTTCTAAAAATGTTTTTACAAATATTTTAAAAATGATTTATTAAATTAATATTTACCCATTTTACTTTTTAAATAATTTATTTAAATTAATATTCTTATTTTTTTCTAATAAGGCACTTTTCAAACCCTTTTATAGTGAAAAAAGAATTTTCATTGAAACTAGTATGATATGTACATATTTACTTGTTTTCATGAACATAATTTCTTTAAAGATAAATTTTCAAGTTTACAAGGATATTTTTAAATAAAAATTTCTCCCAAATATTCTAAAATTTTATATTTTTTAAAATATATTTCCAAATAAAATTATTTTTAAAATATTTTTTATTTTAAGAAGTGATTTTCGAAATGAAAAGGATATTTTCCTCAAGAATGCTTTAAAGATATTTCTATTATATTTATATTAATAATAGAAAAACATTGTATATATACTCTAAGAGGTATATTTTATATTTATACCATCCTTATTAATCCCTAGATTGATTGTGATCATTTTTACTAAGGAAAGTATTTACATTTACCTAATTTATTTATTCTTGTATTCATTAACATTCCTGTTAATTATTCAATTTCCATTGGACATTAAATTTCCCCAAAGTATTCATATTAGTTAACATGGATATTTTTATTTTTTAAATCTTATATTATTTCTACATATAGTGTTATTTATTAAAATTTACTTGTTTATCTGGGAAAATAATGATAAATCCATTTTCTTTACTCAATACAAATACTTGATAATAATGCACAATGTCTATGAATTAAATGTATTATTCAATATATGAGGAATGATTTGGAAATCCATGACACAAATGAGTCATATTTATATATATCTCTTAAATTCATCAATAGTATCATGTGATGAATTAGTTTTTTAGCCCCAGTTAAGTGGGTTTTTACCCAATGTATTCTAAATTGTCTTATGAAAGGTTTTTATGGTAAATATATCATGTTCCTATGAAAAATGATGTTCGATAATTAAGTATATCTTTCATTCTGAATTCATTTATTATTACCTATTAATTTTTCACAATGATATTGTCTATGGATGAATTTCATTATCAGTTATTAATTAAATGGAATGTGTTCTTAGTTATTTATCTTTTTATATTTATTATTCCATATCCAGTTATGATAGTTATGATATTGAATAAAGGGAATGTGTTTTTAGTTATTTACCTTTCCATATTGATTATTATCTAAGAGATTTTTTTTAATTTATATTATCTATGGATTCACTTCCTTCTTAGTTTATTGATTATATGACATGTTTTTTCAATTAATTACCCTACCATATTTATTATGCTTATTGATTCATGATTTCTTTCAAGGTACTTAATGTTTACTGATCATTTGAACTCATCCTTATTTTTTTCCTTTCTCAAAGATTCCATGAACATTACTATGAAGGATATTCATGGATATTCTAGAGGAAATAATGTTATTCTTGAAAAATGTTGTGTTGAAATTTCTATATTCAAATGTAATGAAAGACTTGTGTATGAATATAGTTTACCGAGATTAGTAAACCATTAGGTCATTCAAGATGTGACTTATAGTATCTCACGTCAATGTAATAAAGTAAGCACTGACCCTGGGATATTGGGGTCCAGGTCACTATTGTCTGTATCATAGAATATTTAGTAGAAACCTTTGGAACTAGATTTATAAATACATATATTAGGGATTATAACCCAATTATAGAATTTGAGGATGAGTGTAGAAGAAGATTCTAAAGTGTTATTAAAATAGTTATTATGTGGTTTTCCCTTGAAATACATCCATATATGGATACTAGAAGTGGGCATGGTTCTATTACAAAGGAACCTAAGGGTAATAACACCAAAATGGTACGTTGGGATGAACCTAATCATCACTTGGTGCATGAAAATGTGCCTTAATGCACACCTAATTTGACAATAATAGGTGATATCCATAAGGTAATTAACATTATCTTTTCAATAAATTATGATGTATTTGAATAGATGATGATAATGAATAACCTAGGTTAAACCTAAGGTGTCTTAGATTGAAAATAATGTGTCTCAAAGGAATGGGAAAATGTAATATTTTTGACGAATTACTGATGAAAAATGAATAGTATGATGAAAGGAAATAAATTTCATTATAGGGATCTATTTATAGTTTATTTTCACAAATGTGGGGATCCTGGGAATTATCTGAGTCAATGTCATCATCTAAAGGTTATCTTCTAGACTAAAGAATGGCCTATGTTGAAATAAAATCTGTGAAGTGTTTATTTATTGGGATTTCAAAATTATATTATAGAAGTATTTTTACTAATTTTATTTTGCCTAAAATAATGATGAATCATCTAAGGATCGTGTTAAAGTGTAAGTTTATAGATTAAATCTATATTTATGGGTACAATCATGGGTTATGATTTTATGATTGATCATAATTTCAAAGTCTTAAAAGACACTTTTTAGGTTTTATGTGATAGAATTATAAGAGAAATGAAGAGAAATATATGTCATGTATATGTTTTAGTGGAAAATTTTATTTGTGAAATAACCCCTATACATTTTTTACACATAAATTTAAAGGTATTTATAATTTTTAGGGTTAATATGATAATTAATGACATTGTAATAATAGTCAAAAATATTATTAGTCTTCAAAAAAATGTTTTATTGAAAATGTTAGTAAAATGTTTATTTAATGATTAATTTTATTTCAAGTATTTCAATCATATTTTCATGGGGGAACATTATAGGAATTATATTAATATAGTTTTAGAAAAAGGAAAACTTGTATGATCGGTAACAACCTATCACATCCTATAAGGTAGTGGGGGTTGATCCCTTAACCAAAGGGCGATAAGATTTTTGATCCTACCAATATACTACATGATTTCTTGGTTAATATTTTATTATTTTAGTTAAATTATTTTAAAAATAAATATTAATGATGAACGAGTGGTTTTACCTTTAAGGTTTAAAAATTAATGTGTTATGTTAGATAACTTGTGCTAAAAATATTGGTTTTATAAAATAGTTAGAGATATATGCAAATACATTTCACTATTTTATGGATCTTATGATCCATAAAAGATGAATTTTACTGCTTCAAGAAAACGAAATTCATTTTTTGATATTTATTTCTTAGAGTAAGTGATGTATATGAAATTTTTTGAAAAATAAACAAAATATGAAATTGTTACTATGAAATAAAAATGTATCCAGTAAGTATATAACCTTATATTATTAGACAGTTAAAGAATTCCTCAACATTAAAAAAATGATATTGAAATAGAAATAGTATCTTATTACATTCATATCTATTGAATTGAATGTTATTCTAAATCATAATATATTTATGGTTTTGAGGACCTCAATGTTCAATTGATATCTTATTTCTTGTGACCACTGACCTATATCACTCCCTATAATTATTTACACTATTCTTTCATGACTATATTGTCGTTTTCCACCAATGTTATCCTACATAGAATCCTAGTTATGTGATTATTCTATATGACCTTCACACTTCCATTTTCTATTAACCAAATGATGTTTTATTAACCATTTTATGATGGGGTATTTTCAACCAAATAGTTTTAAAATATTAAAACCTTGATTTCCAAGATCATGTTTAAATTGTTAGGATTCAATTTAATTAATGTGGGGAGAATGTAGGACCCTAAAATTCTGAAATAAGGAAATTGAATTTGTTCCCATGTATAACACGCAACACCAACAATAGAAAAGAATATTACACCCTGAGACATTATGATATATTTATTTTTTTTAAAATCAAACATTTCAATATATTTCATTACATGAAACACTAAGTTTATATTTTGTTATATGCAAGATCGAGTTATACTAAACAACAGTATACTATTAATAATATTATTTAACATTAAAGTTATCCCCTAGTAGTTGAAATGAAAGGTATGAATAGGATTAAATAACATATTAAAATAAATATTTTACACATTTTTATTAGTTATACATTGATTAGTAATTAAATAATCATCATTTTAAAGTAAAGGAAATTTTTTCTGAAAAACTGAATTTTTTTAATAAACGGCTTAATCGCACTTTGCGCACAAAATTTAAAAAACATTAATCAATTTTAGAAATTTAATTTTAAAAATAAAAATTCATATTTAAAATTTTAATTCAAAATTTATTTTATAGTTCATTTGTTATATTTTTCTGAGTAGTTTCATTTTTAGATAAATAATTAAAAATACTGAATTTTAATTGAAAACTTATTTAGATAAAATAATTTATAATGTTAGATTAAATTTTTTAATTTTTTTAATTATAATTAGAAAATTTATATATAAATTAATCTAATTTATGTAATTGGAATATTTTTCTTTTTGAAATTTTTTAAGAAAAGCTTTGTAAACTTTTGGACATTTTCACTTTATAAACATGTTTTCTCTTCACATCTGCAAGATTAATTTTAAATTAAATTTTACCACTTTTGTGAATATAATTTTAAAAAATAGATTCCATATGTTTTTATTATAATAATTTATAGTTTCTTATAATTTAAAATTAATTTTTTACCAAAATTAATAGTGAAAACAGTAAAAAGTAATTACCATGGTTAATGTAATAATTGATTTATACGGGGTTAAACTAAAAAAGGTAGGTGTTAAAATGACCTATAAAATTGTATAAAAAATTATTTTATGGAAATATTTCAACCATTAACCCTATATAGTTCTATTAAGGTCCATTTAGGACCCTTTTGAAATATAAAATATGTGGGATCACTCAATTATTTTCAAAAATACCAAGTGTGTCCTCTCCCCCACTTATAAAAGGTCATCTCTTCTCCTCTCTTATCTACAAAACCACACCTATTTTTTTGACCAATACCTTACCAAATCACCTCCAAAATTCACAAAAATATTCTTAGGAACATTATTTTTTCTTAAATATAACCTAGGAAGTATTTATTACAAAACTAAGAAAGATACCCGAAGAAGAGGCAACGTTCGTCAACGAGTGTTTTTAATTTATTTATTTCTCCAACTCCTTAAATAATTATTAAAAAAATTATGATCTAATAAACTAAATATATTCCATATACTATGATATTTTTACAATAATTTAATAACATATAACCTCCTCCTATTCCATTAAATGGGTTATGAAATATACATTCATGTGTACGGTGAACTACCGCCTCGCGAACTGATGTCATTCATTCTTTCATTTACACCACTCAAGGTTGGGTATGATGATGGTTATAAAGTATATATATGATATTTATAACATAATTATACCTATGGATTATTTATATCATATAAAACATTTTTTAATTTCCATTTATTAGAAGATAAGATAATGTTGCTGGTGTATATGGCAGACTACCGCCTCGCGAAGTGAGATGATATTCGTCTTTCACTAACGCTTAACATGAAAGGTGATAAATATAAATCTAATTATGATATTTGATATATATTAATTAAGTATGATATTAATTAAATAATTATAATTCTTTAAAATATAATATATATCATTTCTTTCATTCCATTTCACTCAATTAAAGATGATAACATCATTCATGTATGTGTGGATTACCATATTCACGAAGTGATGTGACTCTCTTTTAATAATTACATAAAATGAATGATGTGTAAGTATATTTAAAAAAATAATATGATATATATGACAATATTATCATTCTGGAAAGAAAAAAATAATACTTACCATTTTCCATAATGAATATGGAAAAATGGAAACTCTACTCGTGCGTATGTATGACGTGTCATCTCCATGATCGTAACATATATCATTTTTAAAAAACATTATTCATGATTGGTTTAAAATTATAATTGGTGTATAAATATTATAATTATTTCATTATAATTATTCTATAGATGATATAACTATATTATATGTGCAAGAACTAGATTGTTCAGGATGAAACATGCATGAGAAAATAAGTCAATTAACACTGAAAACAATAAAAATAATGAAACATTATTAACGAACGGTTCATAATATTTTATAAAATGATAATATATGATATCATAAACATTAATATGGTTATCTTATAATTTAATAACATGTATAAAACCACTATATATGAGGTTAAAGCACATTAAACCAAAAGGGAGTATGAGATAAGGGATTTTACCTCAATTTCATTTCATTGAGGTGTATTATAATGTTATAAACCTAATTTATTTATAAAGTTTATATACTACCCCCATTTACATGTAATATCATTAATAATTCATTATTAAGGTAATTTTAAGTTTTAATTTGAAATATTTCATATAAGTGGATTTAAAATAGAATTTACCAAATGTTAAGGAATTTAATAACAAAATTTATTTTCATTAGGTTATATTACTCCTTTGTTGTCTATGATATTCTAATATTATGTGTGTATTGATTTATGAATATTTTATGATTAATTTTCATTTTTTTAATTTCATTTGATACCCACAATCGATTCATTGGTTAATTCTTACTTCAACATTATGATCTTTGTAGGGGTTTACTTCACAATCTCATTTTAACTGGGATTTTTTACACTTGAGTTTCCATTGATGGAAATTATTTTACCATTGTTTAATAAACCTTTTAATTTTCTTATCATCTATTTATTCATGATATTATTCAATTAATATTACCATTTTCTCTTCATTGTTACTTAAAATAATTGATCAAATGTTTTTAAGAAAATTTGATGTTGTTTAATAAACCATTTAATTTTCTTATCATCTAGTTATTCATGACATTATTTAAGTAATAGTACCATTTTTTACTCTTTGGTACTCCAAATAATTGATTTAATGTTTTTAAGACAATTCTACTTCATTTCTCTCTTTGATCGAGAATTTTTTTCTTCCAACACCATGTTTTATAAAAATGGTTTTAAATTTTTCTCAAAATGATTTATTAAAGTAATTTTTACCCATTTTTACTTTTAAAAAAAAACAAAGAAATATTCTTGTCATTTTCCAAACAAGTAACTTTTATAAGCTTTTTATAGTGCAAAAGGAATTATTTTTTAACTTGTATGTAATGTATGGATTTAATATCCTTTATCATCATCATTTATTTGAAGCTTCCTTTGCATGTTTACAATAATGTGTTTATAGATTTTTTTTCAAATATTCAATAAATTATTAGTTTTTAAATTTTATTTTCAAATAAAAGGATTTTCAAAACGTCTTAGGTTTTAAAATTCACTTTCCAAAATGAAAATGATATTTTCCACAATAATTTTTTTAAAGATATTGTTATGGTATTTCTATTCATTGATGAAAATAACCCTTTTTTGTACTTCAATTTTTTTATATTATATTATTACCATCCTTATTCTTATTATAGATGTTTTATGATCATTTTTACCAAGTAATATATTAAATTTCACTTTCTTGATTCATTCTTGCAGACGTTAACCTTCCCTTGAATTATTCACTATCCATTGAATTTTAAATTTCCCATAAATATCAATTTTATTTATCATGGATATGTTTATTTTTTAATTTGTATATCATTTCAATATGTAGGGTTCTATATTGAAATTAATTTGTTTATTTTTGGGAAATATTTATAAATTCACATTCTTTACTCAATACAGATACATGATGATAAGGCACATTATTTAGGAATTAAATCAATTATTTGATATATGAGGATTTCATTGGACATGCATGACATGAGTGGGGCTTGGTAATAGATATCCCCTTGATGAATTTGTAGTATCATAGGATGAATCAGTTGGATATCCTTAGTTAAGTGGGATTTTACATAGTATGTTCTAAACTATATTGTGAATGGTCATGAAAGAAATGTTATCATGTTCCTGGGAAATATGACATCTGATAATTTAGCATTGCCTTCATTTAGAATTTAGTTATTATTATCTATGATATTTTTTCAATGATATTTTCTATGGATGCATTTCATTCTCAGTTATTGACTAAATGGAATGTGTCCTCAGTTATTTATCTTTCTATATTGATTATTCCTTATTTAGTTATGATAATCATGTTATTTATTGAATTTAATGTGTTTTAAATTATTTATATTTCCATATTTATAATTATCTATGATATTTTCACATTTATATTATCATTCGGTGCACTTACTTGTCATTTTATTGATTATATGGCATGTCTGTTCAGTTATTTACCCTTTCATATTGATTATGGTTGTTGATTCATGATTTATTCTACTATACGTAACCTTTGCTGAGCATTTGAACTCGACCTTATTTTTTTATTTACCTTGGATTTCATGAAGTTTACTGTGACTAATATGAAAGGATATTCTATAGGGAAAAATAATATTCATGAAAAAAATTCTTTAAATTCTATATTCATTGGTAATAAATGACTCATGTATGTATCTATTTTACCAAGAATAATAAACTATTCATTCCTTCAGGATATGATTCCTTTTCTCACTTGTAAATGTAATAAACTATGCACTAGTTATGGGCTACTGGGGTCAGGGTATCTATAATAAAATTTGAATAAGACCTGGATATGTGGAATACACATAACCATGGAAAATCGTTTCCATATTAGTAAGTGCTCATTTAAATGGATATCATAGTGGAATGGGTTCACTCCATAGACCATCATAGTAGTCACGGTTCACTCTAAAGACCATAATTGCGAGAAAATTCCCTTATTGGACTGATTTCACTCCCTATTCCAGTCTTTTCTATCTCATGAGATATGAGTCATTACCCAATGCATTGCAGGGAGATATAGGTCTAACCCATATCATAATAAAAATAATATCTATTTGTGCCATAAGATCATAAACATTCATCATATCATAACCTATGAAATGAAATGGGTTTCATAAACATTTCATCATAACATAACCTTCTTAAAGGAGAGAAGTTTTGTAATCATTTAATCCTTTCATAATAGTGTAACCTATATATGAAGTGAGATTCATGAAAGTTATATCATGGTATAACGCATAGAAGAGAAGGGAGTTTTAGTAATATATTATCATGATATATGTAACACTCTAAGGTTTTGAAAATAAATTTAATATTGAATGCATAAAACACTGAGTCTCTACAAAACACCACTTTGTTATAACCTAGATAGTAAACAAAATTTTACCACCCCTATTATTTGAATTTCAAAAATATGACATACACGGTTGTGATCAGTAAGTTATTTAAAGTCTAATATGACCAACGTAATTTTTTGTGAATATTAACATTCCATTATGAATAGTAATTTTACCCTTATGAATAGTGACATACCCTTATGAATAGTAACCTCACCTATGATAGAATATATATATGATTTAAGTGAATTTATGATGTACCTATGTTTTGGAATAAGTAAATAAATGTTTTAAAAACTATATTTTTAAAGTAAATAAAGATTTTAATTAAAAATTAAATTAATCAAATATATAAAATTATTTTTCCAAAATGGAATTATTTTTTGGATTATAGACATCAAAAAATGGTTATAGTGAATTTTTGGGATTTTTCTGAAATACTTGATTTTTTTTGTGAATAGTAAAATACGATAATTTATAATAAATGCTAAATAATTGATTTATTGAGTCATTAATGAAGTTATGAGGATGTAAGAACCAATGTTTTGAACTCACATTATAATATTAATATTTTTTTCATGGAATCATCACTATTTCTTTTCTTTTGGAAAAATAATAAACTAATGTTTAAAATATTAAGAAAACCCTCCTCCCCTACACTATAAATACCACCTCTTCCACCCTCTTTTATTCACTCTTATAAAGCCTTATTACTTATCCAAATTCTTCCAAAATATTTTCCCAAGATCCTATACCAGTACCACCATACCTTGGTCTCATGAAAAGACCAAATCCTCTTCCCTTAAGAGGCTCTCAAGGAAGGTTAATTCAAGAGGTAAAATTCCTCTTTTCTTTTCTTTCATTTTCATGTTCCTTTGTTATCTTTTACTTCCTAACCTATCCTCATCCAAATGGTTTGAAAAACCCAGTACAATAAATTTACTATAATTTTTTTATGATAATGTGATAATTCATCTTCATCACTCCTTTCCTCCTCATTTATGCTTAAAATGAAACATCGTCCGAGATGTGTTGATTTATCACATGCACGGATGACGATGCTTTAAATTTGATTTAACTTATTCAAATCAGGTCATAAAACCCTTTTTATAGTTGATACATATTATTATATTTTTATTTTATCTTATTTAATGTTATGGAATCCTTATTAACTCATGATGTAAAATAATAGTACAACATAAGGTAATTGTGAGAAAAATCGCCAAATTAATCTGAACATTTATCATTAATGTTTTATATAATGATTCACCTTAACTCAAAATAAATAAATAAATTTTACAACAATGTAATATTATTTATTTTAATTAATAAAATATAAAATCAATTCTCCAATTCAAATCCCATCTTACATGAACTACCATACTCTTTTACAAGTGAGTCGATCATGAATATTATGAAATTGAGCACTCATGAACAATGAAATTGGATCCATTAACCCATCTAAAATGAAATGAATGAACTTAATAAAGTCATAATAAACAAAATAAATGTATAAAGGGTTATTTAATTGTTAATTAATTAAATTAATTTTGTTATTTAGTTCATTAAGATCAAGCGAAGAACACCCTCAGATTTAAGGTATGGGATCCTCCCTCTCACTTTTGTTCAAGAATCCCCCCTATTTTTTGTCCTTTTATTTTTAATTCCTAATGATGGTTTATGTTTTAACACCTCACCCATAATGACCTTATAATATATAAATGACGGTATACCCCTTTACCTCTCATTAATCCCTCACAAGAACACATGTTACCATGCCAAAATGATTGTAAGGGTTTCTTCATCTCACTTCTATTTCTGTGAGATATTATGTTTTCACTACCACTACTTGTGTATAATGTGTGTATACTTACAATTTATTTTTCATATCATTAATACCTTTATTTTAATTTTATTCAATATATTATGTGATGAATACTAATTTTGGGGCATATGATTCAGTTGATTACAAAGTTTTAAGTATTTTCTACCTGAACCTCCATTTTCATTCGTGTTGCTCTTATTCTCTACTCACATCAATTAAATTCTTATTTATTCTAATTTAATACTCATAAATTATTTTTAAATTTTATATATATATGTTTACCAATCATAATCCTTATTTATTTTATGGTTAGTTACATTTTTTAATACAATCTTCAAAAAATTCTTCTGAAATGCTATCCCAATTCAAGGTAATTTATAAGATTCTTACCTATTTTGAAGTTCAGTATATAATCTATTTTAAGAAATTTTTATCTTTATAAAATCACAAATTTTAACATGAAAAATCCATTTTGGTTAATTTCTGGTTTTAGGAAAGAAAACATGACTTTTTTCTTTTAAATCTCTTTAACAATTTCCTTAAACTGCACTAAAATTTTTTAATTCCAAAGCATCTTTAAAAACACTTTTTACATGATTTAACTTTAGTGGGACATCATTTATGCCACAAATGTAATATTATTTTACTTACCTTATCTTTTATAGGATATAAATGTTTAAAATTAGATTTATTCCTAATACAAATGATTTTCCAAAAGAAATCTTCTTTCTAAAGTGAAATAGATTTTTCTCACCTCACTTTAACTTTTATGAGATATATGCCTTGTTCACCACCTATTCCTTGTGTGTGGTGTGTGTAATTCCCCTTTTTATATCATATTAAGAGTCTCCTAATTCTTGTGATATTTTATGGGATTGTGATTTGAATGTTTCAAGGTGGTATGGGAATCTTTAGAATGTTTAAGGATGATTTCCTTAATATTTTCTCAATGGTCTCACTTAAAAGTATATTTAGTTATATCAACATAATTTTATGAATCTTATATTTCATAGATTTTTATATATTATTATATCATCTAAAATATGTTATTGAAGGGTTTTTGATTAGATTGAATGTGTATGTTCTATCTTGATACCATTAACTAATTTACTTCGAATGGTTAGTGTTCATGTTTAATGTATGGGGAAAGTTATTTACATATCATATATTAGCTTTAATATCAATATATAAGTCATTTATGTTTATCCTCATTCATAAGAAGAATTCATTGGACTTATTAAGTATTGTGTGGGGCTGTTATATCCCCTCATTGCATCAGTAGGTCTCATGAGACAAACTATGGTCTTGACACGAGGCCTTGAAAACATGGATATATATATGGTCTTGGCACAAGGCCTTGATGGTATAGTTATTATTTCCTCCATTATGCATTCCCTCATTATGAAACTAGTAAATGAAAGTTCATGAGGATATTTGACTATTATAATACCCATTTTTATGCTTTAATAAGTAATTATTTATTCATCTATGATTCCTTCTATAATGTGTTCAAGTTAATTTTTAAAGGCATGTGTTTTTAGTTATTCACCAAAATAATGTTTATGTATATGATATCTTTCACTATATTTCTTAACATTACTGATCATTTTATCTCACCCCGTTCTTAATTTTTATCCTTCCAAGTAATGAGGATGATTATATTATGAATTAATTACAGGGTTAATATAAGAGATTGTTAGATTTTATATTGAAGTTATTATGTTGTTTTTAGTTTTTAGTTGTAATTTTGAACTCTTGTATATATATTGTTTCCAAAACTACTTAATTGATCGGCCCTTCGAGATGCATCTTCCTTGTAGCTATACCAATGTAATAAAATAAGGCACTTAATCCAATCTTTTGGGGTTGGGGCATTACAATATACCATTTAGAGAAATAATAATAATGGTTACCTTGGTTCATATACCTAGAAATGCATCAGTTACATCAAAGGATACCATCTTATATGAAAAAATATTTTGATTAGTCATTTAAAATGTTTCTCGAGGAAAATATTATTTCTACTTTGAAAAATAATTTTTAAACATGAAATATTTTGAAAATATTTTTATTTGAAAATAACCTTGAAATATTATGATGTAATATTAAAAGTAAATAATTTTCATGATTATGGGATGTTTTTTTCATACCGTACATGTTAAAACAAATATTACATTCACATTTTCTGTAAAATCCAAACGATTATTGTTTAAAAAGTGACATGAAGATTAAATTACACAAAAATAAAAAAATAAAACATTTGTAAAAATTTATTTTAAAAATAATTTGAGAATAATAAAACATTTTGGAATTTGTTTAGAAAACATGGTTTCAGAAGAAATCGGATTTCCAACTAAAGATTAAAATAATGTTGAGTTTTATTAAAAAAAATCTCAATTATATTTTGTAATAAAGAATAGGAAATGGTATTATTACTTAAAATATCATTAATAGTCATAGGAGAATAAAATTTATGAGTTTATTCAGATATGGAGCATAATATTTTATCATCAGAAACATAATCATAAACAATCCCGATAAATGATGAGATTGTAACATAAAATATTTACCACTTTGGTAACTTTTAATAACAATACCCATAAAGGTATAGCATAACATTAAACATATAATATAATGAGGATAAATAAATTCATGATATAACATGTCAATTGGTTTATATATACATCATGTGATAGAATATAGGAGCATAACATAACATATGTCTCAAAGAAGTCAAATTGAGACAAAATTCCCTTACCTTAAGTCTTTAATTCCATAATAATCATTAAAACATCCCTTATAATAAATATAAGTCTATTATTAATATATTATAGTACCATATTTTTATATATCAAACTATATATGATTTTATTATGACCTTTTATTACCCTTTTATTAGAAATTTCATGTTGAAGTTATGTTTCGGGTAATAACTGCTTTGTTTTTTGTTTATGTTTCGGCTTGTTATTTTTTTCCACTTACTTTAATCATGGTTTAATAATCTCCATAATTTAAAACAACATATAAATATCATATATAATTATTAAATATTTATTTATATTAATCCATAAAATTTAGAGATAGGAAATGAAATACACCATTTATGGAGACTCTAGGTCATACGTGCACATGAACACTATTTTCATTTTATTTTAGAATTGATAGAAATAAAATTATATGATATTTTATCATTAAAAATAATTTTTATGTCATATATATAATTTTTTTATTAAACTCATCTTTATTAACTTACAGGTAAAGTATGAACAAATCACATCGCTTCATGAGGTAGTAGTCCACCGTACACACGAGCAACGTTATCATATTCCCAAAAAAATGGAAAGAATGAACGAATTTGTGGTATAATAATTATATAATAATAATAATATCATAAACATAATATATAAAAAATAAATCCAACATTATTTATATTCTTGATAGGTTGTAATGTAAAAATTAATGACATCGGTTCACAAGGTGGTAGTCCGCTGTACAAACGAACTATGATTTCATAACCCATTTTATAGAAGTGAATATGGTTTTAGGTCATGAATTTAACATAAAATAATTTAAGTATATGTAATATACTGGGACATCATTCAATATGATGTCTATAAGCTTGTAATTCATTTCTTCAAAGGTGGGGACCTCCCTTATGGAATAAATGCTCAGTTCCTTGCTCTTATCCCAAAGACTGATAATGCTAATAAAATGCATTTGTTCAGACCTGTGGCTTTAGTCAACACCATTTATAAAATCATATGTAAAATCCTTTCCACAAGACTCACAGAAATTGCTAGTAGGATTGTTTCCCATAATCAATTTGGTTTTATCAAGGGAAGATCTATTCAATATTGTCTCATTACTGCCTCAGAATATGTTAATTTTCTTAAGAAACCTACACGAGGTGGTAATATTTTCCTCAATCTTGATGTCAGAAAGGCCTTTGATACTATAAATTGGGGTTTTATTTGAAAAGTTATTCTTATGTTTGGGTTTAATGAAGTTTCCATTTCTTGGATCAAGAACATCTTTTTCTCTGCTTGGATTTCAATTCTTATTAATGGATCCCCTCATGGTTTCTTTGATTTCTCTAGAGGGGTTAGACAAGGTGATCCCCTTTCTGCAATTATTTTCTCTATAGCAGAGGATTAATTGAGTAGACTACTTTCTATCATGGCTGGGAATGGGAAGATGAAGTCTATTAATGCTGGCAGATGTATCATTGCTCCCACTCACCTTTTATATGCAGATGATATCATCATGTTCACTTTGGGTGATAAGAGAAATATAAAGAACATCAAAAGAGATCTTCTAAACTATGCTTCTGTCTCTGGTAAAGATATCAGCTGGGGGAAATCTTCTGTTTACTTTGGTAAGAACATAAGTGAGAAAATGAAAAATTTTATTGCCAATGAGCTTAATGTTAAGGAAAGAGCTCTTCTCTTAAATTATCTGGGGGTTCCCTTATTTTTGGGGAAGCCAAAAACTTGTTATTTCACAGAGATTGTTAGTAATATTAGAAGGAGTCTCTCTACCTAGAAAGGAAAGTCCCTCTCCATGGCTGGAAGGGTTTTTTTAGTGAAATCAGTCATTATATACAAGTTGGTATACTCATTTATGGTTTACAAATGGCCTATTTTGCTTATAAAAAGTGTCAATACCTCTCTTAGGAACTTTATTTGGAGTGGAAGTATCTTTAAAAAATAGTTGGATGCGGTTCCTTGGTCAGATTATTGCAAGCCATATGATGCTGGGAGTTTATGTATAAAAAATATGGTGCTCTTTAATGATTCTTTGCAGGCTTCATTCCTGTGGAGGCTTTTTAACAGCAGTTCTGATAGTTCACACTTCCTTCGGGGAAAACTCGTTACCAGGATGAAGATGGGGTCTTTTAATCATATTGATTCTCTATCTGGCCTACTTTCAAATACATATTTTCCTCAATTGATGATTATTCTAGATGGTTAGTCTCGAAGGACTCATCTCTTAATTTCTGGAAAACCAAATGGAATTATGATCCCCTTATAGATTTGGTGATGGTTGATACAAACATTGATCTAGATATTACCATCAAGGACCATCTTCAAGACTTGTAAGGACTTCCAAGTAACATTATCAACATTTTCAACAATTATTGTTTGTCAAACAAGAATTATTTTTGGGCTTGGGAGCCTGCAGCTAATGGAACTCCCACTTCAAATCTTTTTTATGAGTTCTCCTTGAACCCCAACTTTGACAAGAAATGGATGAGGAACTTGCATAAAAATTTTATCAGACCATCTCTCTCTAATTTTGTTTGGAGAATTGCTCATTTCAAGATTCCAATTGATTATTATCCTCAAAATTGTGGTATATCTTTATGTTCTTCTTGTGTTTTCTGTCACCAGCACAGAGAGGATGTTGATCATTTATTCCTCTATTGCGCAACTGCGGCCTCAATATGGAAGGCTTTAGCGGATATCTTTTAGATTAAACTTCCTAGAACATCCTCTATTGTGGACTTTATTCAAAGATGGAACTATCTTGGTCTCTCCTCAAAACTGCTGGATTTATTTCAAGTTGCTTCTTCTGAACTGTTGCATTTTTTCTGGTTCTCTAGGAATCAAATTCTCCATGAGAATAAATCCTTCTCGGTAACCTCTGCTCTCTCATGCGTACTTGATGAGATATGTGCAGTTGTCCAACCTAAGAAGAATTATTGTGCTAATCCCATTCATGATTTCACTGTTCTTGACCGAATTGGTATCAAAGAAAATTTCAAACCTCCATTTGGCACTTTTGAAGTTCTATGGAAATAGCCTATTGTTGGTTGGTTGAAAGTTAATTTGGATGGTTCATCAAAAGGGAATCCTGGTCCTTCTGGATATGGTGTCATGTTCATAGATCATAAAGGAATGGTGGTTGGTTTCTTTCATGGTCCTTGTGGTATTGTTTCTTTAATTGAAGCTGAGATGATGGGAATCATCATTGTAGTGGAGCATGCCAACAAATATAGCTGAAATAATATATTGCTAGAGAGTGATTCGACTAGTATTGTCTCTGCTATTAGGTATGGTTCATGTCACCTCTCCTAGAAGATTCAAAATTGATGGATTAATTTTTTAGATTCCCTTTAATATATGAATCCTATTATTTCTCATGTCTACAGGGAAGCTAATTCTGTTGCAGATGGATTGGATAACAAAGGAGATGAAGGTGCTGACTTCGTTTGGCATGACAAGCTTCCTGATGTTTTATACCCCTTTTGAAAAGGTATGTGGACATATCTCTTATTTTTAGGATCATTTCTTGAAATGGTGCTTTTTTAGATGTTGTTTATCATCATTCTAAAGCTCTACACTGTACGGTTTGGTTTTATGTTTGAGTTTCTTGATACTGGATATCAGATTTGGAAATTTATATTCTTCTTGTCCTGTATTATAGATCTCATCTTGATTCTTCATTATCTGACCAGTGATGTTTTGTTATCTATATTTCTCTTCTTCTATCTTTCTAATTCATTTGTATCTTTATCTGGTTTTATTTTGAGGACCTTGGTGAGGCATGCATGGATGGATAGACTCTTTGATGACGATAGCACGATCTGATGATCTTACCCTCAAGAGCAGTAAAGGCACAGCTTGATGGTTCATTTTGGAGGAAAATGTATCAGACCTAAAGGAGCTGGCTAGCCTGTTTCTGGCCAGACTTCTGGAATCCGAATAGTGTGATGTTTGATAGCAGCTTCTGAACTCTTGTAATCTTTTGTTTATTTAAGAAATCTTTTTTTGGTAGGGATTGGGAAACTAATCCTTTTCAACCTTCTATATCATCATGGTATTATATTAATTTAATTAGTTACAGGAAAAAATAAAATAAAAATGATCGTTGATGAATGTTTCCTCTTCTTCAAGTATCCTCCTTAGGTTTGCACCAAAATCCTTTCTAGGATAGATTAATATAAAAACTAATGATTCTAGGATGATATGAGGTATGTTTTTATGTGATTTGGGTAGGTTTTTCTTAAAAAATTATTGTGAAGGTGCGATGAAGAAATGAGAGGATGTGGCCTTTTATAAGTAAGGTGAGTGGTAGACTTGTAATTGTTTGAAAATATTCAATTATACCAAAGTTTTTATCAAGATTCAAGATTCTAAAATGGTCCATTATCTAACATAGAAGTGATAAGGTCTAAATATGTCAAAAAAATATGTTTTTGACAAGTTTTTTGGTCATTCTTGACATATATCTTTTTAGTTTAACCCCTGATAAATAAGTTTTTACCTTATCCATAATAATTATTTTTTACTATTTTCACTACTAATTTTTGTAAAAAAATAAGTCGAGATTATTAGAAATGATATGTGATGATAATTCAAAATAAATAATCCATTTTTCTAAATTAAATTCATATAAGGGGTCATATTTAATTTAAAATTAATCCCGTAGATGTGATGAGAAAGAGAGTTTTTAAAGTGAAAATGTTTAAAAGATTACAAAGTTTTTATATAAAAATTAAATAATAAAATTATTATAATGATATAAATTAACTAAATTGATATAAAATTGAGATAATGTTACTTTAAAACCAATTAAAAATATAATTTAACATTATAAATTATTTAAACAAAAACACAGCTTTTAATTAAATTTCAGTATTTTCACACTCATCAAAAAATTAATATTTTTTGAAAATTATAAAAAAATAAATACTAAGATAATTTTGACATGATTATTTTAAAAATAAATTTTATTTAATAAAATAAATTTTATAAAAGTTTGAAAAAATTATTTTATTATTTTGTACAAAAATAAATAAAAATCATTTTTTTGAGAAAGTAGTATTTTTAAAATATATAAATACATTTATAAAAATTAGCTACATTTTTATCAATTTTTTTCTTCATATAAAACCATTATACTTGATATTTAAAAAATATTAATTACTATTTATATCTCTAAGATTAACATCTAGGTTATAACGATCGTGTTTGAATAACAATATTAATAATATATCTCAGTTTTTTTAAAACTCAGTGTCGAGTTTAGTGTAAACTAGACCAGGGTTTCCTGTAATGCAAGATTAACATGGTGTTATGTATAGCACAAGATAATAATGAAATTTAATTTTTTGGGAAAAATTAATTCGAAAAAACTAGGGGTGTTACATAATAACTCTTAAATAAATAAACACTTTAAATATTTAAAGATGAGATAAAAATTCATAAACAATTAATAAAACAAATATAAATAATAAAAAATTTATAATTTTATCTATATCTATTATAGAAATTATATAATTCTTGAACATAAACTCTTCATATACATTCTGTAATATAAACTTGTTATGTTATTTATTACATGAAATTTTACTTTTATGTATAGGTGATATTTCATAAAATATAATAAAAATTTTATAATCATATATTTATTATGAAAAATATTCACATAATTAAAATTATTTAAACATTTTCTTAAAGAAATTATAAAAACACTTTTTATGTGGTTTAAATAATAACCAAAATAAGGCCCCCAAACATAAACTATTCAAATTTTGTTTCATGAATTATTCATAATCATGAAATCATACACTTTACATTTAGGCCTAATTTTATAATTTATAAAAACTTTATAAATTACCTTTTCAGATTTATAAATAAAAAATATTTAAAATTCATTGGGAATGGCATATAATTTTTGTAAAAATTATTAAATATTAACTCTTAATATTTAGGGTATAATTATTAATAAAGGTTTCACAAACATTTAATAAATTTATTATAAACTATTTATAATTAATTAATTTATAAACTCCTTATAAATTAATAAATGCCCCAAAATACCTTTTAATATTATTTATAAACAATTAATTCAGTTGATAATTGTATATTAAGAAAAATCCAAATTTTCCTTCCAAATCATATTATACAATTTATACTGAATTATAGACTATGATTGAAAACAAACGAATCTAAATTTTTTCTGTCATACTTTATGATTGATAAAAAATTTATCCAATGTGATATACCAAAAGTATTCTTCCAATAATATTTAATGACTGAATCTTCTATTCATTAGATGTAATACAACATTTCATTTTTAATGATAGTGTGGGAAATCATATTTTCAATTTGACCCTCTATTTTCTAGAAAAAAAATGGTAAAACATATTGTATGATAGGAGGATATCTTATACAATGAAATTTGAAAAATAAATGGGTTTAAAAAATATCATGGATTTCAATATAAAATATCACATAGTAATATATTAAGCCTATATATTATATTATTAGTCGTGTTTTATAACTCACTACTACAAAAATGACCTTTAAAAGCACTAGAAATGGCCTTTATCAGCGCTAGAAAAGTGTAGAAAATGTGATCAACACTAAAAGACTGGGGATTTTATCAACACTGAAAAAGTACAGATAAAGGGGTCATTTATCAGTGCTAAAAAAGCATAGATTAGTAGGACCTTTATTGGTTATTTTAAAAGCGCTAATAAAAAACCCATTTATCAGCACTTTAATTTAGTGTTACTAAAGTAACCATTTATCATATCTTATAAAATAATTTATAAATGGATTTTATCATCTCTTTTATAAGTGATGATAAATGTGTTTTTTATGAGTGATTTTAAAATAACTGATAAAGAGCCATACTGCAGTATGCTATTAGAGAACACTGTAGCACCAGAAACACATCAAATATAAAAAAACAAGTCCCAATATATAATTTAAATGAAATGAAGTTTACAACATAAATAATAGAAATAAAACTCTTTATTATATACATTTCAAACATTTTTTTATACAATTACATAAATAAAAATTATTACAGTCATTTAAAAATAATCCTAACAATCAATGTTACCACGATTTCAATTGAATTTATTTGTCTAACTGCCATCATTGCATGAGTAGTTTTGAACAAACCACCTCAACTTGAAAAAAGAACCCACCTATATTAGAAACAATTATTATAAGAAATAATAAAAATAAATAAACTAAACATAAATATGAAATAATACATTAATTCTATGGATAATGATTTTAATATGAAAATATCAATATTACCTCTATGATTGAGTAGTGGAAGGAACTTGGAAGAATGTGATAAATTTCAACACTATAAGAGTGAAAGGTTTTGTGAGAGAATATGTCCATGGATGTTTTAGTTCAGAAAGGGATGAAATATGGATAAATCACCCAAATTCGAACAAAATAATCCAACTATATAAGAAAACAATTATTATGTGAGTAATACTATAAATAAATAAATTAAACATACATATGAAACTATACATTGATTATATGGAGAATTTTTTACTATGAAAACATTAATATCACCTCTGTAATTTAACAGAGGTAGCATAATTTCTCTTTTTATGTAGGTAGTGGAGGTAACTTGAACGAAAGTGATAAATGCACTGCTAATGGGGTGAAAATATTTTAAGGGATAAGAAGAATGAAATTTGGACAGATCACCACCAACTTGAACAAACCGATCCACTTGTATAAGAAAAAAAATTATATGCGATAAATACTAAAAATAAATAAATAAATCACATATATGAAACAATACATTAATTCCATGGACAATAATTTTAGTGTGAAAAAATCAAGATTACCTCTATAATTGAGTAGAGGAATCATTGTTTCTCTTCCTATAAAGGCAATGGATGTAACTTGAAATAAAGTGATAAATGAACCACTATAGGTGTGAAAAGGGTTTAAGGGAGAAGAAGCATGAAAGATAGATAGAGCACCCCCCCCCCCCAACTACAAAAAAATAATCCACCTATATAATAAAAAAAATATTATGTGAGTAATACTAAAAAGAAAAAAATATACATATGAAAAAATACATTAAATCTATGGATAATGATTTTACTGTGCAAACCTAAATATTACCTCTGTAGTTGAGAAGAGGTAGTGTCATTTCTCTTCCTAGAAAGAAAGTGAAGGTAACATGAAAGAAAGTGATAAATGCACCACTTAATGGGTGAAATGGTTTTAAGGGATAGGGAGAATGAAAGTTTGACAGAGAACCCCCAACTTGAATAAAAAATCCACATATATTAGAAAACAATTATTATGTGATTATTACTAAAAATAAATAAATATAATATAAATATGAAACAATAAATTAATTCTATGAACCATGATTTTGATATGAAAGCATCAAGATTACCTATGTGATTGAGAAAAGGCAACATCCATTTTCTTCTTAAAAAGGCATGAAACATGGAAATAATTCATATAAAATAAATGAACTCTACAAATAATAATGAAAATTAAATCCACATTCCATTATATAATTTTTCAGTAAAATATAGATAGTATATCATAACATTACCTTTACATCTATCTAAAGGGCTTCCTTTGTTATACTTTATCCTACTAATGGATTGGTAACAACATCATGTGTATAATATGTTGTCAGAATGAGTAGTCAAACATTAAACTTATATTATGTTAAGGTAGTCGAGGAAATTTAACATTATTAGGAAAAACATAATATATTAAAAAACACTTTTACCTTCTCATTGAATACTTATTATTTTTTTAAAGGTTTCAAGGATTGTGTTCCTCTTTTGAGAATCTGAATCACCTCTTTGTGGTCCCCTCTAATGTATAAGACATTGTCTACAGTGGGACCGACCTGAAATGATTGTGATGTCCCAATGAAAGGGTCATCCTCGATTGAATTTTCACTTATATACTAAAATTCACCTTCACAAATCTCATTTCATCAACTTTCACTCCAAATATATCGTCAACCCATTTGCAACAAAAAAGTGGCACCTGAAATGTTGTATAATACAACTAATATATCTCTTTAATAATACCAAAATATAACATATTTTCATAAATTGGATTTCTATCCTTGGAACCAGATATGTGCATCACTTCAGCCACAAGCATAACACCACTATCTTTCATCATGATTAAGTCATCATATTCTTTTGTATAGAACGTATAATCATTTATTACAAACCCAGTGTAAAATATAACATTTTCATTCAGTCCTCTGGCTATCCATTGAAGTCATTCAGCAATTGAATTTATATTTTCAGATAACCCATTATAAATTTGATCTCTAAACCATCCTATAAACTATTGATTATGTCTATTTGATATTCATCTTTTATCCATTGATGGGATCAAATCTCTAATAATTTCTTTGTGGGCTTCAATGTATGGATCAACATCTTCACTATTAGGTAATATGTAAAGATGTGCTTTCTCCCACTCTGTCAAGGTAATTATAAAAAAAATCTCTTCATTAAATCCCTTTACCCATAATGTGTTTCTTATGAAGAGACTTTAGGAGACTGATTCTTTCAACATCTCATAGGTAATCGGTACAAAAATTTATAGCTTCATCAAAAATATATTGTTCTGTAATATAACCTTCTGGACAACTTTGATTCTTGATATACCCTTTAAAAATCATAATATACCGTCTAATGGAATACATCCATCTATAACGGATAGGACCACATACTTAAACCTCTATGACCAAGTAAACCATCAGGTGGACCATTATATAAAAGAATAATGGGGGTAAGAACATTTATAATTCACATAATATGATTGAAATCTCCTTATTCATGATGGGAAACTATGCCAGGTCTACAACTTTACAGCATATGGATTTGAAAAATAAGCAGAGCCTAGTAATCTATGTCATACATTTTGAGGAATAATTAAACGGAATGAAATCGGAACTAAATCCTTCATGAAAACATGAAAATTTTGTGATTTTAGTCCTTGTAATGTCAAATTAGTCATTGAAAATAAATTCTAGATATTTGATTAATACCCGTATGGAACTTTTAAACTTGAAAGGAAAATAAAATAATTTAAGTTTTCCTATCTGGATATAGTGTAACCTGTTGGAGGAATAAAAGTATTCCTTTTACCCATCATTAGGGCCAACTCTTCCCTTTTCCCCATTTTAATCAAGTCCAACCTAGCCTTGATGTCATCTTTCATTATTCTATAAACATTTAGTAATGTGACAATAACACTATCGAATACATTTTTTTCTACATGCATGGCATTAAGAAAATGTCTGATATAGAAACAATTCTAATACTGTAATTCAATGAAAATTGATCTCTTCTTATAACATGATTTTGTAAGGATTTTTAAAAATAGTTTACCGAAATTATTTCCAATCTATTTTACTTTTTTGTAAATCTGATCGCCCATTGTTGAAGATAGTGTTGTACCTTGTTTGATATTCCCATAGAATTTTGTTATCCAGGATTGGTATTTTTGTCATCGAGGTAAAAATTTTAGAATCCCTAAAAACACAGTCTTAGAGGAATGTTTCAACCGAGCTGAGTATGTGAATTTTTCACAAATAGGACACCCCAACATGCCTTTAATGTTGTATCCTAATAAATTTTCATAAGCAGGGAAGTCATTTATTGTTCCACACAACATGGCCCCAGATTTGAATTCTTCACTTCTATGATCATTATACATTGTAACACATGTATCCCACATCAATTTCAGATCTTCAATCAATGGATCTAAATAAATATCAATATCATTATCAGGTTTCTTTGGTTTATATATAAGTAAAGATAATATAATGTATGTCCGCTTCATGCATAACCATGGTGGAAAGTTATAATTTACTTATATGAAGGACGATGTACTATGAGTACTGATCTATACACCAAAAGTATTTATTCCATATATAGATAATGCTACCTGAAATTTTCTCAACTCATCTGCAAATTTAGAAAACTTGTATTCAATTTTATTCTGCTAAGGAGACGACATAGGTTCCCATATTTAATTATTGTATCTATATGCCATGTTAACTGTCTTCTGGTTTTCTGAATTCCATATATTCTTCTAAACCATGAAATGATAGGAAAGTACCATAAATATTTTGAATGACTTGATTCATTTTTAATGTATCAATTTTCACACCACTTAGGGCATTTGATGAGTGATTCATAGTGCTTGAAAAAATATATACAATCATTTGAAAAGAATGTATTTTTTATAGATCATTCCCATTGAACGTAACAATGTTGTATCATCATATGTTCAGCATGGTATTTCATTTTCTTCTAGTAGAAAATCTTTCAAAATACCAAGTAGTTCTGTAAAGCTAGTGTCACTCCATTTGTTCCCACCTTTAAATTTATAGAGCCTCATTACAGCAGACAGTGTTGTATATTTAGTACAAATGATATACAATGGTTTACTGGAACAACTATTTAACTCTTCAAACAGCTTTTAAAATCACTATGGTCATATTCAATTTACATTATCATTTATTTAATGTGATCTTCATCATCATTTACAAATTTATTCATATCAAATGATTCATAAACCATAGTATCAACCCAATTGATGTCCACATCCAATTTTTTCTCATTTTTACTCCATCATTTATATCTTTGATCTATTATATGGAAAATAAAATGTTCTTCCAACTCTTTTGGACTAATTTTTCTTGAATAACAACAATGTAAATTTAAATAGGGTATTTTTGAATGCTATTATACAATCTCTCTTACAAAATTGATGAACTCTTTAACTTCATCTTCATATTCATTTGTCAAATGTTTAGCATGCATCCATTTTTAGTTCATATCCATACTATTAGGTTTATAAATGATTAGTTTTATAAAATATATAAATAGATACACCTAATATATTCATTATACAAAGTGAAAGTTATAAAAAATTCTAATATGGGAAATATGGATCATTTATACTAGAATATCTAAGCACATTGATATTTCAAATCCAATAATAAGGGTTGTTTTAATTTTAAAAAATAGAGGGAGATAATGGAAAATAATAAATGATATTATAACTAAACTTTATAGTCATAAACCTGAAGATGGATAGTGCAATGAACCTAGACTAAATTGCCCAAACAACATCCAGTAAGATAATCTTATGACCTCTAACACACCTTAATGTCACTAAAGGATGGTTTAAACATTGGGTGTATAAAACAATAAATGGGAGGTGGTCCCCCCTAAATAAAGATAATCAATACCAGAGGTTGAACAAAATTTGAACATGAACCTTGGGGCCAATAGACATGGAGACCCAAAACATCATTACCTAATATAGGCATACCTGTTAGATAAAAAACTATGGAAATAAATTATGAAATATCTATAAAGACACACATACATGTCATGCCAGTATAAAAACTAACTCACTTTTAGTCTATAAGAAACATCAAATAGATAAAAACCTAATATTCAAACATAACATGAACTAAAGGCACCATAATGATTCAAAAAGTGAAGGATTGACGTGATGAAACATCATGTGATTAATTGGGGATGGCCCCTTTGGATCCGCTCCCTAAGAAAAATAAGGGCCATAGTGAATTCTAAAAGGAACTATATCATATGATACATATAACCAATAGAGGAACATACATAAATCCATTAACTTAGTTACTAAAAAATAGCATCTGAAGTTGTATGTCTAATGAGGTTTCTGTGAAAGGTGTCAGTATATATATAATCATTAGGGAACCACCAATGTGCCTCAAATCAATAGTCAATAAACAAGAATATACATGAAAATTTATACACATTTATATACATATATGAAAAAATTATTTAGTAAGAATATATAAAACATAGCAATAAAACAATAATGAATAAATCCAAGGTTCATTGTCAGATATATACAACGTATCATACATAGGTAGTCAATAAAAACAACATATCACAAATTGTTCCCTAAACAATGGATCACCAACAAATCATAGACAACAGATCACTGACAATGGATCATAAAATATCATAGAAGAATAAAACAAAAATAAAACCAAAAATACATAAATAAAATCGAAAGGCCTACCTCATTTGGTTGAAGAAAATATGACACCCTCTTTGGATATTAGACGAGATGTTCAGAGGCAGTCGACTGGTGTGATTCGACCTTCGATTCACTGAGGAGAAGCGCTAGTAGAGGGTGGCTTCTGCAGAAAGATTCTATATCACGATGGGTTTTCCAATAGTTAGGTATTTTAAAATATATCGGGACACTTTTATGAGTGCTAAACTTATAGTGCTGATAGATCCACATCTTTATCAGCATGAAAAAATCACTGAAAAAGATACTTTTATCAGCGCTTATTACTAAAGTGTTGTTAAAGGATTTATAATTTTAATTATAAAAAAATTGTAAATATTTATAAATAATTAACAAATATATATAAATATAAATATATTAAATTTATTCCTTTTTAAATATATTTATTATAATTTTATAATTATTTATTTATAATTATAGAAATGTATTAAAAATATATTATTTATATAATTATATATATATATATAATTATACATATACATATATATATAATATAGTAAATATATTCATTATTTAAGTAAATTTATTATAAATTTAATAATTATTTAAATAAACATAATTATTTATTTATAATTATATATATACTTTTTTAAAAATATTTATTTATTTATAATTATAAATATATAATTGTATAATTATAGTGAATGCACATTTATAAATATATTTATTTATAAATATTTTTTTACAAATATTTTTTTATCATTATTAATGAATATCTAATTTCGATTGCATGCATATATGTACAAAATGAGAGAAATTGGGTAAATTAAGAATATAGGTACACTTTTACAATATTAAAAAAATAGATAAGTTCTATGTGTTTGAATATTGTATATAAAAATGCATTAATTACACATATATGTGAAATCAATATAACCCACATTTGATGTATATTAAATTGAAACAGCAAATCACATTCAATTATATGTCGAGTACTATGCAATTAGTCAAAATTTTTAATTCATATTAATTTTTAATTATATACCATTATTCGATAAATATATGATAAATTAATGTAAAGTGCATAAATATTTTGTAATATACAATCATATTTATATAAATTAATATATATATATATATATTTAATGTATACAATTTAATATCTTTAATTATCATAATTATATAATTAATAAAATTATCAATATTTAATAATTTATATTCAAACAATTCATTGTTATCAATAATTATTTAACTAATAAAATTTGTAAATTTTTTTTTAATAAACACTTTTTTTTATTTTTTTTATTTTTTTAATTCATTCATTTTATCCGAGCTAAAAATTTGTTGATGAAATAAATATTTATCAGCGCTAAACATAAACCGCTGATAAAGTGTACCCATTATTAGCACTAAAAACAAAGTGCTGATAAAGGATACCCTTTATCAGTGCTAAAAATAAAGCACTGATAATGGATACCATTTATCAATGCTTTTGTTTTAGCACTGATAAATTTTTTCTATATCAGTGCTAATATAAAAGAACTGTTAAATGGTTAAATTTATCAATTCTTTCTTTAACATTGATAAATATTCCATTAATCATCATTTTCTTCTAGCATTGATAAATAACAGTGCAACTAAAGGCTAGTTTTATTATAGTTACTACTTAATTGATATGTATTTATGATTCAATACAACATTTCATGCATGATTTCATGAATCTAAACTCATGGAGAGAGAAAATACTATTCAATGAATTACATGGTGTTTATCAACAATAACGTAAGTGATTTAATCCCATCACAAGACATTTATGTGTAGATAATATGAAATTTAAATAAAAAATTGAATAATTTTTTCAATATCATGTACCAATTTTCAAAGAGCATCTTCATTCCATGCATGATGATGATCACCATGTGATTTTAAAAGGACCTATGAAAACCTTGACTCATGTATTCTAGATCTATTGGTTTCATTACTACATTTTTACTGAATATAAGAGATCATAGTATATATGATTAAACATATTATTAGTTTTATAAGACTAGATGCATACATAGATCACTCATTACATTTGAAAACATAAAACACAACTTAAAAATAAAAAATGGTTGATTTATTATTCCCAATAGCATATCCCTGAAATTAGTTAGATTTATCTTCTAGATTCCCTATGTAAAGGAAAACATAATATAGGGGAGATTTGTTGCTCAGTAAGCTATCATGAAATAAATAATTCATGATTAATATGGAAGGAGTTAAAAATAATCAAATATCACATATAACTAATAATATAAGCCTGGAATATATCTAGGTATGATATAAAAATATAAATGATCACATAGATAATAATAAATTATTTCATAGTGAAGGAATTCATAATTCCAAACATCTAAATCTTACCCTCAAGGCCTCGTTCCAAGATTTTATACATAAAATGGTAAGTCATAGGCCAAATACCCAAGCTGGTTTTTCTTTATGAGACCTTCCAATACATCAATGATTTATATAATTTCAGGACCCACATATCACTAAATCATTATAAATATACCATCACTGCATCATCCAAGAAATTGTAAATATATGGTTAAGCATTCACCAAACACAAAAACTAGTTTGTCTCATGAGACTTACTGATGGAAACCATCGCTAAATATGTCCAATTTCCTTCATTATATGAAGAAATTTTTAAACATAAAAATAAATAAGCAACATTACTTATTAATTAATAAGTTATCTATATTGACATAACAAGTATATAGAATGTTAATATTTCCACATTAAATAAATAGAATTACTTTCTTAGTAAACAACCATCTACTATCACCATAATGGGTATACAATTATTCCATTACTAGAAAAAATAATAAATAAATTTTAAAAATGATATAAAGTTTTTTATTGAGATTAAATAAAATGTAAATAGAGGAAGAAATTAAATTTAGGAGAGAGGTTAAGATTCATAGATATCATAATCATAAGAAAGAGATGGAATGGGAAAGAACCCTTGTTAATAAAGTACAATATGAACTATAAATCATAAGGGTGTAAAAAATAAAATTAACTCATAAAAAATTCTCATAATTCAATGAATTTTAATTGAGTTAATAATACCCTTACATCAAGTCCTAGGTTTCTTTATATTCCTTCTATCGAAGAAGAAATCATAACTTTGTTTGGAAGACTTCTTGGTGTTGAAAGAATTAGTGAATTCCTTTGACACCAGAAGTTAACCAATGTAGGGTAGGTTATTTATAGAAGTAAATATAGTAGAATATTCAGGGTAAATCAAATTTCATACTTAGTTTTTAAGAGGTGGAGAGGGTCCCTTTTATAAGTGAGATAAGTGTTATTTTTTGTATATACTTATTACATAATATTAAAATAAAAGTCATTTATAAGAAAAGTGATACCATATTTTGAGAAAAAAATAGATAAGATAATGGTTGGTTGATAAATACCTCATATAATCATTTAATTATATGTTTTTATATTGAAATCTTGAACCAGGGTTCCACTCAAAGGTTTCGTGATCCTGATTGACCACATGGCCTCAAGTACATCTCCTTGAATGCCGATGGCTATCGACTAGCAACGAGGGCCTAGGGTGTGTCTTTGGGGAGACTATTACCTCATTAGAAGAGTGTATTATAGTGGATAAATGAGATAACAAGTAAATAATGGAATCATTATACAACAAATATATGTCAAAAAATAAGTAGATATGAATAATAAACAACTAAAGCATCTGATAATAATATACAAAAGATGATGTCAATACATGTCATGTATTTATAAAACTAGAAAACATGGATATAAAGTAGCATGAAGTACATGTTATACAAAAGTAGAAAAAAGAAACCAAAAACTGTCCATCATCATAATCCATGTCTCAGTCATCTACTACCAATATCCATCATAATACAAGCTAGCAATCAAGTGTTTAAAGAGGGATTCTTCCTTTTGTCAGCACATGCATACATGTAATCTTCTCGGGTACCAATGGAGGACTGGATAGGGTGTGAGATAAATATTAGTATTCCAACACTAATAGTGTCTACAACATCCATTCCATGTAATATAAACTAAAAAATTGTGCAAACATGCATATATAAAAGTAAAGTAGTACAGTAATGTAAATAGCTAAGTACCTGCTTTAGCCTCAACTGGTGCCCGAACATGAAACCATTTAATTAATTAACTATGTTTTGTTTGTGTATGTAATTTACCTGTGTTATAAACAATACTAAAATCCTGAAAATATAATAATATCCATGGATCCAAGATATAAAAAGGCATACATGATGATGATGATGATAGTGAAATGATCCAAGATATAACAAGTAATATTTTAATGATATTAATAATGAAAGGTATATAAGGTAATAACCAAGGAATCCATGACCTCAGGGGTCGATCCAACTCAAGTAATAAACTATATCGTATCCATAAGGGGTAAGAGTGTAATCTAAATGGGAACACCCAAAGCATTCCACAATAATAATTCTAACTAAGTCAAATGAATCCATGAAAGGTAAAACGGGATAAGCAATGCCTAAGCCCAAGGGTGTATCCAAGGTTCCCCAGGTTTGTAGATGTCACACTAGGTCAATGGAGTGTTTAAAAGTCATCCTTTAATGATAATGGAGGGATACTATAGTGTTATATCAAGTATCCAGTGATAGAAAAAAACTGGAATCTAAGGTGGGTCTCACCCTTGGAAGTTGGCATTGTTGAATTGGAATGACATCCACAAGTGCTCAAGTAATTCCCCTGATAATCCAAATAAATCTTTAGCATGACCACTCCCATAATAATTTAAAGTTATATATACAAAAAGAAATTATTCTTGATTAATTAATTAATTTAGGCCATGTTTTAATACTACTATTTAATAAGTCAATTGGTTCATCTGGTTTCCTTTCATTAGTCTAAAAAGGATACATGGAATGAAATCATTTATATCATTTCATTTTTAATTACTTGGTTCTCTCCTTTACCTTTAATAATCATGAAAAGGTAGTCTAATGACAAGAAACCATGTGCAAGTAATTTATAAAAAACTAGGCCAAGTGATACCAATAATTTACATTACAATTACCATTTAAACATTCATTAATTAAGTAGAAAACTTACCTTATATGGTTAAATTAACAATAACATATTCAATGTCTAGGAAAACACCAATTAAATTCACATTTAATTAAGGAAGGCTTACCATTAATAGGTCCAAGACAATTCACACCGGATTAGTGGTGCAGATGCACACAACAAAACTCAAAAGTAATAATTAAGGGAAACACCCTACATGGGTGATCGATGATGAGGTCATAAATTCAAAAAATGATTAACATATTTAACATTTTTATCATAATATGATTCTAATGACTATAATAAAGGAACATTAATTTAATAGTACATTCCCAATAAAATTGGTGTGCACACAATTATGTCATTTTAAAAAATGAAAAAACCTAAGGGATGAGTTATAGACCACCTACCACATACTCACACAACTCTCCTCATTCAGTATCAACCTCTCATTTGGCCCAGATCAGAAGATACCTAAATAATGGATTAACACCTAATACTGATCCAATAAGATAATTTTTCTTCAATTGAACATCGAATATATGAACGAGATCAAATTCTATCAAAGAGGGAAAAAATGAGATCTAAAGGGAAAAGAGAGATCCTACTATCATCTAGAGAAGAAATGAGAGGATAGGGTTAGTTAAAACATTCCATTAAGGGTAATTTTGTCATTTCACCCAAAAAAATGGGTTTCATGGTTTGGTCACATGGTTAGCCAAACTGTGCGCCATCAATGAGTCATATGTTGGTTTAAGGGGAACTTTATATAGTTAGGATTCATAGTTAAGGATACCATGTGCCAACTGTGAAAAACTCCTCTTCAAATATGTTTGCAGTATTTTCATAGGAATGCATCCCCTGCAACATGGTTATGGAAAATCATTCACCCTAATTCACCCCACTTTACTACCTCACATGGTTAGGGGATGTTGGGAAGGCTAGGTCATACAGTTTCTAGTAACCGTGCAGTCTAGTAATTTTCTCCACCAATCGGGGTTTTGGGCTCTAAACAAGCCCCAGACACCCCTAAAACCTTTATAACCTAAAAATGCATCCATATTATGTAAAAAATTAATAATTAGACAAAATTTAAAAGGATTCATACCAGAGTTAAAAATGAGGTTCTTATAGTCTTCCCTTATTAAAGGAACTTGTCCCTAGGTTCACCTTCCAAGGGTGGTGAAACACTGTCTAAGAACAAATCTATCCACTAGGCATGTACGTCAATATCCCACTCCCAAGACTCATCATGTACATTCTCATGCTACATAGAACCTTTATTATAGGGAAATACTGGATTTAGAGATCCTCCATTCCCCAGTTAACAATTCATATAGGATACTCCTCAAAAGAAGCATCGACATCTAACTCAACTTCATAGGGATCAACATTATGAGATGGGTCAGCATGATAATGGAGAAGTTATGAAATATGGAATATGTAGTTCATAGAGTGGTACCTATTAAGTAATAGAAAATAATAGGCTACCGAACCGGCTCTCTCTAGAATCTCAAAAAAACCTACATAATGAGGTGACAACTTCTCTTGCCTCTGTATTCATCTATTCCTTAGCCTGGGTGATACTTTCTAGAAAATATAATCCCTGACCTCAAACTCTAGTGGTCATCAATGATGATTGTCATAATATTTCTATCTATACTGAGTCGTATAAATATTCTTCCTAATCATATAAATCTACTTTGAAGTCTCCTACACAAGATGGGGACCTAGTAACCCTGCCTCTCCTACCTCTAACCAGCACAGGGGTGAAAGGAATGGCCTACCATTCAAGGACTCAAAAGGATTCATCTAAATTTTCACCTGAAATTTATTATTATAGGTGAAATTTATGAGAGGGACATGGTTATCCCAAGAACTAATGAAATCATGGATGCATTCCTAGAATGTGTCCTTTATAACTTGTATCATATATTCTGACTGTCTATCAGTCTGAGGGTGAAGGACTATGCTCAGAAGCACCTATGTAATAATAGCCTTATGTAACCCCTACCATAACTATAACATGAAATAATCATACCTATATGAAATGATATTATGAGGGACCATGTATAGTCATGTGATCTCATAATCATACAATCTTCTCATCTCACCAACTAATAAATTCTCCCAGATAAGAAGGAAGTGGGATACTATTTTCAATCTATCAATGACAACCCATACTGTATCTCTACCTCTAGGCGGCCTAGGTAAAGTGACTTTAAATTCAATATAAACATATTCCCATTTCCATTCCAGGACTAAAATCAAATATAACAATCTGGAAGGTCATTTTTTCTCTACCCTCACCTTCTAAAAAGTGGAACACCTACTGATAAAACCTACTATCTGATAATTAATCTGGGTCCACCAATATTATCATCACATATCTTGATATATTTTTAGAGATTCGTGGATGAAATTCCCACTAATAAGAATGGGAATATCACATTATTTTTTCTCTCTTATTTGTAAGAACTTAGATACGTCCATGTATATGTTGGTTGTCATCTCTATCCACAAACCAATTGGAGGTGGCTCATCTCCTGAAATAATATCAAGGAGAACCAAACCATCGAGATCCAAAAACTACCTACTCTCACCTTCTTAAGGAGATAAGAGGTAACTATCGATCTGAAGATATAATAATACCTGTGACTGTCATGAAACTCTATATGAATATTAGAGGATAGGGCCATCAATTATCATTTTTCACTATCTTCCCGTATGGAATGTGCCTGAGTTTTATGACTCAGTTCATCCTCTACCGCATTGTCTTTTCTAGGCGTATAGGCATGCTCAAAATCAAAGGAATGAAGATATTTGAACCAAATTTTCTATATAAGATTCATTTCATTAATTTTAAAGATATATTTTAGGATATGGTGGTTCATATACACCACAAAATGCTCACTAAATAGATATTGTCTGCAGCAATGTAAGGGACAGACAACTTATGTTAGTTCAAGGTCACGTGTCTAGTAATTTCTCTCATGATGTCATGGACCGACCCAATGGGGCTCGAGTCATGACTCCCCATTCCCTCCTCCAATAGGCCAGGGGCTGACGACCAGCTCCGAGTAGGCTATTACACACATGGGAGGCCTTAAACTATCATAATTGTACATACGCACCCACATACACCTCCTTGAAATAGTGCGGAGATATATAAAACTAAAAAAAAATGCATGCATACATCTATCTCAAACCAAAGTGGAATATAAGTAAAATAGGGAAAATAGGGCCCAACAAAAGAAAACTAAAAAAGAATCCAACCTTCTCAAAAAGATGGGATTGCTGTCGAAAGTACACGCCGGTAAGCTCCTTGGCAGAGCTTTGGTAAACACCCCAGATAGTCTCGCTCACAAAGACTCACCTACTTCAGGTCCTCCTGGGACTCTGTCGAAAGGCATTTGGTCTGCACAAGACATAAACATGTGTGGAAAAATCACATATAGGGGTGAGTATAAAATTATTCAGTAGGCACCACAAAAACCCTAAAATAAAAGGGAGAAACTGAAAGGCAACCGTCAGCTCATCCCAGCCAGAGGGAACCCAAACGAGAGAGAAACTTAATCTCGAGACCATCTTAAGCTAAACGCGACTAGTCAGCTCAGCTCAGGTGTATTCCCATACATACACCATGAACATCCAGGTATATGCCCATACATATACCATGAACAACCAGATATACACATTTCACGCACGAAGCCTCATGAGGTTCTGAACTCATCAACTGTGAGAGGTACATAACTAGGAGAACACACTCCATGAGTAGTGTCATCCCAGATGACAGTCGTCTCAGAGATACACTCCATCAGGTCTCACACCAACATCCCAGATGCTCATCTGAGAGATCACGCTCATCAGATATCGTCATTGAGAACATCACGTTGAATCTTTGGAAACACCAAACTTCTCAGATAGGGGATCACTCATATAATCTGTTAGGGGATTGAAGACCCCACTCTGGTATCTTGAAGATCTGACAGATAGGGGATCACCCTGAGGATCCTTTAGGGGATACCACAACCCGATCTGACATTCCACAGTTCACATCACTTAGATAGAGGATCATCTCCCATGTGAAGATGGTCACGATGATGTCAAAAACCCCATATGGTATAACTTTGGATGTAGGGGATTTAACTAATGATTCACCAACCCTACTAAAACCACGCGTTGAGTAGGGGATCGTATAACCAATGATTCTGCAACCCTACTGAAACCACGCGCTGAGTAGGGGATCATATACCTGATAATACCACAACCCTACTAAATGGCCCACTATGTAGGGGATCATATTCTAAATGATGCCTCAAACCCTATGGGGTTAACCTTCTAGATAGGGGATCTCCATCTGTGGAAAAGCGGTCACAATGATAACAAGAACCCGATCTAGGGAAGAAAAGATTGAGGATCATGCTTCAAACCCACCGGAGGGAAACCACAACTCTATCATAAATTCATCCTATCGAGGGGATCAAAAACCTATACTAAGGTTGTAATTCCACATGAACCCTCATTGGCATGAAACAAGGGAGTACACTCAATCAATGCTAGTTCAAACGTTGCTAACCTGAGTGACCCACAACATTGCCACACTTCGCATATCCTAGGCCTATACCAAGGCCACCGTCACGATCTATGCAGAAAAACACACAGGATAGGATACTTATTCGCTCGAAATGGGAAATTAATGAAAAATATAATATTAACTATAGAAAGATCATTTTTGGACCACACCTCAATCCTAAAACTCATCAAGAGGATCACACTGTTGTGATCCCCTTGGAAAAACACACGAGATCGACAACTCGATCATCCATAACCGACACCCGACAAAAAATTAATGTTTCTCCGTAAACACACAAAACCAGCCTCATGGGTCCCACACCCTAATATTATTCCCAGCCCCCAGAAACTATTCAAAAATGTTTTCCTTACTATCAGAATCACAATTTCACTGACGGTGCGTCAATCAGATGCTCTGTGTAGACGTTACGGCGGATCGAATCTGAATAAAAATAAAATATTATTAATATTTCAGCATTTCGTAGCCCAGGGCCAAAAAAACGACTCATAAATTTTTTGAAGTGAGCTTGAAAGGTTTTTATTGATTCAAGGAATGTGTATCCACAAACTGCTCACAAATCAGAGTTGCGGTTTGTGAGTTACAGGGGTTTCAAGAACCCCTGAAAAATCATGGCCGGACCACCACCTGTCTCACCGGAAACCACCACGCTACTGCCAGAAACCGCCGCGCTTCCCCTTAAAACCACTATGCCACCACCGGAAACTACTTCACTGCCACCGAACTTACAATAATCCTCTATGGCCGCCACTAGAAACTGGATTTTCCGCCAGAAAACTTCTGGGAGCCACTGGGAACACCCTGGTGCTCCAAATTTAGATATGAAACATGTTTCAGAAAGCTTGAGATCTGAACTACACAACCCTTATAAAAATTGATGAAAAACAACACATAAATGGGATCCATAATTTTAAAACTCAAACTGCCTATCTTGTGGGTGAAACTCTGAAGCTTTGGGTGCAGAACGACACCTGCAACGCTCTAAAAATTGATCCACTAATGATTGGCGCAAAAAACAGATATATGTGGTGCCTTGATATGTCGAAGGAGGATGAGGGAGGTGATAGTTCATCATTCATTTTAGAGGAAGAGAAATGGGGGGGGATTTATGACTTGTTAAATTAATTTAATTCATTTAATTAATTAAAACAACACCCCCGGCCTGACCTCTCGGTGCGAAGGAGATTAGGTCGCCCCTAGGGTAAACGTGTCGTTATGCATGCAACGGTGGGCCCATAATTTCAATCCGAGACTTTGTTCAAGTGTTATTTGAGTTTCCACTCATAAATAAACTTTTCCATTTATTTAAAAAATTCCCCTGGTGTCTTTCTCCATAGCAGGCCCGCACTCGCAAAGTTTACACCCTACCTAGGGTAAACATCACACTTCAGACGCAATTGTGCCCTCGGATTTCCAATCTCACCTATCTTTTAAGTGATAACTTGTTCCCACCTAGTGCATAGTATAAAAATACTTAATATTTTTATAAAATTAATGCTAGGCACACCGGGCCTCGGAATCACATGCTGTATTCGTGCCTAACTCTGGAAATATTCATAGGAATATTCCAAAGTCTGACATGGCCAAAATTCTGAGTCATTAAATCCTCCCCACCTTAGGAATTTTTATCCTCCAAAATAAATAAGCATGAGGTAAAGCAAATTAACTCTGAACTGGGTCTCCCACGCCAGGGATTGTGCCGGCACACAACCCTACCTGAATGCATAAGTCAGAAGACCTCATCCACCACACCTCAAAACTATCAACTTTGGGCGGCACTGACTCACCCACACGGTTTTAATCGCATCAATAAAACGCATCTCGATGGGGGTATGACCCCTCTTCCTAATGCATTTGAAGAACATAGAACAACTCCCACACAAGGTCTTACCAACACCCTGAACAAATATCGAGCAAGCAATGAAAAGGAAAGAGTACCGCCTAACAGTGTGTAGCAAAACTATTGTAGAAAGTAGAAAGGACACAGAGCGTACCTCTATCCATTCACAGAGCCTCTCGGTCAATAGCCTCTAAGGCCTATAGTTGTTCTCTCCCTTTCCCCCTAACTCCCTGAGCTCGGCGTGGACCTCCTAGGGGTGGTGGTGGTGGAAACTCATACCACCTACCACCTTCTGCTGTTGCACTAGCTCTGTCACCATGTCTGCCTCCCAGTGGAACTCCATACTCAAAAAGTTTCCTCTACAAAGGTGGAATGTCAACAGGATCCCTCTTAGTATCATGACAAATCGGACAATATCTAGCAAGATATCCCCTACCATCGGAAGCGTAACACCACCTCTCTTGCGGCTGACCAAAACTGGCCTGAGAGCCATGAGAGCCCTGAGCCTCAAGTGTAACATCCCAAGTAAGTAATGAATAATATATATTTTTATCTATGTCTATTAGTGAATTAGATATTGTTTTAGAGGCTTAAAATGATAATAAATCCAATCTTAAGCATGGAATACACTAATATTTTTAAAAGATTGTTCTACTGCCTTTTGATGGCAAACCATTTTTAAATCTATCTTTTGACAATTTTATAAGCTATGTTTTTCAAAATAAACTTATTATTTATGATTGGGACATCAAAATTTACTTTGTGTGAATTTTTGGTATTTTTCCGATAAAGTTCATTTTTTAATGAATAGTGAAAATGTTGTATTTTAATTCAAAACCACTTTTTAGTATAATTTATTTATATGATTAGATTATCTTTTGAATTAGTTTTGAAGTGAAATTAGAATATATATTTACCATTTAATCCAATGGTGGTCATTGGAATCTATTTCACTTTGAAATTTGACTTAAACTGGTGTCAATATTTTGATACTTATTGTTTCATAAAAACACGCTATTTGTCATGACAGCGGGAATTAAATATTAAATTAATTAATGTAACTTATATGATTTGAATTTTTTAAAATAGACATAATTTTTGAATTCAGAATATCAAATATATCTTAGGGTGATGTTTTGGTATTTTTCTAAAAAACTTTAATTTTTGATGAATAGTGAAACCACTAAGTGGTAGTTAAAGAAACTGATTTTTCATTTAAATGAAACTTTGCCACTTTTGTGATTTGATTTTCAAAAATCCGACATACATGGTTGTCATTAATAAGTAAAATTTGGTTCAATGAGATTAAAATAATTTTTTGGTGAATAGTAACTTTTCAGTTTTTAATCGCGATTAGAGGTAATTAGTGCAATTTAAGGCAAAAATGATATTATAATAAAATGAAAATACCTAGAAACATGTCCTACCCTTATTGGATGTGTCATGGACGACCAATAAAATACATGGGTCAACTTGGGGACCCCATGGAGCCACTTTGGTTGGGAAATGACATAAATAACTTTTTATTTAATGATAAAGTAAAAATGACACAAACATGATATGTTTTACTAAAACAATTTTTACATGGGGTTATACAAGTCAGATTTTTAATTATAAATAGTCATTGGAAAGATAAAAATATTTCATAAATCATAGTATTTTTTTTATAATTTTTAGACTTTAAATAAATTAAATTATTTATGACATCATGATGATGCAGCGATTACCTCATTAATAAAGGATTTAAATAAAATGAAAAGATAATATAAAATCTATGACCTACACATGTCCAAAACCTATTGGATGGGTGGATTTAGAACCCTTATCGCCTTACCCTAGAATGATATCAATGTGGGACCTTTTGAATCCGAAACTCATTTTAGAATAAAGTAACATTTCTTTACGTTCAAAGAGTGCCCCTCCTCTCCTCTTATAAAAGGCCCCCACCTCTACCTCCTTACCCACACTTCCAAAGCCTTTGGCTCGTCCAAACCCTGCCCATTTTGTCTCTCCACATCCCTATATTACTCCTTGAAGCCTCACTTTGGTCAGAAGTCTTCCCAAGGAAGCCTTTGAGCTCAAACCAAAGGGAGTTACTCGATTTTAAGGTAATGTCTTCACTAGAGTCCTTTTGTTTTATTTTTCTTCTCCAACCCCCTAAACTCTTTTCATTCGTTTATTTTGTAACAAATCCAGTATCTTCAATATACTAGTATATTTTTATAAGAAGGATTCTAGCTACACTTACACACACCTACATCTAATGGTTAAAGAACATACTGTTTCCGTGGATGGTGAATTTCTGCCTCCCGAAACGATGATTGTTCAACATTATTTTAACACCTTCAAAGGTGGCCATTATTAAGACACTATATTCATATATGATATATAATATGTTTATGTTTTCCTTAAGCTTCTGTATTTTTCATTTTGGGCATACCTTTATGGTTTCCATTATGGGTAAACGTGATATCTTCATTTAAGGAAGTGCGGACTACCGCCCCCTCAAAGTGATTTGATTCGTTAGATACCATATGTGGGACGTGTAAAGGATGGAGTTATGATATTATATATGATATTACACTGGAATTATAATATAACTTTATATCATTATGATTCCATTCTATAAAATACGAAATAGAAATGAAAGTAGCATTCATGCGTACGTACGGCTTACCGTCTCCATGAACGGTGCATTTCATTTCTTACCTCTAAATGATTATGTAATATTATAAATGAATGCATGTACTAGATATATATGACATATATGATATCTAAATCATGAATACCATTCTGGATATAATGGATACATGAACAACTTGTAATTATAAAGGGCTTATTTTTGACTCAAGTACCAATGATCGTTAAAACGACCGTTATTAACTTAAATAATTACATAGTGTTCATGACATGGAAATAAGTGATATAAAAGGAATAATGAACATGAAAAAGGTTCTTAAACAAGTATAAATTAACTCAAGTTTATTATTCAGGAGATTAAAGAACGACCGAGTCAAGTTGGACCTGAGGTATGGGACTTCGTCTCAATCTCCTTTTATTGAGGCATATTTTGTTTTATACAAAACCTTCTTTTATATGGTGTATAAACCCCTTTTACTTTTACGTTTATCCAAAAGGAATATTTTTTTATATGAAGTGTTTTACTAAACGACAAAAGGGAATGTTTTTGTCGTACGTATGTGGCGACAACGACTTCTCCGTCGCTGTGACCATTATTTGAGTTTCAGCTTCCTCTAAAAGCCATGCTTTATTTTTAAAAGAAAAATAAATACCATGTTTTACTTTTCTTTTATTTTGGTATTTAAAATGGTTTTCATGATGTTTTTATTATATCAATGTGTTGTATTGATATCTTGTGATTGAAATGTGGAAATGTTATGTTTCCTTTATGCATGTTTTATGTGATACGATTATGTTGTGGTTCTTGGGAATTATTATGAAGACGGGTGGTTCCGTGATAAACTAAGGGCGGGTGAGACCGATATAGCTCTCCAATTCATTGGGTAACGCGAAGGAGTGAAACGTTAAGGTTTCTCTGAAGAGATTTAGGGAATAAACTGTGGTGGGTATTCCAAACGTAACCAAGAGGGTTACTCCCTACGTAAGAATGTTATGAATGCCTCAAGTTACCTTTTATGTCTTATGATTTCTATGATTTATTCATGATTTGATGAGGTATGTTAAAGTGATTATGTTTTATGGGTAAGGTATGATTTCATTATTATGTATATATGAACTTATGTTTCCTTTCCATATTATTTTAACCCTTACTGAGCTTTTTATGCTCATCCCAAGTTTTTGAAATGTTTTTCACAGGTCAAGGGAAAGGTACATGATGTGATGATAGTGTCAAGGATGTGTCAAGAAAGAATCCATGTTTTATTTTAAATATGTTTCTGTAGATGGGAAGAATGAATACTGTCTTTTATGTAACCACTTTGCTTAAATGTGGAATGTAATGCAAGTTTCATGATCTAATTCTCTAAAAATCTAAACCTGAAAAGATACTCAATGTGCAATATTGTAATAACTCAAGATTAAGTAAGGTTTAAGGATAGGACCTTATAGTTGGTATCAGAGGTTGGTTTAGATAACTTTAGGAGTTATAATTCTATCCAAAATTTTTTTTTGAAATGATATAGCATTTGAAGATTACCATGTTGCTTCGCCTAAGATATTTCTGTGTTAAGAATGGTTTTTCATAGAGGAAACAAAACAGCTTTTCTGGGAAGGCATACAGAGGGAAATGACCTTTCAAATTAGTATCATTAGATGGTCAGAATCAGAACTAAACTGTTTGTTGCAGTGATGGCTCAGTTGACTCAGTTGAAAAATGTTGGTTGTTTCTATTGATCATATTTTAGTGTTTTCTAAAAGTAAAGAGGAGCATGAAAGTCATTTAAGGGTTATCTTTCAAACCTTAAAAGAAAAGAAACTATATGGAAAATTCAGAAAGTGTGAGTTTTGGTTACAAAAAATTTCTTTCCTAGGTCACATTGTTTCAAAAGATGGCATAACTGTTGATCCTGCTAAAACAAAAGTTGTTGAAGAATGGACAAGACCAACAAATGTAACTGAGATCCGTAGTTTTCTTGGTTTGGAAGGTTACTACTGAAGGTTTATTGAAAATTTTTCATGGTTATCTAGTCCAATGACTAAGCTAACTCTAAAGGGTGTTAAATTTATCTGGACAAAATAATGTGATGATTGTTTTCAGGAATTGAAAAGAAGATTGGTGAATACTCCAGTTTTGGCACTACCTTCCAGGAATGGTGAGTTTGTTATATACAGTGATGCTTCATTGAAAGGACTTGGTTGCGTCCTAATGCAGAATGATCAGGTAATTGCTTATGCTTCACGACAGTTGAAAACTCATGAGGTAAATTACCCTACACATGATTTGGAATTAGCTGCTGTTGTTTTTTCTTTAAAAATTTGGAGGAATAATTTTTACGGAGTAAAGTGTGAAATATATACTGATCACAAAAGTTTAAAGTATATATTCACTCAGAAAGAGTTGAACATAAGACTGAGGAGATGGCTAGAATTAATCAAGGATTATGATTGTAAAATTCATTACCATCCGGGAAAAGAAAATAAAGTGTCTGATGATTTGAGTCGAAAAAGTAATGCTTCATTAACAATGTTGCATTTGGAACGTGATCCTTTGGTTAAGGATTTGATGAACTTTGTCATATAAGTTGTTGGTGCAAGAAGTTCTTCTGTTTTGTTTCTGGTATCAGTGAAATCTTCTCTATCATACAGAATCAAGAAAGCACAGAAGCAAGATAGTGAGTTGCAGAAAAAGGTAGAGTTGGTTCAGAGAGGTAAGTTGCATGAATTAAACATTGATAGTTATTGTGTTTTGAGATTTGCGAAGAGATTGGGTGTGCCTTGTGATTCACAGTTGAAGAGAGAGTTGTTATGTGAAGCTCATAGTTCTCCGTTTTCAGTTCATCCTGGCAGTACTAAGATGTACAGAGATTTGTGCGAGTATTACTGGTGGGATGGAATGAAAAGAGATATTGTTGATTTTACTATCAAGTGTTTGACTTGTCAACTGGTTAAAGCAGAGTGGCAGTTACCGAAAGGGATGCTTCAGCCTTTACCAGTGCCAGAGTGGAAATGGGAGAATATATCCATGGACTTCGTTGTGGGATTACTGAAGACCCCTCGAGGTAATAATGCAATCTGGGTTATTGTTGATCGCTTGACCAAGTCTGGTCATTTCCTTACTATACGAGATACTTTTTCCCTAGATCAACTTTCCCGTTTTTATCTTAAAGAGATAGTCAGGTTACATGGAGTTTCCCTCTCCATTTTTTCTGACCGTGATCCTAGGTTCACTTCTAACTTTTGGAAAGGCCTTCAGAAGTCGTTGGGTACTGAATTAAATTTTAGTACAGCTTTTCATCCTCAATCAGATGGGCAGTCAGAACGAACAATTCAGACATTGGAGGATATGATGCGTTCTTGCTCTATGGATTATCAGGGAAGTTGGGACCAATATCTTTCTTTGGTTGAATTTTCATATAATAACAGTTTTCATTCCAATATACAGATGGCACCATTTGAGGCGTTATATGGGAAGTGGTGTCGAACTCCAGCTTTTTGGGATGAAGTGGGTGAAAGAAAGCTGATGGGACCAGAATTGGTAGAAGATTTGGCAGAAAAAGTTCAGCTGATATAGAAACACATGAGAACAGCTCAGAGCAGGCAGAAGAGTTATGCGGACAATAGGAGGAAGGATCTATCTTTTGAGGTAGGTGATCATGTTTTTCTCAAAGTTTAACCATGGAAAAGTGTGATGAGATTTGGTAAGAAAGGAAAGCTGAGTCCAAGGTTCATTGGACCATATGAAATTCTGGGGAGAGTTGGATCAGTTGCATACCAGGTGGCTTTACCTCCAAGTTTATCTCAGGTACACAATGTTTTTCATGTTTCGATGTTGAGAAAGTATATTCCAGATCCATCTCATGTTTTGAGTCCAGATGTAGTTCAGCTGGAAGAGAACCTATCTTATGAGGAACAACTGGTCCAGATTTTGGACCACAGGGAGCAAGTGTTACGGAATAAGGTGATTCATCAGGTAATGGTTTTGTGGAAAAACCACATGATTGAAGAGGCAACATGGGAATCTGAAAATGCAATGAGGGATAAATACCCCCACTTATTCGATAAGTAAATAAATTGCGGGGACACAATTTTCTAAAGGGGGAAGGATGTAACATCCCAAGTAAGTAATGAATAATATATATTTTTATCTATGTCTATTAGTGAATTAGATAGTGTTTTAGAGGCTTAAAATGATAATGAATCCAATCTTAAGCATGGAATACACTAATATTTTTAAAAGATTGTTTTACTACCTTTTGATGGAAAACCATTTTTAAATATATATTTTGACAATTTTATAAGCTATGTTTGTCAAAATAAACTAATTATTTATTATTGGGACATCAAAATTTACTTTGTGTGGATTTTTGGTATTTTTCCGATAAAGTTCATTTTTTAATAAATAGTGAAAATGTTGTATTTTAATTCAAAACCACTTTTTAATATAATTTATTTATATGATTAGATTATCTTTTGAATTTGTTTTTAAGTTAAATTAGAATATATTTTTGCCATTTAATCCAATGGTGGTCATTTGAATCTATTTCACTTTGAAATTGGACTTAAACTGGTGTCAATCTTTTGATACTTATTGTTTCATAAAAACACGCTATTTGTCATGACAGCGGGAATTAATTATTAAATTAATTAATTTAACTTATATGATTTGAATTTTGTAAAATAGACATCATTTTTGAATTCATAATATCAAATATATCTTAGGGTGATGTTTTGGTATTTTTCTAAAAAACTTCAATTTTTGATTGAATAGTGAAACCACTAATTGGTAGTTAAAGAAACTGATTTTTCATTTAAATGAAACTTTTCCACTTCTGTAATTTTATTTTCAAAAATCCTACATACATGGTTGTCATTAATAATTAAAATGTGGTTCAATGAGATTAAAATAATTTTTTGGTGAATAGTAACTTTTAAGTTTTTAATCGCGATTAGAGGTAATTAGTGCAATTTAAGGCAAAAATGATATTATAATAAAATGAAAATACCTAGACACATGTTCTACCCTTATTATATGTGTCATGGACGACCAATAAAATACATGGGTCAACTTGGGGACCCCATGGAGCCTTTTTGGTTGGGAAATGACATAAATAACTTTTTATTTAATGATAAAGTAAAAATGACACAAACATGATATGTTTTACAAAAACAATTTTTACATGCGGTTATACAAATCATATTTTTGATTATAAATAGTCATTGTAAAGCTAAAAAAATTTCCTACATCATAGTATTTTTTTATAATTTTTATACTTTAAATAAATTAAATTATTTATGACATCATGATGATGGATTGATTACCTCATTAATAAAGGATTTAAATAAAATGAAAAGATAATGTAAAATATATGACCTACACATGTCCAAAACCAATTGTATGGGTGGATTTAGAACCCTTATCACCTTACCCTTGAATGATATCAATTTGGGACCTTTTGAATATGAAACTCATTTTAGAATAAAGTAACATTTTTTTACTTTCCAAGAGTGCCCCTCCTCTCCTCTTATAAAAGGCCCCCACCTCTACCTCCTTACCCACACTTCCAAAGCCTTTGGCTTGGCCAAACCCTACCCATTTTGTCTCTAAAAACCCCTCTCTTACTCCTTGAAGCCTCACTTTTGGAAGAAGTCTTCCCAAGGAAGCCTTTTATCTCAAACCAAAGGGAGTTACTCGATTTTAAGGTAATGTCTTCACTTGAGTCCTTTTGTTTTATTTTGCTTCTCCAACCCCCTAAACTCTTTTTATTCATTTCTTTTGTAAAAGCTTCAGTATCTTTAATATACTAGGATTTTGTTATAATAAGGATTCTATCTACACTTACACACACCTACATCTAATGGTTAAAGAAAATACTGTTTCCGTGGATGGCGAATTTCTGCCTCCCGAAACGATGATTGTTCAACATTCTCTTAACACCTTCAAAGGTGGCCATTAAGATGACACTATATTTATATATGATATATAATATGTTTATATATTTCTTAAGATTATTTATTTTTCATTTTGGGCATACCTTTATGGTTTCCATTATGGGTAAACGCGATATCTTCATTTAAGGAAGTGTAGACTACCGCCCCCTCAAAGTGATTTGATTCGTTAAATACCATATGTGGGACGTATAAAGTATGGAGTTATGATATTATATATAATATTACACTGGAATTATAATATACCTTTATATCATTATGATTCCATTCTATAAAATACGAAATAGAAATGAAAGTAGTGTTCATGCGTACGTACAGCTTACCGTCTCCATGAACGGTGCATTTCATTTCTTACCTCTAAATGATTATGTAATATTATAAATGCATACATGTACTGGATATATATGACATATATGATATCTAAATCATGAATAAAATTCTGGATATAATGGATACATGAACAAATTGTAATTATAAAGGGATTATTTTTTACTCAAGTACCAATGATCGTTAAAACGACCGTTACTAACTTAAATAATAACATAGTGTTCATGACATGGAAATAAGTGATATAAAAGGAATAATGAACATGAAAAAGGATCTTAAACAAGTAGAAATTAACTCAAGTTTATTATTCAGGAGATTAAAGAACGATCGAGTCACGTCAGACCCAAGGTATGGGACTTCGTCTCAATCTCCTTTCATTGAGGCATATTTTGTTTTATACAAAACGTTCTTTTATACGGTGTATAAACCCCTTTGACTTTTACGTTTATCCAAAAGGAATATTTTTTTATACGAAGTGTTTTACTAAACGACAAAAGGGAATGTTTTTGTCATACGTATGCGGCGACAACGACTTCTCTGCCACCGTGACCATTATTTGTGTTTCGGCTTCCTCTACAAGCCAACCCTTATTTTTAAAAGAAAAATAAATACCATGTTTTACTTTTCGTTTATTTTGGTATTTAATATGGTTTTCATAATGTTTTTATTATATCAATGTGTTGTATTGATATCTTGTGATTGAAATGTGGAAATGTTATGTTTCTTTTATGCATGTTTTGTGTGATACGATTATGTTATGGTTCTTGGGCATTATTATGAAGACGGGTGGTTCCGTGAATAACTAAGGGAGGGTGAGCCCGATATAGCTCTCCAATGCATTGGGTAATGTGAAGGAGTGAAACTTTAAGGTTTCTACGAAGAGATTTAGGGAATATACTGTGGTGGGTATTCCAAACGTAACCAAGAGGGTTACTCCCTACGTAAGAATGTTATGAGTGCCTCAAGTTACCTTTTATGTCTTATGATTTCTATGATTTATTCATGATTTGATGAGGTATGTTAAAGTGATTATGTTTTATGGGTAAGGTATGATTTCATTCTTATGTATATATGAACTTATGTTTCCTTTCCATATTTTTTTAACCCTTACTGAGGTTTTTATGCTCATCCCAAGTTTTTGAAATGTTTTTCACAGGTCAAGGGAAAGGTACATGATGTGATGATAGTATCCAGGATGTTTCAAGAAAGAATCCATGTTTTATTTTAAATATGTTTCCGTTGATGGGAAAAATGAATACTTTCTTTTATGTAACCACTTTTCTTAATTGTGGAATGTAATGCAAGTTTCATGATCTAATTCTCTAAAACTCTAAACTTGAAAAGATCCTCAATGTGTAATCTTGTAATAACTCAAGATTAAGTAAGGTTTATGTATGGGGACTTATATCAAGTCCTTCGTCCTGGGGTCGCCTCCTGAAACATCAAGTACATCCAGACTCATGCTCCTATCGTCGGCTACCAACTGACGTGGTCTCGACTTCCATGTTCCCAGCACTAATGGTCAAAATATGCTTAGCTAGAAATCTCTCCACCACTATGGCTTTCTCTAACACTCCATCATAGGTGGGATGGTACAAGGAAACCACACCTACCCAGATGTCTCTGCGCAGGCCCTGATCAAAGGTCTGATCCATAAAGAACAGGTCTCGAACCATATCCGGGGAGTAGCGTGACAGATCTGTAAACCTCACTGAGTACTCCGACACAGTCATGCCCTCCTACAGAAGCTACAAAATCTCTTGGATCCACACTGACCTCAGCATCACCGGATAGAACTCTTCCCTAAAGGGCCGCTCAAACTCTTTCCATGTGAGCATCTCCTCGTCATGGGACTGAATCACCAAACTCCACCATTGCCTAACTGAGCCATGTAGAAGGCTCTCCGCTAAGACCACCATCTTATTTGGAGGTTTCCTCACTAAGAGGAAAACTCAGGTGACTGATTCGAGCCAGTTATCAACTGCCCTGAGGGTTTGGATCACCCTGGATCCTCAGAGGTCACTACCTCTGGAACTTGTGCAACTCACTCAGCCTCCGCAATCTTCATCCCACACTACAGGCACAACCAGCTGCTCGAAATGTGGTGGCTCAACTAGAGGACCACCTGGTGGTCCAACCTCAGAACTTGCTCCCTAGTCCACAGCCTCTACACGGGGCGGATCGTCACCACAATCCTTATGTGGAACCCTTGCTGGTTTTCATCATGGAGGCATCCTGAAATAAAGTCAGAACGCACCATGGTCAAAGAGTATATCTAAGGATATGACTCAAGAATAATAAAGAAAACCTAAAACCTAGTCCTATATGATGAATGTAATGTTATGTCTGAACAATCGGTGACCTAATGTACTAAGTCAAAGGTAGGTTATCAGAGTCCTAGGAATGGATACGTCGGACGCCGCACCAGCACTGGAGTTCCTGACTAGAAAGATGAACTTGAAACATCCTAACACTACTGCTATGAAACCCAAACCAAGCTCACATATAGACCACCTACACTCAGAGATCCCAATGGTGGAACCTCCTATTATACCACTCTGTCATGACCCGACCCAACAGGGCTCGAGCCGCGACTCCCCAAGCCCGCCTCCAATGGGTTAGGGGCTAGTGACTAGAGCTGAGTAGTATATCACACACATGGGAGGCCTTATCTTGTTTTACCTGCACCCATGCACCCACATACACCTCCATGAAATAGTGCAGAGATATATAAAACTGAAAATAAAATGTATGCATACATCTATCCCAAACCAGAGTGCAATAGAAGTACAAAAGGGAACAAATAGGGCCCACCAAAAGTAAACTACAAAAGTGTCCAACATGCTCAGGAGGGGATCATTATCAAAAGAACCCACCAGTAAGCTCCTCGGCCCAGATCTGGTAAACATCCCAGACAGTCTTGCTCACAAAGCTCCGCTTTCTCCAGGTCCTCCTGGGAATCCGTCGAAAGGATTTTGGTCTACACAATACACAAACATGTGTGGGAAAATCCCATGTAGGGGTGAGTATAAAAATACTCAATAGGAACCCCAAAAACCCCAAAATAAAAGTGAGAGACTGAAAGGAAAAGGTTAGATCATCCCAGCTAGAGAGAAACCAAACGAGATAGAAACTCCATCTCGAGACCATAAATGGCTAAACATGACTAGTCAGCTCATCTCAGGTGTATGCTCTTACATACACCATGAAAATTCGCTCAGGTATATGTCCATACATATACCATGAACAACCAGATATACACATTTCATGCACCAAGCCTCATGAGGTTCTAACCTCATCACCTGCAATAGGTACATAACTAGGAGAACACACTCCACAAGCTCTATCATCCCAGATGACACTCGTCTAAGAGATACACTATATCGGGTCTCACGCCAACATCCCAGATGTCCATCTGAGAGATCACGCTCATTGGATATCGTCACTGAGAACATCACGCTGAAATTGTGGAAACACCAAAATTCTAGGATAGAGGATCACTCCTAGGTTATTCTAGGAGATACCAGAACCCACTCTAGTATCTCAAAGATCTCACAAATAGGGGATCAATACTAGGATCCACTGGGGGATACCACAACCCGATCTGACATTCCACAGTTCACATCACTCGGATAGAGGATCGTCACCCATGTGAACATAGTCACGATGATGCCTGAAACCCCATCTGGTATAACTCATGATGTAGGGGATTGAAATGCTGATGAACCAACCCTACTGAAACCATGCGCTGAGTAGGGGATCGTATAACCAATGATTCTATAACCCAACTAAAACCACGCGCTGAGTAGGGGATCATATACCCGATGATACCAAAACCCTACAAAATAGCCCACTGCATTGGGGATCATATTCTTTATGATGCACAACACCCCTAACCGAAGGTGTATGTGGGTGTGGGTGTACATGTATGATAGGCTAAGGCCTCTCATGTGTGTGATAGCCTACTCTACACTAGTTACTAGCCCCTGGCCTATTGGAGGAGGGCTTAGGGAGACCTGTCTCGAGCCCTGTTTAGTTAGGTTGTGACAGAGAGAGAAAAGGGGGGAGATTTATAACATGTTAAATTAATTAATTTAATTTAATTAATTAAAACAACACCCCTCGACTAGACCCCCCCAACACGAAGGAGATTGGGTCTTCCCTAGGGTAAACGTGGAATTCTAAACGCAACTGCGGGCTCATAATTTTGATCTGAGACATCATTCAGAAGTTATTTGAGCTGAAGCTGATAAATAAACTTTTCCATTTATTTATGAAAACACCCCTACTGGCTTTTTCCCCAGAAATCTCACACCCACAAAGTTTACACCCCACCTAGGGTAAACACCATGCTTCAGATGCAACTGTTCCATCATATTTCTGATCCAAGATACTGTTTAAGAGATAACTCATTCATGACTTTTGTATAGTTTAAAAGTACTTAATATTTTTATAAAATTAATTCTAGGCACACCAGGGCTCAAAATTGCATGTCGTCATTGCACCTAGATCTGGAAATATTTGTAGAAATATTCTAAAGTCTGACTGGGCCAAAACCCAAGTTGATACACATGAGGCCTCAATTGCTGAGATCCATATGAAATTACTCTATCCTCCTACATCATCATTTCTCCTATTCTGATTCTTGATGCATCCCAGAACATGGTATAGCCTCTATCGGGTTCTGGAAGAATCACAATAGGTTTAGTGACAATCCACCCTTTCAACTCTTGATGTAACACCCTGAGATTTTATGAGAAATATTATTTCTAATTTATTTGATGTATTTTGTTCTATGATACACCAATATTATCTTTCGCTATATGCAACAGCGTATTAGCTTGTATTATACACAACACTATTCTGGGATCGTGTTACACCCAATTTCATGTTCGTTTGATAGTATTTATACTACACAACATTGAGTGTATATATATATATATATTCAATGTATAAATTAAATATTGTTGGATTATGTTATACGCAACAACAAAAGAGTCTTTCACTACACACAACCCTGACTTGGCTTGTATTACACGCAATCGCGACCTTCCTCGATAGCGTGTGTTTTACACAATACCGGGTTTCATTAAACAACGATTTATGGTTATAATATTATTATGAACTATACATTATGAATATTATTAACTAAATTTTTAATTTTATAACATTATTATTCATCTTACACATTTTATAGCACATGGTTTGAGAACAAAATAAATTTTTCAGGTAAAATAAGTATTTTTCAAAAAATGTAGTTTTGCCGCCTTTTGATGGTGCACCCACTTTAAATATAGTTTTTGACATGTTTATAAGTTCAATTTGAAAAAATAAAATTAATATTTTGAATCAGTATATAAAAATTTACTTTGGATAAATTTTTCATATTATTCTGATAACTTTCATATTTTAAGAAATAGTAAAAACACGGTATATTTTAATTAAAAGCAACTTTTTTCATCACAATAATTTATATAGTTAAATTATAATATTGAATGGTTTTAAAGAATAAATAGAATATATTTTTACCATTTAATATAATTTATGCCATTACCATTAATTTTACATTGAATTCATAGGTAAAAACATTTCAATCTTTGGCAATGTTTTAACTTTTAAAACTCATTTTCTTAAAAATGAGATTAATTTTAAATTAATTACTGCAACTTATGTGTTTTGAATTTTAAAAAATGGGTTCCATATTTGAATTTAGTGGATCCAAATTATGTTAATATGTTAGCTTTATTTTTTTTATATTATGAAGAGTAACTACGGTAATTTTTATTACCTGCAGTTAAAGGTAAATCAGGTAATTAAGGGTAAAAATAAGATTATAAAATTTCCTTAACACCTAACAAAATTCTATTGGATGAATAAAAGTATACCCATATCACCTAAGGGTCGGAATAGATTAATTTTATGGACTTTTGACCATGAAAATAATTTAATTATTATTAAAACCAAAGAAAGTGACAACATGTCACTCTCTTAAATCTTATAAGTATAATAATTTTAATTTAGTGATAAACTTCATGAAACTTTAAACATAAATAGTATCTAGAAATATAATAAGATTATATAAATCATGTGATTTTATTTAGAATTTTTAGGGATTAAATAATTATCATTAAAGGTGACACAATAGTGATGTTGAAATTATTTTATTGATTGAAATATCAAATATATGGTTTTAAAAATATTAAAACAAATATTATATGAACAATTTAATGTGCTCTAGGAATTTTATAGATAAATATGACAAGTTATGAATCTATTAAATCTTTTATTTTGAAAATATTATTTTTTTTATTTTTTTTATATTCAAATAAATGAATAGTGTAAAAATTGACACTATTGTAATGTTATAAAAATAACATAATTTAAAATTGTTTAAAAATAAAAAAAAAATTAAAATTATAAATTAAAATTTATATGGTCTACAATATCATAAATTATCCAATTATGGACAATTCACAATACATAAGTAATTATTTATAACAATTTAAAATTTAGAATCTTATTACCACAAATAAAATTAGATAAGGATAAATCAAGTTGATAAGGATTAAAATAAATTTTAAACATGAATAAATTTTATTATTTGATTATATTACAACCATATCTCATCTAATATTCGAATATGAGTTATTTTTGGAGGTTTTTAAGTGGGTTTTGATTTATTATAAATTAATATTTTTGATGTTTCCAAAGGTGCCCCTCTCTTCCCTTATAAAAGGGCACCTCCTCTCTCTCCCCTTTACACAACTTGGAGCCTTCATGCTCAGACAAAACCTGACCATTACTCTTCTCAAATTCCCTAGTAATATTCTGGAGGTTCTGGTCTCCTCAAAATACCAACTCTATTCCCTTAAAAGGAAGTTTAAATGAGGCACGTCGAGGAAGAGGTAATCTATTCTACCGATTCTTTCAAGTTTCTTCCTTCTTCTACTTCCTATTATTTAGTTGTTTCATTATAAAGTAATAACATTAGTATCACTCATATAATTATATGTTATTATAAATATGAAACAACCCTATTTCACCTTCTATCCATCCTACGGAAAACGAAATCATCGCGCGTGCGTACGTACGGAATACCGTCTCTACGTCGTGGTGTAATCTGTTTTCCCCCACCACCTTACATGGATGGTTATAATGGTGTAAATAATAACTATATATGATTATTATAACATTATACTAATTCTGAGACATTATATCATCAACTCAAATTCCATTCATATAATTATGGGAACGATATCATCACTCGAGCGTATGTACAGTCTACCGTCTCCACGATGTGATGCGACTCATTCTACATGATCTTCATTGAATAATGATTATATAAATTAATTGAATGAATATATATAATATATATTAACTAATACCATTATGTAAATGATACATCTGTAATCTAAAAAGTGGAATACGAATTTATTCTACAAAACACGCATAAGAATATAATGCAATGAACACCTGAATAACAAGTAGAAATGAAATATTATTAATAAGCAGATATGAATATGACCATATATGATATCATAAAAATTAATATGATTCTGTAATAAGTCAATGACATTATTTAAATAATTATAAATGAGGTTTGGATACATACAAAGCATATCAGACCTAAGGTAAGGGATAACTCTTCCAATCTCATTCTATCCGAGATTGTTTATTCGTAAGTATTTACTGGGGTCATATTTATCATCCACATCCATGTTTCCTAAATATGTAATATTATTTATATCCTCCTAAAATTTTTTGAATCCAATTTTACCTATTGGTAAATTTTTAGTAAAACATATGAAAGGAGTCTTTTTTCATTTTCAGTACGAGATACTTTTTGACATTTTCGGCCAAAGTACGAGAAGAATGTTTTTTTAACTTATACGGCATGAATGGATTTTTTTTTTATTTCATAGAACATTATTTACATGAATCTTACTTTAAAAATTTTCAAGTTTATTTTCAATTAACTTCTTTGAGTTTAAAATAGTATGACATGTTGTGAAAGGAAAAAAGTTTTTGAAGTAAAAAGGATATTTTCCTCAAGAATGGAATTCAAGTGATTTATAAAAATTTATTTTCCATCTAAGATAATATAGGGTTCTGTTTATATTCCTATTATTACATTTATTTGATTATGTTATGATGGAATTATTTTTATGAAGTACTTTATCATATATGGATTATGTTATGATGACATGAAGTTTAAGAATCCCATTTTTATTACATGGGTTATGCTATGATGTATGATTTATGATTTTATAGAACACATAAGAATTGTATAATTATGAGATGGGTGGGACCTATATCTCCATCCAATTCATTGGGTAAGGATTTATATCCCATGAGATATACATGGCTGGAATGAAAAGTTAATCTGGTTCAGTGGTACTGGACTGGAACGAGGAGTGAACTCGGTTCATAAATGGACATTGTCCACTATGATAGTCTCAGCAATGAGTCTTGACTAATAAGAAATTATTTTATATGATTATGTGTGTGTGCCAAAAAGTTTCATGTTTTATGTTATGATTATTGGGATTACATTTCACTACTATGATTTGTCCCATGTTATGATATTATGATCTCTTTTGCAGGTTAAGATTTTCAAAATGTTATATTCTTATGAATATGATATGATTGATATTTTATTTGTTTGCCCTTACTGAGAATTTTAGATCTCCCTTTTATATGTTTTATTTTCCCCAGGATATAAAGAATGGTATTAGGTAAGAAAGGAAAAGGGGAAGATCTTTATGGGAGATGTTGAAGATCTTTCACCATGATTAGAAGATTATGTTCCGAGTTTACAAAGACACTAAACTATTACATTCTTTGAGTGTTGGTTTTTGTTATGTATTATGTATTCCGTAAAAGTAATTGAATGTCTATGTATGTCGAGTTTGGGTCTCTATAGTTGTTATTAAAGGAATGTTTCGTTAACCTTTGGAAACTAGGATGCAAAAACTTTAGTGAAATCCCCAGAGATATTTCTAAGGTATGTCTAGGGATGTATCTAAGGTTAAGTATAAGTGTAGGTTATAGTCCTATAATTATGGTAACTATCTTATAATTAAACCTAAGATATTATATATTGAAGGTACTCCCCTATTATTATGTTTTTTTCCCAGCATGATTTTTTCCTCTCACACTATTCTTTTTGGGTTTTAGATGATGGATGGAACCTGAAGGAACCGTGTCGATCAATGTAATGGATGATTCAATTATTGTCCTTTTGAACAACCAAATGTTATGGGATATGGAGTGAAAAATATCATTTCTATACTTACACAAGCTATGAATCATTTTGGAATTCCGAATGAGCAGAGAAGGGAACAATATTCTATTGAGTCCTTCATGAGGAAACATCCACCTTATTTAAGTGGTTCTTATGATCCACTTGTTTCTGAACAATGGATTAGTACCGTTGAAAATATATTTTCCATAATTCGATGTTTGGAACATGAAAAAGTCATTCTGGATATTTACCGCTTAGAAGGTGAAGCAGACCAGTGGTTGACTCTAATTAAGAATACAAGGCCCCAAGGTGAAATTGAATCCATGGAATGGGATGAGTTCAAGAACTTATTTTTCAATAAGTACTTCCCCCATATTCTTCGAACAAAGAAGTAAAAGGAGTTACTTGAGATTAAGCAAAAGGATGATGAATCTGTTGGTATATACAAGGAGAATTTTACATGGCTTGCAAGGTATGCATCTGGCATTGTCATCCAACCTGAAAGTAAAGTTGATTGATTCTTCAATGGCTTAAAACTAAGTCTTAGAAGAGAATTAGCTATAAGAGACTTCAGTACCTATGAAGAAATTGTTCGTTGTGCTATCAAGGTATAACTGGAAGTTGGTGTTTCATATCCATCTCATGGTTTTTGTAAGAAACGAAAGATGGAGTTTAAGGAAAAATCTCAAAACAACGGTGAAAAGAAGATGAATGTTTTTTTGTGCTCAAAGTGTGGAAATAAGCATAGTGGATATTGTCTTAAAGGGACTAGAAAATGTTTTATGTGTGGAAAAGAAGGTCATCGAGAATCTGAGTGCTGAATTAATGGGAATAAGGCAGTTAATGATGTGAATAGAGAAAAGACTACAGATAATGCTCCACCAACACTTCAATGCTTCAAGTGCAAGGAAATGGGGCATTATGCTAATAAATGCCCTAATACCAGGTTTAATGATGATCAATGTGAGAAACATTTTAAGAAAAAGGAAAAAGGGATGTCACATGCGATCACTATTTGTGATGTTGATTATGAAAACGATGTGGTGGAATAATAAAGTGTTTATTTAGTGGGATTCCAAAATAATGTTTTAGTATCATGGAATATTAGAATATTTATGTATTGGTCTATTGTGGTTTTCAATAATTTTATGGTACCGGTAACCATGAAAAGTGATTGAAATATTTTTTTAAAGAAGATGAAATGTGCATAATGAAGGGATAATGAGAAAATAATATGTATGATAGTATTCATGAGCTCATGACTGATACAAGGACAATGTGATATCATGGTTTGAGTATATTGAAATTTTGGGATTTTGGTATGTGGAAAGAGTTAACTTTTGAAAGAATTCATGTTTTCACTAAGGTTCTATGGTGATTTATGTTTCAAGAGAATACATGATTAAGGTATTCACATGTTTGAAATGCGATCAAGAAGATATATCTTAGGATATATGGGGGATAAATGATGGTATTCACGTGCTTGTTATGTGACCTTTCAAGTAATCGTTTTCTTTATACTTTGGGCTTGGACTGAAGTATTTTGGATAAGTCTAAATATTGGAATAGATTATTTTGAACATTAGATAGTATTGTTTAAGGAAAGAACTTTTTTTCGATATTATTTTTGTAATGTTATAATATTGTAGTTTTAGAAAAGGTACAACCTGTAGGATGGGCGACAACCCGTCACGTTGGACAATGTTACGGGAATCGAACCCACAACTGAAGTGTGAAAATCCTTTATCGCCTACCACTGGCCTACAGGAAGTCCCTGGTTAGTAGAAACTAGTTTTATTTTCTTAATAGGTATCATAGATGAAGTATAAGTCCATTTTAGGAACCATATACGATTAATCTCACTATGGATGGACTTATGTATATAACTTTTTCTGACCTTATGTTTGAGACAGATAGAATGACCCATAATTCTATCACATGATCTGTTAACACTTCATAGAAGACACATTAAACTTCATTTCTTTAATAGATGAAGTGGAAATTGTTCAAGGCAGAAACAACAGTGAGATTGTACCAAAATCAAGTAAGTATTTCTTTTAATTCAAAAAATATTCAACATTAGGGAAATGATCTTGAAAACGAAAAATGTTGTCTAAGTACTCTCATATCCGATGAATCAGATGGTACCTTAGATCATCAAAAATTTATGGCTTTTTGATTGTTGGATTTTTCACAACTATGTTCTCCACCACTCTCCATCATAACTTGATGGTTAGATTTCTCTTACATATCCATATTTTCACCTATATTCTCCTATGTGGAAAACCCAGGGATGAGTTACTTTGGGTATCTGTTATGTTTCTAACGTTCCATTTTAAAATAATGATTTAGTATTCCTTTTTATGATTTAGGTTTATTTGAAGAAAACTTTCAAGTAGAAAACCATTTATAACCCCGACGAATTTTGAGGGAGAAATTCATTTTAAGGGGGGTAGAATGTAACACCCCGAGATTTTATGAGAATTATTATTTTTAATTTATTTGATGACTTTTTTTTGTATGATAGACAAAGATTATATTGTGCTATATGCAACACCATATTACCTTGTAGTATACGCAATACTATTCTTGGATCATGTTACACCAGTTTCAAGTTCATTTGATAGTAGTTATACTAAGCAACATTGAGTGTGTATATATATAAATATATATATATATATATATTAAATGTATAAATGAAATATGGTTATATTTTGTTATACGAAACAACAAATGAGTCTTTCACTACACGCAACCCTGACTTGGCTTGCATTACATGCAATCGTGATCTTCCTCAATAGCGTGTGTTATACGCAATACCGGGTTTCATTAAACAACGATATATGGATATAATATTATTATGAACTAGCCATTATAAATATTATTAACTAAAATTTTAATTTGATAACATTATTATTCATCTTACACATTTTATAGAATATGGTATGAGAACAAAATAATTTTTTCAGGTAAAATAAGTATTTTTCAAAAAATGCAGTTTTGTCGACTTTTGATGGCGCACCCACTTTAAATATAGTTTTTGACATGTTTATAAGTTAAATATGAAAAAATAAAATTCTTATTTGGAATCATGATATAAAAATTTACTTTGGATAAAATTTTCATATTATTCTGATAACTTTCATATTTTAATGAATAGTAAAAACACGCTATATTTTAATTAAAAACAACTTTTTTCATTTCAATAATTTATATATTTAAATTATAATATTGAATGGTTTTAAAGTATTAATAGAATATATTTTTACCATTTAATATAATGTATGTCATTACCATTAATTTTACATTGAATTCATAGGTAAAAACATTTCAATCTTTGCCAATGTTTTAACTTTTAAAACCCATTTTCTTAACAAGAGGATTAATTTTAAATTAATTACTGCAACTTCTGTGTTTTTAATTTTGAAAAATTGATTCCATATTTGAATTCAGTGGGTTCATATTATGTTAATAGGTTACTTTTATATTTTTGATATTATGAATAGTAACTATGGTAATTTTTATTTACTGTAGTTAAAGGTAAATCGGGTAATTAAGGGTAAAAATAAGATTATAAAATTACCCTAACACCTGCCAAAAATATATTGTATGACTATAAGTCGACCTATATAACTTAAGGGTCAGAATAGATTCATTTTAGGGACTTTTTACCATGAAAATAATTTAATTATAATTAAAACCAAAGAAAGTGACAACATGTTACTCTCTTAAATCTTATAAGTACAATAATTTTAATTTAGTGATAAACTTCATGAAACTTCAAAAATGAATAATCTATAGAAATATAATAATATTATCTAAATCATGTGATTTTATTTATAATTTTTAAATATTAAATAATTATCAATAAAGGTAACACAATAGTGATGTGGAAATTATTTTATTGATTGAAATATCAAATAAATGGTTTTAAAAATAATAAATTAAATATTATATGAACTATTTAATGTGATCCATGAACTTTATAGATAAATATGACATTTTATTAATCTATTAAATCTTTTATTTCGAACATATCTTTTTTTTGGATTTTATTTATATTCAAATAAATGAATAGTGTCAAAATTGACACTATTGTTATTTTATAAAAATAACATAATATAAAATTGTGTAAAAATCACAAAATTATTTAAAAATTATAAATTAAAAATTATATGGTCTAAAATGTCATTAATTATCCAATTATGTACAATTCACAGCACATAAGTGATTTTTTATAACAATTTAAAATTTAGAATCTTATTACCACAAATAAAATTAGATAAAGATAAATCAAGTGGATAAGGTTTAAAACAAATTTTAGACATGTATAAATTTTATTGGTTGATGATATTATAACCCTATCTCATCTAATATTCGAATATGAGTCATTTTTGGAGGTTTTTAAGTGGGTTTTGATTTATTATAAATTAATATTTTTGAGGTTTCCAAAGGTGCCCTTCTCCTCCCTTATAAAAGGGAACCTCCTCCCTCTCCCCTTTACACAACCTTGAGCCTTCAAGATCAGCCAACCCCTGAACATTACTCTTCTTAACTTCCATAGTAATATTCTGGAGGTTCTGGTCTTCTTAAAATATCCACTCTAGTCCCTTAAAAGGAAGTTTAGAGGAGGCACGTCGAGGAAGAGGTAATCTCTTCTACCGATTTTTTCAAGTTTCTTCCTACTTCTACATCCTATTATTTAGTTGTTTAATTATAAAGTAATAACATCAGTATCACTCATATACTTATATGTTATTATAAATATGAAACAACCTTATTTCACATTCTATCCATCCTACAGAAAACTAAATCACCACGCGTGCGTACGTACAGAATACTGTCTCCATGCCGTGGTGTAATCTGTTTTCCCCCGCCACCTTACTTGGATGGGTATAATGGTGTAAAGAATAACTATATATTATTATTATAACATTATACTTATTCTAAGACATTATATCATCAACTCCAATTCCATTCATATAATTATTGGAACGATATCATCACTCGTGCGTACGTACAACCTACCGTCTCCACGATGTGATGTGACTCATTCTACATGATATTCATTGAATAATGATTATATAAATGAATTGAATGAATATATATGATATATATTATACTAATACCATTATGTAAATGATAAATCTATAATTTAAAAATTGGAATAAAAATTTATTTTACAAAACATGCATAAGAACATAAAGCAATGAACACTCGAATAACAAGTATCAATGAAATATTATTAATAAGCAGATAAGAATATGACCATATATGATATAATAAAAATTAAAATGATTCTATAATAAGTCAATGACATTATTTAAATCATTATACATGAGGTTCAGATACATACAAAGCATATCAGACCTAAGGTAAGAGATAACTCTTCCAATCTCATTCTATCCGAGATTGTTTATTCATAAGTATTTACTGGGGTCATATTTATCATCCACATACATGTTTCCTCAATATGTAATATTATTTCTATCATCCTAAAATTTTATAAATCCAATTTTACCTATTGTTTAAATTTTAGTAAAATATATGAAAGGAATCTTTTTTCATTTTTAGTACGAGATACTTTTTGACTTTTAAGGTCAAAGTACGAGAAGAATGTTTATTTTAAATTATACATCATGAATGGATTTTTATGATTTCATAGAACATTATTTCCAGGAATATTCCTTTACAATTTTCAAGTTTATTTTCAATTAACTTCATTTAGTTTAAAATTGTATGACATGTCGTGAAAGGAAAAATGTTTTTGAAGTAAAAAGGTTATTTTCCTCAAGAATGGAATTCAAGTGCTTTATCAAGATTTATTTTCCATCTAAGATAATATAGGGTTCTGTTTCAATCCCTATTATTACATTGATTTGATTATGTTATGATGGAATTATTTTTATGAAGTCCTTTATCATATATGAATTATGTTATGATGACATGAAGTTTAAGAATCCCATTTTTATTACATGGGTTATGTTATGATGTATTATTTATGATTTTGTGGCACACATAAGAATGGTATCATTATGAGATGGGTGGGACCTATATCTCCCTCCAATGCATTGGGTAAAGATTTATATCTCATGAGATAGACATGGCTGGAATGGAAAGTTAATCTGGTTCAGTGATACAGGACTGGAATGAGTAGTGAAATCGGTTCAGAAATGGAAATTGTCCACTATGATAGTATCAAAAATGAGTATTGACAAATAAGAAATGATTTTCTATGATAATGTGTGTATTCCAAAAAGTTTCATGTTTTATGTTATGATTATTCGGATTACATTTCACTACTATGATTTATCCCATGTTATGATATTATGATCTCTTTTGTAGGTTATGATTTTCAAAATGTTATATTCTTATGAATATGATATGATTGATATTTCCTTTTTTTACCATTACTGAGCATTTGAGCTCACCCTTTTATAAGTTTTCTTTTCCCTAGGATATAAATAAATGTTTTAGGTAAGAAAACAAAAAGGTAAGATCTTTATGGGAGATGTTGAAGATCTTTCACCATTATTAGAAGATTATGTTCCGAGTTTCCAATGACACTAAACTATTATGGTCCTTGAGTGTTGGTTTTTGTTATGTATTAATTTTTCCACAAAATTAATGTAATTTCCATGTACGTCAAGTTTGGGTCTCTACACTTGAAATGATTTCTCACACTTTTCTGACCAAAGGAAATTAACAATCTTCTTTGTAAGAACAGTAAGAGGTGGATAAAGGAATGATAAGTCATGTATGAAAATTCTAAAATATCTTAGTGTACTCAGAATGATCTTAAGGTAATTAACATGTTCGCTATGAGTATGAGAATACACTAATATTTTGTCCACAAAGTCTATGACAAAAAATATAGACAGGGGTGAAAACCCAATTCATAAATGTTCTGAAAATAGTAGGCACATTTATGAGACATAATGGTATAATGAGGTACTCCTATAGATCATTCCTACTATAAAAAGATGTATGAGTTATGTATGATGGCTTGACTCACACCTGATGATACCCTGATCTCAGGTCGATCTTAGAAAACACCATATCTCCTTGGAGCTGTTCAAAGAGATCACATATTAAAGGAAGTGGATAATGGTTGTTTGTTGTAAGATGGTTCAACCATATGTAATCCACACATTTATGAAGTATCACATCTACCTTCTTATAAAAATACATGGGTGAACCCTAAGAGTATGTGCTAGGTCTTATAAAAACATTTTCCTCTAGATCCTCCAACTACTGTCTGATATTTTGGAACTCAGTAGGTGCCCTCATATACTCAAATGAGATCAATCGTAAACTCTACCACTCTCTTAGGTGATAATATTGAAAAATAATTAGTAAATTCATCCCTAAAATGATCTACTACTGAAGGAAAATATGTTAGGTGTACTCCCTTCTCCTCCATGAAGTGACTAGAAATCTGGTCAGTCACTCCATCTAACCCATGATGCTCTAGTCAATCTCTACTATCCTAGACAACCCACTCAGCCTTATATAGATAATTTATACCCTTTTATGATGTAAAAAATACCCTACATTGATAGAAGTCTACAAAGGTGTGATATAGAACCAGCCAATCCATCATGAGAATGAAATCGAAGAATTTTAACTCAAAGAAAAAGAGGTCCCACAAGAAAGGGTAACTACCTTCCCCAAAGGGATAGTCTGTGTAGTGGGCTATTCCCTTTGAACATATTTTCAATGATGTATCCAGGGCCATTACACCACAGTAATACTAGATTTTTATCCTAATACTTTCCTTCATAGAAAAATTGATTAAGGAGTGTGAAGTAGTTATATCAAATAAAGAAGATACTATAGTGGAGGCTACTAGAATAGTACCTTGTACTATAGATAGTATTTCACTTTGATCGTTAGGTATTAGATATAATTCATGCAACATACCTCGTCATTGGATTTGTGCTATAGTTGTACTATGTTGATCATGACCACTCTACTGGCATTTTTGATAATCTGAAGTCAGAATACTATAGACATGACCTCCACCTTGGCCAGTCCTTATAGTGCTACTCTAACTCTCCACTTGATTTAGTGTAAAAGAACATTCCTCGGAAGGTGGATTGGGTGTGAATATTCTTCCACTTGAAGAATATGTAATAGTTTGAAGTAATATTTGAAGATTCCCATACAGTCGCAATCCCGACACTCTAGATGGTCTTTATCACACCGAGGCTTCATATGCCCATGTCGTCCACACTGATGGAGCACCACAGAGCTACTAGTATCGGTACAGTAGTTTCCACTTCCCTGATGAGAAACCTCAAGGGAACATTTCCTACTACTAGAAGAACTACTAGCCTACCGCGGTACTAATCCTCTATGCCTGGTACTATCACATTCCCTCAGGATGTGATTAGTGGTAACATCCTAATTAACTATATCAAAAAAGTTTGGTTGGTGAAATACATTCACCTATGTATGGATGGAATATTATAGTCCATCATCGAATAATCTAGTATGTGAAATATCATCACTAGATAGAAGGGGTGCAAAGAATTGTAACATAGTAAAATGTGTGGAATACACCATGATTGACATAGCACCCAGATCTAGATGCATGAACTCTCTGGCTCGGTCAGGTATCAGTGTCTGAGAAAAGAATTGATCATATAAGGTAGTATGGAAATCATCCCATACCATGGATTGATGGTGACCATCTTGTTTAATCACATCCCACCAATTCTTAGCTGAATCACATAGCGTGTACGTATCATGATTGACTCGCCATTCTGGAGGCATCTCCATACGATCAAAGATAGAAATAATGGCCTTCATCCAAGACTCTATAGCATGTGAACCATCACCCCCCAATAAGGTGGTAGGATACTACTACCAGAACTCTCAAGTCATATTATCCTTCAGAAATCTGGGTCATGGAGCACCTTTTATAGACTGCATCAGATGTAGGAAACTATCAAGAAACCGAGCGTCGGTTCCCAGATCTGGTATAACAAGAGGTGCCTCAAGTTTCACTCCTAGCCGTAATACTATTGGCTTACGGTCCACCATTTCTGTAGCACGGTCATTTCCACCCTCCTAGTATAAAATATGAGGAATTTTTTATGGAATTGGTCTAAAAATGTCAATCACACACCTCATAACAACCTTTGAAGAATGTAGATAGAAATAGCAGAAGCTCAATAAAAGGAAAGGACCCATTACCCAAAGCATACTACCCCAACTAACCACTTAGAATTTCAGGTATTGGTAAGTGATCTTATCTTAAATTAAAATATTTTTATTAGGTTAAAGGTCAATAATATGTTGCATATTCATTTATTGGAAACCATTTCATTTTATAAGCCATGTTTCACTTTTACTATTTTTATTTTCTAATTTTCAAATATCAAAGTCCATTTAAAATGGATACCAATTCATTGAAAATTAGGTCCCATATACATTATCACTGAAATCAAAACACATTTAATTTCATTCTAATGGATTGACTCATTAAATTACTAATTCCAACCCACAAGGGCCCATACACCTCATGAATTGAAACTATAAATCACTCAATCATGGACAAAGAGAAGCACAGGTATATATATAAACAAGGCTCAGTCAATAATCATAAGAAATATAAAAAAATGAAAGTAGTGAAATTCACCTATATGGAATGGAAATATGCATGGTATGTAAATTCTAGGTGCCTAGAATGATACATGTAATAATGATCTGTTCCCTCATATCATCGGGCCAAGGATAAAATGAAATACTCGATCAAAATAATAATAATAACCATTACATAGCATGTGAATCACCCAATGGTTAAATGGTAACAACTTTAATATAAAAAACTAGAATAACAATTATAATTTAGGAAACTCGACATTTACGCCAAACATGGGTTAGCTACACCCAAACATGGATTATAACCATGTTCCAAGGAATTCATAATCTCCTTTCCATTTTCTCCAAATAGTAAAGTAAGAAAGGAAACCTCTAATACCACTTTGTGATGTCCCAAAACTGGGTTCCACTCAGAGGTACCCCAAGCCCGGTTGACCACATAGCCTCAAGTGCATTTCCCTAAATGCCAGATGCTACCGACTAGTAGTGAGGGCCTACGGTGTATTTGTGGGGAGACTATACCCTCATTAATATAGTGTAGCATAGTGTATAAATGAGATAATAGGTAGATGGAAGAATTAATATACAATAAGAAGATGGAACAACAGAATTAGACATGAATAATAAATAATTGAAACAACTGATAATCATAAATAAAAGATGATGATGATACAAGTCATGTATCTATAAAACTGTAAATCATAGATAGAAAATAGTAGGCAGTACATGAGATACATAAGTATCAAAAATAAACCAAAACTATCCATCATCCTGAGCCCTGCCCAGATCATCTATTACCAAGATCCATCATAATGCAAGCAAGAAACCAAGTGCCCAAAGTAGGATGCTTCCCTTTGTCAACACCTACATACTTGTATTCAATTTGGGTACAAATGGAATCCTGGATATGGTGTGAGATAAATCTAAGTAGGAAACCCCCAACAGTGTCTATAACATCCATTACATGTAATATAAACTAAAATAGTGTTCAAGAATGCATATATAAAAGTAAAGCAGTGCAGTAACATAAATAACCAAGTACCTGCTTCAGCCTCAACTAGTGTCTAAACATGTAACTATTTTATTAATTAATTATGTTCCAGTTTATATATTTAAATCAAATAAGATATAACCTGTACTAACATCCTATTAGGATAATAATAGTGAAGGATCCAAGATATAATAAGGCATACATGATAATGTTAATAGTGAAAGGATCCAAATATAACAAGGAATATTATAATGATATTAATAATGAAAGGGATCCAAGGTAATAACCAAGGAATCCATGAACTCAAAGGCCAAGTCAAATAAAGTAATAAACTGTAGCCTATATATAAGGTGTAAGATTGTAATCCAAGGGTAAAAACCTAAATAATTTCATAATTATAATTGTAACATTGTCCAATGAATACATCCATGGTAAAACAAGATAAGTAATGAATAAGACAAAGGGTGTATCCAAGGTGCCTCGTGTCTATTGATTTCCTGTTTGATCCAAGTATTGTATCTAATTCATACTATAATGATAATGGAGGGATCATATGGTTTTATACCAGACATCCACTAATATTCAATGATTGGGTTCCAAAGTGGTTCACTCCCTTTTAAACTGACATCCTTGAATTAGAATGGTGTCCACAAGTGCTCAAGGAATTTCCTCAAGAATCCATGGAAATATTGAGTCTGAAAACTCCCATAATAAGTCATGTTTTGTATACAAAATTCACATTATTCTTGATTTATTAATTAATTAATACCATGTATTAATCATACCATTTAATAAGTTGTTTTGTTCATGTTGTTGCCTTTCATTATTGTGACATGGCTAAATGGGATGCAACCATTTATATAATTTCATACTTAATTACTTAGTTCTATCTTTTACCTATTATAATCATGAAAAGGTGGGATATGTATGATCAACCATGTGTAATTAATTTATAATAAACTAGGCCAAGTCATATCAATAATATACTTTCCAATTACCATTTAAACATTCATTAATTAAGTGCAACACTTGAATTAGAAGTGTCATGTGACACTAACTTATTTAAGGGACAGTTAAAAACCAATTAAATAGTAATTTAATTAAGTAAGGCTTTCTATTAGTATGGTCAATCCAAAGCACACCTGAACGGTGGCTCCGACGCACACAATAAACCTCAAAAGGCATAATTATGGGAAACACCCTACTTGGGGTGGTTGACATTGTGAACATAACCTCCAATGATGAATAAAATATTTTAAAAGAGTCTAATAATACTATTATAATGAGTATAAAAAAGTCACATTAAATTAATAGGTCATGCCTGACGAAATCGGTGTATGCACAGTTATGTTAATTTATAAATTTAAAAAGCTTGAGGGATGAGTTATAGACCACCATCCTCATACTCGTATGATTCTCCTCATCCAGAATCAGCCTCTAATTTGGTCAAGATCATAATACATATGAATAAAGGATCAATTCCATATATGGATTTAACAAGATGAATAGTGCTTCAATCGGACCCTGGAGGGATGAACATGATCAAATTCTACCAGAGTGCAAATGGTAGCTCAAAAGGGAAAATTTTAGCATCTATACTATCCACTGGAGAAGAAATAAGAGGATATGGTGAGTTAAAACATTTCATTAAAGAGTAATTTAGTAGTTTTAACTAAAATACTGGGGCACACAATTTGGTTTCATGATTATCCAAATAGTTTGTCAACTATGTGCCATCTTCTACTTTAAGGGGAACTTTTCATTGTTAGGGAAACCATGTGCCAACAATGCAAAACTCCTCTACAATAATGTCTATAGTTTTTAATGGGTGTTTGGATCTTGGAGAATGGTTAGGGAAAATTGTTCACCCTACTTCACCCCATTTTCCAGCCTTGAAAAGTTTGGAGAGGCCATGTGATCTAGGTTACACGGTTTTTAATAAATCTGAGGCTAAGTGTTTTTCTCCACTAGCTAGTGTTCCAAACTCTGAACAAGCCCTTGACACCCCTGAAACCATTATAACCTCAAAGGGAATCCATATTAGAACCAAAATAAATAATTAGACCAATTTTAAATGGACCCATAATTGATCAAAAAATCGAGTTCTTACATGAATGATATTTTAGGCCTTTACCCATTTATATAACACATTTACCATATTTTAACACTTACTATAGTGACTAACCTTTACCTTGGTAACTTATTTTTATATCTATAAAAGAAATTGAAAATATTTCATAATTTAGTCATTTTGATTTTAAATATGAAATACCTTTTTTAGATTCAATTTCTAAGAGTGGTGAAACAATTATTTTGAATACAATAATACATAATGTGATAAAAACATTTCAAAAAATAATATTTAAGCATAAAAATTTACACTTATTTAAGTCAAAAATCATTAATTGTATTGATACGCATGATATTTATTGGTTTATGATTAAATAAATGAGGGTAATTTTACTTCCAAACCAAGAAAAAAATAATTATATATTTTTATTACCAAAATAATGGAAATAAACCAAAAAATAGTTTTTTATTATAATAAAATAAAACTTAAGTTCAAAAATATCAAAAATGGGTTTCTAAATTGAATATATTAATTTTAGATGCCTTATTTTACTCCTTAAATACATATTTTACCAAGAAAAGTGTTTCATAAATTTTTAATTCATTCTGATGTCATAAAAGTTACAGTATATATAAAAGAAGTATTTTTTTCTCATCACCAAAAAATAATTTTTTAAAAAAATTACAACTAATTGACCCTAAGTTAATTTTTATATGATGAATCCAAAAAATATTTACTTATTACAAAATATATATTTTAATATTGATAAATATAACTTTTAAATATATTCATTAATAAAAACATATTCTATTGTGATATAATATTTTGATAATAGAACATGTGTGGTGGAATAGTTTTTGGGAGTGTTTACTTAATATAGTAGAATATCAGGTTTTACATTCTACTTCCCCATAAATACTATTTTCTAATAATTTTTTTTAATATTCAGTTAATAAAAAATGGGGGTAATTCTTCATCATTGCCTTTCCAAGTTCCCATAATGCCTCCTCTAGCTTGTGATTCCTCCTAAGTACTTTCACTAACAGAGTTAACAAATTCTGCAACAATTTCTCTCTAATGTCAATAATAAAAACAAGCACTTAATTGTAATATAATTTATGCTCCAAACCTATTTATTTAGTGATGATAATATCTTTTAGGTCTGGAATGAACTTTCTCAACAATGATACTTGGAAAACATCATGCACTTTAGAGACGATGGGTGGTATAGTCAAACAGTAATACAAAACACTAATTCTATCCCAAATTTTAAAACACCTGATGTACAAAGGACATAACATAACCTATTTACTAAAACATATAATTCCCATTCATGGAGATAACTTTAACAAAACATGATCACCTTCTTAAAATTATATTTCATTCCTATGATTATCAGCATAGATATCCTATCTACTTTTATTTGTCTTAATATATTCATGAATAGATCATAGAATTATAGTTTTCTCCTCAAAAAGTTTTGGTACTACTAACTTCATTTATCCAACTTCATCCAAACAATTTGAAGTGCAGCATCTCTTCCCTTACAATGCTTCATATGGTTACATTTTAATACATGAATGTAATGTATTATTGTTTGTTAATTATACCAATGGTAGATACTCATCCCATATTCCTTGAAAATCAAATGATCATGATCATTTAATGTAATATAATGTTTGAATTATCCTTTGAGACTTTACATTAGTTTGAGGATAATAAAAATTGATTAAATTAATCTCAGTGTTGAAAGCCTACTGAAGACTCCTTAAGAATTTTGATGTGAACCAAGGTTCATAGTTAGATAAAAGTTATAGAGTTGCACCTTGAAGTCTCATAACCTCATTAATATAGTTTCATGTAAATATATCTAGGTAATGATCCTCTCTTGAAACTATGAAATATGAAGACATTATAAGGTGATCCACAATGACCCATATAGAATTATTTATAATAGGATTCTTTATAAGTCTAATAACAATGTTTATTGTAACATTATCCCACTTCCACATTTATATAGGTGGAGGTTTCAAGACCCACTTAGGAAGTTTTCTCTCATTCTTTACTTATTGTCACACTAATAATCTTAATACATAATCATAAATTTTCCCATTTCATTTTATCCCCCAAAAAATGATTTCATAAATCACTATACTTATTGAAGCTTCCATGGTGTATAAATAAATTTGATCTATGATATTTTATATTAATTCCCTCTTTGGATCATGTATGGATGGAATAAATAATCTCTTACCTAGCCAAAAATAAAACATCTTCATTTATGAAATATGAAAATCTACCATCTATCATGAATTTAATTTTCTTTTCTAAATTATTATTTGTATTTTGATATTTATTTATATTGTCTAGTATATATTTTTTGGAAATCACTTAGAAAAGTAATGATTTTCCCTTCCCTAATAATTTCAAATCTGACTTTACTAAATATATGTGTATGGGATCCCTATATATCCTCATCATAGAAAAAACTCACTTCTTCTTCCTACTCAATGCACTATCTTTCTTTTTTTCTTTATTAGGGTGGTAGTTTATCAAGAAATCATAGTCCTTGGGTACTTATAGCTATATAAATTGTCTCAAGATGAACTCTTTCTAAGATAATATATACTTCAAACATTGTTAATCCATATATATGTCACATATTTCACCATATAAATAGTATATCCATATATTTAATGAAAAAAATAAAATTTATATCTATATATCATAAGTTGTATAATTTAATTCATGGATATTTAATTTCCTTGATACATAAGAAACTGCTCTATTAATTTACATGAAGATATAAACCAATACATTCATCAATATATAACTATATATCACAAATAATTTATTTCTTAATGGTAAATATAATATTGGTTCATTGACCAATCTACTCATTAATTATTCAAAAAAATTCTCACATTCCTTTGATAGTTTTACATGCCAAATTAGTTAATGAGTTGGACAATCGATAATTTACTTTAATAAATCACTTATAGTAACCTGGTAAGCTAAGTAAACTATGTATCTAAGTTATACTCATTGGTGTGTTCTATTATATAACTAAATTTATCTTTGAATAATTAATAAATATTCCTTACATGGAAACAATATGGTGATGATAAGAAACTTCAAAGATCCAAAATTCACACTTACTGAATTTACCATATTACTTATTTTCTATTAGAATCTTGGGAATGATTATTAAATGATTCTTATGACATTAATATCTTTTATATTGTACCAATATATCATCAATTAATACTATAACAAAGTTATCAATTGAATCCTTCAATACTCTATTCATTATATCTATAAACACATAGGGGGGATTAGTCTTTCCAAAGTAAGTTATCATAAAATCATAATGTCTATAACAAATTAAAATGCCATTTTTTGGTATATCATCCTTTTTCAGACTTAATTTATGATATCATTAATGGATTTAAAACATTCAAAATTATTAAGTTCCAATACATTTATCAAATAAGTTATCAACGTATAGAATATTATAATTGTTATTTATAATGATGGTATGAACTCCCTATAATCTATTCACAACTTTATAACCCATCCTTATTTTTTATAAATGGGATATGGAATACCAAAGGTGGAAAACTATGGAATATGAATTCTTTATCACATAACTCCTATTGTTGTTTCTTCAATTTCACCAGTTCCATGGGGGCCATTTTATATAGAGTCTTATATATATTCTTTGCATCATGGATTAGTTCAATGGAAAAATAAACTTCATGATTGGGTGGATATTTAGGTAATTATTCTAGGAATAAATCAATGTATTCTTATACAAACTCACTTCCTCTATTATTATGACACACTCCCCACTCATAGATTGTGTTTTATCTTCCTATTCTCTAAAAATTTCATAAAGGACATCTATTAGAGATAGATACTAAAAAGAATAGAATAAAGAATTTTACCATCTAAAAAATAATTTTAATCCTCCATATTAAATTTTACTATCATTATCTCAATAATATATTCTTTCATTAGAATATGTGAGCCAATCCATATCAAGGATTATATAAAATTTGACGATAGTTGTAACAATTAAATTAAAAACTAGTGAATATCTTCAGATCCTAATATTGATTACATGATATATACTCATTGAAATAAAATTTCCACTAGTTTTATTGATTTAAAACTCATTTTTAGAGTATCTAGCGATGATTCAATGTTTCTAGATAACATGAATGATATAAAAGAGAGTGTTGATCTACAATCAAACAAAGAATTATCTAAATTTTATTTTATTATTAAAATACCTATTATTGCCTCATTTAGGTCTTAAAAATTTGTTATAGTAATTTTATAATCTCTACCCTGATCCATTAGACTCTTATAAGGTAAATCCCACTAAATATTATGCTATGGTTCAGATAGTTCCCCCTTTTCTTATAGTTAATGCATTGGAGATCAAAGGATTTATTTTTTTTCTTTTGTAATCATGAGGTTGATAGCCTTTATCTCAAAACTTTAACCAAAACCCCATTTTATTAAACTCATCCCTAGAGAGTTTCATTCCATAATTATTAAATGTTAGATGTTTTTTCCGTCCATTATCCTCATTTTACATAGTTTTCTTTACTTGGTTATTAGTCATCCTCTTTTTATCTTTCATTCCTTTGAAAATATAATACTTACAAAAATATTTTTATATCATGTTGGAACATGATATTATCTCCACATAAAATGAAATTTTTTGAGAGAATAATACGCTTAGAAGGCTTGAATTTATTCTATCATTGAAGTGGTAAATATTTATTTCTAGATTATGTATATATTATACAACCTATCTTAATTTCCTTGTAAAGTTAGTCTTGTATTCAGAAACATTTTCCACTTCCTTTTTTCCTAAATTTAGGAACATCCTTTTCATGTTATATCATTTATCATAAGGAACTTATTTATCAACTAATATCACCTTAAAATTATTCTATGAAATACTCTTTATATCTTCCACCTATTTGGTGTTTTAAATTAATAGACATCATTGATCATCATCTACCTTTAGATGATATAACATCATGTTAACCTCTTTTTTTTCATTACTTCCCAAATAAAAAAATATTTTCTTGATGGACTTGATTCATTATTAAAATACTAATGGATTTTTTATTCCATTTAATGAATGAGTTTACTACCACATGAAGTAATCCAACATTGTTACACTCTGTTGTGGATCAATAGGTTGGTCCATATGGGAAAGGTTTTGGTTATAACCTGAGTCATATACCTTAATATAGTTATAATCTTATTAGCTCTATAGCGACCCAACCTTTTCTTACAATACTATTACATCATTTTAAAGATAAATTTAATAATAGTATTACACATAGAGGATCCAATGGTTTAGTATCTTGGAAAAAACTAGGACCGTACATAACAATTACAACATCGAGCATAAACATTTTTTCAATTTCTTCTTCACTAGCTTCTTACTGGCACTTGACCTCTCCTAAGTACATGTAGTCACCTAAGGATATACATAAAAAGGGGTGATCTAGAAGCCTAGTAAGGGGATAGATAAGAACAATATAGAAAGGGGTGAGCATAATCATAACATAGGCAAAGTATCATGAACATAATAAGAATCATAAATATAAGACTTGAAATGTGGAAGTGCATAAAAATGAAACATCATGTCTTAGTGGTTAACTACAAGACATACTTGTGAAAAAATATAGCATATTGTTCCCATAATTTCACATTTGATCATGAGATTAATCTCTTTACCCAATACATTGGAGCACTGTATAATTCTGGATGCACCTGTCACATCATAACATTCATATTGCGCCATATAATTCTGGGTGCACCCGTTACATCATAACATTATCATTATCATGCATGACACATAGAAAATATATCAATAATGAACATAAATAACCTATGTAAAGGAATTGGTTTCATCTCATAATAACACATTCATAAACTTTGGGTTCCCAAAAGAAAGACGGAACAACATACATGATAAAAGAACCATCAACCTTGAATGAGAGGTAAAAGAAGAGTTCTTTTGGAAAACATTTTGTTTGAAACAAACTTCTGTAGAAAACATTTATATCCAAGAAAAGGTAAGATAATGATGAAACATTTATTTTTAATAAGTTACCATAACAAATTTGGAGTTAAAGAGGGAGAACCCGAAGAAAGAAAATTGGGTTCGAGATTTTCCCCTTACCTTATATCTGAATGCTTCCTTCGCTTTAATGTCCTCTATAATGACATTATATTGATTAATTAGAAACTTAAAAACCATTAATAAATTAAAAGGGTTCATTTTGGTTTAATTATATTATTTTATGGGCCTTTTGGTGAGTTATATGGTATAAAAACATTGTTCGGGAATGTTTGTTTCTACGGTTTTCTTGATCCGTTCACTTGTATTCATAAATTGAAGTTTGGGTAGAACATGGGTAAACATCCAGAAGTGATATTGCATGTTATAAATGATATTATAGGATTTTGAATTATCTTATAATTAATTACATTTTATACCATGTGGATGAATCAGTAGATAGGAATTAAATGATGATCGTTTGGGTTAATTTGGGCGGTTTTTTGACCACAACGAACTTGTTTTGTTTTTACATTTAGTAATATGTACATAAGTTAGTTCCAGAACTTTAATTAGAAAATAATACATATAAAATATTCTGTTTCAACCATAAAAATGGTTTTATGACCAGATCTGAGGGTATAAATGATAAAAAAACATGTCATTCTTGAAGGAGATAGATTAACACCTCACGAACAACGTTTTCTTTTATAAAATAAAAGAAAGAAAATAAGGGGTTTGGATGGTATAATATCCCATTAGTATCATAACATTAAATTAAATGTATGATACTGGATTTACCATACCATTTGGACAAATATAGGTGGGGAGAGAATAAGAAAAGAAATTGAAATTGAAGTGAATTTAAAGGAAAAGAAGGAGAGAAATTACCTCTTGAATCCTCCTCTTGAGATCCTCCTTAAGGGGCATAATCTTGGTCATTTGATAAGACCAAAAGCTTTTCGACGTGGGATAGGGGATAGAGAAGATTCTTGGGTAGATTTTAGACAAGGCTTGAAGCATGAGAGGTGTGAGGGAATGAGGGAGTGAAGGGTGGTATTTAGAGTGGAGGGGAGAGAGGTTTTCTTAATATAAAATTCATTAATTTATTATTTCTCCAAATGACAAGGAATGGTGAGTCTTCCATGACCAAGAATAGTAATTTTATAATTTAATTCCGAACCAAGTGGGCTTACATCAGCAGATAATCAGACATGACTCTATAATTAGCTTATTTTGCTTATTTTTGTAAATTACAGTATTTCACTATTCATAAAAAATTCAAGTATTTCAGAAAAATCCCAAAATTTCACCCCAACCATTTTTTATTATGTGTAGAATCCAAAGATGAAGTCTATTTTTCAAAAATAATTTTTAACATATGATTAATTTAATATTTAATTAAAATCATAATTTACTTGAAAAATACAGTTTTTAAAATTAAAACTAATTTTATAATGCTTTCAAAAATTGTGTAAGGTATTATAAAATTATCTTAAATAAATAATACATATATTTTTTAATTTTCGGAAACATTTTAAGAATATAAATTTTCTATTATATTAATTAATTAATTATAATTAATTATTTATGATTTACAAAAATACCAAAATGTTTACTATGATCAAATTGTCACTTTCTAATATGCGTAAATTTTATTTAATTATTCATGTGTATGGTTACTCTTATTTTGGAAAATTTACTATTCATAAGTGTCGTACTACTATTCATAAGGGTAGGTTACTATTCATAAGGGTAGGTTACTATTCACCAAAAATTAAGTTTTCCTTATTAGACCCCAAAAAACATCTTCAACACAACTGTGTATGTCAGATTTTCAAAATTCCAAACACAGAAGTGACAAACTTAGGTTTAAAGGTCACTTAGCACTTAGTTCATTATCTTGTGTTTTTATGTGATTTTATGAAATATTTATATGAAGGGAATTTCTTATTGAAAAACTTTGGGTCGTTGCGTTCTTCCCCCCTTATGAAATTTCACCCCCAAAATTTCACTTTACACAAACAGGTGAGGGTACTTATCCTTCATCACCTCCTCTGGTTCCCAAGTAGCTTCTTCAAACTTATGGTTCCTCCACAACACATTGATATGGTGGGTTGTCTTGTTGCATAGAACCATATCTCTCCAGTCCATAATCTCAACTGGATGCTCCTCATAAGAGAGATCATCTTCCAGTTGTACTACCTCAGAGTTTAGTACATGTGAGGGATCAGGTATGTACTTCCTCAAGAGTGATACATGAAAAACATCATGAACCTGAGCCATATTCTGTGGTAGTGCAAGACGATAGGCCACGGCTCCTATACGGTGAAGGATTTCAAAGGGTCCAATGTACCTTGGGCTTAGTTTCCCTTTCTTCCCAAATCACATGACTCTCTTCCATGGTGATATTCGAAAGAAGACTTTATCTCCAACATTGAACTCCAAGTCCCTTTTATGGTTGTCATAATAGCTCTTTTGCCGACTCTGAGCATCTTTGATGTGTTTCTGGATGACTTGAACCTTCTCTATCATCTCTTGCACAAGATTGGGTCCAAGTAGCTTTTTTTCTCAAACTTCATCCCAACCGGTTGGATTTATACATCGCTTTCTATATAGACCTTCATATAGAGCCATCTGAATACTCGAGTAGAATCTATTTTTGTATGAGAACTCAACCAATGGGAGATGTTGATCCCATCCACCTTTGAATTCTATAGTGCAGGCTCTTATCATATCTTCAAGTGTCTGAATAGTCCTTTCAGATTGGCCATCATTTTGGGGGTGATAGGTCGTGCTAAAATTTAATTCAATACTCAAAGCATATTGAAGGCTCCTCCGAAATTTAGTGTGAACCTTGGATCACTATTAGAGAAAATTGAGATTGGAACACCATGAAGTCTCACCACAACCTTCACATATATCTTTGTAGGTTTTTCAAGTGAGATATCTTCCCGAATAGTGATAAAATGGGTAGTCTTGGTGAGTCAATCAACCACAACCCATATCACATTATTTCCCTTAGACGTCTTCGGGAGACCCGTGAAAAAGTTCATAGTAACATTTTCCCATTTCCACATGGGTATAGGCAATGTCTACATCATCCCTTTGAACATTTTTTTGCTCTGCTTTAACTTGCTGACTTACCAAGCACCTTGATATATATTCTTCAATCTCCTTCTACCTGTTAGCCCACCAGAAGTGTTCTTGGAGATCATAATATATCTTGGTGCTCCAATATGGATAGAGAATATTGAGATATGTGCATTTTCCAATAGCTCCTTCTTTATCCTGGGTGATAAAGGCACACAAATCTTATCCATATGGAACAAATGAAGCTTCCCTTCCTTTACTGAATTCACCCTCTTTTGTATCTCCACATCATCCCTTTGTTCTTCCTTAGTCTTCTCTTGGACGGATGGTTGCGTAATCATTTGGGAAAGGTAGGATGTATCCCCTGTCCTTATGATTTCTAAATTCATCCTTTTCATATCCAAGAAGATATGGTCTTTCTCAATCTATATAATGGATAGAGTAGTAGGTTTTTTTTTACTTAGAGCATCAGCTACCTTTTTCACCTCTCCAGGATGATAGTGAATATAGAAATTATAATCCTTGATTATCTCTAACCATATCCTTTGACGCATGTTGAGATCCTTTTGTGTGAATATATACTTTAGGATATTGTGGTCATTATATATGTCACACTTCTCACCATAAAGGTAGTGCCGCCAGATTTTCAAGGTAAAAATCATGGCTTCCATCTCAAGATCATGCATCAGGTAGTTCTGCTCATGGATCTTCAACTTCCATGAGGTGTAGGCTATCATATTATCATTTTTCATGAGTACACACCCCAAGCCTTTCTTTGAAGCATCACTCTATATCACAAAACATTCTCCACTTTTTAGTAGTGTGAGTATAGGTGCAGTGATTAGCCTTCTATTTAGATCCTTTAATCTTCCCTCACATTCTTCCATCCAGTCATACTCTACCCATTTCTTTGTTAACTTAGTTAGTGGGCTTGACAATCATGAGAAGTTCCTCACAAAACTTCAGTAGTACCTAGATAATCCAAGAAAACTACATATTTCAGTGACACTAGAGGGTATGGGCCATTCCTCAATTGCCTTTGTTTTTAAAGGATCCACAAAAATTCCCTCACTTGTGATCACATGTCCCAAGAACGTGACTTGCTTCATCCAAAAGTCACACTTGCTGAACTTGGCGTACAACTTCTCCTTTCTCAATATCGCCAACTAAATTCTTAGATGTTCTTCATGTTCTTCCTTTCTCTTGGTGTAGATGAGAATATCATCAATAAAAACAACCAAAAATTTGTCAAGGTAATGTATAAAGACCATATTAATCAAATCCATGAAGATTTCAAGGGCATTAGTAAGTTTGAAGGGAATAACCAGAAACTCATACTGCCCATACCTTGTACAGAAGGAAGTCTTCTAAATATCTTCCTTCTTAACCTTTAGCTGATGATATCCAGAATTAAGATCCACCTTTGAGAATTATTGATTCCCTCTTAACTGATTGAACAAGTTTTCAATCCTTGGAAGAGGATAATTTTTCTTTATGTTGATCTTGTTGAGTTCCCGATAATCGATACACATCCGAATTATTTCATCCTTCTTCTTCACAAAGAACACCGGTTCACCCCAAGGTAATGCACTAGGGAATATGAACCCTTTGTCCAGATGCTCTTACAGCTACTTCTTTAACTCCTCCAGTTTTATAGGATCCATCCTATAGGGAAACTTTGATATAGAAGTAGCTCTGGGTATGAGTTCTATTGAGAACCCTACCTCATGATCCGAGGGAATTTTGGGTAACTATTCGAGAAATACATCACCATATTCCCTCACGATGGGCATTTCGACAAGTTTGGTACCTTCCTTTGACTCAACCATTTGCGAGAGGTATGATTCTTCATAGGGAAGTAACACCCACACCATTGAAGGATTTTTCAAAGGAGATTCATGATCTTTATTGCATTTGTAGAGGAGCATGGGATGGTTCGGAATTTGAAAAGATATTTCCTTTTCCCGACAGTTGATATGTTCTCTATATAATGAGAACCAATCCATTCCCATTATAGCATCAGATTCTACCAAGGGAAGTATTATGATATTCGCTGGAAGAATCTTCCCCCATACGCCAATAGAAGAAGAGTCAAACACTTGGGTTGAAATGATTGCACCACTTAGTGTTTTTATAGATGTATCTACTTCAAGGTTTCAGGGCTTATATTATATAGTTCTAGAAAACTTACATAATATAATGGAATACGTAGAACCGGAATCAAATAATACTTTTCCATTCTTGAGTGAATAAAAAGTGTACCTTGTATGACTTCATTATCTTACCCTACTTCCGTAGTAGTGATGGAATAATCCTTCCCTTGTTCCTTTGGATTTGGTGGCTGTTGACGCTGATTACCCTTGAGAACTCAAGGTTTAGTGCACTGGCTTGCATAGTGCCCTAGTTCCCTACAGTTGTAGCATTGAACCATGGGTGGTTCTCTCCTTTCATTGACTACATTCTCCTTCCTTTTCATGTCTTTTCGACACTCTTGATCATGGTGTACTTCTTTCCCACACATGAAGTATTTCCCCATCCCTTTGAGGCAGTTCCCATGGTGCAACTTCTCACATTTTTGGCATGTGGGTCATTGTGTTTTCCTCCCACATTCATCATTAGATCCACCAGCTTGAAATTGTATCTTTCATTTCTTATCACCATAGCCATGGGAGCATTCTCCAAACTCCTTCTCCAATTTGAGAGAACACCTAACAACTTCTTCATAACTCCCAAAGTCTATAATTGGAAGAGCCTTTCGAGGGTGTGGTTTTAATCCTCTATAGAATCTATCAATTTTTCTATTATTGTTGATAAAAAACCCCGAAATGTACCTGGAAAGCCTTGTGAAATTATCTTCATAGGTTGTGACAGATTCTATTTCTTTTTTCTTGAGATCTATGAATTCTCTCTCCAGCTTCTTGTAAAGAGTTCTTAGGAAATACTTGTTAAGAAACATTATCTTAAAATCTTCATATTCCATCTCTTCAATTTCCTCCCTTGGCTTGGTGTTCTTAATCAAAACCCATCATTGATCAGCCTCTCCATCTAGATGATAAACGTATAGTGTCACCTTCTCCATCTCAGAACAGTGAAGAACATAAATGATATTCTCCCTGGAATTGACCCACTATTCTGCAACTAGTGGATCAGAAGATCCACTAAACCTTAGTGGTCGTTGCCATATAAAACATTCGATATCCAGTTGCTCTCTCTTTGGTGAAAGAGGACGTTCTCCATTATTATGGTTATTGTTCATAACCTAAGATAATTGGGTAAGTATCTCTATGAATTTTTGAACTCCACCTCCCAAATCATTAGGGATTTCATTCAAACAGTTGTTTCATTGGCCCTCCCACAAGTTGTTGGCCTGGTTTCTCCGGATTCCCACCATTTTCTAAAATAGAAATGGTTATAACAAAACATAAGTCAACCAGTAATGAATAAATAAATTATTAATTTTCACAATTTATACTAAAAGAATAACATATAGTATCCCTATGTAAATATTCTTGTGTGAATATTTGTACTTAGTCTCATGCTAGAGGTTTTCTCTAGGGTTCACTAATCCTAATTCCCAAATTAACTAAACCTTTCCTCTGATACCAACTATAGCGACCCATCATTTTCTTACATTACTATTACATAATTTTAAAGATAAATAACATAATAGTATTACACAAAGATGATCTAATGGTTTAGCGTATTGGGAAATCTAGGACCATACATAACAATTACAACATCAAGCATAAACATTTATTCAATTTCTTCTTTACTAGCCTCTTACTGGCACTTGACCTCTCCTTAGTACATGTAGTCACCTAAGGATATACATCAAAAGGGGTTAGATAGAAGCCTAGTAAGGGGATAGATAAGAACAATATATCATGGGGTGAGCATAATCATAACATAGGCAAAGGATCATGAACATAAGAGGAAGCATAAATATAAGACTTGAAATGTGGCAGTGCATAAAAATGAAACATCATGTCTTAGTGGTTAACTACCACGCATACTTGTGAACAAAGATAGCATATTTTTTACATAACTTTACATTTACTCATGATATTAGTCACTATTCCCAATGTATTGGAGTGCCGTATAATTCCGGGCGTACCCGTCACATCATAACATTCATATTGCGCTATATAATTTCGGGTTCACCCGTCACATCATAACATTATAATTATCATGCATTCCACAAAGAAAATATATCAATAATTACCATAAAAACCCATGTAAATGAATGGGTTTCATCTCATAATAACACATTCATAAACTTTGGGTTCCCAAAAGAAATAGGGAATAACATGCTTGATACAAGAACCATCAACCTTGAATGAGAGGTAAAAGGTGAGTTCTTAAAAGAATAGCTCTTTTGGAAAACATTTTGTTTGAAATAAACTTCAATATAAATCATTTTTATCCCAGAAAAGGTAAGATAATGATGGAAATATGATTTGAAATTAGTGACCATACCAAATTTGGAGTGAAAGATGGAGAACCCGAAGAAAGAAAATTGGATTCGAGATTTTCCCCTTACCTTATATCTGAACGCTTATTTCGCTTTAATGTCCTGTATAATGACATTATATTCATTAATTAGAAAATAAATAACCTTTTATAAATTAAAAGGGTTAATTTTGGTTTCACTGTGTTATTTTATGGTTCTTTTGATGAGTTATAGGGTTTAAAAACATTGTTTGGGAATGTTTTTTTACGGTTTTCTTGAGCGGTTCACTTGTATTCATAAATTGATGTTCGGGTAGAACATGGGTAAACATCCAGAACTGATATTTCCTATTATTAATGATATTACAGTAGTTTTCATGATCTTATAATGAATTAAATTTTATATAATGTGGATGAATCCTTATATAGGAATTAAATGATGATCGTTTGGGTTAATTTGGGCTGTTTTTCGACCACAACAAACTTGTTTTGTTTACTCATTTAGTAATATGTACATAAGTTAGTTCCCGAACTTTAATTATGACATAATACATATAAAATATTCTGATTCAACCATAAAAGGGTTTCATGAAAAGATATTAAGTTAGAAATGAAAAAATAAAACATGTCATTCTTGAAGGTGATAGATTAACACATCACGAATGACGTTCTCTTTTATAAAATAGATGGAAGAGTAGAAGGGGTTTGGATGGTATAATATCCCATTAGTATCATAAAATTAAATTATATGTATGACACTAGAGTTAACATACCATTTGGACAAAGATAGGTGGGGAGAGAATAAGAAAATAATTTGAAATTGAAAGGAATTTAAAGGAAAAGAAGGAGAGAAATTACCTCTTGAATCCTCCTCTAGAGATCCTCCTTAAGGGGCCTAAGCTTGGTCTTTTGATGAGACCAAAAGATTTTGGACGTGGGGGAGGGTATATTGAAGATTCTTGGGAAGAGTTTAGAAAATTATTGAAGCTTTAGAGGAGTGAGGGAATGAGGGAGTGAAGGGTGGTATTTATAGTGGATGAGAGAGGGGTTTTCTTAATATAAAATTTATTAATTTATTATTTCTCCATAATACAAGGAATAGTGAGTCTTCCATGACCAAGAATAGTAATTTTATAATTTAATCCCGAAAAAATTGGGATTATATCAGTAGAACATCACACATGACTCTATAATTAGCTTATTTTTCTTATTTTGGTAAATTACGCTATTTCACTATTCATCAAAAATTCAAGTATTTTAGAAAAATCCCAAAATTTCACCCCAACCATTTTTGGCGTTTAAAATCCAAAAATGAAGTCCATTTTTCAAAAAAAATTCTAAATATGAATAATTTAATATTTAATTAAAATCATAATTTACTTGAAAAATATAGTTTTTAAAATTAAAACTGATTTTATAATACTTTCAAAAATTGAATAGGGTCTTATAAAATCATATTAGATCAAGGATAAATATAATTTTTAATTTATGAACACATTTTAAGAAAATATATATTTTTTAAATTAATTAATTAATTATAATTAATTATTTAGGACTTACAAAAATACCAAAACGTTTACTATGGTCAAATTATCTCTTTCTAAGATGCCTAAGTTTTATTTAATTATTCATGGGTAAGGTTACTCTTATTTTGAATGATTTAATATTCATAAGGGTAGTACTACTATTCATAAGGGTAGGTTACTATTCATAATGGTAGGTTACTACTCACCAAAAATTAAGTTTTTCTTATTGGACCCCAAAAATCGTCTTGAACACAACTGTGTATATTGGATTTTCGAAATTCCAATCATAGAAGTGACAAACTTATGTTTAAAGGTCACTTATCACTTAGTAGTTCATTATGTTGTGTTTTCATGTGATTTTATGACATATTTATAAGAAGGTAATTTCCATTGAAAAGCTTTGGGTCGTTACAAGCTCTAACTTCAACCTCATTGACTCTTATAGGAGGGAAATCACTGCAGAGAATATTGGTGTTCACACGGTTTATATCCCTTTTGATAGGTTCCATTTCATAATAATGTAATTCAATTAATTATATCATAAAATTATAAATATTGAATTATAGTATAAAATCCCCATGTAAAAAAACATTCTAAAAAATCATGGATATCTTAAGGGTTTATCATAATGTCTATGTTATCTATCATTGTTATTCTAAATTTATTTATCTATGTTTATATTTAACTTACTTATATATCATCTATAAAAACCATGAATATAGTATCCTAGAGATGGTGGTTACATTACTATGATGGTATGGAATAAAATATATCACATTAAAAATGATCTAACGGCTTAATAGTCATAGGAGACTAGATACATATATGGTTCACACATAACATTTTAAAACAAATAGCATAACATAAAAATGGGATACTCATTTTTCTCTTTATCATATGCTTAAAATTAATTTTATTTCACTTATGGGTTACCTGAGAAAAGGAAAACATAATACAAGGGTTAGATTAGATACTCAGTATTGGAGTTGGATCCCTAAAACCAATTTTATTGTACATGTGATTACACATATATTTTAAAATTATAATATTATTTTTATAAATATAACATGGTGATTTTTATTCTATATAAAATAAATGTGATAATTTCCTTAGAGTAAATATCTCATTGAATGTTCATAGTAGTTCCCTATTAAGATGATAACCTTTATGTGTTATGAAAATATTTTTAAAATTATGTTCTATAATTAGTATAACATTCTATGATTGGACACATAGTATAATAACTTTTGGGTGGGAGTACACATAAGAGGATGAGACTTAATCTTATGAATTATATAATTTTTAATCTCTAAGAAAGTTCATCATGAGAAAAAACCCACTAGTAAAAATTTAACATGTTACATGTCATTGTATATCCCTATCTACAAACATGTATAATGATCTGTAGATTTTAATATTATTATTAGTATATATCCTGACTCACATAATTTTATGTGTGGACCAAAACTGTGATAACATATTTTTATAGGAATTAGGTTTTGTTTCCTACTTCACAAATGATATATTATTAATAAATAAGTTGAGAAAATATTTTTCATCTTTATGGAAGTTGATATCTCATCCCTTTGATTGAAATTTAACTATCAAACTAAAATCCATGTCTATAGTATATTGATGTGATCATTTCATATATTCAAATAAAAACATATGAAGTATATAGGTTGTTGAATTTTCATGAAACCTATTTGATGAGACATCGAAACAATGTGATTATATTACATAGTGAGTGTTCGTATGTGGTTCTTATCATTACAACATTAACTTCTTACCCTATAAGTTCCATTATTTCTATTAGATGTTGATATTGGACTTTAGGAAAGGCCTCTTAATTCCATATAGAAATAGTCCCATAGGAGCACACACTTACTATTTCTATTGACCTTAGTGAAATTATATTTAAATTTATTAGTTGGAGTAAATAATATTCTTCTATGTTAGGAATAATATTTCTTCAAGATTTTTATGATTTTAAATATTTATTCAAAAGTTATATTCAAATTAAAGTATTTATATGTGAGTTGAATGGTTATTCTCAAGGTAATAAACAATATTTATTTTTAAAATAAATATTTATTTAGTTACAAAAATATTAAGATAAATATTTATTTTCTTATAAAAATATTTTTATATATTTTGTAATTATTCAAAAATAAATAAATGAATATTCATATTTATTTACTAATGTGATTTTTTATTTATAAAATAAATAATGTTTATTTATTAAATATATATTATTCAAAGTTTGATAAATGTTGAGGAGGATATTTAGTTCAATAAGGGCTCAGTGATGATAATGGAATAAGCATCAAATATCATTAAATAAATGTTATTTTTTAATTTGTTAAAAATGATATTTAACGAATACACCAGTTAGTGTATTCCATAAAATGATATTATTACTATTATTGTATTTTGGAAAATGGTATATTTTATTTTTTTAATATGGGCCTCTATAAAATTATCAACATTAAACCATGAAACTATATATTTCTATCATATATCATTTGGATATATGTGTAATAGATAACATTGTTCACATAACCCCATATAAATCTCTTAGAATATCTATAGGGTTATCTCAAGACCAAGATGATTCTCTACCCTTCTCCTCTCTCTCATGACTAAGATAAAATGAGATGTAATCTTCCAATAGAAGGATTATATATTATGATCAACATGAATGATGAAAGTTGATCAGTACCTCCATGCTAGAACCTAAAAATTCATTAAAAATAATCCAATATCAAGTAAATAATGTGGATTACCACTAGAGGTATTATACTTTGGAAACTCATAGTCAAATTATGGTAAATAATGAACAATTTTAAAATGATCAACTTCCTCTACAATGAAATAATTCCAAAACTGAGGTAATTATTTTTAATAAATTAATTATAAGTTTAATATAAAATTATATTTTCTCTAATTTTCTAGGATTATTTTGTTTGGTTTCATCAAGTTTATTCATGAGACTTGATGATTCATCATCATGTTCTTATCTATTATTCATTGTAAATGATGAGAACCCATTATTGGGCATGGTACCAGTAGTATTTTTTTGCACTCATAAACTTCTTGTAGTATTAGAGTGGCAACATTTATTATTATACTTATTTAATTGTTTTTTGTCCAATTATCACAATAATATTGTTAAATTTTATTTATATTGTCATTCATAATCCATAAAGGTTGTATAACATCTTCATTCACTACCACATAACCAAGAACAATTCAAGAATATGTGAAGAATGTATAGAGATACCATTTATAGCTTCCAGGGATGCTCACTACTCAATACAGTTATATGACATGTAACTTAATTAAACATTGTGTATCTCGGTTATCCACATATATTTCTGTGGTTGTTCCAATCATCAAATGTCATGTGGGAGTTCATTAGAGGATGTGAAAATGTGTATTTATCATGATGCACAAATAATTCCTGGTAGAACATGGTTTGTGGTATATATGTAATTTAATTGGTGTATATTACATGTAACAATAAAATGAAGTATTTGTTATCTGATTAATTCATGTAGAATTAAATAAATTCCCATGTCGCATGTTAAATTTTAGATGAGTGATATGGAGCTAGATGTGTTACCTACTGTGTAGTTAGAGAACATGTTTTTTAACATAGTATTATCTGTCTTAGATTACAAATTTATTAACTTTTCATGTAGTATGGGATTGGAAGAATGTAGTTATGTAATCATTCCTTTTTAATACATAAAACTTTAATTATTTGTACAACACTTAAAAATACAAAGGATATTTTGAGGTTTAGTTTCTTGGAAATTAGGATCATAATACATGAAAACATTATCCTTCTTATAATATAGTTCAAATACATATTCAACGTTTATCCTAATTTACTTTTACAACATCTCATAACATGGGGACATACATCAAAAGAATAGAGTGATCATAAAACCCAAAAAGGGAATAAATAAATGATATATTTAGCCTTCAAACAAGAGTCATATTTATAGGTAATGATCATAAGAATATGATTCATTTCATAATCAACAAGTCATGAATCATAACATGGAAATGTGGATACAACATAAAAATGATACATTTAAAAGAATATCACAATGTTTTGTCCCGAAGGTTTCATAAATCATAATTATAAAGGTTATTAACAAAGGTATTATAAAACATGTAATCTATAGAGATTAATAATTTACCCAATTAATTAGAGAAATAAAAAGGAACACCCTTCATATGTATTAATTTATGTGATCCATAATGATAGTAATAAACCATTTCATCAATAACCCTAGGAGAATAAATAATGGGTTTCATATGAAATCATTGAGTACATAAGTTCTTATAGACTTCAACATTACCCCATTTTTAACACATGTATAGGTAATGTGGGTTTCATACATGTAAATAATTTATAAATAAATTATATTTACATCTAGGTGAAAACTCGTTAATCACAATATAATAATTTCTCATTTAAAAGAGAGAAATTCAAAAAATGAATTTGTTAGTACGACGGGTATACAACATGGATTAAGGAAATCCATAATGAGAGAGGTAGGTCTCCCATTAGTAAAACACAATTTTGAAAGTAATGGGATAATTAAAATGGTATCAAAATAATGTAATTAATCACTTATAAAACATTCCCCAAAATAGGTACTTCAATGGAAAAAGGAAGTAGAGAACTCCCTTTCCTTGAAGAGTTGCTTCCCAAAATTTAAGGATGGAACCTTGAAACATTTAATACACCTTGGGGGACTCTATGGAAGTTAAAATAAACATAAAATCATTGAAAATTTATTTGGAGTGGATATTAATGGGGAATGGGTGCATATTTATAGTAAAATAGGAGGAATTGTTTATTAATTTTAGAAAATAGGTCTTGAGAGTTTAGGTGGAGGAAATGCAAAAACATTGCTTGGCCCATGGTTTTTTATAATGTTTTTAGAAATTTAAGCCATAATTCATAATATTTTAATGACTTTGAACTGAAATTAATTTCTTATTAATAAGTTGGACATGGAAAATTAAATTTTCCACAAAATATAGTTTTTAAAATAATAATTTCCATTTTATATTTTGGAAAGTCATTTATAGGTTTGAAAATTAAATTAAATCCATTAAAAAATAATATTAATAAAATAATATATTTATGGTCATGAATTCTATTTAATTAATTATTACATCATTGTTACATATATATGAATTCATAAAACATACCATAAATACAAAACTATGTTTTTACTATTCACTAAAAAAATATAGTATTTTAGAAAAACCATAAAATTTTAACCTAACCTAATTTTCATGTGTAGATTTCAAATATATTGTTTATTTTATTATAAATCTATAAATATGATAATTTTAATTTTTAAATAAAAAATTATTTATCAACAAAATAATAGTTTTTAATGCATAATCAACATTCGGACACATAAAAATTTCCTAGGACATTATAAATTATATTATCATTTATATTTGAATAAAGATTTTTTTATAGGACTATTTCATGAAAATAAATTATATTTTGAATAACTATATTTATTTTAAATTTGAATATATTTCATTAAAATACAATTTCATTTCATTTATATCAAAAAAAAATATCAATCAAAATTAATCATATATTCATGTGTATTTTATTAAATAAAATAATAAAGAACATGAAATTGAAGAAATAAATATTTAATTTATGAAAAATAAATTACATTTTTAGTATATTATGATCTTCATATATAACCTCTTATTGCACCGACATACAACTAAAGGGTAAGGTGTGTTATGGTGGAAGATTCATGAGGTGGCTCAACTAACATTGACTGAGTAGTGATCTCCACTAATTTGAACTTCTACTATTGTCAATATGTGATCAAGACACACTTATTGAATCTCGACTTGCGATTGGTCATGGGATAACCCCACTGGTACTACATCCCTCCTAATTTATGATAAAAGGGATATAAAAGGCATGATTCTACTAGTTGAGGATATCATTTCTTTTTTCTGTATTAAGTATCCATTGCCATTACCCTTTATAAACACTAATTCTAATGGTAACATTATTAACATCAATAATAGTTATCAATGGTCATATTTTCCAACAATAATGTTGACCAATTTTCATATAATGGATGGGTCTCAATGGTCACTTTCTCTTTATACACTATATATACTCTTCCATTCATCACCATTTGTTACTTCATCCCCAATGGTTTTACAATTTATTTGATAATTTCAATTATATTTCAATTGTTTTTATTTTAATAGTTTTCATCATAGGTTTAATATTCCTATTATATTTTGAACCTATGAAGTATACCATTGTGTAGTTTATATTATTTGGTTGTTATATCCATATAATATTCTTATATTTAGTAATTGATATCATTTTTTGACATGTAATATTTTTAGTAATATTATTTCTATGTACTACCATTGTAAAATATAATAAAATATTTTTAATGAAAAAAAAGTGTTATTTTATTAATCACATAAAGAATTTTTTGGTCGTTACGTTCTCCCCCTTAATAAATATCATGCTCACAATTTGTGTCCTACTTCAAAAAATGGGGGTTTTTTTCCTTCATTACGTCTTCAAGTTCCCAAGTAGCCTCTTTAAACTTGTGATTTATCTACAATACATAAAAAAGAATTTTGATCATGTTCATTAACATGTATTTCCTTCTATTAAAGATATGGATATATTTCTCTTCTTATTAAATGTCTACTTCCAACTCTATAACATTAGTATCAAGTACCTATGTTGGGTCAGATATTTACTTTCCCAATAGGGACATGAGAAATACAACATGAACATTGAAAATATTTATCAATAGTGTTAATATATAATAAGCCACTCTAACATGTTATATAATCTCAAAATATATAATGTTTGACGGACTCAGTTTCCCTTTATTTATAAATATTATAACTCCTTTACATGGTGAAATCATTAAAAATACACGATCCTTAACATGAAATTCTATGTCCTTCCTTTTTTCATCAATATAAATTTATTTTCGACTCTGAGAATCCAGGATGTTTTTTTAAATCACTTGTATCTTTTCTATAGTATCATTCATAATGTATAGTTCCAACAGTTTCCCTTCTGCAACTTTATCCCAACATATTAGAGTTTTTCACCTTTTATGTAGAGATATTCAAAAGGTTCCATTTGAATACTCAAATGTAAAATTTTTTATGGTAGAATTTGATAAGTAAAAGATTTTGGTCCTAACTCCTCGGAAAATCAAACGAGATGGACCTTATCATGTCTTCTAATGTTTGAATAGTCCTTTAAAACTGGCCATCTATTTGAGGATGATAGGTTGTGATCAGTTTTACTTATATATTCATAGACTTTTTAAGGATCCTCCAAAACATAGAAGTAAATATTGGATATCGTTCAGAAACAATTGACAGTGGTACTCCATGGAGTTTCACTAATAATTCAATATAGATGAGAGTTAGGCAGTCTGAAGATAAATCCTCTCTTATGAAAATTAAATAGTAAAACTTTTTCAATCAATTGTAGATTACACATATAGCATTGTTTCCCTTGGATGTCTTATGGAGGATAGTGAAAAGGTATATAGTGATGTTTTTTTCACTTATATATAGGTATGGGTAATGGTTGAAATACCCCTTTAGTAAGTTGACACTCCACATTAACTAGTTCACACACAAAACACCTTGTAATGTAATCTGCAATCTCTATTTTCATATTATGACACAAATAATAATCATGATGGTCCATATACATTTTAGTTATTTCAGAATGTATAGAGAATGTAAATATATGATCATGATCTATCAACACCTTCTTTATCTATAGATTAATTTGGATACCTATCCTTTTATAAAATTTCGATACACATTCTAGATCAATATTGAATTCGGGACATTTCACATTTTTCACAACCTCTATCATCTTTTGGATTAAAGTATCCTCTCTTTGAGATTTATTAATATTATCTAGTAATTATGGTTGAGATATAATTTGGGATATGATTGATGATTTTCCTTCCCTTACGATCCCCATATCCAACCTTATATTTTCATTAATCAATGGATCTCTTTCAATCTTCATCATTATCATAACACTATTATCTTTCTTACTCAATTGATTTGGGACTTTGTTTTCTCTTCCAGGGTGCTAATGAATTGAATAATCATAGTTTTTAAGATTCTCCAACCATAATATTTATCTAATTTTGAATTCATTTTGTGTGAATATATACTTCAAACATTGGTGGTCTATGTATATATGAAATTGATCCCAATAATGTTAGTTTCTACATATCTTCGAATAAAATATAACTTCAACTAACTCTACATCATGAGAAGGATAATTTTTATCATGAGGCATTAACTATCAAGGTTCATAGGTGATAACATTGTAATTTTTCATGAGAACACTTCCTGAGATTAATCACTAAATATAACAAATCCTTCTCTAAAAAAATGTAGAGTTAGTACAAGTGCACTAACCAACCTCTTTGTTAGTTATTAGAAACATTCATCATAGTCATTTATCTAGATAAACTTATCTCCTTCTCAAGTTAACTTGGTTAGTTGATTAGAAATTTATGATTTTTTTTTCACAAACCATCTATAATATCCCACTAAACCAAGGGAACTATGAATATCAGTTACTATTTCTGGATGAATTCACTCTTTTACATACTTTTCCTTAGAAGTGTGAACTAAGATTCTTTTACTAGTTTAAAAGTTCCCTAAAAATGTAAACTATTATAACCAAAACTCACATTTACTGAATTTACCAAACATATTATCATTCCAAGAAGTTTGTATATAACCCTTAAAATATCCTCATGATCCACATTAATTTCAATGTATAATATAATATCGTCTATAAATACCACTAAAAATATATCATGGTAGTCCTTAATGAATCTATTTATCACATCCATTAAAATAGTAGTAATATAATTCAATCCAAATAGAATAACAACAAACTCATAATGTCCATATCTTTCTTTGTTTCCATTTTTTAGGATATATTCTTTCTTTACCCTCAACTAATGATACCCCGATCGGAGGTAAATCTTTGAAAAGAATTGAACCCTAGGAATTTGGTTGAACAAATCATAAATTCTGAGAAGAGGATATTTTTTATTCATTGTAATTCCATAAAGTTATATATAATAAATGAAAATCTGCATTGATCCATTATTTTTATTTACATATAGAACTGGTCCTCCCCATAGAGACACACTTGGCCAATTGAAACACTTATCTAAAATATTATAAATTTTCTTATTTAATTACTCAAACTCCACATATTCCATTCTATATTTGTTCTTGGAGATTGGATTGGATCTAGGTAAGAGTTCAATGGAGAACTCTACCTCTTCTACTAGGGTATTTTCAAGTAACTCTTTAGTAAATAAATCAATATATTACTGAACAATGGGGAAATTTTCTATCTTTAAACATTCATTTTATTCTCCCTCTTCACCAATAATCTCTAAAAATAAGGCAATACGAGGTGCCTCTTGTTAGATTTCAGACTAGGATATCTCTCCTTTGAAAATAACTGTAGTGTTTTCATTCAAGATCACTAAAAATTATATTCTTATTTAGTTTATCTTAGCATTATAATTTGATATAATGTTCATCCCTAGTATAGTGTTACATTCCACCATGGGAATGAGTACTGGGTTTATGATCAGATTGTACTTTCCACAGTTGATAGTAGAGTTCTTATATAAATTTGATGCTTAGATAATACCTCTAGGGTCATAACTAATAACTCTAATTATATAAGTTTTGGGTTTAATTATATATACTTTGAAAACATTTATGAAATAAAGGAATTCATAAAACAATATTCAAATAATTTACTTTCTAGCTTAGAGAGCCCAATGAGTGTGCCTACCACAAAATCATTTAGATCCCCTACTTCATCCATTGGGATTTCTAAATCACAACCTTAATCCCTTGTCCAATGTTGAGGTTGATGGTGGGTTACCTCCATTATCTCATAATTTGTAAATTTATTTTCAATGTTACCAAGTTTTCTACAATTGATGCATTAAAATTCATGTTATGCTTACACCATCTTCCCTATGTCGTTTTCATTGATATGTCACTATGATAGTTTTGATCTATATAGACATCTCTTCTACAGTTTTATCAAATTCAACTTCTAAGTAATTAGTTCCCCAAATGTTTTTTACCACATTTCTTTCATGTGGAAAATTATAGTTTCTTCCCTTCTCTTCCGCGATTAAAATTTTTCCCTATGTTTGGACCCACTACTATGTTCTTTTAATTAGGCCTATATGACCACTGTATTTCTCCAAAATCCATTTAAAACTTCATAAAACTTATCACTATCTTCATAAAGTATTTATAGTTTTAATTTCTAATATTCCTCTTTATATGTGGTCTCTTTCCACCAAAGAACGTATCAACCTTTCCCTTAAGATTCATAAAAAAGATAAAGGTGTATTGAAAAAGTCTTGTAAAGTTAATTTCATAGATTCCCACTGATTCATTTTCCTTCTAATTCATCTCTAATAATTCACTATCCATTTTTGTTCTCATTAATAGGGAAAATATTTATTAAATTTTTTTCATAAACTCTTCCCACTCTATAGAATCAATATCACCTTTGGGATTCATGTTCGTAATCGATGTCCACCACTAATCAGCTTCTCCTCTTAAGATGTATGTTGTCAAGGTTACTTTCTCTAGATATGAACAACATAGTATATAAAATATCATTTCTATAGTGGTAGTATATTTTTTGTAAATTAATTTATTAGTAGATCAACTAAAATAAGGTGGTTTTTGATGCATGACTGAATCAAATATAAGTTGTTACCTTCAAGGTGAATCTGGACGCCCAACATGATTCATGTTATTATTCATAACATGATATATTTTATTCATTACCCTCATTAATTTTTCTATTATATCTTTCATAATGTTAGGAGGGTTTTCAGTGCATAATCGGTTGCACTCATCATTTATGTGGATCCCCATAGTTCCTTCCATTTTTGAAAATAAGAAAACCTTAGGGAGAAATGTGTTACTTTTAGAAATCTTTTAATTATAAAGGGATTTTAAGTATTAAAACAACATAGTTAATGATGTTATTATTTAATATCCGGTAATATAAATTATATTTTATATGTATCCTTCATAATGGTTCATAAATAGATTGTGATTACCCAAACATATCCCACTATATTTTCAAACTTGAACTAATACAAAACTGGGTTTATCTAGGGTTAGGGTTTTAACAGCGCTGGATAAAAACGATGTTAAAACCCCCATTTATCAGTTCTTGAAAAAGCATTGTTAATGGGGAGGTTTAATAGTGATTTTTTAGCATTGTTAAAGGGGAGTTTAATATTTCTAACAAAATAACTATTAAAGGGGTCCCTTTATCAGTTCCTATAAAAAAGTGTTGATAAAGGCCCCCATTTATCAGTGCTAATAAAAAATCGTTGATAAAATCTTCATTTTTTAGTGCTTCTAAAAAAGAAATGGTAAAGGGGGTTTTATCAGCACTGATAAAAAATCACAAATAAAAGGGTGGTATTTATTATGTCTTTTTAGAATAACTCATAAATATACCCCTTTATTAGTTCTTTTTTACTAGCACTGATAATGGGCATATTTCATAAAAATTACATTTCACTAACGGACACTCGTAGTAGAAGTTATAGCCATTTAGAGGCCTTATAGAACTTTTTTACCTCAATAGTGGTGATTGAGGGTTCCCTTGGTTCATCAAGGAAAAGATATCATCACAAACTTTTATTTGATATGTGGTAGAGTAAAAACAGACACCTGATTCAAAAGTTATGGTCTTTCGAAATTTCATCGAATGTGAAAAACCATTAAAAGACTTAAAACCCCTAAAATCCCTAAAAAGATCGTAAATTTCGATCCGAGAGTCCCATTCATCTCTACAAACAGTAAAATAAAATTTTATGAAATGAGATAAAACCATTTTATATTCAAATTTCATGAAAACTAAAGAAATAAAAGTTATTATAGTTTACAAAATTCAAAAATCGAACTCGGACTTCAAACAGACATAAATTTTGATCTGGGTGTCCTTTTGGGTTGTACAATATATCAAATTGAATCTTATAACAAGATATATTCCAAGTAGTTTGGGCACCATATATTCAATCATTCCCCTCATTTCCCCCTATAAATGCCCAAAAGGACTCTGAAACTGAGTTTTTAGTCATCGACCCCAATTTATTAAAATTCAAACAACTATAAGTTCTAATCCAGGTGTTTGTTCATCCTGTATCGAAAATAATATCAAATATAATTTTATGATATTTTATTTGACTAGTTTTGGATCTTAAATAGACTCTCATATCAGAATTTACGGTTGCTTTGGTATTTTTAGGTGTTTTAGGGTTTTCAGAGTTTCTTAATGTTTTTATGTGTTTTAAGGGTTTTTAGATTTAATATCCATCTTAAAATATATATATATACATATTTTAAAAATATTTATATAAATATATTGATAAAAAAATATAACAAAATATAACAAAATATATAGATATATCATAAAATGTAAAACAAAACAGTGTAGGGGAGTGGAAAAGGTACTGCTGTATAAGATGGATGTCCTAGGTTTGAAACTTGATGGAGGTAGGGGATCGTGAGAAAAAACTAGTATAGGGTTGGGGGAAGCACTGATAAAGGGGGTGGGGTTGGGAAGCACTGATAAAGAGGGGGTACTAATAAAGGGGGGTGTGAAACAAAAATTTATACACTTTATCAGTGGGTCTTTATCAGTTCTTTTTAGTGATATTAAAGGGGGTCTTTAACAGTGTTAAAAATGTGATGATAAAGGTGTCCTTTAATAGTGCTAAAAAAAGCACTGATAAAGGTAGCCTTTAACAGCACTAAAAAAACAATGATAAAGGGGGCCTTTACCAGCACTGTTTACAAGCTTTGTTAAAGTTAACCCTTTAATATCGCTTACATTATCAATGCTTTTGTAGAAATTATAAATCCCTTTTACTAGAATTGTTTAAAGGACATATTTTTAGTATCATAGGTTTATATCAAGTCATCTTTATCATTTACTAGGTGGCGATCGATTCAAATCCCAATGCGCTCTTTTTATGGTTTTTACACCTAGGTATTTCTTTTATAGAGACACATCCACTTATGGTATCCAAAAAAAGATTTCATTTCTTGTAAACCACTCACATAGTAGTTCACAAAAAATTAGGATGTATTCCTATATTTATACATAATCCTAAGGTTTATACTTATATTTTAAAATCCTAATTTCCAAAAATAACTAGACCAACATTTTATGAAAACTATGGAATCCATACTTTTTAAGACATAAAAATTTGATTACATGGTCCAACACTTAAAAATATTAAGGATCTTTTGAGGATTAGTTTCTTGGAAATTAGGGTCCCAATACATGAAAAACATAAATATTCTACTGATCCAACTAAAATTATTTTTCACAATTTCACCCTTATTTACTTTTACTACATCCCATATCCCAATGACATAAATCAAAGGAAATGGTTGAGTATAAATATCAGTAAGGAAATAAACAAAATAGATATTTAGCATTTGAACATGAGGTATATCAATAGGGAATGATCATAAAATAATGAGGAATATCATAATATAAAGATCATTAATCATAACATGGAAATGTGGATGCAACATTAAAATGATGCATTCATAAGTATATCACCATGGTTTATCACCAAGGTACCAAAAATCATAAATACCAAGGTTATTCACCAAGGTATCATAAAACATGTTATCTTTCGATATTAATTATTTACACAATAAATTGGAAAGATAGCAGGGATATCCCTTAATATTTCAAAATTCATGTGATCCATAGTGATCATAATAAATCATTTCATTAATAACCCAAGGATAATAAACAATAGTTTTCATATGAAATCATTGAGTACATAAGTGCTTATATACATGAACATTACATCATTTTTAACCAATGAAAATTAAATGTGGCTTTTATACATGTAAATCTCTAAAAATATATTATATTTACATCAAGGTGAACACCCATAGAAAATGGAGAGGTCTGGGTACTCACAATATAGTAATTTCTCATTTTAAACAATGAAATTAAAAAATTAATCTGGTAGTATGATGGGTATAGAATGTGTATTAATGAAAGGAATAATGGGACGGAAAAAAGGACTCCCATTGGTAAAACACTATTTTGGCGGTAATGGGACAATAAAAAGCATATGAAAACAATTTAATTAAACACATAGAAAAAATATCACAAAAGAAGTGCTTGAATGGAATAGAGGAAGAAAAGAATTTAAATACCTTGAAGAGTTCCTTCATAAACGTTGAGGATGAAACAATGGCACCTTAAGGGAAACAATAGACAAAAACTTTGGGAGGTAAAATGACTAGAACTTTGTGGATAATGGATTTTAATTGGATAGTAATGAGGAATGTTTGGATATTTATAGTGAAAGAGGAGGAATTGTTTAATAATTTCCAAATATAGGTCTTGGAATTCTAGGTTGTGGAAAATGAAAAACCATTAGTTTGACCATGGTTTATGCTCATGGTTTTAGACATTTAATCCATGCTTTATAATATTTTAATATCTTTTAACTTAAATACATTTTTTTTCTTTGGACATGGAAAATTAATTTTCCCACAAAATATATTATTTAAAATCATAATTTTTATTTTAGAATTTAGAAAATCATTTATAGGTTTGGAAATAGATTAAAATACATTAAAGTACATAATATTAATAAAATAATTTATTTATGGTCTTGGATTATATTTAATTAATTATTAAATCATTTTTACATATATATATATAAAGTCATAAAACATACCGAAAATACAAAACAACATTTTTTAATATTCACTAAAATATAATGTATTTTAGAAAATTATAAAAATTTCACCCTATCCTAATTTTGATGTGTTGATTTCAAATATAATGTTTATTTTATCAAAATAATTTCCCAAGTATAATATGATGAACTTTTAAATAAAAATCATTATTTATCAAAAAACAATAGGTTTTATGACATAGTCAACTTTTAGACACTAATAACAATTTCCTAGGATATTATAAAATTATACTATCATTTATATTCAAATAAATATTTTTTATAAGACTATTTCATGAAAATAAATTTATTTAGAATAACTGAGTTTATTATAAAATTATATATATTTTTTGAAAATATAATTATATATTATTTTTATATAAAAATATTTTTATCAAAATTAATCACATATTCTTCTGTATTTTATTAAATGAAATAATAATAAACATGGAATTGAAGAAATAAATGTTTAATTTTTACAATATAAATTAAGCTCTTATTATATTATGGTCTAAATACATCACCCCTTATTACTCCAGCATATGACCTAAGGGTATGGTGTGCGATGGTGGAACATTTATGGGGTGGTTCAGCTAACATTGACCTTGTGCTGATATACACTTACATGAACTTATCTAGTAATCAATTTCATTCAAGCCTTTCTTTTTGAAGATATTATTGGGCTTGGTAAATGAAGAACATAAGTGTGACAAATTCCTTCCCAAGTTTTATCAAATTGGATTCAAAAGGCATGACTCTACTAGTTGAGGACATCATTTTTCTTTTCTGTATTAACTATTATTTGTTATTACCCTTTATTAATACTAATTATAATGGTAAAATTATTACCAATGGTCATAGTTCTCAATGATCATATTGACCAATGGTCATATTGTCCAATGGTCATTTTGACCAACAGTTATATAATGTCTAGGTCTCAATGGTCTTTTTCCCTTTATACCCTATATATAATCTTCCATTCATTTATATTTACTACTTAATTCCCAAATCTTTTTACAATTCCTTTGATAATGTAAATTATATTTATAACGTTTATTTTTATTTTGATAGTTTTCATGGAAGTTTTAATTATCCTAACATAGTTTGAATCTATGGACTATACCAATGTGTGGTCAATATTCTTTAGTGTTTTATCCCTATAGTATTCTTAGTAGTAGTAATTAGTATCATTACTTGAAATGTAATATTTTTCTGTAATATTATTTCTATGTGTTTCCATTTTTTAATATAATAACATAGTTATTATGAAAAAAATTGAGTTCTTTTATTAATCATATAAGGAATTTTCTGGCCATTAAAGGAGTTATATGACATATACCTAGTGTACAAGCCTTATAACTCATACTCATTTACATGGAGAACATTTCAAGCTGGAATATACATGTGTAAACATTATTACATAGAAATAGAGTTAATCTAGTATAAAAATTGAACAATATGGCATGCATCTAGTGTGAATGAATTTTGATAGGGTTTTATAGTATATTAAATAATCATTTAATTTTTGTGTTTTTTATAATTATATTTTTTTATAAATATTGATAATTTCGTGTATATTACACATTCATTTATAGAGTCACATTCCTAATAAGATAAACTTGTTTCATGTGTTTTTTTAAATAGTTTGAAGGATCATCCCTCTATTGAAAAACAAACATGAAAACCTTTTTTGACAAATGGGGAAGAGGTAACCCATTGCGTACATGATGGAAAATCCAATAAAGACAAGCCCAAAGGATGGACAATGTGGTCAACAAAAATCAAAAGTACAAAAAGGAAGATAAAAGAGTTTCATCACCCCTCAATGAAAATGAAACAGTGAGACTGACACTCTATATATCTATGTTATGTGTCTTGTATTCCTACATTCAATGTGAGTAAATATTATAAAAAACACAATACAGGGTGTTGGGTGTTAAGGAAAGTAAATGTTGTATACTTATATAATTTAAAATAAAATTATTTTATTTATTTTATTTTAAATTACAGTGGATGAGTAACTTATGTTTCTCCAGGATTTCTTGGATTAATAAATAAGATAATGAAATGATTATTTAATAAGTCCATTAATTTTTATTTTAATATAAATTTATATTAATTAACAGAACAATTTTGAATTTAAGTCTAATGTGATTTTTTTCATGTATGTGATATATTCTGAGCTTTGATTGACTATTGTATGTTCTAGTTTTTATTTAATTTAATATTATCTTATATTTTTTATTATGTGGTAAAATTTAATGAAATTAAATATGATGTCTTGTGATTAAACCCTACAACCTTTTTTATGTTGGATATTAATTTATATGGTTTATTTAGGTATATCATACCTCTTCTTCCCCTCACATATGTGTGATTAAAACATGTAAAGATAGAGCTCCAAAGAGAGGAGGTGGTTCATAACTCAAGCCAAGGTCCAACCAATTGAGAAGATACAAAGGTATATAGTGGAATGATTAAAATCAATCTAATACCAACTCAAGGATTCTTCCCCTAGAATCATAGGTTGATTTATTGTATGACCAATAAATCAAACTTTAGAAAGCTTAGGATCAAGTAATTTTGTTTACTTTATTTTTTCTATGTTCATAGTAATATATTTTATTTTATGTATATTCATATGATGTTGAATACAATCACATAAATTAAAAAGGTAACATCAAATGAATGATAATTTAAAACAAATATAATATAGATAAAATATTTTATCAACACATGGTAAATTAATTATGTAAAATACACATAATATTATAAGTCATGTAATGGATAAAATAAAAAAATCAGTGTATAAATTAAAAAATTCACTTAAGGAATTATTAAGACATTTGTTCCTTCCAAAACATGATTAAGTATAGAAAAATATAACAAAGAATTATTCATTCCCTATTCAGGACACATACCTTTTAATAGGAGTTCATACGAAGGTTTTGGGTTGACTTAACCAAGTTTACATTTAAAGATGATTCCCCAACTAGACTTGTTTTATCCTAGAGTAATGTATTGAGAAAATCAGAGTCATTATTTTAGGATTGAGGAGTCTACTAAATCTATTAAGGATCTTCAAGTTAATGGAGTTAGTAAAGAACCTCCTATATAAATACCTTTGAGTAATTGACTAATCCCTCATTTCGAATATGAGAATGGAAATGTGGATCCTTTCCACTAGAATTACAATGTGGTAGGATATTTTGAGTCAAATAATTAGGGATATTAGGAGTTGATAAAATAATGGAAGTCTAATAAGATAATTAATTTTGTTATGTCACGAATTTTAATCATGAATAAGTACTAATAACATGTTTTAACTATTGTAGAAAATAAAATTTCATGTTCATCAACCTAGATATCCCTATGATCATTCCTCAACAAAGACCATGTCCTCCCTAACACAAGATTCCTATAGTGGTATAGTCATCTATAAATTTCACTAAAACTTAAAGGTTAATTTTATATATTGGAATCCCTTACTCTTAACCATCCACCTTTCCAAGTGATAAAAGGTGAAAATCAATATTTCAATAGATTTATATAGGATGCATCTTATTTAGGTTGCATCATCATATTAGATGTGTCTTGCGAGATGATGATACAAAAAATTACATGGGTACTCACACCATGATATATCATCTTATATGAATTGATAATGAGAGGTAAAGGATAGAGAAAAATATTATTTTCACTACATTATATCAGTTTAAACTTGAATAGAGATGCTTATATAGTGATCGTGCCTTAAAAATATTTGAGTATGATGATTGATTATAAAATATAAGCTTTTATTTGGATAATAAATTATCTATTAATCTCATATTATCATCTTTAACATTATAGTTCTCCTTATTCATTAATAATTATAGGGTGAGTAATTTGGATTAGTCTGCCAAGAATATTTTGACTATAATCTACTAAGAGAACAAGGATAGGTGAAAATATAGTTCCTTACCTCCTTTTAGTAAACAGAATGAAATAAAATATTTAAAATACCATTTATAGTATAAATCTAATGTTTCCTTTATAAATTACATAAAAGAGAAAAAATAATCAAGGAGTGATCAATGAATCAGAGGCTATCTGCTTCTCATGTGGAAAAAAGTTCAATGAAAGAAAATTTTCAATGAATTGAAGAAGAAGAAAATAGTATCATATAATTTATGTATATTCATAATTAAATTTATATTTTACTTATTGGGTATTAAAATAAAATATTATTTTCCACATATTTTTATTCAAGTATAATAACTAATAAAGTATATAAAGTATGATAATTCTTTAAAACTGGGGATAGGAGATTCTGAGATTAGTGTATATAATAACATGAATTTATGATATCCTATTAGATTCAAGTTAAACAAAAAAATTATTGAATATTAAAAAAATATCAATGTATATTTAGATATGATGAGTTATTATTCCATATATTAAATGAATGTTTTTATAGTATTTCATACTCAACTAATAGATTATTAATTCAAAAATCACAAATATGAAAAGTCATCAATTAATTTTGAATATAAGTAAGAATAAGAGTTATTTATTATGAAAAGATAATTATTTTTAATATTAAACTAATAGTAATTTAAAATTTTATAACTAGAAGTGTTTTTTAGTAATTTTTGAGATAAATCACTATGTATACTAACAAACTTACTAGGATGTTTAAGATGAATAATATTTTAAAAATAAATGTATTCCATGAATACTCTTGATATAGTTTAATAATATCATTTAAAATATTCAATGGTTAAGAAAATGGTAGAATCATGTACTTTATGAGATTCCTTTAATAAAATTTAGGAATTATCAGTAGAGTAATGATTGTACTTGGAAAAGGATTCCTCTGGTTATTATTGTCAGAATATATCTTAACTAAGTATTCATCAATAAATCATATGTGATGTGAAGGTATTTGAAAAATCACATTACCTTATACAACAATGAACTTATTGTAGTAAAATGGTTCTATGAAAAGTATTATAAATATTTCAAATATTCCATTATTTCACTGAAGGTGTATTTTTTTAAATAGAAAGCACAATATCTATCTGAGTTCCACTAATGTGAAAATGGTATTTCATATGAACTTTTATATAAAAATAAGTCTATTTTTTAATATTTATATATGTGGGGTAGTTAATTAGTTGTTAAGCCTTTATTTGGAAAAAACATTCACCCTGAGTATATCTTTATAGGATACCCAATAGAAACTAAATTTTTCACCATATACAACCCCTCATAAAAAATAATTGTGGTAAATTTATTACCCGATTTTCTTGAGAGGTAGAACATTTACAAATGAGATAGTGATATCATGATATACTTTGATGAAGTATAGTCTTGGTATTTACAAGAGTGTTAATATGGACACTAGACTCTAGTTAGATTAGTGGTAGAATTTGTTCAAGAGACACATATCATGTAGGAGAGTTAAAACCAAAAGGTGGTTTTGATATTCACCATGGTGGGTGATATAAAATTATTAGAGTAATGAATCCTAACAATAATTAATAATTTAAAATAAGTTAAAATTGATTTTTTTATTTTAATTCCATAATGTATTCCATAGAACAAAAATTAGGGGTTCTGTATTTTGGTTTTTTTCTTGATTTGATAAAACTGGTGGATATTAAAGAAGAAAATAATACATGGATAGACCATACCATACCAATGGAGAATTATTGATTATATAATGGTTTAATTAATATCTATAAATGGTTAATGACAAAAAAACTTAAATCAGTCATCATGATAAATCCATTTTAACTCTACTTTTCATAGCTTTTATACGATCATTATATTCGAAAATTGGATGTTAAGGCCAGTTTCTTTAATGGTGACCCTATAGAAGATGTCTATATGGAACAAACAAAAGGGTTGGTGACACCAATAAAAACCAATAAAGATATAAATATTCTATAATTCATTTATGGATAGCATCACGAATAGTGATCACAGAATATACATTTGGAATAAAGGTGTGTTATAATTATACAAGTGGTTATTGGGAGTGTTGTTACTTCCCAAGAAATATATGTTGATAACTTATAGAAAATGGTTACTTGTTATTAACTATATCTAAGACTAAGTAATTTATTTATTTAAGTATGAATGAAAGTTGAAAGAAATGATAAAGGGAACAAGATCTATTTATGTAGATCTATAGGTTTATAAATCAAGACATATTATATATATTGATAAGGAATTATAGAAATACCATATTGAAAAATTCATAATTTTTTTTCCTTGTCACATGGTATGAAATATCTTCAGAATAATGTATGTGGGTATAGATGGTGATTATGAATAGAATTTCACGAGACTAGGTTCTAAGAATCTATATCAAAATATATGATAAGTATGTATGTTATAAATTTCTTATTCATAAATCATAATAGGATGTTATCAAACAGAGCCAGGAAAATTGTATAGATTTATAGTTAGAGCTATCCAATATTACATTGGAAATTTTACCTAGATGAGTCCTTTGTGAATATAGAAAAGGGAATACTAGTGTTTATGGGGATATAGCATTATTCTTCTTTCTGATTAATTTTTTCTAGGATCAAAGTGATGAAAAGGTAATATATAATACAAAATTATTACACCCTATGGATATCATATCTATAATAACTGAGTATATTGTCACTTATGATGCAGGTTAAGAAAAATTTTAGAAACAAAATGTCCCGATTTTTTGGATTATACCAATAGTGAGAGTGTTATCCTTATTATGGTAAAATTTTAATACTGTATTAGCGAAGATGTCATTTTTCTAATGAGGGAACAAAACGTAAATACTAAAGGTTGTCACTACTTGAGGGATTTTCTCATATCAGTGATATTGAAGTAAGTATATTTTATAAAAAGAATTATAGAAGACTAACCCTAACAAATGACGGATGTGGTAAGACCTGTAACACCCTAAGTTTTTAAAAGAGAAAACTTTGTTTGATAGAGTATGCGATACACAACATCGATCCTAAATAAAATGAGATTATTTAAATAAAACTATTAAAACATAGCTGTTAAATTAGAGGGTATGAATATGTTTAATTAAATTATGAAATATATATAAATTTCTATCTCAATATAAATGTATTGATATATTATTATTAAATAATCCCTTAATTTTAAGTAATTTTTTTATTCATAAAAAATGAATTTTCTTCAAAAATTATTTTTATTCCTTTTTGGGAGAAAATATTATAATTAATTTATAGAAAATTTAGAAAATGTATTTCCAAAAATGAAATTAATTTTCGAAATCAACGTATCAAAATTAATTTATGGTTATATTTTATGATTTTTTAGAAAATATTGATTTCTTTATGAATAGTGAAAAATGTTTATTTTTTGTTAAACTGTCATTTATTTTTAATAAATTAATTAATTTAAAAGTACCATTAATATTTTAACTATATTTAAAATTAAAATAGGTATTTTTTTAGTTATATTTAATCAAATTAATTACATTTAAATCATCTTATTACTATATTTAATTATTAATTTAATCTTAGGATAAAAAAACATTTTTTCTGGGAACTATTTTAAAGTGCATAATGTTTATTCATTTTAATTAATTAAATTAACCACTAATGATGAATTATTTATATGGAATTTATATATTATGTATCTATATATATTAATTTAAATTAATATAATTATTATTACATTTCATGGATTTAATATAGGTTATTCTTATGCTCGAAAAATATATTTCTTAACGAACAGTTTTTCGACATGTTTTGTGGGATTATTCTTAAATTAAATATTTCCACTTATATGAGTTAAATTTGATCAAATTAATATTTTTAATCATAAAAATTTATATTATATAATAATTTCAACTTAATTTTTGGTCATAATGAATAGTAAAAATATTAAAAATCTTTTACCACGTCTAAGGGTATAACGGGTTTACCGAGGATTAAAGAAAAATTAAATTGCATTAAATGACCTAAAAACTTGAAAAATTAATATATTATGGAAATATTTCAACCTTATATCATCTAAGTCTTGATAATAGTCCATTTTATAAACTTTTATATCTTTAAAATGTAGGTATACCTTTTTTTCAAAAAATTCTTGTGTGTCATCTCCCCCAAAAATAAATGGCCAACCGCTACCCTATCCTCTTCACACTCAAAAATCCATTTGTTTAAACCAATCCATGAAAAAATACCTTAATTATTTCCTAAACCACTTCTTAGAATCCTTGTATTGATAAAAAATCTAATCTAGGAAGGCTTTATGTATGATCCTAAAGAGGAAGTCTGAGGAAGAGGTGTCATTATTAAACAAGAATTTTTGTTTTGTTTCTTATGAAACGTACTTAAAATATTAGTAAATCTTTCTGATTTAATATAATAATTATATAAAATATACTAAGATTTTATTAAGTTGACGTAATAACCTGCATCCATCTTCTCTTCCATCAAATGAGAAATGAAACTATCTTTCGTTTGTACTGTGGACTACCCCCTCATGAATTGATGTATTTTTTTCCCATAATACTCTATCACATATATTTATGATGAAATATTTAATTTTTAAACATGATATTAATGATATATTAATCATTCATGAAAATTAATATATTATATAATTTATTACCTTACCATCCATTGAAAAATGATAATGTTGTTCATGTGTACAGCGAACTACCACCTCACGAAGCATGTTGATTCTTTATTATTAATACTTCAAATGGATGGTATATTTATGTTTATTTAAATAAATAATATGTTTCTTATTATAGAACACAAATTTTTTAAGTATAAAATAACACATACCTTCTTTCCATCATGATCGTTGAAAAATGAAAGTGTTACACATGTGTGTTAAATCGTAAGAGTATCGTTGATGGATACACTTACAAGAGAGGATGAATTTTAGTTTATAAAGTATAAAATAAATAAAACACAAAACCTCCTAATGTAATTAATCAATATTAGACTTCATCTAATGATTATAGTGAAATAATAGTAATCACAGTTGATTCGATTAAATCAATGTATATTTTTTATCTTATTCATAGATACACTGATAAAACAAATAGTATGAAAGGATATGTATGAAGACTAACTTTATATTACATGCACAAGGAAATAGAATTGTAAAAAAAAGTAATAAAATATCTAGAAAAAGTACGAATGACTTACAATATATATTAAAATATTTAACGTTGTTAACCTTAAGAGTAAAGTTAGTCAATAACCATGACTAATGGTACCCTCAATTTTATAGTTACTATAAAGTTTGACATTTCTTACCGGTAAGTCCCTTGATATGATTATTGAAATTTGTTATGTATTCTTATCCTCTAAATCCCTTGATATAATGATCATTGTTTGTCTTCCTAGCCCTGGAAGCACTCGATGTAATGGATCAGATTCACCATCTTCCTATCCCCAAAAACCCTCAATCATAAAAATTATTAGACATGATTACAAAAGAAAATTCATTCTAAAGGAAAAAATCCTGAAAGTAATCCTTATAACTACAACTCTGTACATTATTACAGACTTTGGAATGATATGTTCAAGTATAGAGAACTTTGGATAGATTGAGTTGTGAATGTGGTCATCTCTAAACTCTTTAAATGGATGGCTATTTAAAGGCTAAGCTCTAACAGTAAAATTTCTAAGTTTTTTGTAATGGCCTCAGACAGATAGTGCATAACATATCACAATGATCTGAAATAAATGAATGTATGATGTCTTTTTTTAAGAACAATTAAAATACAAATAGTTTTCCTTATAATAGAAACAATTATTATGTACTTCTGATTATAAAATTTAGTCTATCCAATGAAATTATTAATTTACTATCAATATGTTGAACTGAATTAAGATTCATCTAATCTATCAGTACCATGGTCAATGTGATGGTAATTACTTTTTTCAGTCAGGTACACAAAACATAATTCTAACCGCTCATCTAAACAAAATTCATTCTGATAATCAGATGCACATTCATTCTGATGTATCTTATTAAGTAATTTAAAGTTTATATACATGATACATTATAAAATTTATATGTATGGTAAAAAGTAATGTTTTCTAAAAAACATACTAAATTTATTGGGACATAAAAAGTTAGTAAGAAAATTTTTAAGAGATTGTTTTTGATTTCCAAAACTGAAAGAATAGAAAAGTAAGAAGTAATACTTCGGACTCAACAATCTCCACCTTTTTGGAAAGTACAAACCACAATAATTAAATGAAATAATATAACTTGAAAAACATACAACTCTTAGTTCTTTAAATATCGTTGAAGATATTCTTTATAACTTCCCTTGAGTTCATAATTCTATGTTAATACAATAGAAATTGTTTAACATAACTTCCTTTGAATACTTCTCCAATTTAAAGAGTACTTCTCCCCTTTGAAGAATAATTCTCCCCTTAAGTATAACATCTCCCCCTTTATAAAATTTATCCTACTTTTTAAAATCTTCTCCCCCTTTGTAAAATCATCTCCCCCTTTGTGATTTTCAAAAAGGAATGGGAAATAATTCTAAGTTTCTTGAAATGTTATAAAAATAACATCCAAAAAAATATTAAACTAACTAATCATCCATGAATAATATGAAAGAGAATATATCTAAATTTAATTGGAAAAAATTCAAGAAAAAAATTATATGATAAGATAATTACATTCATCAATGATTAAAATGTTTCATAAAAACACTTTGAGAGTTAAAAATAAAAATATTCATTTTTTCTTAATCAACGTCTTCAAAAAATACTTTATCTTGTTGAACTCATGCCTATACTTTTTAAACTTTATTATCTTTTCTTAAAAATAATCCTGCTTATGAACTTCAGTTTTGAGTATTTTAACTTCCTCATAAATCTATTTATTTTTTTCCTCATAATGATGATTTTATCTTCACAAGATCTTAACCTTGTCGTCTTCAGATCCATATTGTGAATATTTTCTTTCATAACTTTCACATCCTCTGTCTGATCATCTGTAATATATTTTAATTATTCTACAAAAATTACTTGGTTAAACATATATATGTATAACTTGTTTAATTAATCATATATTTCTAAAAATAATTTCCTTACTTCTATAAATAGTTCATCCTGCTCATGGATATCAATATCCACATGGTTGGACCACTTCACCATCTGATTGTATGAAGAATTTGGAGATTTAAAATTTTCTTGAAAAAATTTCAAATCTGTCTCAATTATAACTACTAATTCAGCCAAAAAATTGAGTGATTATGATTTTCCATTTAGAGATTCCAAAATCAAATTACATCTTGATTCAATGTTTGGAAAATATGAAATCTGATCAGTCAACCTTTTTAATGCAAGGAAAATAAAATCAAAACCCTTTTGAACAATAGTTTTTTCAGAGTCAGATTAATTGGGCTAGACCTGAGTTGGTTTTGGTCTACTCATTACAAAATCAAATTATTTTCCTATCTTTTCAACATTATTTTTAAATTTTTATGGAACATTTTTTCATCTGATACATTCATAACATTATTATATTTACCAAATTCTTTATTATCTATTATTTTTTTATTTAAATTTTGTTCTAGTTCCTCTTCCTTAGAGGATGACTTGTATTCCTTTTCTGATGATGATCCTTCTTAATAAATTTTTTAGTCTTCATCCTTATGAGATAGTTAAGAAAAAAGTTTTGAGGAATATGTAGACTCTAATAATTTATTTTCATTTGATTCCTCTTGTTCTTCTTCTTCTTCATCTTCTTCTTCTTCAACTTCTTCTACAACCATTTATTCATTTTCTTCTTCCACTTATTATTATTATTATTATTATTATTCTCCTTCTTCTTCTTAACCTACTTATTTATCAACTTCTTTATTAATCCCTTATACTAATTTTCTTTCTATTACTAAGATACTCTTTCTAGAGGATTCAGGTTCTGGTTCTTTATTAGGTACATTAGGAACCAATTATTCATAAACTTATGTCACATTTTCCTTATCTATTACTGAAGGGATATCAATAGGGGAAATAGAGGTTTATTTAAAAATAATTTTGTATTCTATAATGATTTGATCATTGTAATAAATATTAAGGACTAGATTTTCAAAAGATCTCCTAACCCCTTTTAACAAGCTCTCAACAACCCTTGATTCTTGGAAACTCTTCCTTTACTTCTTTATTTTCTCTTATAACTCTAATTTTTCTACTATCAAAATTTTAAATGCCTTAACCTTATCTAAATCATGATCGAATTATGGAACCCTTAGATTATTTTGTGGTTTATGTTTCATTAACTTCTTAAACTCATCATCAGATAATCACTTTTCATTCTTATGCTTGATAGGTAGGGATATTTCAGCCTTTATCTCCTTTTAAAATTATTCCACTTTATTTTATGGTTGGGCATTAGAAGAAAGTCCATCAACCATTTCAACAATATTTTTTTATTTTTAATCAAAAACCAATTCCATCTTTGATATTGTGTCTTCACTAATAAAAGAAAAAATTTCCTATATTTTTTAGGACTTATTCTCAACCTTAAATAGCTCCATTCATTTCACTATCATCTTGTTAATGAATACTGGAATCATAATAATATTTTATTGTATGGAAGCGATTTCGATATTCTCCACTATAATGAAAATAAACCTCACTATATCTATCATTCTAATATTGACTAAATAGTAATGTATGGAACCATAAGACACTTTCAACATATCCCTATCACCTTTCATAAGGATAAGATACCCTTGAATCCAAAAATAAATAAATCAGTATCTTGTGTGAGATGTGAAACTTTTTTAACTTTTATATATAAAGATAACATTGAATCTTCAATTATAATATCCGTATTTTTTATAATGATAATAAAACCCTCTTGTAATAAATTATTAATATCTTAAGTGGTAAAAATGATTTATCAGTGAAGTAATTTAATAAATGTGTTAAAGCCCTTAATTCTAGTTAACACCTTCTAATATTCAATTGAAAATTTTTGGAGTTTGACACTGAGTTAGTGTGAGAATCTAAGTCCTAAAAAAGATTGATAAAAACTGAATAAAAATATTAAATATTTTATATTATGCATGGAAAATTTATTAAAAATAGTTAAATATCTCACAAATTGTATGTCGTATAGGAAATATGTTGCCACTAATAGGTCCATGACATGGTGTTTACCCTATGTGGGGTGTAACATTTTTAAGCGTCTAAAATTTGGATTCTTTGCTCACGAAAATAATTTATTTAATAATTTTTATTATATTATTTTAGAAAATAATTTAATATCTATCAAAAAGTATGTCATATGGGAAATTTGAGACCACTGATAGGTCCAGGATGTGGAGTTTACCTTAGGTGGGGTATAAAATTTATAAGTGTCGAACGTTTGGATGCCTCACTCGCAAAAATAATTTATTTAATAATTTCTATTATATTATTTTTTTAAATAATTTAATACCTCCAAAATAGAGTGTTGTATGGGAAATATAAGACCACCAATAGGTCCATGATGTGGTTTTTACCCAAGGTGTGATATAACATTGGTAAGTATTGGGCGTTTGGACACCCTTCTCGCAAAAATAACAATATTTATTTTAATTATTTATTTATTACAATTTTTAAATAATAAATCATTAATATCTCTCAAATAGTGCATTATATGAGGAATATGAGACCACTTTTGGGTTCGTAATGAGGTGTTTACCCTAGTTAGAGTGTAACTTCTATGTGCAATGGGAGTTTGGTATTATATAATTTCTATGTTAATTAATTAATTTAAATTAAAAATAGTAATTGTTTATCTTTCCCATGAAATAACATCAAAATCCTTTAATTACCATTGATGGTTTCTAAACCTTCATTTTTTCACCCTTTTCGGACTAATTAATTATGGAGATGCATTAATATGATGAATTTAATAACTATGCATTGATTTGTTTGGTCAAAAAATGGTCTCTAATGGGGTGTTCTTAATTCCTAGAAGCATACACATTTGGGGTATTTCTAGATCTTTCTTTGGTTTGATCACAAGTCCTTGATTCTTGTCATTTGATCTCCTACTTATGTGGCAGCAAACCAGTGGGAGACCTCCTTTACATATCACCTTATGAGGTTATTTTTCTTATTTTTTCTTATTTTCTCTTTATTCCATTATTTTACATAATTCAAAAATTATGGGGAAAATAATGGTTGATTTTAAATTAAATAATGGAAATTAAAATGATCAAAGTGTTTGATCTTTTAGAATAAAATAATACACCAAAAATGTATCAAATGATTGTTTTTTATTATCAAAATATTTATATAAATATATATATGTGTGTGTGTGGATATATATATATATATATTGATATATATATATATGGATATATATATATACATGAATATATATATGGATATATATATATATATATATATATACTTTGATAAACACGTTAATAATAGTTTTATTAAAATAAAACTATCAATGGATAATTTATATAAATTTCAAAATATAATTACTAGATTATCAAATGATTTTTTTTAAATAAAATTAATGAAGATAGAAATATTATTTTGATCAAAGTATAATCATTATAATTATTAAATGATAATCCCATTAAATTATAAATGATAATTCTATTAAATTATCAATGATAATTATACCAGGTTATTAAAGGATAATTTTAAAAAAAATTATCAAAATATGTTTAACAAAATTATCAAAGGATAATAATAAAATTGTCAAAAAATAATTACAATGTCTTATAAAAAAATAATTTATCAAAATTATTAAGGGGATAAAACATTGAATTATTTTGGGTAATATATATAATGAATTATCTGATGACATTTTTTTGTAAAAAATTCGAAATGATAATTTCTAAGGAATACTTATTAGAATATAATTATACATTTTTTGTTAAAGGATAATTATAAGGTAATTCTCACATGGTAAGATTATCCAATTTATTATAGGATAATTACATTTATTATTAATGGATAATTATTATAATTTAAAAATAATAATTTTAAAATTATCTACGAGCGATAAAATATTATAGTTTGTAATATTTTAATAGATAATTTGAAAATTATTTTGGAGAGAGATACTATCATTTCATATGCTATTTTATTTCCTTTTGAAAGAAAATAACTGGTATTGGTTCTGGGAACCCTTGACGAACACCAAGAATTGGTGTGTCGATTCTTATGATAATAAGGTTGTGATGAGGTGTATATAACAATGCATGGTGGTTTATATTTCTTGCTGACATCGATGACCTTGAGGTAGGTGGTTCCCTCCCGATTGGCAAAATTTATTAACCTTGTATCGCTTGATTTATTTCAACTACCTATTTTAATTCAATGGCTCAAACTTTCTTTCAATTTATTTGATAAAAACAAATTCTAGTGAATTGTGATATTTGGAAATGGTTTTGGCAAGAAAAATTGGATAACCTCCAATTTCATTGAATTTGGGTGTGCTTATGAAAATTGGTTAATATATATTGTTTAATTTAAATTGTGCATTGATGAAAGCAATTTCAACTAAATTGTTTAATTTAATTGTGGAAAAGAATTGTAAAATTGATGGAATTGGTTTTAAATGGATTTCAAATATGTGAAAATTTCTTAAATTGTTTTGATAGAAACCCGGTGGTTTTATCTTATTAAAGAGGCATGTTTTTAATTAAATATTGTTTTGGTTTCAAATAGAAATTTGTCATTAAAAATGGGGAATGTGATTTAATTGTATTTTAAGAAGTCTTAAAATAAATTTCCCATCATTGATTGTGTAATAGAACATGAAAGACTTAGGTAGATTGTGAGTTATTCGGACACACTCTATGATTAATACAACATTATAAAACATACATGCAGCAGGTCACATTCCTTAGGTGATGGTTATGAGTCCTCTCTGACCAGTGTCCAAAGGATGTATGTTTTCACATATTATCATGATCACTTAGAGATTGCATAGTTCTATAGCTAAAAACATACATACCAATTTAGAATATGACCATGTTTCTCACTTTTGTTAATATTTTAGATATAAATTTTATCTCAATATTGTTAAACTATTTTACATTAAATGTTTTATTTAATCCATTGTTTTAGAAATATTCCATCACTTATAATGTAAAACATGTTCTTAAAGTATTTTCCATCATTTAAAATGTATATAATGATTTGTTTAAAATATGATTTGAAATTATAAACCTTTTTACATTAAATTTGGAAGTATTCTTTTAGTTAATCTTTCATTAGAACCGATTATGGAATCCCTGGTGAGACTCTAATGGGTTTTTTAGATCACATCCTATTTTTTACTTCATGTGTTTATATAATTTATTTTTTTGGTTTGATCAAGGGGATATGATCTCTTTGAGGTAGATTAAGTTGTTAAAACTTGGCATGATGAGTTTTTTACTTAGGGATTTTGGCTATTTTCCCCCTATTTTGGTACTTGGTTTGTAGTACTTTGGGATTGTTTATGCCTTTTTGTATTCTAGTACACCACTCCCGGTAGAGTTTATTTTGTTATTAATATTGTTTTGGTTCTTTTTCTTCTGCATTTTTAGTGGAAAAATAATTCCCACTTACATTTTGTATGATAGAAGGTGCTAGTCTGCAACCCATGGGGATCGTGAACGCACTTCAGGATATGTTATGGTCGGCTTGGTTATCGAGTTACCAGGGTATCTGGGCTAGTTAATGATAAATTGGTATCAAATAGAGGTTGATATTTTATCTTGAAGTCAGTATGCATCTGTGAAATCTTATCAGGACTTAAGAGGTAGTTGTGATTGAGTTCCTAGTAAACTCTCACTTTAATGAACCTTAAGTCTCCAAGGGTGTTTAGGGAGAGACATCTTGTAGATTAGTTCTAGTATTTTTCTTATTTTTATTCTAATAGAGTAAAATCAAAATCTTGTTTGTTCTACCAGTCAGGATTATGTTTCCCTTATTGCTATGTTCAATTATTTTCTAATGTCTTTCTTGTTTTCTAGAGATGTTGTGTAGCATCATGCCTCCAAGAAGATGTGTAGATCAGATCCAAGAGGAAGTTACAGTTGAACCGTAGTGAGAAAATCCTCCAATGGATCCGAATCTAGTTGAGGTGATTGCGCACAATGTCCAAGCTCTGAAATAGGCACCACATCCAGTCCTCATTTAGGATGTAGCTTTGGATTCTCATGGGGATGTTTTTTGAAATAATTCTCAAGAGTTACTTCACCAAAATCCTCCCATTAGGCTCCACTGACCCTTAACGTTTTGAAGAATGTTTTGGAAAGATAGAACATCTGTTTGAGTTCTTAGAGACACCATACATTATCAAGGTGAAGTGTGCCCCCTTCGTACTAGAAGGGTTGATTAGGAGATGGCGAGACATTATGGTGATATTATGAAAACATGAGGTCTTAGAGTGGAAGAACATCAAGGTTCTTTTTACTAACCATTTATATCCATAATAAATTGTTTTGGAAAAAATTGATGAGTTTTTCAAGCTTGATCAAGACAAAAGAACCGTTAATGAGTATTCAAATCGCTTTGCTAAGTTAGTGCAGTTTGTGCCTGAGATTGTATCTAATGAGAGGATGAAGGCTCAATAGTTAAATTTGGGAATTAAATCAGATATTTGTTTGAAATGTTTCTTGCTAAAGCTACCCACTTATAATGATGTGATTGATAGGGAGATGATGGTTGAGATGGAATTGGCTATAAATTTAGGGTTTAAGGTTGTTACATTTTATCCTAATGGTATCATGAGTTATTTTAAAATAAATAGAAAGCGTTAAGACTGTCATAGTATTTCTCAACAGTAAGGTCATTCTAGACCTCCTAAAGTACCTAGTAGAGTTCATTTGGTAAGATTCCAATGAGTTTAACAAGGGAAGTCAAATAGGGTCTGTATTGAGGCACCCAAGAATTGTGGCTCCTGTAGACGTTTAGGGAACTTGAAGAAGTTTTGCCACAAATTTTTCACTCCTTGCTGTTGGAAAAAATCATTAGTTCCTCCTAAAAATATGGGGAAATCAAATACTTCACATACAAAAGGTTTCCATCCATTGGCATCTGAAACAAATCTTCTTCGTGTAGTGAAAGAGTCTCCAGAGAAAGCTGATATGAGTCCAATGATCGTGAGAGATACCATTACTATAGCTTCATCATTAGGGACTGTTGTATTTTATACTGGTGCATATCATTCATTTACTTCAACCCACATCATTAATATTCTTAATCTTACAATAGAGGTTTTAAATTTTTCAATGGATATTACTACTCCCCTTGGTACTAAGAGAGAGTAGGGTCTCTATAGTCCCACTTGTGTCTTCTCTCTATCATATATCAAGATTTCTTGGAGTTTTCTGATACTTGACATGAAATTTCTTGACATCATATTCAAAATGGATTGTCTCATTGTCAATAAATCCTAGATTGATTATTACCTTTTATGGGTCTATCTTACTACACCCATTGGTGTGCCTCTTATCCTTCAATCCAAATGAGACCCAAGGTCGAGTACAGCTGAACCTTCTTATATGGAGTTGGGTAAAGTGATATCATTGGTTTATTTTGATCTGGAGTAAGATTGAATGAGTGGTGATCTCCCTCTAGTTGTCTTCAAGTTTCCCGTCATGTTTCTTTCAATCTTTTTTGGCTTAATGGTAGTGAGAGAAGTTGATTTTTCCATTGACTTGATTCCTGATAATCAGCCAGTTTTAATTCCATATTACTGCATAGAACCAACTAAACTGAAATAGCTGAAGTCCCAGTTAGATGATCTACTTGAATATATTCATCATTCTTGTGTTCTTGACTTTGGTGGGGCTTGGAATGATCATTTGGGGTTGGTTGATTTTTCTTATATCAACACTTACCAGTCCATGATCATAATGGATTTTTTTAGGCCTTGTATGATTGTCCTTGTAAATCCCAATTATGTTTGTCGGATATTGTTGAAATTTCCTTGGTTAGACCGAGTTTGGTCCAAGAGATGACAACTAAGATTCAGTTTATTTTTCAGAGAATGTTGACAGCACATAGTCGGTACAAGTCTTATGCAGATCACTCTCAAATAGATTTGGAGTTCTTAGTTGGTGACTAGATTTTCTTAAAGGTTTCACCTTGGTTGGTTCATTGAGGGATTCAGAGGCAAGGGAAGCTTTATCCTCCTTTTTTGGGACCTTTTGAGGTTGTTTATCAGGTGGGTAAAGTTACTTACCATTTAGAACTACCACAACTGTTGACATTGATACATAACATGTTCCATGTATCACAACTAAGAAAGTATCTCTTGGATCCATATCATGTTTTGATCTGGAGTGGTCATGATATTAAACATGACTTATCCTTGACTGAACGGCTAGTTAGGATAGTCGATTCGGATACTGAGGTACTTTTTGGGATGATAATAACTTTTTTTCGTGTGCTATGGAATCATGATTCTAATAATAAAGAGAAGTGGGTTTGTGATTCTAATGTTCAAGATCAGTGGCCTAAGTTATTTTAGTAATTCCTCTAGAGATGCTTCTCGGGGATGAGAAATCATTATTGGGGTAAAATTTTAATATCCTGATTTTTTACAATGATAATAAAACCCTCTTATGATAAATTATTAATATCTTAAGTGGAGAAATGATTTGTTAGTGAAGTAATTTAATAAATGTGTTAAAGTCCTTAATTACAATTAATATCTTGGAATATTCAATTGAATATTTTTGGAGTTTGATACTGAGTTAGTGTGAGAATATGAGGCATGAAAAGGCTCTATGAAGAAAAAATAAAAATATTTTATATTTTATATTAAAAGAGGACAATTTATTCAAAATAATTAAATATATCACACATGGTTCATCGTATGGGAAATATGAGACCACCTATAGGTCAGAGATGTGGTTTTTACCCTATGAGGTCTATAACATTTGTATGCTTCAGGTGTTTGGATTCCACTCTCATGAAAATAATTTATTTAATAATTTTTATTATATTATTTTTTAAAATAATTTATTATCTCCAAAATGGTGTGTCTTAAAGGAAATCTGAGACAACCAATAGGTTTGGGATGTGGTGTTTACCCTAGGCAGGGTATAACATTTGTAAGCATCGGATGTTCGGATGTCTTTCTCATGAAAATAATTTATTTAATAATTTTTATTATATTATTTTAGAAAATAATTTAATATCTCTAAAATGATGCATTTTATGGGAAATATGAGACCACATATTGGTTCAGGGCATGGTTTTTAGCCTAGGTGTGGTATAATATTAGTAATCATTAAGCGTTTGAATGTATCGATCTTAAAAATAACACTTTTTATTTTAATTATTTATTTATTCCTATTTTTAAATAATTAATCATTAATATCTCTCAAACGGTGCATCGTGTGAGAAATATAAGACCACCATTGGGTCCAAAATGGGGTTTTTACCCTAAGTAAAGAATAACTCTTATGGGAAACAGGATTTTGGTATTATTTAATTTCTATGTTAATTAATTAATTTTAATTAAAAATAGTTATTATTTATCTTTCCCACAAAATAACGTCAAATTCCATTAATGACCATCGAAGATTTTTAAAACTTCATTTTCACCCGTTTCGGACCAATTAATGACAACAATGCATTAGTATGATGAATTTAACAACTCTATATTGATTGTTTTGGTCAAAAATTGTCTTGAATGGGGTGTTCTTAATTTCCATCCATGGATGCATTTTGGGTATTTCTAAATAGCCAAACCCCTCAATTGTTCTTTTGTTGGTCGATCTTGTAAAAGTTAAAGCAACACATATCTTTCTTTGGTGCGATCACGAGGCCTCGATTCTTGGAATTTGATCTCCTTCTCAAGCAGTGGCGAACCGATGGAGGACCTCTTGTGCGTATCACCTTATGAGGTGATTTTTCTTTTTTTATTTTCTTATTTTATCTTTATTCTATTATTTTCCATAATTTTAAAAATTATGGGGAAAATGATGGTTGATTTTAAAATAAATAATGGAAGCTAAAATCATTAAATTATTTGATCTTTTAGAATAAAATAATACTCCAAAATAAAATAAACTTATCAAATGTTATTTTTTTATATCAAAATATTTATATATGTATTGATATATATATACTTTGATAAACACATTAATAATAGTTTTTTAAAACAAAACTATCAATTGGTTAATTATATTAATGTCAAAAGAAAATTACGAGATTAAAAAATGGGTTTTTTGAAAATAAAATTATCAAGGATAGAAATAATATTTTTATCAATGTATAATAATTATAATTATTAAATGATAATTCCATTAAATTATCAATGATAATTTCACTAGGTTATTAAATGATAATTTTAAAAACATATCAAAATACGTTTAACAAAATTATTAAAGGATAACAATGAAATTGTTAAACAATAATTACAATATTTTATAAAAGGATAATTTATCAAGATTATTAATGGGATAAAACATTGAATTATTTTGGGTAAGAAATATAATTAATTATCCAATTATATTTTTATAAAAATTATGAAATTATAATGGGTAATTAATACTTATTAGAATATAATTATTCATTTTTTATTAAAGGATAATTATTAGGTAATTATCACAAGACGATATTATCCAAATTATCATAGGATAATTACATTTATTGTTAAAGGATAATTATTAAAATTATAAAATGATAATTTGAAAATTATCTAAGAGTGATAAAATATTATCACATGTAATATTTTAATGGATAATTTGAAAGTTATTTATAAGAGAGAAATTGTCATCACATGTGCTATTTTATTTCCTTTTGAAATAAAATAACTGGTACTGGTTCTAGTAAACCTTAACAAACATCGAGCATTGGCTTGTTGATGATTATGATAATAAGACTATGAGGAGGTGTATTGAACCACGTAGTGTGTTTTATCTTTTTCATTGACATCGACAACCTTAAGGTAGGTGGTTCTGTTCCGGTTATCCAAATTGATTAACCTTGTATTCCTTGATTTATTTCAACTGTTGATTTAAATATAGTTTTCAAATTGCTTTCAATTGATTTGAAAAAACCCAATTCCAATGAATTTGGAGATTTGGAAATGGTTTTGGAATGAAAAATGAAAAAAAAACCCCAATTCCATTGAATTGGGGTGAGCTTATGGAAATTGGTTAATCAAATTTGTTTAATTTAAATTGTGGATTTATGGAAATGATTTCAATTAAAATTTTGAATTTAATTTTGGAAAATTATTGTGAAATTTATGGAATTGGTTTTAAATGGATTTCAAACTTGTGAAGATGGATTAAATTTTTTTGATAGAAACCCGGTGGTTTTGTCTTTTTAAAAAAGAATTTTTTTATTAAAACATTTTTCGGTTTTAAATAGAAAATTGGCCTTGAAATAGGGTAATGGGATTTAATTGTATTTTAAGAAGTCATAAAATAAATTTCCCATCACAGATTGTGTAAGAGAACATGAAAGCCTTAGGTAGATTGTAAGCTATTTGGACACACTCTACGATTACTACAACATTCTAAAACATACATGTAGCAAGTTACATCTCTTAGGTGATGGTGATGAGTCCTCTCTGACCAATGTCTAGAGGATGTATGTATACACATTTCTGTGATTACTTAGAGAGTACAGATTCCTATAGCCTGAAACATATGTACTTATTTGGAAGATGGCCATGTTGCTTTCTTTAGTTTATATTTGAGATATAAATTGTATGTGAATATTGTTAAATTGTTTTAAATTCCCTTTCGAAACTTATATAGACTATTTTATATAAAATATTTTATTTAATTCATTGTTTAAAAAATATTCCATCACTTGTAAAGTAAATCCTATGTTTAAATCATTTTCCATCATTTGAATTATATATCATGATTTGTTTAAAATAATCTTTGAAATAAAAAACCTATTTATATTAAATTTAGAAGAATTATTTTGGTTAATATTTCATTGGAATATGTTATGGAATCCATGGTGAGACCTTACTGGGATTTTTTGCTCACACCCTGCTTTTTTCCTTCGGGTGTTTGTATAATTTCTTCTTCCAAGTTCGATCAAGGGGATAGGATCTCTTAGAGGTTGATCCAACTGTTGAACCTTGGCTTGGTGAGTTGTGTCCTTAGGGAATTGGGCACTTTTCCCCTTATTTTGGTACTTGGGTTTTAGTACTTTGGGCTTGTTTATTCCTTATTGTATTCTAGTACACCACTCCTAGTGGGGTTTCTTTTATTATTCATATTGTCTTGCTTCTTTTTCTTCTTTATTTTTACTGGAAACATTATTCCCACTTCTAGTTTTTATGATGATAAGTGTTATTCTCCAACCTATGGGGATCAAGAACACCCTTTGGTCTATATTAATATTGTCTTAGTTATTGGGTTACCCAGGTACCCAGGATGGTTCGTGACATCAACCATATTTTTATTGAAAGTACCAAGTATTTTTTGTTAACTTTTGAGAGGGTGAATAAGCTTCTCCATCATATAGAACACCAACCAAGTCCCCTACTCTTTTAAATTAAATCTTATATCACTTTCCAAACATGGTGAAGGAAAATTTATTTTTACCATCATCCTTATCAAACTAAATGGATGGATAGAATTATGTAACCATCTTAGGATAACATAGATAAAAATCTTTATTAGGCTACTCTAGGAAAACACTTTCCCATCCTTGAAAAGATATTATCCTTATGAGAGTAGTGTCATACTTTTAAAACCAATTTATTTCAATGGTTATTTCCCTAAAAAAATACCACTTTTCATAATCTTCTTCTGTTTCCATTGTATTGGGAATTGAGACTGAAAATCAGACAAAAAGAAAAAGAATCAGACTGACAGATTCGAAGGGTGTGAATACTCAAGAGAAAAAAACCCTAAAAACTAATATGGGAAAATGGGTTGACCCACCCTTATATTAGCACTAGGGGTGACAGTTCATCTTCATAAAAGATACTACCAGTTGAGATTAAAACCCTTTCTGATCTGATGGCTAATATTTAATCAAAGAATGTTTTTAAATATGTATTTAAAATCTCACGTTTTTTAAAAAAAATATCTAATTCAGAATAATTCTTATTAGGAAATATTTTAAAATTTTAAAATAAAATCAATTTTTCTTATTAAAAACGGTATAACTACAAAAAACTATAAACTAAAGTAATAAATAAGTGAAAAAAAATAATATAATAAAAGAGTACCTTTTGGATTAGAAAGTTTCATTGGTATGATTAACTTTTTCTTCTTTGTCTTTGTAACGTAAACAGATTATTATATTTTTGAAATGAAAATTTATTTTGATAGTTTCATTAAAAAAATTGATTATGATAGAATTATTAAGAAAAAAACTTATTATGATAGTTTAACTATGAAAAAAAGATTATGAAAGTTTTATTATGATAAAAACTTAATAATATAGATAATTTTAAAAAAGTTTATAAAAAAATGAGTCCAAAAAAATGGAGAATTTTACTCTGAAAATTTTATAAAATTTTGAGTCTGGAAAAATTCATTATGATACAAACTTTTATAAAAACTAACTTAGAAAACTGAATTTTTTATAAAAATTTAAATGTTTCAAAAAACATATGTACTCCCCCTATGAAAATGGGTATATTGATGTTAGGAGATTGTTGAAGAATATTTATATATGAATTATCACTTAACATGAATCATTTTGATATTCTATTTAATTTTTTCAAATCTATCAAAACTAAGGGGTTTAGTAAAAATATCATCAAGTTGTTTTTGTGTTACAATGAATTGTAAAATTATATCTCCTTTAAGTGTGTGGTCCTGAAGAAAATATTGTCTTATATATCTAACAAATCAAGATTATTGTATATGAATATTACTTTACTTTTTCATAATACTTAATAAATTAAAAAATAGATACTCGAAGACCATATTATTTTTGTTCATTTGGAAACTTGGAACACAAAAAATATAGTCTAGTGAAAGATCTTTAATTTTTACCACAAAGATATTACCATTTAGTAATCCTACCTAAACTCTTTCTTTATAACCTGGGGAAAAGAAAACATAAGAAAGGGTAAGCTCAAATTCCATATAGGGGAAAAAAAGGAGTTGTGAAGAATAATTTAAACATAAGGGTATAAGAATATTAAAATTATACCCTATATATCAAAGATCGTAATCTTGTGTCATAAAAATTCTTATGACATAACTCATAAAAGAATAACTTTGACCTAAAACATGGAATTTTGGAAAATAGATAAGAATAGTAAATCATTTCCATCATAGTGGACAAATTCCTTTATTGAACTGAGTTCACTCCTTATTCTAGCCATGTATTAGTGAACCGAGTTTACTTACCATTCCAGCCTAGTATTAAATAATCGAGATCATTTCTCATTCTATTCCTATATATCTCATGAGATATAAATCGTTACCCAATGTACTGAAGGGAGATATAGGCCCCACACATCACCTAATAAAAATAATACATATGTGTTCCACAATAACATAAATCATTCATCGTATCATAACCCAAGGAACAAAATGGGTTTTTAAACTTTATTCCATCACAACATAACACATGTAGAACAAATATATTTTATAAATAGAACTCCATCATAAATATAATCAAACAAGAGGACTAATAGGGATAACATCATTGATAAATATTCTCATTGAAATATAAGTAACATTAAATTATGTAAATATAAAATAAACTTGAGATATCACTTAAAAATAATTCTTGTGGAAAATATCCTTTCTTATTTGAAAACATTTCATATTATTCAAATGCCTTATAATTTTAAAAAGAAATATTTTATTAGAAAATAAAATTGAAATATTGTAATGTGAACTTTAATTAAATATTTCATTATGAAAGTGTAAAAAAATTTCACACTGTATAACTTAAAATAAATCATTCTTTTTTTACTTTTACCAAAAAAAGTCAAAAAGTGCCTAGTTTGGAAAATGAAAGAAAGATTCCTTTCAAATTGTGCAATAAAAAGTAAAAAATGGGTAAAAATGACTTTAAATATACATCTAAGAATAATAAAACATTTTATGAAAACATCTTTATAAAATCATGGACATGGATGATAAATATTCCCCAATAGAGACTTAAAACGAGGTAATTCTAAATGTTGAAGAGATTGTGAAATAAATACTCTTCCCTTTATAATAAATGGAATTGTATTCCCTATGAATGAAATAAAATTATGAAAATAACCTAATATTATGGATAATACTTATAAAATAAAATCATGGGAAGTATATACACTACATATAAGAAACAAGTAGTGTATACGGAATGTATCTCATAGAAATAAGGGTGAGACAAAAATAATTCCTTACCTTAGGTATGATTCCCTTGGTACATATCCAAACCTCCTATATAATGGTTTAAATAATTTTATTAACTTATTAAAGAACCATATTTATATTTACTATATCATATATGATCATATTATCACTCGTTTAATAATATTTTAGTTTTATGCTTCTTTTGGGTGTTAACTGCTTCATTTTCTCATGCATGTTGAATCATATAAGTCCCGGTTATTGTAAATAGGTTATATTTACATAATTTATAGAATTATATTAAGCTAATATATATCATATTTATTAATTATATACCTTTATATAATCATTCATGAATGGTGGACATGTAAATGAATCACATCATGTTGCGGAGACAGTAGGTTGTACGTACGCACGAGCGATGGTATAATTTCCTTAATAGAAAAAAAGTATGGAAGTGGATAATATATATGTTGTTATTTAACCAATATAATATTATAATCAGTATATATATATGATTTACATCATTATACTCATCAAACTAAAGTGGTGAAAAACATATTACACCGCAGCATGGACACAGTAAGCCATACGTACACACGCATGGTGATTTCATTTTTCATAGGATGGGTAGCAGGTGGAAATTGGTTGTTACGTAATCATAATAATATCTCAAAATATATTTGTGACTGAATTTATTATTTTATAATGGAAAAAAGTATAAGAATAAATGATCTTGAGAGAGTTGGTAAAGGACATTACATCTTCTTCATCGAGCTCCCTTTAGATCTCTTCTAAAAGGATCTAGAGTTACTCTTTTGAGAAGACAAAAATATCTATAATGTAACTATGGAAGTTGATAATGTAAATGGTCAGGTGATAGCTGAGATTGAAAGCTCAATGTGAAGTGAATAAGTGAGGTAGGAGATTCTATTTTATAATTGAGGTGATGGGAACTTTTGGAATCTCCAAAAATATTAAGTTATAATAAAATCAAAACCCATTAAAAAACATTCAAAATGTCATATTTTAAAATATAATAGGATTTCAGGTTTAATATCATTAACCAAAAAATTTATAAAAAATTTTCAAAAAATTTACACCTTATCATTTTAATTAAACCTTAGTTATTTTATTTTAATTTTAACTAAGGTAACAAATTATTCAATATTAAAATAGTTTAATGTTTACTTATTTGATATCAATTAGACCATAAATTAATGATTTATAAAATTTTAGACCATATCATAATTATTATTATTTTTTAATGTATCATAATTTGTAAAATAATTTAATAAAATATTATTTTGATAAAATACCAATAGTGTCAATTTTAACACTATTCATTTCTTGGATTTTTAAAAATATCTAGATAAGATGTTATCCTAGAAATAAATATTTTATTATATCCATAAGGAGTCAATTTCATCTTGAAAATTATTTGGGTATATTAATTATCCAAAATTATATTTATTTTAATATTTTTAATAACATTAATTTGATATTTCCATTAATAAAATAATTATTACAATAGTAAACAAAAATTTTGGGTAAAAATTAAAAGTAAAATGCCATAAAGAATATAACTCTTCTATATTTAAAAATAATATTTATAGTTGAATATATATTATGGAAAATCTAATATTAAAAATTTTATATTTATTTAAACATGAATGTGACAACTTTAACATTACTTTTGATAAAATATTATAAGTGTCATAATATTTTCTATGTGGCTAAAAATGGTAAATAATTCAACCCTTGGATGATAATGGTTGAGATATACTTAAAAAATAATATTCAGTCAAATTTTTTTCTCTTTTAATGGTTATTATAATTTTAATTAAAATTGTTTTATTTATTTTTTATCAATTAAATAATTTATGCATCATCATTGTATAAGCCTTTAAGGAAATAATTTATTTCCTAAAAATTAAAAATAAATTAAAATTATAGAGAAAAGAAATTAGATTTAAAATGAGTATTTATAGTTTAATTTAGCTTCTGTATAGCCATATATTAAAAATAATATATTTATTAAATTTTCAGTAAGACGTCTTTAACTTTTCTTTAAAGAAAATATATTAAATGTTTTAATCTCATCAAAGTGGCTTCCAAAGGATATCATTTCGACCAAAGGATGATTTAGATCAGACACGCTTATCCAATGATATTAGGAAAACTATTTGGGTAATTTTATAATATTATCTTTACCCTTAATTACCTAATTTACCTTTTTACCATATTAATAAAAATTATTAAAGCTTCTATTCATGTTTCCCAAAAATAAAATAAATATATTTACATAATTTGGATCTACTAATTCCAAATATGGAATCAATTTTTCAAAATTATAAATACATAATTTTTAGTAATTAATTTAAAATTAATCATGTAGTCGTAATGAGAAAATGAGTTTTTAATGTTAAAATATTCAAAATATTGAAATGTTTTTACATTTAAATTCACTGTAAAATTAATTCTATTGACCTAAATTATATTAAATGATGAAAATATAATCTATTTATGATTTAAATTCATGAAAATATATAACTTAACACTATAAATAAATTTTACAAAGAATTAGTTTTTAATTAAAATGCATCATTATTTTATTATTCATCAAAATGTGAAAATTATCAAAAAATACCAAAAATTAAAAAAAAGTAAACTTTGATACCCCTATTTAATCGAAGAATTTTATTTTGTCAAATATAATATAAAAAAGTTTCAAAAACTATATTTAAAATGGGGGCATCATCAAAAGGCGACAAAACTGTATTTTTTGAAAAATACTTCTTTTATCCGAAAAAAATGAATTTATTCATATATCATGTATAGAAAACATATAAGATAAATTTTAAAAATTATATTGAATATGTTACATATATATTTAATTAATAAAATCCATGAAGATTTATTTTATTATAAACTCACTTATTTTCATTTAAATATTTTTTTAGAAAAACATTTCCTTTTATTTAAAAAGGGTTTTATTTTTATTTATGATTAATTAATCACTAACTAATTAATTATATGTACATGTGTAAAGAATATTTTTATAATTCAATTAATATTGTTTATACATTCCATTATAATTGTTGGGTTATAAGTTAAAATAATTGTAACATCCCAAGTAAGTAATGAATAATCGATATTCCTATATATGTCTATTTATTAATTAGTTAGTGTTTTATCGGCTTAAAATGAGAATAAATCCAATATTAAGAATATAATTCTCTAATATTTTTAAAAGATTGTTTTACCGCCTTTTGATGGAAAAAAATTTTTAAATCAATATTTTTAGATTTTTATAAGCTCTATTTTTTAAAATAAACTTATACTTTATGATTGGGACATTGAAATTTACTTTGGATAAATTTTTGGTATTTTTCTAACAATGTTCATTTTATAATGAATAGTGAAAAATACTGCATTTTACATCAAAAATACTTTTTAATATAATTTAATTATATGGTTAGATTATCTTTTTAATTTGTTTTAAAGTGTAATTAGAATATATTTTTACCATTCAATCCAATGATGTTCATTAGAATTAATTTCACTTTGGAATTGGGCATAAACAAGTGCCAAACTTTTCATAGATATTGTTTCAAAAAAAACCGCTATTTGTTTTGACAACAGAAATTATTTTTAAATTAATTATTTAAATTTCTATGTTTGGAATTTGGTAAAATGGATTCCATATTTAGAATCATAGGGTCTAAATTATGTAATTAAGACTCTTGTTTTTGGACATTATGAATAGTAACGACGGTAATTATCTTTAATTATCGTGATTAATTAGTAATCGGGTGGTTAAGGATAATAAAATAATATCATAATAATAACAAATGACCCCAACATGTGTCCTAATGATACTTTTTGTGTCATGGCCGACTATGGGATGCCTTTTCCAAACTTAGGGACCCCATGGAATCACTTTTGGGTGAAAATGACACTTTATCATTTTATTTTTAAAGAAAGGAGAATATCACTAAAGAATGTATCACCCGAGTAAAACATTTTTAGTTTTGTATATGTAAATGATATCTTATACTATAAATATTCATTGGAAATATAAAAATATTTCCTACATCATAGTATTTTTTTATAATTTTTAGACATTGAATAAATTAAATTTTTTATGACACCATGATGATGCAGCGATTACCTCATTAATTAACAATTTAATTAAAATGAAAAGATAATGTAAAATATAAGACTTATATTTGTCAAAGACCTATTATCTGAGTATATTTAGAACCCTTATCACATTATCCTATAAATATATTAATATGGTACCTTTTAAATTCAAAACTCATTTTAAAATAAAGTAACATTTCTTGGCTTTCCAAGAGTGCCCCTCCTCCCTCTTATAAAAGGCCCCCACCTCTACCACCTTACCCACACTTCTCAAGCCATTGGATCAGCCAAGATCTGCTCATTTTATCTCTCCAAATCCCTCTCTTCATCCTAAAATCCTTACCTTAGGCAGAAATCTCGTCAAGAAACCCTTTTTGTTCTAACCAAGAGGACTTACATGATTTAAAGGTAAAGACTTCTCTAATGTTCTTTTGTTTTATTTTGCTTCTCCAACCCCCAAAACACTTTTTATTCATTTATTTTGTAACAACACCAGTATCTTAAATATACTAGGATTTTTTTATAATAATTATTCATGCTACACTTACACACACCTAAATCTAATGGTTGAAGAGCCTATTATTTCCGTGGATGGTGAATTTCTGCCTCACGAAATGATGATTGTTCAATATTATTCTAACACCTTAAAATGTGGCCATTAAGATGTCACTATATTTATATATGATATATAATATGTTTATATTTTCCTTAAGCTTCTATGTTTTTCATTTATGGCATACCTTTATGGTTTCCATTATGGGTAAATGCGATATCTTCATTTTAGGAATTGCGGACTACCTCCCCCTCAAAGTGATTTGATTCGTTAATGCCATATGTGGGATGTATAAAGGATGGAGTTAACGATATTATATATGATATTATACTGGAATTATAATATACCTTTATATCATTATGATTTCATTCCATTAAATACGAATAGAAATGAAAGTAGCGTTCATGCGTATGTACGGCTTACCGTCTCCATGAACGGTGCATTTCATTTCTTACCTATAAATGTTATGTAATATTAAAAATGAATGCATATACTAGATATATATAATATCTATGATATCTAAATCATGAATATAATTATAGATATAATGGATATTTTACCACATGAACAAATTGTAATTATAAGAAGTTTATTTTTGGCTCAAGTACCAAAGATTGACAAAACAACTGTTATTAACTTAAATAATTACATAGTGTTCATGAAATGGTAATAACTGATATGAAAGGAATAATGAACTTGTAAAAATGTTTTTAATCCAGTAGAAATTAACTCAAGTTTAATATTCAAGAGGTTAAAGAACGATCTATTCAAGTCGGACCCGAAGTATGAGACTTCATCTCAATCTCTTTTCATTGAGGCATATTTTTTTTATGCACAACTTTCTTTTATACGGTGTATAAACCCATTTGACTTTTAAGTCTATTCAAAAGGAATATTTTTTATATGAAGTGTTTTACTAAACGACAAAAGGAATGTTTTTTTTATTGTACGTATGCGGTGACAACAACTTCTCTGCTGTCATGACCATTATTTGAGTTTCGGATTCCTCTACAAGCCATAAATTTTTTTTAAATGAAAAATAAATACCATGTTTTACTTTTCTTTTATTTTGGTATTGAAAATGGTTTTGATAATGTTTTTATATCAATGTATTGTATTGATATATTTTGATTGAAATATGGAAATGCTATGTTTCGTTTATGCATGTTTTATGTGATACGATTATGTTATGGTTATTGGGAATTTCTTAGGAAGACAGGTGGTTCCGTGATAAACTAAGGGAGGGTGAGCCCGATATAGCTCTCCAATGCATTGGTTAATGCGAAGGGGTTAAACGTTAAGGTTTCTCCAAAGATATTTTAGGAATATACTATGATGGGTATTCCAAACATAACCATGAGGGTTACTCCCTACGTAAGAATGTTATGAATGCCCCAAGTTACCTTTATGTCTTATGTTTTCTATGAGTTATTCATAAATCTTATGATTTCATGAGGTATGATAAAGTGCTTATGTTTTATGAGTAAAGTTTGATTTCATCAATTCTTATGTATAGATGGACTAATGTTTTCATTCCATACTTTTATCTCCCTTACTGAGCTTTTTATGCTCATCCCAAGTTTTTGAAATGTTTTTCACAGGTCAAGGGAAAGGTATATGATGTGATGATAGTGTCAAGGAAGTGTCAAGAAAGAATCCATGTTTTATTTTAAATATGTTTCCATTAATGGGAAAAAACGAGTACTATATTTTATGTAACCACATTGTTTAAATATGGAATGTAATGCATGATTTATGATCTAATTATCTAAAACTATAAACCTGAAAAGATCCTCAATGTGTATTCTTGAAATAACTCAAGATTAAGTAATGTTTAAGGCATGGGGCCTTATAGTTGGTATCAGAGGTCGGTTTAGATAACTTTAGGAGTTATAATTGTATTAAATGATTATCCAAAAATATTTTTTTACGGTCAAATTGAAATGATATAGAACTTGAAGATTACCATGTTGCTTCATCTAAGACATGTTGGTTCAGAAAAGTTTTTCGTAGAGGAAATAAGGAAGTAGTGCTAGGAAGGTATACAGAAGGAAATGACCTTCCGAATCAGCATCCTAAGATGGTCGGAATTGGAACTGAACAGTTTGTTGTAGTAATGGCATAGTTGACTCAAGCGATAAATGGTGGTGGTATCCATGCACGAGATCAGCCAGATCAACCGCAGAGGAACATGTCAGTGGTGGAACATTTCATGAGGCAACATTCCTCATCATTCAGATGATCATTTGACCCCGTGCTAGCTAAAGGGTGGATTAAATCACTGGAGAAGATTTTCGATGTCATGGGGTGTTCAGAAAATCAAAAGGTTAGTATTGTTATTTACTGTTTGGAGGGTGAAGCAGATCAGTGGTGGTCGATGATTAAAAATATCAGGGATGCTAATGAGATTGATGCTATCGACTGGGATGAATTCAAAGGTATGTTTCTTGATATGTATTTTCCTAAGGCTATTTGACTTAGGATGGAAAAACAATTCTTGGAATTGAGGCAACATGACGACTCATTGGCTGCTTATGAAGATAGGTTCACTTGATTGGAAAGGTATGCTCAAAATTTTATCTGAGACCTTGATAGTAAAATCAATCATTTTTACTCCGGATTAAAGCCAAAATATCGAAGGGATTTAGCTTCTTGTGAGTTCAGGAGTTATGAAAATCTTCTTCAATGTGCTGAGAAGGTGGAAATGGAGTTTTTCGATGATCAAGTTTTCTATAACAACCGACAGAAGAAGAGACCGAGGTGGAAGGAGAAAGGGAATAATTCTTCAAAAAGGTCTGATATTAAGAAAACTAAGTTTCCAGTTTGTGATAAATGTGGTAAAAGGCATTCTGGGGAATGTCTTCTAAATTCTAGAAAGTTCTATTAATGTTGTAATATGGGACATAAGGCTCGTGATTGCATTGAAAAAGATCAAGGTGATGGTAAAACCAAATTTGATTTATAGTTAGTGAAATGTTTCAAGTGCAATGAGATGGGTCACTATGCAAACGAGTATCCTACAAAGAGCTCGAGTGATGGGAAGCAGTTAGACTACAAGTAGAAAGGGGTGGTGAAATCCTTTGAAACTACTTCAGCAGATGTTGGGCCATCAAATGAAGTGGTATCAGGTACTTTGTCTGTTTTTTCCGATTATTCCAGTGTGTTGTTTGATTAAAAGTCTACACATTCATTCATCTCTAAAAACTTTTCTAGTAAATTGGGAATACCATCTCAAGAAATGACTCCTGAACTTGTGGTAAAAACACCTGGGGAAATGTTGAGGCAAAAAGAATTTATAAGAATCTTCCTATCCTTATCCGTGGAAAGAACCTACTTACAAACCTTATTATTTTACCTCTAGTGGAGTTTGATGTTATCCTAGGTATGGATTGGCTCTCTATTTAAGATGCTAAGATTGACTGTAGAGCTAAGGAAGTTTCTTTTTAGAAAGACTTTCAGTTTGTGTAAATTAATGAAACCTTACTGTTGATAACATATCAAGAGGCTGAGAAACTTGTAAAATATGGAAATGAATGTTACCTTGCACATATTGTTGAAAACAAAGGAACTGTTCAGATTAAAGATGTGCCAGTGGTAAATGAGTATCCTGATGTTTTTCCTAATGAGTTGCCTAGAATAATACCAGATCGGGTAGTTGAATTTACTATTGACTTAGTTCCTAATGCTAAGCCAATTTCAAAACCCCCTTATCGAATGGCTCAAATTGAACTTTTAGAGTTAAAGGAGCAATTGCATGATTTATTAGAGAAAGGTTTCATTCGACCTAGCACATCACCATGGGGTACTCCGGTTTTATTTGTTAAAAAGAAAGATGGTTCAATGAGACTTTGTATTTATTATAGAGCCTTGAATAATATCACTGTTAAGAAAAAATATCATTTGCCTCATATCGATGATTTGTTTGATCAGCTCCAGGGAGCTCAGTATTTTTCAAAGATTGACCTGAGATCGGGGTACCATCAGTTGAAGGTAAAGGAAGAAGATATTCCGAAGACCACGTTTCGTACAAGATATGGTCATTATGAATTTGTAGTTATGCCTTTTGGGTTAACCAATGCACCTGTTGTATTCATGGACCTTATGAATACAATTTTCCATGAGTTCTTGGATAATTTGGTGGTTGTTTTCATTGATGATATTTTGGTGTTTTCTAAAAGTAAAGAGGAGCATGAAAGACATTTAAGGGTTATTTTGCAAACCTTAAAAGAAAAGAAATTGTATAGGAAATTCAGAAAGTGTGAGTTTTTGTTGCAATAAATTTATTTCCTTGGTCACATTGTTTTTAAATATGGGATAACTATTGATCCTACAAAAACAAAGGTTGTTGAAGAATGGACAAGACCCACAAATGTAACTGAGATTCGTAGTTTTCTTTGTTTGTCAGGCTATTACCAAAGGTTTGTTAGAAACTTTTCCCGGTTATCTAGTCCAATGACTAAGCTAACTCGGAAGGGTGTTAAGTTTATCTGGACAAAAGAATGTGATGATTGTTTTCAAAAATTGAAAAGAAAATTGGTGAATGCTCCAGTTTTGGCACTACCTTCTAGGAATGGTAAGTTTGTTGCCTACAATGATTTTTCATTGAAAGTACTTGGTTGCATCCTAATGCAGAATGATCAGGTAATTGCTTATGCTTCACGTCGGTTGAAAACTCATGAGGTAAATTACCCTACACATGATTTGGAATTAGCTGCTATTGTTTTAGCTTTAAAAATTTGGAGGCATCATTTTTATGGAGTAAAGTGTGAAATATATACCGATCACAAAAGTTTAAAGTATATTTTTACTCAGAAATAATTGAACATGAGACAGAGGAGATAGCTAGAATTAATCAAGGATTATGATTGTACAATTCATTACCATCCGGGAAAATAAAATAAATTGGCTGATTCTTTGAGTTGAAAAAGTAATGCTTCATTAACAATGTTGCATTTGGAACATGATCCTTTGGTTAAGGATTGGATGAACTTTGGCAAAGAATTTGTTGGTGTAGGATGTTATTATATTTTATTTTGGGTATCAGTGAAATCTTATCTATCAGACAGAATTAAGCAAGCACATAAGCAAGACAGTGAGTTGCAGAAAAAGGTAAAGATGGTTGAGAAAGGTAAGTTTCATGAATTCAACATTGATAATGATTATATTTCAAGAATTGGGAAGATATTTTTTGTGCCTTGTGATTCACAGTTGAAGAGAGAGTTGTTATGTGAAGCTCATAGTTCTCTATTTTTAGTTCATCCAGACAGTACTAAGATGTATAGAGATCTTCGTGAGTATTACTGGTGGTACGGAATGAAATGAGATATTTCTGATTTTATTGTGAAGTGTTTGACTTTTCAACAGGTTAAATCAGAGCAAAAGTTACTGAAAGGGATGCTTCAGCCTTTACCAGTGCCATAGTGAAAATGGGAGAATATATCAATGTACTTCATTGTGGGATTTTCAAAGACACCTCGAGGTAATAATGCAATCTGGGTTATTATTGATCACTTGACTAAATCTACTCATTTCCTTGCTATACGCGATAATTTTTCCCTAGATCAACTTTCCTGTCTGTATCTAAAATAGATAGTCAGGTTACATGTATTTTCTCTCTCTATTTTATTTGATCGTGATCTCAGGTTCACTTCTAACTTTTGGAAAGGCCTTCATAAGTCTTTGGGTACTAAATTTAATTTTAGTACAGATTTTCATCCTCAATTAGATGGGAAGTCAGAACGAACGATTCAGAATTTGGAGGATATTATATGTGCTTGTTCGATGGATTATCAGTGAATTTGGGACCAACATCTTTCTTTGGTTGAGTTTTCTTATAATAACAGTTTTCATTCTAGTATATAGATGGCACCATTTGAGGCATTATATGGGAAGCGGTGTCGAACACCAGCTTTTTGGGATGAAGTAGGTGAAAGGAAGTTGATGGGACCAGAATTGGTAGAAGAGTTGGCAGAAAAAGTTCAGCTGATACAGAGACACATGAGAATAGCTCAGAGCAGACAAAAGAGTTATGCGGACAACAATAGGAAGGATCTCTTTTTTTAGGTATCTGATCATGTTTTCCTCAAAGTTTCACCGTGGAAAAGTGTGATGCGATTTGGTAAGAAAGGAAAGCTGAGTCCAAGGTTCATTGGACCATATGAAATTATGGAGAGAGTTGGATTAGTTTCATATTTAGTGGCTTTACCTCTATTTTTATCTCGGGTACACAATGTTTTCCATGTTTCAATGTTAAAGAAGTACATGCCAGATCCCTCTCATGTTTTGAGTTCGGAGGTAGTTCAGCTGGAAGAGAATCTATATTATGAGGAACAACTGGTCCAGATTCTTGAACACAGGGAGAAAGTGTTGCGGAATAAGGTGAATCATCAAGTAATGGTTTTGTGGAAAAACCACATGATTGAAGAGGCAATATGGGAATCTGAAAATGTAATGAGGGATAAATACCCCCACTTATTCGATAAGTAAATAAATTGTGGGGACGCAATTTTATAAAGGGGGATGGATGTAACATTCCAATTAAGTAATGAATAATAGATATTCCTATATATTTCTATTTATGAATTAGATAGTTTTTTATCGGCTTAAAATGAGAATAAATCCAATCTTAAGCATAGAATTCTCTAATATTTTTAAAAGATTGTTTTACCGCCTTTTGATGGAAAACCATTTTTAAATAAATATTTTGACAATTTTGTAAGTTCTATTTGTCAAAATAAACTTATTCTTTATGATTGGGACATTGAAATTTACTTTGGATAAATTTTTGGTATTTTTTTGACAATGTTCATTTTATAATGAATAGTGAAAAATACAGCATTTTACATCAAAACTGCTTTTTAATCTAATTTAATTATATCATTAGATCATATTTTTAATTGGTTTTAAAGATTAATTAGAATATATTTTTAAAATTTAATGAAATGGAGGTCATTAGAATTAATTTCACTTTGGAATTGGGCATAAACAAGTGCCAATCTTTTCATAGATATTGTTTTAAAAAAACACGCTATTTTTTTGACAACTGGAATTATTTTTAAATTAATTATTTCAATTTCTATGTTAGGAATTTGGTAAAATGTATTCCATATTTGTAATCATAGGATCCAAATTATGTAATTAAGAATCATTTGTTTTTGGACATTATAAATAGTAACGACGGTAATTATCTTTAATTATCGTGATTAATTAGTAATCGGGTAGTTAAGGATAATAAAATAATATCATAATAACAACAAATGACCCCAACATGTGTCCTAATGATACTGGTTGTGTCATGGCCGACCATTTTATTCCTTGTTCCAAACTTAGGGACCCCATGGAATCACTTTTGGGTGAAAATGACACTTTATCATTTTATTTTTAAAGAAAGGAGAATATCACTAAAGAATGTATCACCCGAGTAAATAATTTTTAGTTTTGTCTGTGTAAATTATCTCTTAGATTATAAATATTCATTGGAAATATAAAAATATTTCCTACATCATAGTATTTTTTTTATAATTTTTAGACATTAAATAAATTAAATTTTTTATGACACCGTGATGATGCAGCGATTACCTCATTAATTAACGATTTAAATAAAATGAAAAGATAATGTAAAATCTAAGACTTACACATGTCAAAGACCTATTGGATGAGTATATTTCAAACCCTTATCACCTTATCCTCAAAATATATCAATATAGGACCTTTTAAATTCGAAACTCATTTTAAAATAAAGTAACATTTCTTGGATTTCCAAGAGTGCCCCTCCTCCCTCTTATAAAAGGCCCCCACCTCTACCTCCTTACCCACACTTATCAAGCCATTTGATCTGCCAATATCTGCTCATTTTATCTCTCCAAATCCCTTTCTTAATCATAGAATCCTTACATTAGGCAGAAATCTCTTCAAGAAACCCTTTTAGTTCAAACCAAGAGGAGTTACCCGATTTAAAGTTAAAGACTTCTCCAATGTTATTTTGTTTTATTTTGCTTCTCCAACCCCCTAAACACTTTTTATTCATTTATTTTGTAACAACACCAGTATATTCAATATACTAGGATGTTGTTATAATAATTATTAGAGCTACACTTACACACACCTACATCTAATGGTTAAAGATCATACTATTTCTGTGGATGGCGAATTTCTGCCTCACGAAACGATGATTGTTCAATATTATTCTAAACCTTCAAATGTGGTCATTAAGATGTCACTATATTTATATATGATATATAATATGTTTATGTTTTCATTAAGATTCTGTATTTTTTATTTATGGCAACCTTTTATGGTTTCCATTATGGGTAAACGCGATATCTTCATTTTAGGAAGTGCGGACTACCGCCCCCTCAAAGTGATTTGATTTGTTAATGCCATATGTGGGATGTATAAAGGATGGAGGTAATGGTATTATATATGAAATTATACTGGAATTATACTATAACTTTATATCATTATGATTTCATTCCATTAAATACGAATAGAAATGAAAGTATCGTTCATGCGTACGTACGGTTTACCGTCTCCATGAACAGTGCATTTCATTTATTACCTCTAAATGTTATGTAATATTATAAATGCATTCATATAATAGATATATATGATATATATGATATCTAAATCATGAATATAATTCTGTATATAATGGATATCTTACCACATAAACAACTTGTAATTATAAGAAGTTTATTTTTGGCTCAAGTACCAAAGATCTACAAAACAACCATTATTAACTTAAATAATTACATAGTGTTCATGACATGGTAATAACATATATAAAAGGAATAATGAACTTGGAAAAGGTTCTTAATCCAGTATAAATTAAATCAAGTTTGATATTCAGGAGGATAAAGAACGATCGAGTCAAGTCGGACCTGAGGTATGGGACTTCGTCACAATCTCCTTTCATTGAGGCATATTTTGTTTTATTCACAACTTTATTTTATACGGTGTATAAACCCATTTTACTTTTACATCTATTCAAAATTAATCTTTTTTATACGAAGCGTTTTACTAAACTACAAAAGGAATGTTTTTTTTTTGTCGTACGTATGCGGTGACAACGACTTCTCTGCCGCCATGACCATTATTTGAGTTCCGGCTTCCTCTACAAGACATAACTTCTTTTAAAATGAAAAATAAATACCATGTTTTACTTTTCTTTTATTTTGGTATTGAAAATGGTATTTATAATGTTTTTATATCAATGTATTGTATTGATATCTTGTGATTGAAATATGGGAATGCTATGTTCCCTTTATGCGTGTTTTATGTGATACGATTATGTTATGGTTCTTGGGCATTGTTTATGAATATGGGTGGTTCCATAATAAACTAAGGGAGGGTGAGCCCGATATATCTCTCCAATTCATTGGGTAATGCGAAGGGGTTAAACGTTAAGGTTTCTCTGAAGATATTTAGGGAATATACTGTGATGGGTATTCCAAATGTAACCATAAGGTTTACTCCCTACGTAAGAATGTTATGAATGCTTCAAGTTACCTTTATGTCTTATTTTTTCTATTAGTTATTCATAAATATTATGATTTCATGAGGTATGATAAAGTGCTTATATTTTATGAGTAAAGTATGATTTCATCAATTCTTATGTATACATGGACTAATGTTTTCATTCCGTACTTTTATATCCCTTACTGAGCTTTTTATGCTCATCCAAAGTTTTTCAAATGTTTTTCACAGGTCAAGGGAAAGGTACATGATGTGATGATAGTTTCAAGGAAGTTTCAATAAAGAATCCATGTTTTTATTTTAAATATGTTTCTGTTGATGGGAAAGAGGAGTACTATCTTTTATGTAACCATGTTGTTTAAATGTGGAATGTAATACATGATTTATGAACTAATTCTCTAAAACTATAAACCTAAAAAGATCTTCAACGTGTATTCTTGAAATAACTCAAGATTAAGTAATTTTAAAGGCATAGGGCCTTATAATAATAATATTTATTTGTTCTCTTAATCTCAGTCTTGTGTGAAATGAAATCTATCAAAAGAACTCAAACTTGTGTGTAACACAATCCAAGTTTAGTGTTTTATATACCACAAGATAATTTATTGTTTAATGTAGTGTCATATTATCTTAGTGTAGAATATAACAAAACACATCAAATAAATTAAAATATCTATCTCATAAAAATATCGAGGTGTTACATTCTACCCCCCTTAAAATGAGTTCTGTCCTCGAAATTCATCTGGGTTATAAATGGATTAATACATGAAAGATTCTTTCATATAAACCCACATCATAAAAATGATTAATAAAACTTCCTTTAAAAAAGAAATGTTAGAAACATAATGGTTACCCAATGTAACTCAAAACTAGGTTTCTACATAGGAGAACACAGGTGATGATTTGGTCATGGAGGAAAAGAATAAATAATCATAGAGATTGATAAAGATCACTGATCACAAGAAATTGAGTGATCCATATAAAGTTAAAGATCACAAAGACATATACTAAAGAAGAATGAAATGGTTTGTTGATATCATCCAAATGATTATAAAACGAAAACCTTTTTACATCACTGTCTTTTTTTAAATGTTAAAGAATTTTTATGAGAAGATGTGCTTGATTTCATAACAATCTCACTATATGTCATACCTTGATCAATTTTTACTTAATATATTATTCTATTAAATGAAGTTTAATTTGGAATTCCTTAAATACTAATATATCATGATATCCAAACATATATTTAAAATTCATTCCATCAGTCCTTACAACAAAAAAGTTTAGCATAAGTTATCAAATATTCAAAAATCCACCTATGGTAAGATAATGATTTAATATCACAAACTTTATATAAATTTTTTAACTTAAAATTTATATAAATGTATAACCTTACAATCCTTAAAAAATATGAAAATACAAAACTTTAGAAATAGGTACACTAAATCAGCTTAACATTTATCCCCCATATATCATAAAGTAGCTCTTATTGGTCACATTCCAAACATATGAATTCCTTCGTCGTGTATTCTCTTAAAACATAATAATAACCTGAATTAACCTTAATCCTTATTAAAAAAATGAATGTTTCCTTATTCCAAAGTTTATTGGATATATTCCATAATTACAAAAGTTTATAAACTTCATCTATGATAGCATAACCAACAAGTCAAAAAATCCTTAATTAGTATCATCCAATTAATCATATCCAACATATCCTTATCCAAGATAAACAAAATTTTCTCCACATATTTAACACATAAAAGATTACCTTCCTTTAATCAAAATATTAAATTTCCCTTAAATCACTTTTCTAATTCTTCATCGCCATTTAACATATCCTTTTCAATCCTTAATGAAAAACTTATACTGAAAATACTTATACACAATCCTTGAATTAAAAAACATATACACTTCAATCATCCAACATTATTCTTAACCCATTAATCATGATTAATTATTTTATTCATTCCAAGAATATGAAATGTGCATCATTTATCAAGGTTTCTCAACCATAATCTATTCATTATTTTTATGTTTAAGGTAAACAATATGGTTAGATCATCCCATACCTTCACATGTCATTTGTAGTCTCTTTATCCTCATTTGTATAACAAATACTTGTACCATCTCCCTAATTCTATTTATGATATTTCCACTTAGGACATATAATTCACATGATCTCTACATCTGAAACATTCAATGTTAACTATGTTATATCTAGTTCTAGCTATTGACTAAGACCAGAAAGAAAAGTGTGAGAAATACTTATCATAGATTAAAAACACATAATTAAGGTAAATTACTTATAATATTTTAATAAATGATATCTTAGGTTTAATACTAAGTAATTATTTATAATAACCAAGATTATAGGAATGTAACCTATAAATAGACTTATCCTTAGGTCATCCCTATACATATCCTTATACTTATCTCTAGGGATCTCACTAAAGTTTTTACATCCTAGTTTCCAAAGGTCAACTAAACCTTTTCTCTAATACCAACTCTAATAACCCAAGCTTAACGTACATGAATATTACATTACTTTTTCAGAATACTTAGTATATTAAAAAAACATATGCTCGATGATCATATTAGTTTTGTGCCTTTGGAAACATGGAACACAAACATATAGTCTAGTGAAATAACTTTAATATTGATCACAAAGATATTCTCCTTTAGTAATCCTAACTAAAACCTTTATTTATAACCCATGGAAAATAAAAAATAATAAAGGGTGAGGTAAAATGCATAGTAAATGTATAAAAATGATTTATGAATCATAACATAAACATAAGGGTATAAGAATATAAAAATTATACCCTGCATATCAAAGATCATAATCTTGTTTCAAAAAATCTCTTAAGACATAATTCATAAAAGAATAAATTTTACATAAAACATGTAATTTTGGAAAACATATAACTATATGAAATAATTTACATCATAGTGTACCAAGTCCTATACAGAACCGAGTTCACTCCTCGTTCCAGCCCTATATTGTGAACCATGTTTACTTACCGTTCTAGACTTGTATTACTGAACCGTGATCATTTCTTGTTCCAGTCCAATCTATCTCATGAGATATAAATATTACCCAATTCATTAGAGATATATATAGGTCACACCCATCACATAATTAAAACCATACATATTTTTTCACAAGAACATAAATCATGCATCATAGCATAACCCAAGGAATAAAATGGGTTTCTTAAACTTCATTCGATCATAACATAATTCATGTAGAACAAATAGATTTCATAAATAGTATTCCATCATAAAAATAATCTAACTATAGGATTAATAGGTAGATAATTATTGAAAAATATACCCATTAAGATATAATTAACATTAAAGTATGTGAATGGAAAATAATCTTCAAATATCACTTGAAAATAATTTTTGAGGAAAATATCCTTTCTACTTTGAAAAAAATTCTTTTCTTAAAATGTCGTGCAGTTTTAAAGAGAAATTTTTTGTTATAAAATAACCTTGTAATATTTTAAAGGAATCTTCAAGGAAATAAATCATTATGAAAGAGTAAAAAAAGCATGTCGTATAAGTTAAAAGAAAACATTCTTTTTTTACTTTTACCAAAAAAGTAAAAAAAGTACATCATTTGTAAAATGAAAGAAAGATTCCATTCAAATAGTGTAGTAAAAAGTAAAAAATAGGTAAAAATGACTTTAAATATTCATATAAGAATAGTAAAACATTTTATTAAAACATTTTTAGAAAAACATGTATATGGATGATAAATATTCCCCAACAGAGACTTAAAATGAAATAATTCTAAATGTTGAAGAGATTGAGAAATAAATACTCTTCACTTAATAATCTATATAATAATATAACCTATGAAAAAAATAAAAATATGAAAATAACATAATATTCTAGATAATACTCATAAAATAAATTCATGGGCAGTATATACACTACTAAGATGAAACAAGTAGTGTATATGGCCTATGTCTCACAGAAATAAGGGTGAGACAAAAATAATCCCTTACCTTAGGTCGGATTCCCTTGGTATGCATCTGAACCTCTTATATAATGGTTTAAATAATGTTATTAACTTATTAAATAATCATATTTATATTTATGATATCATATATGATCATATTATCACTCGTTTAATAATATTTTTTATACCTCTTTTGAGTTTTAAGTGCTTTATTTTTTCATGCATGTTTTGTCATATAATTACTAATTCTTGTAAATAGGATATTGTTCCATAATTTATAGAATTATATTAAGGTAATATATATCATATTTAATCGTCATATACCTTTATGTAATCATGTATTAAAGGTGGACATGGAAATTAATCTCATCGCTTCGTGGAGATGGTAGGGTGTACGTATGCATGATCGATGATGTCGTTTCCTTAATAGTAAAAAGTATGAAAGTGGATGGTATATTTTTTATTATAGAATAAATATATTTTTATAATCACTATATTTTTATATTATTTCTATAATTATACCCATCTAAATAAAGTTGTAAAAATATATTACAACACATTGTGGAGATGGTAAGTTGTACGTGCGCACACGTTGTGATTTCATTTTTCGTAGGATGAGTAGAAGGTGGAATATGGTTGTTACATAATCATAATAAAATATTATAATATATTTGGTACTAGTTTTATTATTTTATAATGGAAACAACATAGTAATAGGAAGTTTATGAAGAAATGATCTTGACAGAGTCGTTAAAGAAGCTTATCTCTCCTTTAACGAGCTCCCTCTAGATCTCCTCTTAATGGCACTGGAGTTGGTCTTTTGAGAATACCAGAACCTCTATAATATAACAAGGGAATTTTATAAGGGAAATGGGTAGGGTATATTTGAGATTTAGGCTAAAATTTTAGTGAATAAGTGAGGTAGGAGGTGCCCTTTTATAATTGAGGTGAGGGGCAATTTTTTGAATCTCCAAAAATATTAATTTATAATAAAATCAAAACCCGTACAAAAACATCCAAAAAGTCATATTTTAGAATATTGTATGACATAATTTTTTAATATCATCAACCAAAAAATTTTAGACAAGTTTTTATATCAATTTAAAACTTATAATTTTAATTAACCCTTAGTTAATATATTTCAGTTTTAACTAAGGTAAAAAATTATTCAATATTAAAATAGGGTAATTTTTAATTATTTGATGTAAATTAGACTAAAAATAATAATTTGGAATATTTTAGACAAAATAATAATTATTTTATATTTTTAAAAACGAATTATGATTTATAAATAATTTAATAATACATTATTTTGATAAAATATCAATAGTGTCAATTTTGACACTATTAATTCCTTTTATTTTTTAAAATATCAAGATAAGATGATATTTTTGAAAAAAATATTTTATTATATTCATAAGGGGTCATTTTCATCTATAAAATTTATTTTATATATTAATTATCCAAAAAGAATATTTATTTTAATATTTTTAATAAGATTAATTTGATATTTCCATTAATAAAATAATTACTACATTAGTTTTATATAATTATTTAATATACTTATTTGTTGGGTAAAAATTAAAAATAAAATAAAATGATGATGATAAATCTTATATATTTCATTGGAATATTTATAGTTGAATATATATTCTGGAAAATCCTATATTAAAAATGTTATATTTATTAAAACATGAATCTGAATCTTTTAACATTACTTTAGATAAAATATTATAAGTGTCATAATCTTTTACATGTGTCTCTAAATGGTAAATAATTAGACCCTTGGATGATTATGTTTGATATATACTCAAAAAATAATATTTTTTCAATTGTTTTGGTCTTTTAATGGTTATTATAATTTTAATTAAAATTATTTTATTGATTTTTTATCAATTAAATAATTTCTGCATCATCATTGTATAAGCCTTTAAAGTAATTATTTATTTATAAAAAATTACAAATAAATTATCATGATAAAGAAAAAAAATTATATTATAAATGATTATTTATAGTCTAATTTATCTTCTGCATTACCTTATATTAAAAATACTATATTTATTAAAATTTGAGTAAGACATATTTAACGTTTGTTTATATAAAATATATTAAATATCCTCATATCATCCAAGTGGATTCCAAAGGATACCATTTATACCCAAGGATTATTTAGGTCAAAACACAATTATACAATGATATTAGGATGAGTGTTGGGAAAATTTTATAATATTATTTTTACCATTAATTACCCGATTTTCCTTTTTAATATATTAATTTAAATTACTGAATTTACAATTCATATTTCCCAAAAATAAAATAAATCTACTTATTTAATTTGGACCCACTAATTCAAAATATGGAATCCATTTTTCAAAATTCTAAAAACATAAAGTCATAGTAATTAATTTAAAATTAATCCCATGGTCGGAATGAGAAAACGAGTTTTAAACTTAAAATATTCAAAAGATTGAAATGTTTTTATAACTAAATTCAATGTAAAATTAATTCCAATGACCTAAATTATATTAAATGATAAAAATATATTATATTTATTCTTAAATACAATTCAAATATATAATTTAATACTATAAATAAATTTGACAAAGAAATAGTTTTCAATTAAAATGCATTATTATTTTACTATTCATCAAAATGGGAAAATAATCAGAAAAATACCAAAAAAATCAACCAAAGTAAATTTTGATAATACAATTTCAAAAAATAACTTTATTTTGTAAAATATAACATAAAAAAGTGTCCAAAATAGATTTAAAATGGGTGTTCTATCAAAAGTTAAAAAAAATCATTTTTTGATAAATACTTATTTTATCCGGAAAAATTGAATTTGTTCATATATCATGTCTAGAAAAAATATAAGATGAATTTTGAACATTATATTGAATATATTAAATATATTTTTCATTAATAAAATACATCAAGGGTTATTTAATTATAAACTCACTTGTTTTAATTTAAATAGTTTTTCAGAAAAGCATTTCCTTTTATTTAAGAAGGGTTTTATTTTCATTCATAATTTATTTCTCACAAAGGAATTAATTATATATACATGTGTAAATAATATTTTAATAATTAATTTAATAATGTTCATAACTACCATTATAATGGCTAGGTTATATGGAAATATAATAATATTTAGTTGTTCGGTTAAACTCAGTTTCGTGTTAAATAAGATCTATCAAAAGAACTCAAAATTGTGTGTAAAACAAGCCAATCATTGTGTTTCATATACAAAAAGGATAAGATGGTGTTTTTTATAGTGTAATATTATCTTATTGTAGTGTACAATACAAGACATCAAGAAAATTAAAAAAAACTATATCATAAAAATCTATGGGTGTTACAATATCTATTTGTTTAGAATGTGAGTGATTTTTTTTGGTTTTTACTTAAAGTAATGTAACATATATTATAAAAAGGGATATTAGATTTAGTAAAACTCATTCTATAGTCAGTGAGTGTGTTTTGTATCAATAAAACTTGACCACAAGAACTTCTAAGTGCCAAATATTCATTTTCAGTAGTGGAAAGTGCTACTGAGGGTTGTTTCTTACAAGACTAAGTAACTAAATAATCACCTAAGAAAAGAAATGTTTTCAATGTACATTTTCTATCCAATATACATCCACTAGAGTCATTATTCAAAAATATTTTTTAATCAAAAACATTTCCAGAAGAATATAATAAGCCAAAATCTATAGTTCCCTTAAGAAAATGAAAATTTTATTTTACAGATTTAAGATGATATTATTTTGGATTGTCTTGATTTCTTGCACATAATCATACTGAAAAATTTAAATTTTAATGACTAGAAGTTAAGTAAAGTAAACTTCTTATCACACCTCTAAAAATATTTTGACTAACTGGTTTCCTATACTCATCAAGATCTAAAGTATTAGAGGTACTAATGAGAGTACTATTACTTTTATTATCATTGTTTCCAAAAACATTTACAAGTTATTTTATATACTAAAGTAGAGATATAAAAGTTCCTTATGTTTTTAGTTAAATTTTAAAACCAAGAAAATATGTTGACTTACTCATCATACTCATTTAAAACTCAGACTTCACAAGATCTACAAAGGAATCTGTTAAATATTTTTTAGGTAAACCAAATATAATATCATCAATATAAATTTGAATAATAATAATGTTTTAATTAACTAATTTAAAAAATAGATGGATCTGCATCTCCCTTAAAAAAAGTTATAACAAAAATACAGTTAATTTATAATACCAAGATCTAGGGTCCTATTTAAGTCTATAATGTCCTTTGGTAAGATTATAAACTTGTTTTGGATGTTTTTTATTTTTGAAATCAATTAATTGTTCAACATAAACTTCCTCCTGAACATATCCATTAAGAAAAAACACACTTCACATCCATTTTAAATAGTTATAAATTAAAGAAGGATACAAAGTCTAGAAGTATTCAAACTGCTTAAAGCCTGGCTACTAGAGCATAAGATTCTTCATAATCTATTCCATCTTGTTGGTTATATCCATTATAAAAAATTATTTCTTTATTTACAATTATTATTCCATTTTTATCACATTTATTCTAAAAACCCCATTTTACACCAATTATATAAGTTTTTATAGGTCATTCAACTAAATTTCATACTTTTTTTCTTTCAAACTCATTGAGTTCATCTTGCATTTCCTTGATCTAATATTCATCACCTAAATCCTCATCATGATTATATTAGCCCAAAAATCTATGTTACATTCCTTTTTTTTTTTGAAATTTGGTGTTTGAGGTGCTCTGAGAGGTCAAGATGACTTATCCCCAATAGTTTTCAAAATTTGTAGTTCTGTGAACAGTGTTTCTAGTTTTTTGTATAGTCTTTTTAGCTGTCAATAGGTGTGAAGTGTTTTCGTTCATCAGTAGGTGTATAGTGTTTCTAGCCGTCAGTAGGTGTACAGTGTTTCCAGCCATTAGTAGGTCTATAGTGTTTCTAGTTATTGATAGGTGTACAGTGTTTCCAGCTGTTAGTAGTTATATAGTGTTTCTAGTCGTTGGTATGTGTATAGTGCTTCCATCCATCGGTAGGTGTAAAGTGTTTCTAGTTTTCATTAGGTGTATAGTGTTTCTAACCACCAGTATGTATACAGTGTTTCCAGTCATCAGTTGGTGTATAGTGTTTCTAGCCATCAATAAGTGTATAGTGTTTCCAAGTCGGTAGGTGTACAGTGTTTCCAGATTCCTATAATTTCACCCCTTTAACGTTTCCTTTGACTAAAAACACATTCAAAGATTTGTTTTAAGAATTTTAAGGTTGAATCAAATCCCATAACTCCTATCATAATTTTCCTAAGGCTCAGGATGCCTTCACTTGGTCAAACCGCATGCATTAATATGATCTGCATTAATGGAAATTCTAAACCATTTCAAATCATGTTTGTCTTGGATCTAATTCTTTAAATTCAGGCACCTTCTCTTATTTCATTCCTTCTCCTTTATCTCGGTGTGAGGAACCCCAAGACATTATTCCCATAGAATTGGTGTTATCTAACCTTAATCCTTGGATCTTTTCCCCTTGAATTTTCTTCCTGTTGCATGTGCACCCCCTATTTTGGTGCAAGCAGAAGGTGTCGATCCATCATCGATAGAAGGGATAATCTACCTCCATTCTTGTGTTTTCTTTGATCCTTATTCTCTTATTTCTCATTTTCATATTATGGAATGTGATAACCATGTTTCTAAGGGATTTTTTCTTGGGTTTCAGTTGGTGTGGTCATTCCACGACATCCTTAGGTAGATGAAGTTGTCGTGGGGAGAGGTGATCGTGATCTGTTGTGTTGGCCAGTCTGTAAAAAATGTCAAGAAACTTTTGAGGTAGGGGATTCATGAATTCTCTATTATTTTACGTGCAACTATATATTTAGCGTGTTTTATCCCACTATATCACATTGTAATTTATATAATAAATATTTGAACCTGATAAATAGATTGGTTTCGATCGTATATTATTTCCTCTTGTGTTTGTAGATAGTGTGATATCTAGGCTTTCCTTGTTTAGCATTTCTTTCTTGATGGAAAATTAGTAAAGAACATAAAATGAGATTAATTTTAAATTATTTTTCAAATATAAAGAGGCCTATAAATGAATCTATTTATTGATGTTGTAAATTTATGATAATCAAAATGATGTAGTAATCATGTTTAATTAATTTGTGATAGATATGGTAGCTTGCTATTTAGGTTTCCAATAGTTGGAACCTGCTAATAATGAATCGGAAAATTCAAGATGGATTAAATATCCAATTCATTGATAAAATATAATGCCTTGTAGGGTTCTGATTTACCCTTTTTTTTATAAGGTCGAGTGCCTTCTACTTTGGATCCATGAGAGCTCTTTGTGTGTGAAGGAAAAATGCCTTGTTTAGGGCCAAGAGCCTAGTTTCTTTGTTATTTCCTACTTATTGTGGCATTTTATGAGCCTGTATAGAATTTGGGAAATGTATGGGTAGGGATTCCCAACATGTTTTGTAGAATTTGATGCCTCGAGTGGAAATATTAATCAGTTTATGTGTGTGGGTGTCAGGGAGGACACCAGAAATGATGAAACGGGTTGGATGTGAATGATGGATACTTACTGAATCTTGTTGGTTGTTTATCTTATTTACTTTACACACTTCTCAATACAACTGGTCTTGATTACCCTACTTCCAAAAGGGATAAAGGCACATGAGTTATTACACATCATTTTTGTGTTTAGATTATTGAGGGAGTATGGGTCTACTCTCTTTATATAGGTGGAAAATACTTGACGGGTAGTTCATCTACTCACCACATTTAGCCCCTTGTGTTTGGTATCTTAGAAGGTTTTTCTAGAATTTCTGGGAATATAGGAAAGTTATAATTCTATTAATAAATGGTTGAATAAAGGATTTTGACCCAAGGGGTTGGAGCTTGCTGGGATGTAATGCTGAGGTAATATTTTTGGGAAGCTGTGTACTTGGTTTGGTTATTCCTAGAGGGAATGAAACTTTGGTGTGATGCTAATGAAATATAATGTGGAATTAAAAATGGTTAATTAATGGTTAAATAATTAATTAACATAAAGTAAAACTATTAAAAAAGGGACAATATTATTTAATAAATCTCTCTAAATGGTTGTGTGCTTATAGGATATCTAGTCTTAGTAGTAGAATCTGGGAGTCTGAGAGACATTAGTTGAAATTGAGTCTAAGACTATGTTATGATCATAGTGTGGTTGTGACATATAGTATATTCTATACGTTTTGCGTTTCTATATGCTACTCCACCCTGTCAGTTAGGGAAGCTAACATCCTAGAGATTTTGAGCCCTGGGGGTGTTTTCCCCAACATTCTAGGGGGAGGATGGATGGCTGACTACCCCCTTTAGCCCCACTCTCTTCTCTTAGTAGTTACTTTTGATGGAAGTAATATCGGTTAGTTCTCCCCATATATGTGTGTAGAGGTTTGTAATGGATTTTGGTTATTCACACACATATATTCTGGATATAGTTTCATGTGAACTAATATAGGTGTAATGTGTATAGGCTGTGATGGATTGAGGATCCTTATTCTGTGTATAGGCTATAATGGATTGAGGTTTAATACCCAATGTATGATACGCGTTATGCAAGATATGGTGGCTCCTAGAAACTACCTTGTTACTTTGGTTACATAAACATAGTGGTTGTGTTACATGAGGTGCATGTTGTGGTGTTATGCCCAGGTGTCTGCGGGAAAGCCTTCTTAGAGAGAGATGCTTATGACGTGCGATGTTGGGGAAAAGCGGCAAACCAATGGAGAAGTGGTAGTGGGGTACCCCTGTTATTCTTTATTATATTATATAATCTTGTATATGATACTTGGTGAGAGTATACATGGTGAGAATGGGAACATAGTATACCTACTTAGGTGATGAGTTAGTTTCACTTGTTGTCAACTGTGCTTTAGCATACTTTCTTTAATTTTTCATGAGAGGCTCTAGGGAGGATCCCACCGAGTATATTATTATACTCACCCTATGTTATATAAACTATTTTTTAGGTCACTTAGAGCAGGTTTGTTACTACTATATTAGGGTTGCAAGATCTGTTCGGGCTCTGTGGTCATTTTTGTTTTACTTTCTTTTGGTAATTGTAGTTTTTTCTTTCAGTTATAGTAGTTCTTGCATGAAATTACATATGGTACCTGGGATTTGTTTTATATTGAAGTATGAGTTGGATTTGGTTGGTGTCTATATTATCTCTCTCTTCTACATGTGTTCTATAAGAGGGTAATGTCTCCCATTTGTGTTTTTACCATACCCTCGGTGCTAGTCGCCAACCCAGGGCCTACTGGAGGTGAGAATCCGGGGTCACTATCTCTCTTCTCACATTGTTGGCCCAATAGGGGTACACTTTTTGAGGAGGGGTCATGAAAGAGTGCTATCAAAGGTCTAGTTGAGGGATAGTATGAATTTTAGAATTATATATAGGTTAGGTTTCATGGGTTGGTAGGGAAATAGTTTCAGTCATGTTAAAAAAGTACTTTAAACACTGGAGACTGGCTGAGACACATGTATTTAGGGACCCCTATGGTCTGACGCACTAACCATTAAGTTTACAGTGGCTACTAAATGAGGTTATACTTGTTGTAGGGTAGATACCTAAGAAAGGATCATGCATCATTCTTCTTTGTGCCTATGTTAGAATGGGTAGATCTTGGGATAGCTTAACCTAAAATGAATAAAATAAAATTATTAATTAATGTTGATTCTTCCATATTCTAGGTTTAAGAGATTTAACTATTTGTTATTTTTCAATAATAGATATAGGTCGACATCCTCATTAGGTCTCACAAAAGATGTCCTGTAGGATGTGCCATCATATCACCATAGAGTGGAGGTCAACAATGACTACACATAGAGTAGGACACTTAGAGAGTTTCAACACCAGAGTCTACAGAAGTATGAGGGCTCTATTTCAGATGCAGTCACAAAGGACTGGTTGGAAGATGTTGAGATAGATTTCAGTTCGATCTGTGCTTAGAATGAGCATTTGGTGTTGTTGGTTGTGACGATTCTATATGGGGAAGCTAGGAAGTGGTGGTTCTTATTCCTCATGGATTGTGAGGAGTTGGCAGTCTCATGGGAGGAGTTCTGAGACAACTTCATAGTTGAGTTTCTTTCTTTGATCGTGATGACGTTAAAACACCATGATCTACTTACCCTTTGATAGGGGAGCTCTAGTGTGCGAGATTTTGGAATCCATTTCATGAAGCTTTTACGGTATGATTTTTACCTATTTCTATATGGTGAGGACAAGACGAGTCATTTTGAGGAAGATTTACATCTAGAGATCCAGCGCCAGGTCACCATGTTTATGCTGAAGACTTATCTTGAGGTGCTGGAGAGGGTAGTGTTCATCGAGAAGATGTTATACAAAACCATATCTTCATGATAGAGGAGTTTTTGGGATTCCTCATGAAGTAGAGTTGTGGTTTGGGGTTCCCTATTTTCAGGGCAGAAGTATTTTCATTCGGCCATGGGTAGGTCCCAGCCCTCAACATCTTGTTTCTCTAAGGGTGGTGAATCTCAGGCCTATTCCAATAGAACAAGTTCTTGTTTTTCTTAGTGGGGATGAGTTCGTCAGTAGTGAGAGTGTCAGACCTTATAGAGAGGTTAGTGTGCACTAGGTGTTCCACTCCTGGTTCCTCCATTGAGGCAGTTCTAGCTGAGGCACCAGCAGCAGGTTGCACCATCATTGGATTAAAATAGAGAATATGGGGACGGAAAAGGATATCCCTTGGATGCTCCCAGTCCTTAAAGAGTATTGTGCATCCATGGTAGAGGTTATCATTAGGGTTATAGAGTTTTAGGATCAAGTCAGGTTTAGCTTCATGCTTTAAGGTTGCTAGTGCCAGGTGAGCCAGATGTCATTCAAGGTACCCTTTTCTTGTTTTTTAATTGGGTGTATGCCCAGTTTGATTTAGTATACATTCACTCCTTCCTATCACTTGTCCTTTTACATGCATTGGGACTTGAGGTAGAGAGTCTTCTAGTTCCCTTGGCATTGACTATGTGAGTTGGAGGTCAAGATGACTTGTTTGAATTATGTAGAGATTGTGAGCTAGTACTGGGGAAGCACTGCTCTTAGGTAAATTTACAATGTTTACGAATACGACCATACAATTTCATCCTCAATGTGGATTGGTTTTGTTTGGTGCATTCTATCGTAGATTTTCTCGAAGGTAGGTGTTGTTCTTCGATACTGATGGAGATCCAATAGTATTTGTCAGTGAGAGAGACCCTCGGATGGGTCAAAGACATGTTCTGTCCTGGTTATCCTTAATTGATGAGTTGATGTTGTGTTCTTCATAGGTTCAGTAGTTTTCATTTCCCAAGGTCATATAATAGTACACAGATGTCTTTTCATAAGAGGTTGAAGCATTACCCCCTCAATGAGAGGTCATGTTTGGGATTGAACTACAGCTATGAGCATCTCCAATATCTATGTCTCTATATAGGATGGCCCCTTCTAAGTTACAGGAGCTACGTATATAGAACAATGGTCTATTATAGTGTTGTTTTTTTCAGACAAGTGTGTCACCATGGGGTGAACTAGTTTTGTTTGTGAATAAGGTTGACGGTAGTTTGCGGTTGTGTATCGTTTATCGTCGCTTGAAAAAAGTGACAGTAATGAATTGCTATCCTCTTCCATGGATTTATGATTTATTCAATCAACTGAAATGGTTCAAGTTGCTTCTCTAATATTGACTTGAATCTGGGATATCATCAGATGCATGTGAAGGATGAGGATATCCTAAAGACTACTTTCTGTTGTCACCATGGAAATTACAAGTTCATTGTAATGTCATTCGATGTGACAAATGCTCCAGCAGTGTTCATGGGGTTGATGAACGTTGTTTTCCACAGGTTCCTGGATAAGTTCATGGTTTTTTTCATCGATGGAATCCTTCTATAATCCATGCATAAGGAGAATCATGCAGATCATCTGCATGCCATTTTGGGAGTTCTTTGTCGACGACAGCTATTTGGGAATTTTTCAAATTGTGATTTTTGGGCTCGAGAAGTTTATTTCTTAGGGCGTGTGGTGTCCCATCAAGGAGTATTTTTGGATCTGTCGAATATAGAATCAATTTTGTCTTGGACCACCCCCAAGAAATTGGTAGATGTGTGATGTTTATTTGGTCTCACATGCTACTACATAAGGTTCATAACTAATTTCTCTCAGGTTGCGACTCCTTTAACAGTATTGACCAAGAAGGATTAGGAATATTTTTGGATTGATTAATGTCAAGAAGATTTCAAGTATTTGAAAGATAATTTGGTCAGTGCTCCGGTTCTTTTCTTCCAGAATAGGAAGTTCAATTTGATGTTTTCTACGATGCTTCACATCTGGGGTTATGTTACATTCTAATGCAATAGAGATCAGTCGTTTATTATAGGTATTGGAAATTTCATCCCCATGAACATAACAATGAAACCCATGATATTTAGTTGGCAGTAGTGGTGTTTTATCTAAATTTGTGGATACATTACCTCATTAATGAGTGTTTTTTATTTTTCACTAATCATAAGATCCTGAGGTATGTTTTCTCCCAGCATGACTTGAACTTGCAGTAGCATCGTGGAATGGAGTTCTTACCAGACTATGACTTCAAAATCTTGTATACACCTAGTAAGGTAAATTTTTTAGCTAATGCGCAGGTTAGTAAGTCACGTAGTGATTCATTATGTGAATCTAGTGATTCCTAGAGAGTGATGTTAGAACTTTCAGCATTATACCTCGATATGGGAGAAGTCAGGGGTAGAGGTTGTATTTTGTGGATAACAGTGTATTCATATCTAGTGAAGTAGATAAAAGAGTCCCAGATGAGGGATCTTGATGTGGAGGTCTGTAGAGACCAAGTTATTTATGGTGAGGCCCCTGATGTTTGTCTGAGGATGAACAACATCAAGTGTTGTTTCAGCAAAGACTTTTTTTCCTTTGCCAATTAATGAGATGTTTCTCAAAGTGTTCCATAGTTTACCCTTAACGGTACATACTGGCATAAAACAGATGCATCAAGCCTTGAGGATTTATTTTTGGTGGCCTAGGTTGAAGGGTGAAGTTGCATAGTTTGTGTCTCGATGCTTGGTCTGCCAAAAGGTGAAGGCTGAGCACCGTGTCCCTGATAGTTTTCTCTAGTCGTTAGATGTTCCTCAGTGGAAGTGGGAGGAAATATCAATGGAATTTGTTACTAGTTTACCTCGATCCTAGGGATTCCATGATTCTATATGGGTGGTAGTGGATCATTTAACGAAATCATCCAACTTTTTAGCGATCATGGAGTTGAGCTCAGTGGAGGTTTTGTCGAGACAGTATCTAGATGAGGTGGTGAGACTCCACGGAGTCCCAAGGATGTTCATTTCCAATATAGATCCTTGTTTTACCTCTAGGGTGTGGATATGTCTCTATCATTCTTTTGGTTCTCAATTATGCCTTAGCACTGCTTTTTATCCACAGATAAATGGTCATATAGAGTGGACCATCCAGAATCTTAAAGACATGTTTCTCTCCTATGTCCTTGATTTTAGAGGTTCATGGATAGGAAAATTACCATTGGTGTGAGTTTCTTACAAAAATATTTTTCACCCAACCATCGGTATGGCACTGTTTGTATCCTTGTATGGTTGACCTTGTATTTATCCATTGTGATAGACTGTGGTTGGAGAGTCAGCAATTATTATACTGGAACTAGTATAGAATACGACCGAGATGGTTCAGGTGATTCATGAGAGAATGATGACTGTACAAGATCATCATAAGTCCTATTTTGACCAATGAGGAGACCTTTAGAGTTTGATTTTGGGTATCATGTGTTTCTGAAGGTAAATCTCTATCATGGGTAGTGAAGGTTTGGTTTTGGGAGTAAACTTTATCCCCGGTTTGTTGGGATGTTTGAGGTGTTGGCTCATGTTGGAGTTGTGGCATATCAGGTAGCGCATCCCCCACAGATGAGTTAGATACATGATATTTTTCATGTGTCATATCTCCATTGTTATCTTCATAATGAATCTCACATCATCGATTAAGGAAAGATCTATGTTGATGATGATGCAACCTTCAAGGAGAAACCTATAGAGATCCAAGACCATAAGTAGAAGGTGTTGCATGGGAATTTTATCCCCTTAGTTAGTGTCTTGTGGAAAAACAGTGGCGTGGAGGAGAGTACATGGGAATCTGAGTCACAAATATGTCCTCAATACCCTGGTTTGTTTGTTGTTTATTTCTTTCCATGTAATGATGTTTGTTTGTGATTGGATACCTTTTGTGTTTATGAGATGGATTTATTTTGTTTCTTTTTGTGTATTTCTCTATTTTGAGAGGTATCTCTATGGGTGGTTGTTTGAACCCCTCTTATGTTACCTTTTTGGTTGGTTTTGAATTCTCTAGGATGAGAAAGTTTTAAGAGGTTTCTGATGTAATGGTCCAGACCTCTCTGGTCCATTCTTTTCCTGAAATCTAGTGTTTGAGGTCTTTTAGGTGGTCAAGGTGACTTATCCCCAACACTTTTCCAAATTTATAGTTTTGTGAACTATGTTTTGAGTTTTGTGTATAGTGTTTCCAGCTATTGGTATGTGTATAGTGTTTCTATCCATTAGTGGGTGTAAAGTGTTTCTAGCCGTCAGTAGGTGTACATTGTTTCCAGATATTGGTAGGTGTACAGTGTTTCTATCCGTCAGTAGGTGTACAGTGTTTCCATTCGTCGATAGGTGTAAAATGTTTTTAGTCATCAGTAGGTGTATAATGTTTCTATCCATCAATAGGTGTATAGTTTTTCCTGCCATCGGTAGGTGTATGCTGTTTCTAGCCATTGGTTGGTGTACAGTGTTTCTAGGTTTGTAGGTGTACAGGGTTTTCATCTTCCTACAATTTCACCTCTTTAATGTTTTCTTTGATGAAAAACGCATTCAAATCCTTATTTTAAGATTTTTAAGGCCAATTCAAATCCCATAACTCCTATATTAATTTTCCTAAGGCTTGGTATGCCTTTAATTAGTAAAACCTTTTGGATTAATGTGATCTGAATTAATGAAAATTCTAAACCATTTGAAATCCCATTATCCTTGGATCCGATTCTTCAAAGTCGGGCACCTTCCCTTCATTCATTCCTTCTCCTTTCTCTCAGTGTGAGGTTCCCCAATATATTCTTCCCATATAAGTGGTGTGATAAAATGTTAATCCTTGGATTGTTTCCCATTGAAGTTTCTTCTTACAGCATGTGTGTAAGAACCTGGATCTTCTTTTTAGGTATGGATCTTGATTTCTGCTGTTTTTTGGAAAAATAGAATTTTTTGGAATTTTTTAAGAGTACACGCCATGTACTCAAGAGTATAAACTGTGTACCAGGTGGCCGTAAGTATCTATGTACTGGCCGTGTAATGGCCGAGTACTTGGACGTGTGGGGTGACCTGGAGGCCTCCTAAAGCGAGGCTCGGTAAAGGCATATACTTGTTGTGTATCTCTAAAGAACACATAGTGTATTTTTATTTTTATTTGATAAATTGGAATGGGGTTGCATCTAATTAACATAACCTCCTTCTTCTAATGTCATCTCATTCAGGAGAGATCAAAGATCCCCGGTTCTTCTCTGAGCCCCTGATTGACTGTTTGTGCTCCGAATCAAACACCACCGATTGCATTGGAATTGCATCAGTGAGTTCTTCCTTATTCTAGATCTTCATCACTTGATTTCTATTCTTTTGTGAGATAACCTTGGTTAAACAATTTAGAATTTTTTGTATATCTATGATGTTCTAGGTCAAATCAAAGGATGAGATTCAATTATATCGATCATACAACATCGAGGTAGGTGATTTTTGCCTTTTTGTAGTTTGTCTTTGAGTTACATGTGAAAAATTTCCCAATACCCTTGTATGGGGTACTGCGTGTATAGGTAATTTAACCCTATTAATGCATGATATGCTTTGTTTTCTTGATTAGGGATATTGGATTTTGAATAGGTTTTATTTTCCATGTTATGGAAGTGTTTTCCCATGTTTGATTATTTTGGCTCTTGGGTCCAAAACTACCTGTTATGATGCTTTGTTTTCCATGCCTAGTGTTATTATGATGGAGAGATATTATCTGATATGTTGTGATATGATTTGTAGCTATTTATACAAGTATTATATTGTGATTTATATTGGTTGTTGGATATCTTTAGTGCAATATTGACTTACACAAGGCTGTGGGAACCTAGTGTAGTTAGACCATAGGGGGAATGGATGATGAGGGCTTCCCCAAAGTTTCTGTTATACTTTTCACATTGCAAGACCAAAGGGGGGATGGACATGAGTGCTTCCTCAGAGTGTCTTTTGTTCCACATTGTGAGACCACATGGTGAATTGGACGTTGAGTGCTTCCGAAGAGTGTCTTTAGTTTACTATTATGTGATCACAGAGGGGAATTGACGGTGAGTGCTTCCTGAGAGAGTCTATGACAAAAGCTGAATCAGAGCGGTTAGAATGAAAGAACTTTCCAGATATTTAATTATGTTTTTTTGGTTGATTAATTTTATAAATCTAAATTAATGTATCTTGAACTGTAGGATTGTTTACTTTTGTGTGATTTTCTATTTATTACTTCATTTTTCTTATTGTCTGCCATATATATTCACTGATATTTAGGAATAGATCTTTGGGTGGTTTCCAATTGGGATTTATCTCAAACCCTATTGGTATCATGATTTTAGGCCCAAACAGATTACATTGTTGTAGTTATAGAGAAGGGAAATCTTGCTTTTACTTCAGGTACATGATTGTTGTGGATCTGGAGAGCATAGGACCAAGCTTTAGCTTGCGATGCTATTGGAGTTTATTTATTTTCTTTTTTTACTTTGTTTTAGTAATGTATTTCATAATTTTGAATTGTTTGGATGCTTTCTTAGACATATTTTACATGCATCATTTATATATATATTCTCCAGTTGTTTATCTACTTTCAATCTTCCGTTGTTTACTTATTTTATGGTATTACTTCTTCGATTACTGTTATTTGTTTATTTCAGTGGTCTTACTCTACCAATGAGGGAATAGTTTCCCCACTATCACACCCAAGGCCCTTGCTTCTAGTCGGTATCCTCTAGAATTCAAGGAAATGTTCTTGAGGCCATTTGACCAACTGGGTACGGGGCACCTCTGGGCGGCACCCAGAATCAAGATGTTACAAAGTGGTATCAAAGGGTTCTTTTCTTCTTGACTTATTGTTTAAAGCCTATAGCCAGGGATAGGATGGAATATTTAGTTGTTAATAAGTTGTTCCTGGGAGTATCTAACCCGTGTACATGGAAAAGCTAATTTACCTTCAGTATTGCAATTATTTTGGGTTTTTCAAATTATTATAGTTGATTTGATTTCACCGTTGGGTGATTCAAATGTTTTGTGTTGTTATCATTGATGTTATTGAGGTTATATTTATATTGAAACCCAATTAGATGAGGGTATTCCATCTCAGGCATCATATAGGCCCTTGATAGAGATCACATTTCATGCATTCTTGTCATGCCATTTAGGGTGCATTACCGATTTCATGTTGTTGTGATAGATGTTGTGCTAGATATACATGTTGTTTTAATAGATGCCTTGATATAATACTTTCTATTTGATAGGGTATTGAATTGTGTAAGGTTTTATTTTAATGAGTTCCAAACTTTGGTCCCTAAGGTGTTATGGACCCTCATGGATCAGAATTTAGTGGATCATTTTGAACTTTAATAGTTATATTTTGTGATATCATATAAATAAGATGACATGATTTGATTCGTGGGGAGTATGGGTCCCCACAGGTCAAAATATGACACTTAAATGTTTGTTTTAGTGTTTTTATGAGCTTATAGAGTATTTTCTGAGGGTTATTGTCTGGAAAAATCTAGAATACATGGTGTGTTATGATGAATACACACTTTGTATCCTTCTTTTATGGAATTAAATTGTTTCTTAAGTAAAATCCGTGTACCATATATACACACCGTGTAATCCTTGACAGTGTGACTGATTGTGTGGGAAGAGACATGGGGTTGGGAAATATTTGGTGACACATTCCATGTACTAGGAGTACACATCGTGTTATAAGAGCTGTGTATCCACCCATGTCACCAACGACATAGATGGATGAATCTCAGGTAGTACACGTTGTGTCCATCTTGAACACACCTTGTGGAGTCGACCGTGTAACCGGTCGTGTGACTAACGATATAAGTTTGTGAAATCCTTCTAATACATGTTTTGTCTAGAATAAACATGTTGTGTAGAGTCAAATGTGTCTCCAACCATGGGACTAATGACACGGGTGGTTGAAACCTAAGTAGTACATGTCGTTTTTGGAACAAACACGCCATGTAGTTTTGTTCTATGAGAACCCTATGGTTTAGTCGTGTATGGTAACACGAGAAGGGGAAAATATTCAAGTACATTCCATGTTTTAGGATGAACATGTCGTGTGTTTGGCATGTCACATGACTAGTTTCGGCAGAGGTACATACCATGTTAAAAGTCTAAGGGCACACACCTTGTATGGGTGATACACGCCGTGTACTCCTATGTTTGCAAAATTTGAATGTTTTCATTTTCATGTCCCTTTCTTGCACATCTAAGTTTTAGTCCTTGATAATATTGATCTAAGGTGTTCTATTGAACTTACAGAGTCATGCCAATGAGATATCCTCCAGTTGTATGCCAGATATAGGGCAATGACCAGACACCAGGCATGGTAGATTAGGGACTACCAGCAGATCCTCCTATTGTGTCTGTCATGGAATCATCCGTCATTCCGGACACAGGTGTTGATGCATAGTTCCAAGAGGTATTCATGAGGTTTAGGAAAACCATCCAGGGAGCACTGTATATTTCCCCATCTGTGGAAAAGTTTACTCAGGTTTTTCAGTAGCAGCATCCTCCCACATTCTCATGGGATGGAGGACCTCAGGCTATAGAGTCGTGGTTAGAAGCCATGTTGTCAATCTTCGAGCATCTGGAGACACCTCTAAAGAGGAGGGTGAATCTCTCTACATATATTCTCTGGGATTCTGCCAATATATGTTGGGATTTGATTACATAGGCGGGATGCCATCATGTTATGGCATGGGATGAGTTCCAGCATACCTTCTATGACTACTTATACCTGGAGACATTGAGGGTCGATCGAGCCTGAGAGTTCATGAGTTTGGAGCAGGGTAATCTCTCATCCATGGATTATTCTTCTTGATTCATAGATATGTAGTGCTTCACAACCATTCCAGGGGGTGATGAGTTAGTCTTGGAAAGGAAGTTTGATCATGAACTCAGGAATTTCATCCGATATTAGGTGAACATCTTCATGTTGACTTCCATCACTTCTATGGTCAACTAGGCACTAATCACAGAGTAAAACCTAAGGGATTATGGGGATGTGAGCTTGGGAGGCTCGACATCCAAAGTTAGTACCCCCTTCAACTCACATTAGGAAGCGTCATAGGGAGTCTATGCGTAGAGATCTGAGTAGGCAGAATACTTCCTCTAGTGGATAGGTGGTGTGCTACCAGTGTGAGAAGAGTAGGAATATGAGGTCACGTTGCTCGATAGACCTAGTTGAGTGCTGATCTTGAAGACAAAATGTGTCATCTTCAGTTTTTCTATCAGTTTTTCTCACCAGCAGCTGGTGACAAAGGTTCTTCTATGACTCCTCATTCAGGAGAAGGACCACTAGTTTCTCATCAGTCTAGAAAGTGGAGTTCATCCGACCATTTAGGCTGAGTTTTAGGTCATGGTCATGATATCCAGTCTCCAGGATTTCAGCAACAACAAAGTAGATCATCTTAGGGTGGTCAGGTAGGGTTGTAGGGTTACAGTACAAGTCATACTTTTGTAGTGGATCATTTTCAGTAGGATCATGATCTCGGACCCTCTACAATTAGAGGTACGATAGTGGTTTCCTTGGTTTTAGATTCTCCACTTTTTGATACAGGGGATTCCCAAAGTTTCATATATGTTGATTTTGTGGAGAGACTTAGACTCTATATCTTTACTTATACTGATATATTGATACTTGACACTCTGTTGGGGACTATAATGGATATTTTACATTAGTGAAAGTAGTTCCCTCTTGAGTTGTGTGGGTGTCACTTATTATGGGACCTCTATTTCTTAGAGATGACAGGCTATGATGTCATTCTTGGAATGGACTGGTTAGTTCCACACTAGGTTGTTTTCGACTGTTATCATTGTAGGGTAAGTTTCACATCACCAGAGGGTGATATGTTTCTACACAAGGGTTAATGGGATGTCCAGGCGAGTAGAGCATGACTTGAGCATCATGGGTTGGGAGGAGTTACATCCTAGATTTCTAGTCTATATATGGATGACCAAGGAACTTCACAGATGGACTTTCCTCCAGTGGTGGATCGTTTTAGGTATGTCTTCCTAGAGGACTTTTTAGGTTCGCCTCCGGAGTGAGAGGTAGATTTTTCTATTGATCTTGTGCTAGGAATGACACCAGTATCCATACATCCTTATAAGATGGCTACAACAGAGTTACAGGAGCTCAAGAAGCAGTTAGAGGAGTTGCAGGAAAAGGATTTCATCTGACCCAGTACTTCTCCTTGGGGTTCGCCTATTTTTTTGTAAAGAAGGTGGATGGTACCCTCAGGATTTGTGTGGAATATCAGAAGTTGAACCAGTTGACGGTCAAGAACCAATATCCCTTACTGAGGATTGATGATCTCTTTGATCAACTTTGAGGATCGTGGGTGTTCTTGAAGATGTAATTGAGGTATGTTTATCATTATTTACATGTTAGACCATTCGATATACCTCTTACAGCCTTTTAGAGCAGGTATAGTCTATAAGAGTATGTGGTTATGTCATTCAGTCTCACAAACGTGCCCCTAGTTTTCATGGTACTGATGAACCAAGTGTTCCATCCATACTTGGACTATTTCATGGTGGTTTTGTGGATGATATATTTTTGTAATCTCACACTCAACATGACCATGATATCCATATTGAGATCATTTTTAGTATACTAAGAGAGCATCATTTATATGCTAAGCTCTTAAAATTCCACTTTTGGATGGACCAGATTCACTTCTTGGGTCATGTTATCTCAGAGACAGGAGTATTAGTGGACCTAGAGAAAGTGAGAGCAGTATTTTTCTCAGAGTGTCTAAAGAACATCTTTGAGGTACGGAGTTTTCTAAGACTGGATGGATACTACAGACATTTCATATAGGACTTTTCATGCTTAGCAGTTCCACTGACGGGCCTGACTAAGAAGGGTGTGAAGTACTTGTGGTCATATTCTTGTGAGTCATCCTTTTAGGAGCTGAAAGGGAGGGTGACTTCAGCACCGAAACTAGTTTTTTTAGATCTAGGAAGGATTTATATAGTTTTCTATGATTCATCAGGTATCGGGCTGGGATCAGTGCTTATGCAGGGGGAAGGAGTCATTGTGTACGGGTCTCAGTAGTTGAGGCCATAGGAGAGGAATTACCCAACGCATTATATTGAGTTTTCTGCAGTTGTTCATGCTCTACATTGTTGGAGACATTATCTTTTGGGATAGAATTTTGTGGTTTTCATAGACCAAAAAAGTCTCAAGTACATATTTAATCAACGCGATCAGAATCTGAGACAGTGAAGGTTGGTTGAGTACCTTCAGTCCTTTGATTTTGAGCTTGCCTATATGCCTAGTAAAGGCAACATAGTTTCTAATGAATTGATTAGGAGGAATTAGATATAGTAAGTTAAGGAGGCCAGCATTGAGTGGAATCTTATGGATCGGTTCTATGAGATGTATTTAAAAGTGCATGAAAAACATGGACAGATGTTTCTTTCTTCTGTAGTTGTTACCTCTACTCTTCTTGAGTGATTGCAAATGATGAAGCTATCAGATGTTGAAGGCCTAGTCTTATGGGAGAGTGTGTCAAAAGATGACCCTATTCCTAGATGGATTGTAGGAGAGGATGAGATCTTGTGCTTATATGGACGTGTATGGGTGTCAACAGACATAAGTGAGGAGATAATGTAGGATTTTCATTCTTCAGTTTGGGAAATTCATCCTGGTGTCACCAAGATGTATAGAGATCTACACTGTCATTATTGGTGGTCAGGCATGAAGATAGATGTTGCTGGTTTTTTTATGATGTTTTCCACCTATCAGCAGGTGAAAGTGAAGCATTAGTGACCAGCAGGGCTTTTGAAGTAGTTACCCATTACCAAGTGGAAGTGGAATGATTTCATGATGGATTTTGTGATATGTTTTTTGAGGTTTCTTAGATGGAATGATGCAATTTGGGTTGTCATTGACAGACTCACGAAGGTTTTACACTTCTTACTGATCAAGGAATCCTTCGGTGTTGATGTGCTGGGAAGGTTGTACGTCCGGGAAATCATATGTTTACATGGGGTTATGAACTCCATCATTTCAGATATGGATTCCCATTTAACTTCTTGATTTTGGAAGGGGATATAGAGGACTTTGGGTACACAGGTACTTTTGAGTACAAATCACCATCCCCAGACAGATGGCATGTCTGAGAATATGATACAAGTTCTAGAGGACATGCTTTGAGCATACATATTAGATTTTGGAGGTTCTTGGGTGAATCACATACCTCTGGTGGACTTATCCTACAATAATAGTTTTATAGAAACTATTCAGATGGAACCATGTGAGGATTTGTATAGTAGGCCATGTCGATCACCCCTATGTTGACTAGAGGTAGGAGGGGTAGCTATGCTAGGACCTAGTCTTTTCCAGGATACCACAGAGCAGGTGGAGTTGATTCGGAAGAGGATAGATACTACACAATCACAACAGAAGTATTATGTTGATCAACAGAGACTACCTATGGAGTTCGAGGTTGGAGATCAGGTTTTTCTACGTGTCACACCGAGTTTGGGACACTGGAGGATTAGGATATATGTAAATCTTTCACTGAGATACTTTGGTCCATTTGATGTTTCGGAGAGAGTTGGACCAGTTTCCTATCGGTTGCAATTACCTCAGAGGCACTGGGCTATGCATGAGTTCTTCCAAGTTTCTCAGCTATGACTTTACTTCTCAACCCCATCTCATGTTTTCCAACTTGAGGAGGTCGATTTAGAGGTGGAGGTCTTATTCAAAGGGAATTCTATATGGATTGTTGATCAAAATGCGAAGGTTCTCCATGGCCAGTTTGTTCCTCATGTACGGGTGTTATGGAAGCACGGGCGAGTATGGGATGAGACTTGGGAGAGGGAGGGCAATGTATGATCACAGTGGCTGAAGCTGTTCGAGGATGCTTCTTCATCACCTTCTTATGGAAATTCGGGGAAAATTTTCTTTAAGGGGGGATGCTTGTAAGAACCTAGATCTTCTTTTTAGGTATGGATCTTGATTTCTAGTGTTTTTTAGAAAAACAGAAGTTTCTTGAATTTTTTTATGAGTACACGTCCTGTACTCAGGAGTACATGCCATATACCAGGTGGCCACGGGTAGTCGTGTACTGGCCATGTAATTGCTGAGTACATGGAAATTTGGGGTGACCTAGAGGCTACCTAAAGTGGGGCTCAGTAAAGGAATATACATTCCATGTATCTTTAAAGAACATGCCGTGTATTTTTTATTTTTATTTGATAAATTGGACCGGCGTCACGTCTATTTGATAGAACCTCCTTCTTCTAACGTTGTCTCATCCAGGAGTGACCAAAGATTTTTGATTCTTCTCCAAGCCCCCAATTGACCATTTGTGCTCTGAATTGAACATCGTAGATTCCATTAGAATTTCATCGGTGAGTTCTTCCTTCTTTTAGAGACTCATATCTTGATTTCTCCTCTTTAGTGAGATACCATTGGTTGAAATTTTTAGACTTTTTTGTTGATCTATGACATTTTATATCAAATAAAAGGATAAGAAGGTGATCCTCTCCACCGGCAGTGAGCCAGAGGGAGAGAAACAGGGAGTGACCCTTGGGAAAGCAGTGAGCTAACCCTAAACCTTGTAAAGGCAGTGAGCCTAGGACAAAGTGATTGTGCCTGAACCTTGTAATCCACAGCTAGTGAAGTTTAGTGGAATTTGGTACGACCAACAACCTGTCAGCGTATGCTCCTTGGACTTATCCCTTAGCAGTGAACCAAGTAAAAATTGTTGTGTCCTATGCATGCTTTACTTTCTGTTTATTTCTATTGGGAAAAAATCCCTCAAGGTATCATAGAATCGTTTTTTAGGTGATTGTGTTTGTTGACAAAGTGGACATCTGTGTGGTGATTATTGATAAAGAAAAACAATGACATACAAATTTTTTGACAAAGGGGATTTCATGGTGGAATGTTGAGTTCAAGAGTTGTGGTCAACGTTCAATGTTTGATTCAAGAATGTCGACAAAGGAATGGATGATCTGGAGGTGGTACAAAAAAAACAGATACAAGGTGGAGCTGTTTTCCAGTGTTTTCCAAATTTTTGGGCCTGAAAATTGACAAATGAAGAAAATTAGTTTTTTTGAAAAGGGACTTGCACGTCGTGTTCTTGAAGACTTGGAAACTTGAGAGCTATATGTTTTTAAAAATAATATATTTAAAATATGGCAAAAGGATAAGGGTCGTGCAGATATTGGTGTTGTCGCGTAGGTGACTTGAACGCCCTGAAGAGACTTGCACATCGATGCCTTGGATTCTTGAGAACTTGTGTGCCTGTTGTTTTTTAAGATTATAACTTCAAAATATAGCAAAGGAAATATATTCACGCAGGTTTGGAAGTGGGTCGCGCAAGTGACTTGCAGGGGCAGAGACCTGTGCGTCGAGACTTGCGCACCGAGGTTAGACTTGTGCAGCATCGCACAGGGTGTTGAAAATGCATATAAATACTGGACCACCCCTCCGAATTTTTATCAGAGTTCAACACTTTGAAAAATTAGAGCTCCCTTTGCGCAGGTGTGGTGGTCGCGCAAGTGGTGGTGTGTCACGCAAGTAGGACTTGCATGCCAGATTTGAAGAAGGGATTTTATTGTTTGTTGTGCTCTAATATTGGTTTGGGCGTAAAGGGAAGTGTGTCACGCATGTTTGGAATTGAATAATCTTGTGTCGCGCAAGTGTCTGAGGTGGACTTGTGCGCCAGTTATGACTTGTGCACTGAGACTTGCGCGCCGGGTTAGACTTGTGCGCCAAGTAAGGTTAATTCCCGGTAGTGTTTTCGATCTGCGTGGAAGCTGGAAGTTTGCCCGATATCTTCGGTGCAAAGAAAGATTCATCTAAAGGTGAAAGTTGGACTTCAATAGGGAATCCACATATAACATAGGATGTATTCATTAGAGATAATGAAGAGACCTACAAGTTTATAAACTGTGAGTGGATCCTTTTCAGAGAAGTGAGCAAAGGAAGAGGAATAAGGTGATCCTCTCCACCGACAGTGATCCAGAGAGAGAAAAACAGGGAGTAACCCTTGGGAAAGCAGTGAGCTGACCCTAAACCTTGTAACGGCAGTGAGCCTAGGACAGAGTGACTATGCCCGAACCTTGTAATCCATATCTAGTGAAGTTTAGTGGAATTTGGTATGACCAAAAACCTGTCGACGTATGCTCCTTGGACGTAGCCCTTGGTTGTGAACCAAGTAAAAATTGATGTGTCCTGTGTATGATTTACTTTCTGTTTATTTTTTTGCAACGGGAAAGAGAGAGAAGAGTGTTTTCTTAATAGAAAAACAAGATCAAAAGAGGCTTTTATTTCAAATTATGCATACCCTGATTCACCCCCCCTCTCAGGGTATTCAGCCTTGTGGAACCTACAATTGGTATCAAAGGGAGGTTGACGTACTTCTCTCTCAATGGAGGTCACCAATCATAAAGGGATTATGATCTTCGACGGGAGAAACTATCATCTATAGAAGAATTGGATGCAACACTACTTCTGATCTTTGGGAATGGATGTATTCACAGCAGCAATGCATGGAATAACAGCTGATATTAATAGTGGTGAATTATCAGAAGCTGAACATAGAGAGTTGGATGCAGATTCTAAAGCAATTAATGCCTTAGGGGGAGCCCTATCCAATCCTATCTATACAAAGGTGATGTCATGCAAAACATCACATGCCATGTGGGAAATGTTATTGAATATATATGAAGGGGATACAAAGTTCAGAGAGGCAAAGTTGAAAGTGTTGTGGAACAAGTATGAAGATATGATAATGAACCCGAATGAGTTTGTTTATGCATTCTTCAATAGATTAAATGTTTTAGTGGAAGACATGCGAGGTCTTGGTGAAGTTATTGAAGATATAAAAATTGTGAAGTGCATCCTAAGAAAACTTCAACCTCTATTCAATTCGAAATTTTTTGTTTTGGAAGATAAATACCCAAAAGATGTGACATTGGATAACCTGCATAGCACCTTTGTTGCATATAAAATGAGAAATGATTATAACGACGCTGTGGAAAAGGGGAATTCCAAATAGGTGGAATTTAAGGCCATGAAGAATCTCACCATTGAATATTCTCAGGAGGATGAAGAAACAGATGAGGTAATGTCATTCTTCTCCTCAAATCTTCAAAGAGGAAAATAAAAGTTCAAAGGGAAACTTCTGCTTGCTTGCTTTAAATGTGGAGAAGTTGGTCATCTTGACGTAAGGTGCCCCAAAAAGTTTCAAGAAGAAAATGATGAAGATGAAGTTGAAATTCCCAAGAAGAGATCTTTAGCCTATGTGAAAGGGAAGAAGTAGTTCATGAGAAATTTCTTCAAGAATAAGAATCTTCTTTCACAAGAAATAGATAGTTCAGATGAGTCTGAGGTTGAAGAGGTAGAGGAGATTGAAAATTGCAAAGATCATGGATAAAATGCTATGGTGGTAGTCGTCGGTAGTTCTCAAGAGAAGAACGAAACATAAGGTGATGATGTAGAAGAAGAAGTTGAGGGAATATTTGACACGCAACCTGAGATAGAGGATGCTCTTGAAGAGATAGATGTTTGGAGAGCCAAAACAAAGAAATCTAACAATGTTGTTCATGATGCCAAACTCTATATGCAGCAGCAGAAAGAAGATAAGTCTGAATTGATGGAAGAAATTGAGAAACTAAATTTTTCAACACCAGAGGACTCAAATCCAGATTGTGAGTATAAGATCAAAATTGAAGAACAGAAAAGGTAGATTGATGGATTGAATAGAAAATTGAAAGATCAAGTCAAGTGTTTCGAAGAGTTTAAAGAAGAAGTGGTTAGTTTGAGGCAAAAAATGAAGGATCTGGAAAAACTTTTGACCACTAATGTGATATCAAAAAAGCATGTCATTTAGAAGATAGAAAAGATGAAAGAGGAGGCAAGTGGTTTAGCAGGAAAGAAGCAGCAACTGAGCTCATATGTTAAGACTGATTCAGGGATTTATCCAAAACAAAAAGCTGTGAAAACTAAGTTCAAACCACAATCACCCACTTTGAGAATGAAGGTTGATTTGGGAACAAGGAAGAATCAAAATATTCAAAGATCCCAAATGGAAACTCACAGTGCAGAAGTCACACAAAGTAGTGTGCCTCAAATCAGGTGTTATTGTTGTAGAAAGATGGTACATTCACAATATGTGTGTTCCATAGCCAAAAGATATTGAAGGTCACAAGAACAAAGGTGGCATCCAAACAGAGAACGGTTCTCCAGAACATATTTCAAAGGACACTGTTTTTGATGTGGTGGATTTGGGCACATGGCTAGGTATTGTAATTTGACCATGTAGAGGAACGTGCCAAAGGAGAATCAAAATGTTCACAAGCTTTAGATCAATGAACCAACATGTGAATTGAAAATGCAGAATAGATTTGATAATTTCCAAGATGAAGTTGGTCCATCATACACAAAGAAAGAACAGAAGTCTCAATTCATGCCCAGTGTGAAGGCAAAAAACATAGACTCAAAATAAGAAGAATGAGAAGGATGTGGTGGCAGAAATTTCCCTTAAGGCATCAGAATGCTCTGGTGTATGGATCCTTGATAGTGGTTGCACATCTCATATGACAGGCAATAAGGATCTTGTTACAGGCATAAAATATGACAAATAAGGAGTTTTAAAATTTGGAAACGATGAAGGCCTAAATATTGTTGCCTCATGAAAGGCCAAGTTTGGGGTCAAGGAGATGAGACGTGCTGATGTCTTGGTAATAGAGGGTCTTAGTCATAAATTGCTCAGTGTCAGTCTACTATGTGACTCTGGGCACTCTATCCGATTTACCAAGAAGTTGTGTGTTGTGAAAGGAAAAGATGGAGCAGTTGTTCTACAGGGAAAAAGGGCAAAGGGAAATCTTTACCTTGTGAGTGGGAAAGAGGATATGTGTCTTTTATCTAGAGTAGAAGAAAACAAGCTATGGCATAAGCAACTTGGCCCTCTATGTCAACCATCTATGGAAGATCTTGTAAAGTGTGATGCTGTTAGAGACCTTCCTAGATTATCACGTGATCGCACTCATACATGCGATGCTTGTCAACAAGGGAAGATAATCAGAAATACATACAAGACAAAGAAAAAAAATAAACTAGAGTGCTCGAATTGGTGCCTGATGTTTGTGGGCCTATCTCACCATGATCCATAAATGGGAAAAGGTACTATGTCCTTTTTATTGATGATTATAGCATAACAGTATGGGTATTTTTCATTACCCAAAAGACAGAAGTGTTTGGTTGTATCAACCAGTATAAGAGGGAATCAAAAAGGATGCTTGGAAAGAAAATTCTGAAGTTTCGTACTGATAACGGTACAGAATTCACAAATAGTCAAGTGGAAGACTATCTCAAGAAACACAGGATAAGGCATAAAGTTTCATTAGTGAGAACTCCCCTACATAATGGAGTATTTTAAAGGAGAAATCAGATTATCAACAACATGTCCATAACAATGCTTATTGAAAAGGACTTACCAGAGAAATTTTGGAGGGAGGCAGTTTTGACATCGATCTATATTTCAAATAGGGATTTGTTATGTCCGAAGGAAGGAAAGACTTCGTATGAAATGTGGTACAGAAAGAATCCAACATTGAAATAATTTTGAATATTTGGAATTAAGTACTTCATTCTCAACAAATAAAATCACAGGAAGTTTGAATTAAGAGGTGAAGAGGGGATATTCCTTGGCTGCTCAGGTAAAAGAAATGTGTGTAAATGCTTCAACAAAATGCTAGGAAAAATTGTTGAGAGCAACGATGTCACTATAGTAGAAGATGAACAGAATACTCAACAAATCAGTGAATAGTTTCTAGATGAATGTGACGAAGAGGTAAGCAACATAGGAGGAGCAGAAGTAGATGATGCTGATTCAGAAGAAGACACTGATGATGAATAAGAAAGTGTCAAGTCTGTGTCTACAAGGAAGTCAAAGAGCCGAGCTGAAATTGAAAGAAAAAATATCATTGGTGATCAGATAGCTCCAGTTCAGACTCGAAGAATGAAATCATTACAATAAACATCGTTTCTATCTTAGGTGGAGCTGAAATGTATTTCCGATGCAGCTGAAGATAAAAACTGGGTTCAGGTTATGAATAAAGAGCTTGATCAGATTGAGAAGAACCATACATTGGAGATTGTTTTGAGGCTAGTAGATAAGAATTTGTTTGGGACTAAATGGGTCTATCGCAACAAGATGAATGAATATGGCACATTTGTTTGAAACAAAGTACGACTAGTGTGAAAAGGATACTCCCAGATAGAGGGAATAGATGTGGATAAGACATTTTCACCAGTTGCAAGGACAGAGACAATCAGATTATTCCTAGACATTGCAGTGCAATGGATGTTCAATGTATTCCAGATGGATGTCAAATATGCATTATTGAATGAAGTTCTGGAAGAGGAAGTGTATATTGAGCAGCCAGATGGTTTTCTCATTCATGAGGATGAGAACAAAGTTTTCGGGCTGAAGAAGGCATTGTATGGGCGGAAAAAGCACCAAGTTCATGGTACTCAAGGCTTGATCAGTACTTAAAGAAGCTTGGTTTCTAGCGTGGGGGAGTTGATTACAATATCTATTTTAATAATGATAGTAGGATGATGTTGTTGGTGTATGTCGATGAAATAATATTTGGTGGATCAGATGAAGCTCAGTGCAGACAGTTTTCTGAATTCATGAAAAATGAGTTTGAAATGTCAATCATTGGAGAGATAACATTTTTCCTTGGTCTACAGGTGACACAAGGAAGGAATGGAACATTGATTTCTCAATACAAATATGCCAAGGAGGTTTTGAGAAGGTTTGGCATGGAAAATTCCAAGGAGATGAAAACTATGGTTGCTACCCGGATTAAATTATCAAAATATGAGGATGGAAATGCAGTTAATATCACAGAATATAGGCAAATTATTGGAAGTTTGTTATACTTGACCGCGACGAGGCCTGATATTGTTTTTTCCACATGTCAAGCAGCGAGATATCAGAGTAATCCCAAGGAAAGCCACATGATTGAAGTGAAAAGAATACTTCAGAATATCAAAGGCACCATGGATTTTGGTCTTATGTATAATGACAAGTCTCAATCAGTGTTATTGGGTTACACAGATGCAGATTGGGCCGGATCAACAGATGACAGAAAATCAACATCAGTATGTGCATTCTATCTTGGTGGATTGTGTATTTCTTGGCTAAACAAGAAGCAAGATTTCATTTCATTTAGCACCGAAGAAGCTGAGTATATTGCGGCCACTCAATCTTGCACATAGTTTTTTTGGATGAAGCAGCAGCTTGAAGATATGGGAGTTGAAGTGAAGTCTCCGATCGGAATTCAATGTGATAACTCAAGTGCTATCAATCTTAGAAAAAATCTAGTTCATCACTAAAGGACGAAGCACATTGAGATCAAATATCATTTTATCAAGGAGAAAGTTGAGCAGGGAATCGTGAAGTTGGAGTATGTGCCTATAGAGCTACAGGTTGTAGATATTCTGGAAAAGGCCTTACCAAAGGAAGCTTTTGAGAGACATCGACTAGCTCTAGGAGTTCAGTCGACTCCCCGCACTTGAAATAGTGTGGATGTGTAACCCCCCCCCCCTCTCCTTGAGGTATGATATGTTTTTCCCTAATGTACTGATATGTGTTCTCTACTCTGTTACAAACTGCCAAGGAGTGTCCTTTGGGTTCGTTGACAAAGGGGGAGAAAATAGTGATTGTTCAAGGTGGAGAGAGTGTGGCTATTTGATAAATCATGAATGATATTGGGAGAAGCTGACAGGTGGATCATCTGGATAGGGGGAGTTGAAGCTAGTTGAATGTGCTTAGCAAGAGCTTAGCTTGAATGATAAAGGAGTTTTGAAGCTGACAAGAGTTAAAGTTGTGAGCAGAAAGGGGGAGCATATTAAATCTGACAATGCTAGAAGTGATCGATCAAAGAATATATATCATGACAGTTGAGGATCATGATAAAAGAAAAAGAGTGGTGTTGGAGAGTGGTAAGAATTTTTCCAAAACTTTGTATCAATTTGGTAACAATTGGTTTCAGTTTGATGTCAACAATGGGTGTCGGAGATGAAGTGATTCATCGATGAACTTTTTATTTACTCTTGTTTCTCACACCGAGCATTGCTCATATGGGCATAGAGTATGTGTTGATTAAATCCTTGATTGCTATCAGCATCGCAATAGGTGAATAGTGCCTGAAGGTTTAACGATGTATCCTTTTATGGAAGAGTTGTCAACAAACCCAAAGGGGGAGATTGTTGGGAAAATATCCCTCAAGGTATCATTGAATCATTTTTTAGGTGATTGTGTTTTTTGAAAAAGTGGACATCTGTGAGGTGATTGTTGACAAAGCAAAACAATGACATACAAATTTTTTGACAAAGTGGATTTCATGGTGGTATGTCGAGTTCAAGATCTATGGTCAACGATTATTGTTTGATTCAAGAATGTCGACAAAGGAATGAATGATTTGAAGGTGGTACAAAAAATAGATACAAGGTAGAGTTTTTTTCCAGTGTTTGCCAAATTTTTGGGCCTGAAAATCGACAAATGAAGAAAAGTAGTTTTTGGAAAAGGGACTTGCGCACTATGTTCTTGAAGGCTTGGAAACTTGTGATCCATATGTTTTTCAAGATAATATCTTTAAAATATGGAAGAGGGATAAGGGTCGCACAGATATTGGTGTTGTCACGTAGGTGACTTGTGCGCCGTGAAGAGACTTGCGTGCCGATGCCTTGGATTCTTGAGAACTTGCGCTCCTGTTGTTTTTCAAGATCAGAACTTCAAAATATGGAAAAGTAAAGAGATTCATGCAAGTTTGGAAGTGGGTCATGCAAGTGACTTGCAGGGGCAGAGACCTGCACATCGAGACTTGCGCGTGGAGGGTAGACTTGCGCATCATCGTGCAGGGTGTTCAAAATTCCTATAAATACTGAACCAAACCTCCTCATTTTTAACGGAGTTCAACACTTTGAAAAATCAGAGCTCTCGTCGTACAGGCTTGGTGGTCGCGCAAGTGGTGGTGTGTCGCGCAAGTAGGACTTGCATGCCAGATTTGAAGGAGGGCATTTATTGTTTGTGGCATGATAATATTGGTTTGGGCGTAAAAGTAAGTGCATCACGCAAGTTTGGAATTGAATAATCTTGTGTCGTGAAAGTGTCTGATGTGGACTTACGCACCAGTTGTGACTTGCGTGCCAAGACTTGCACGTTGGGTTAGACTTACGCGCCAAGTAAGGTTAATTCCCGGCAGTGTTTTCGAGCTGTGTGGAAGCTGGAAGTTTGCCTGATACCTTCGATGCAAAGAAAGATTCATATACGGGTGAAAGTTGGACTTCAACATGGAATCCACATACAAAAAAGGATGTATTCATTAGAGATAATGAAGAGACCTACAAGTCTATAAACTGTGAGTGGATCCTTTCTATAGCAGTGAGCAAAGGAAGAGGAATAAGGTGATCCTCTCCACCGGTAGTGAGCCAGAGAGAGAGAAACAGGGATTGACCCTTGGAAAAGTAGTGAGCTAACCCTAAACCTTATAAAGGAAGTGAACCTGGTACAGAGTGACTGCACCTGAACATTGTAATCCACAACTAGTGAATTTTAGTGGAATTTGGTACGACCGACAACCTGTTGGTGTATGCTTCTTAGACATATCCCTTAGTGGTGAACCAAGTAAAAATTATTTTTTCATGTGCATTCTTTACTTTCTGTTGGCGTATGATCCTTGGACGTAGCCCTTAGGTGGTTTTGTCCTCTCTGTAGTTTGTCTTTGAGTTATATGTAAAACATTTCCCAATACCCTAGTATGAGGTATTGCGTGTTTAGGGAATTTAACCCCGTTAATTTCTGATATGCTTTGTTTTCTTGAGTAGGAATATTGGATTGTGAATAGGGTTTATTTTCCATACTATGGATTTGTTTTCCCATGTTTGATAGTTTTGGTTGTTGGGTCCAGAATTGCTTGTTAGGCTGCTTTGTTTTCCATGCCTAGTCTTGATAGGATGGAGTGATATTATATGATATGTTGTGATATGCTTTATAGTTGTTCATCCAAGTAGTATATTTTGATTTAAATTAGCTATTGGATATCGTTGGTTTTTGATTGACTTGCACAGGGCTATGGGAACCTGGTGTGGTTAGACCATATGGGGAATGGATACTGAGGGCTTCCCCGTAGTGTCTGTTATAATTTTCACATTGCGAGACCATTGGGGGGATGGATGTGAGTGCTCCCTCATAGTTTCTATAGTTACATGTTTTGAGACTACAGGGGGTATTGGAAATTGACTGATTCCCCTGAGTGTCAGTATTGTATGGTTACGAGACCATAGGGGGAATTGACGGTGAGTGATTCCTTGGAGATTATATGATAAAGATGAACTAGAGGGGTTAGACTATGAGAAATTCTTAGAGGTTTTCTTTTTTTTATTGATTAATTTTATAAATGTAGATTAATGTATCTTGAACTATAGGATTGTTTACTTTTGTGTACTTTCCTGTTTATTACTTCATTTTTCATATTGCCTTCCATATATATTCACTGACAGTTAGGCTTAGATATTTGGGTGGTTTCCTATTGGGATTCTTCTCACACCTTATTTGGGTCATGATTTTGGGTCCAAAAATATTATATTGTTGCAAGTATAGATAAGAGAAAGTTCTCTTCTACTTTAAGTACTTGACTACTGTGGAGTTGGAGAGCATGGGACTAAGTTGTGGCTTGCGTTTATATTATAGTTTATTTGTTTTATTTGTACTTTGGTTTAGTATTGTATTTCAAAAATGTGATTTATTTGGATGATTTCATAGACGTATGTGACATGCATAATTTATATATATGTGCTCTAGTTTTTTATCTACTTTCAGTCTTCCGTTATTTACTTATTGTATGGTATTACTTATTTCGTTACTATTATTTGTTTATTTTTTCTATGTTACTCTGCCAATGAGGGTATAGTTTCCCCACTATCACACCCAAGGACCTCACTACTAGTCGGCAGCCTATGGAATTCGGGGAAATGCGCTTGAGGCCATGTGACCAACCGGGTATGGTACACCTCTGGGAGGCACCCAGAACTGGGACGTTACAATGCACACCCCATATTTTGGTGCAAGCCGCAAGTGTCGATCTATCATCAATATAAGGTATGATCTACCTCTTTTATTGTGTTTTAATTGATCCTTCTTCTCGTATTTCTCCTTTCCATGTTATGGAACATGATCTCTATGTTTCTAATGGAGTTTCCTTGGGTTTCGTTTGATGTGGTCATGTCGTGGAGTCCTCAGGTGGATTCAGTTGTCATGGAGAGAGGTGGTCATTATCTGTTGTGTTAGCATGTGAATAAAGAATGTCAAGAACCTTTTGAGGTAAGGGATTTGTTGATTCCCTATTATATTACATGAAAATGTAGATTTATCATGTTTTATCCCACCAGATCAAAATGGAATTGATATAATAAATATTTGAATAGTATAAATAAATTTGTATCGATCATATGTTATTACATCTTGTTTTTTCTAGATAATGTGATATCAATGCTTTCCTTGTTTACCATGTCATTCTTGATGGAAAATTGGTAAAGAACATAAATTGGGATTAATTGTAAATTATTTTTTAAAAGATAAAGAGGTATTTAAATGAATCCGGTTATTGATGTTGTAAATTTATGATAATCAAATTGATGCAGTAAGCATGTTTAATTAATTTGTGATAGTTATGGTAGCTTGCTATTTAGGTTTCCAATAGTTGGAACCTACTAATAATTAATAGGCTAATTTGAGATGGATTAAAGATCTGGTTGGTCGATAAAAGTTAATTCCTTGTAGGGTTCTGATTTACCATCTTTCTTATAAGGCCAAGTTCCTTATTCTTTGGAACCAGGAGAGCTCATTGTGTGTAAAGGTAAAATACCTTTTTTAAGACCAAGAGCCCAATTTCTTTGTTATTTATTATTGATTTTGATGTGTTATGAGCATGGGCGGATGTTGTGAGATGTGGGGGCAGGGGGTCCCAGTGGTTGTGTTAGTAGTTGATGCCTAGAGTGGCGAGATGCATCGGTTTATGCATGTGGGTATTGGAGAGGACACCATATATGATGAAATGGGTTGGATGTGAATATTCGATACTTTTTTAATCATGTTGGTTGTTTATCTACTTTACTTTTCCCACTGTTGGAGGAATATTTTCTTACTTACCCTATTTACAGAAGGGGTGAAGACGCATAGGTTATTCCATGTGGTTTCTGTGTTTAGCTTCTCAAGGGAGGATGGGTCTATGCTCCTGCTATAGGTAGAAAATACTTGACGGTTAGTTCATCTACTCACCATGTTGATCCCCTTATGTTTGGTATCATAGAATGTTTTTCTAGAATTCATGGTAATATGGAAAAGTGATAATGTTTTTAATAAATTATTGAATAAATGATGTTAACCCAAGGGGTTTGATCTTGCTGGGATGCAATGCTGAGGTAATATTTCTAGAAAGCTATGGAATTGGTTTGGTTATGCCTTGAGGACATGAAAATTTGGTGTGATGCTAATGAAATTCAATATAGAATTAATAATGGTTAACTAATGGTAAAAGAATTAATTAACATAAATTGAAACTAATAAAAAGGTACAAGATGGTGTAATAAATCTCTCTATATGGTTGTTTGCTTCTAGGATATCTAGTCTAAGTAGTGGAAGTCAGAAGTTTGAGAGACGTTAGCTGCAGTTGAATCTAAGACTAGGTTATGACCATAGTGTGGTTGTGAGATATAGTATATTATGTACTTTTTGTGTTTCTATACGCTACACCTCTCCTTCAGTTAGGTCAGTTGACACCCCAGAGATTCTGATACCTAGGGGGTGTTTTCCATAACATTTTGGTGGGAGGATGGATGGATGACTACCCTCTTCGGCCCAACTCTCTTCTCTTGGTAGTTACTTTTACTGGTAGGAACAATAGTTAGTTTTCCTCATATATGTGTGTAGAGGTCTATAATGTCTTGTGGTTATTCACACACATATATTATAGATATAGTTTCCTAAGGACTATTATAGGTGTGACGTGTATAGACTGTGATGGCATGAGGATCCTTACACGATGTATGGGATATAATGGCTTGGGGTTTAATACCCGATGTATGATACATGTTATGAGAGATGTGGTGTCTCCTGAAAACTACCTGGTTACTTTGGTTATGTGGACATAGTGTTTGTGTTGCATGAGGTTCATGTTGTGGTGCTACGCCCAGGTGTCTATGGGAAATCCTTTTTGGAGAGAGATTCTTAGGTTGTGAAATGTTGGGGAAAAGCGACAAATCAGTGGGGAAGTGGTAGGGGTAACCTTGATATTATTTATTATATTATATACTCTTGTATATAATACTTAGTGAGAGTATCCATGGTGAGGCTGGGAACTTAGTATACCTATTTAGTTGATGAGTAAGTTTCACTTGTTGTTCACTATCCTTTAGCATACTTTCTTTACTTTTGCATGAGAGGCTCCAAGGAGGATCCTACTGAGTATACTATTATACTCACCCTATATTATATAAACTATTTTTCAGGTAAATTAGAGTAGGTTAGATATCAAAATGGGTACTAATAACTTGGGGTTGCAAGAGCTGTTTGGGCTTTGTGGTTGCTGTTGTTTTACATTCTTTTGGTAATTGTAGTTTTCCCTTTCAGTTGTAGTAATTCTTGCATGACATTACATATGTGTACTTGGGATTTATTTTATATGTAGTATGAGTTTTATTTGGTTGGTTTATGTCTTGTCTATATATTTTTCATGTGTTATCTTAGAGGGTAATGCCTCCCATTTTTTGTTTACTATACCCTTGGTTCTAGTTAACAACCTGGGGCTTACTAGAGGCGAGACTCGGGAGTCACTATCTCCCTTCTCACATTGTCATCCCAGGAGGGGTAAAATTTGTGGGGAGGGGGTCGTGAAAGGGATTATTAATTTAAAATTGGGATAAAAAAAGTTAGATGTTCAATTTATTTTCTTAAATAACTTTTGTTCATAAATAGTTGATCTGCACCACCAATGATACCTTTAATTGGATAATTCCTAAGAAAAAATAGATTTATTGGGTTTTCAAAAGTATGTTCTTCAACAATACGTATAAAATATTCCTGAGGAATAACTTTAGAAACATTTTCTAGAGTTACTTCCTTATAAGAAGAACTTTCTAGAAAAAGTTGAAAAATAGTTTTAGAAATAACATCTGAGGATGTAGGTTGAGGTTGTTTGAAAACAAAAGGATCAGTTTCATCAAACTTAACATTCCTTATTTCCTCAAACACATAATAATTTTTATTAAAAACATTATAAGCCTTTCTAGTGTTTGAATAACCTAACAAAATTCATTTATCAAATTTGGGTGAAAACTTATGTAAATAATCATTATTATTCAGAAATAATACTCTATAACCAAATACTTTGAAGTAAGAAACTTTTGGTTTTATTTCAGTCCACAACTCATAAAAAGTTTTATTAATAAAAGGTTTAATTAAAACTCAATTTATAGTATAGTCGGTATTATTAACTACTTCAACCCAAAAATGTTTAGCAACCGAGTATTCACTAATCAGGATTCTAGTAATCTTCTGAACAATTCTCTACACCATTTTTCTGGGGTGTTCTAGGTGCTCAAAAATTATGTTCAATACCATTATTACTGTAATAAGTTTTAGAATCAAAATTTTTGAATTCTACACCATGATCACTATGAGTAGTTATTAAGGAGATGTTTTTATTATTTTTTACTCTGGCTACAAAATTTTTAAAATAACTAAAGGATTCATATTTCATTGTAAGAAAATAAACCAAAGTGTATCTATTTTAATCATCAACTAATATATATACATAGTATTTTATACCAATACTTCCAGTTTATATAAGACCAAATAATTCCATGTGCACTAACTATAAAGCATCATAAGTTGAGACTTCACTAATATATTCAAAACTTGACTTATGTTTCTTACCGTATTAACAAGGGCTGCATACTTTTGAAATATCAATCCTAAGTTCTGGTAGATCCTTAACAAGTACATTCCTAGTCAAGTTAGCTAAGTTTATTAGCTTATAGTTTCCAAACCTTCTATTACATAACCAATATTGATCTTATATTTCATTAAGAAAAGGTATTTCTTGGCTTCTATGGTCTTCTAAGTTAAGTGTGTAATCATTCTCATGCCATTTGGTAGAAAGAATAAATCCATCCTTAGAACTATGTACAGTATATTTATCATTCATAAAGTTTACAAGGAAACCTTCATCGTATAATTGAATTATGATTATAATATTATTCTTAAGTCCTATAAAAAAACAATATTTTAAATAAGATCTTTTCCAAGAATAACAATGTTACCTATACTGATAATATCTCTTTGAACATTAACTCATAAAGTTAATTTTCCACATTTTATCTTTATTTTCTTATGGAAGAAATATTTTTTTTTCAAACATGTTTCTAGAACTGCAACTATCCATGTACCAATTTTTTTTACTTTATTTATTTTTATAAAAACTAAAATTTTAGTTTTTTGGAACCCAACCCTTCTTGGGTGTGGTTTTATCAAAAAATAGTATTTTTGATAACCATATCTTTTTTGAAAAGTAATATTTGTGAACACCAATAGATTTTAATTTATTTGAGGAACTATTATTATTCTAGTTACCTTTGCTTTGGATCATAGTATAAAAAAGTTGAACTTTTATGAATAATTCTATTCTTACTAAAGCTAGGTTTTTTATTGGTAGAACCCATTCCAGTATTATCAATATAAAGACAAATTTTTTTATAAATTTTATCACAGTTTTCCTTACTAGTGGTAAACTTGGATAAATGTTTCTCTAATTTAGAAATTTTATATTTTAGTTTTACAACTAAATTCTTATCCTAATTGGTAATAATTATTGAACTATGTATATGAAAAATATTTTGTAAACAATTTTTCTCAAAAACAAATTTTTAAAAATATTTTAAAATATATTAATTTCCAAAATTAGTTTTACTAAGATCTTTAGATAGACATAATATTTCATTTTTTAAAAGTTTTATTCTCTAATATTTCTTAGAAATTCTATATTTGTCATTTTCATGGTTTTTAAAAATCAAACAATTTCCATTTTCTAATATATTTAGAAATATAAAAACTTCATCATAACTAGGTAAAGTGTTATCTTATGCAGAGGAATATTCTTCATCAAAAGATGTAGAATTTTTCTCATCGGGATAATGTTTGTTCAAAGACATATTAGTTATAGATTTAGAACTGTGCACCTTTTCCATTAGATATTGACTTACTATAAGTTCATTTTTAAAAATACCAATGTTCCTCCATTCATAACTTTCATTATCAGAAGCATTTTCTAAATAATCACCACCACTAGAAGTCCATGTGTTAGAAGTGACCTCAAAATCCTTCTTACATTCATAACAAGTGACCTCAAAATCCTTTTCCCACTTGTATCCTTATGACCTTTCTTATATTGGTATTGAAAATATTTTTTCCCTGTTATCTTGTTCATACTTCTAAAAATATTTTCCAAATAATTTTTAGAATGTTCTAATGTACTGTAATCTGAATGAACAACATCTTTCTTTTTTCTTAAATATTTCACAAAATTATCAGGTGATTCATCTTTAGTAGATATAGTAGAAGTTTTAGCAAAAGAAACACCTCCATTTTTCTTTTTAACATTCTCATAATCTCTTTTAAGTATTACTGTGTACTACATGAGAGTACCAATTAGATCATCAAGTGTAAGATTAGTAAGCTTTCTTTTTTCATACACAACTATTATCTTTGATTCCAACTCATTGAAAATTGTGTCTATAATCTTTTTGACCAAAATTTCATCATCGAGAAATTTTTTACCAAGAGAATTGAAACTATTTATAGTAGTCATAAACCTTTGATGCATATTAGAAACTGACTCTCCAGGTAGAAAATAAAATTTTTGGTAACCATATTTAATAATATCTCTTCTTATTTCTATAACTTTGGATGTACTAAAATGTGTTACGTATAATTTACTCCAAATACTATTGGCAGCTTCACAATATGATATCTGACGATAGATATTCCTCATCATATAACACAATAAATTATTTCTGACTTTTTTGTTCAAAAAATATTCTAACCTCTCATCATTTTTAAAATCATAAACTTTATTATTAGGAATATTTTATATTACAGTAATCATTAATAATCTATCAAATCTAGTGTTGATCACAAAACATTTCATTCTATCTCTCCAATACTCATAGTCATTATCATCAAAGATAGGTGGTCAAATAGGATTCAGATTATCAGGAAATCCAATATTCATTCCTTCCATCTTCAAACAATAGAAACTCTTTTCTATAAATACATATCAATGTAACAAAATTTATAAAAAAAATTATATCAAAACTTAAGGAAAGTGAAAAGGTAAATAAATTAAAAGAATCATCAAGTATATATGCAGTAGAAACATGATCTGATACCATAAGAGTAACTTAGATGGCTATAATTACAAGGGGTGAATTGTAGTTTAAAATGTTTAAACTAAAAAAACACAAAACCTCTTAAAGTAAATAATCAGATTCATAATTTGATCAATGATCAGAGTGAAAGAATCATAATCATAGTTGATCTAATTAAATTAAAGTATGTTTTTTTATCATATTCATAGATACACCAAAAAAACAAATAGTATATAAAGATAAGTACAAATACTTACTTTCAATTACATGCAGAGTGGAATAGACTTGTAAAAATAATTAATAAAATATCTAGTAAAAGTAATAATGAATTAAAATATATATTAAATGATTTAACTATTTTAACCTTAATAGTAAAGGCATTCAATAACCTTGACTAAAGGTATCCTCATTTTTATACTTACTATAAATATGTATTCCCTTTATAGGAAATCCCTTGATAAGATGATCAAAACAAGATTTGTCTTCCTATACACAGAATCCCTTGATGCGATGACAGATGTTTGTCTTCCTAGCCCAGAAGCCCTCAATCCAATGGATAAAATTCACTATCTTTTTATCCCCATAATCCCTCGATCATAAAAATGATCCAATGTTATTATGAAATTAAATTGAATTCTAAAGGAAATAACCCTAACAAGAATCCCATAAAACTATAACTCTCTAAAGTATTATAAATACTTTGGAATGAGATGTTTACATAGATAAAAATTTAGATATATTGGGTTTTGAATGTGATCATATCCAAACTCTTCGTATGCCCGGATATTTATAGTTGAAGATCCAACATTCATATTTTTTAGTTAGTTGCAATGGCCTTGGATAACTGGTTCTTGAAAGATCACAATTCCCTAGCATAACTAATTGTCCGACTTCATTTTTTTAGCACCATTAAAATGCTAAAATTATTCCATATGATATAAACAATTATTATGTGCTTCCAATTATAAACTTCAGTTAGTCCGATGGACTTATTAATTGATTATCAACATGATGAACTGAATGAAGATTATTTTGATCTATTGGTACCATGTTTAGTCTAATGATCATTACTTTTTTCATTTAGGTCTACAAAACATAATTCTAACCACTGGTCTAAACAAAATTCATTCTAATGCACATTTAGTCTGATGTATTATATTGAGTAATGTAAAGTTTATATACATAATACATTTGAACATTTTTATGTATGGTGGAAAGTAATTTCTTCTACAAAAACAAACTAAAATTTCTTAGGACATAGAAAGTTAGTAAAAACAATTAAGAGAGTGTGTTATTTCCAAAACTAAAGGAATTGAAAAGTGATAAATAATACTTCTGACACACCAATGTGTATATACGACCTACCATCTCCATGTTTGTATCGTAGTTAATTTTTCCTAAAAATATTTATTTTTTGGTTTTAAAAGCATAATTTATGTATATTTATGATAATTATGTCATGATTATTATTATAGAGATTATTAAATAATAATATCATTGACCTTATTCAATTTAAAAAAGTTTTTTTAGACATATGTGACAAATATCATCAAAGCATCTAAGATGAACCTCAATAATTAAGTAATTTAATATTAAATTATAATAAATAAAATAAAAGGAATAATAAAATTGAAAAAAGATCTCCAGAAAGTAAATATTAGAAAATTATTTTATTATTTAGGAGTATAAATAATGCACATGATGATTCAGGCTCAGGGTAAGGGGTCTATTTAAACCACCCTTTTCTTCAAGTTATGACCATTATCCCTCTAAATCAATTTTTATCTCTCTTTAAAGTTATGGAATTCTTATAAATTATATGTGTGTGTGTGTGTAGAGACCCAAGTTTGACGTACATGACATTACATTACATTTGTGGAATAATTAATACACAACAAAAATAGACACCCAAGGACTGTAATAGTTTAGTGTCCTTGGAAACTCGGAACATAATCTTCTAATCATGGTGAAATATCTTCAACATCTCCCATAAAGATCTTTCACTTTTTTTTCTTACCTAAAACCATTATTTATATCCTAGGGAAAAGAAAACATATAAAGGGTAAGATCAAATGCTCGATAAGGTTAGGAATGTTGAAAATAAAACAAACCATATACATTTGAACTTAAAAAAAACATGAACATAAAGTTTAAACATCAAAATCTTGAGCAATGACATAAAACATGGCAGTACATAAGGAATAGATCATAATGGAACATCAATCATTATAAAATAGCATGGGAATAAAACATGAAATTGTGGAAAACCATTAAGCACATGATATGATTTCCATAGTAGCCAAGGCATTGTTTCCAAAACCATCATTGTGGACGAAGTCCATTACTAAATCGGGTTTACTCATCGTTCCAGCCCTGTATTACTGAACCAGATTTAATTTCAGTTCTAGCTATGTTTATCTAATGAGATATAAATATTTACCCAATTCATTGGAGGGAGATATAGGTCCCACCAATCTCAAAATGAAATCATTCTTACGTGTGTCACAAAATAAACATAAATCATTAATCATAACCCAAAGAATAAAATGGGTTTCATAAACATCATACCATCATAATATAATCCATATAAAAAAATGGACATAATTTAATAATAAGAAAAATAAAACCATGTAAATAATAGAGACATTATACTCTAAACATAATCATACTAAATAATGTCATCTTAGATGGAAAATAGTTTTGATAAAACACTTGAAATGAATTCTTGAGGAAAATATCCTTTCTTCTTCAAAATCATTTTCTTTCCACAAAATTCCATGTAATTTTAAAAGAAAATTATTTTGTTGAAAATAATCATGAAATAATGTAGAGGAAGCTTTATGAAAATAAGGCATTATGAAACCGTAAAAATCTGTTCATTTCGTATAAGTTAAAAAAACATTCTCCTCGTACTTTTGCTGGAAAAGTCAAAAAGTACCTCATATAGTAAACAAAAGAAAGATTCCTTACATAACATGTAGTAAAAGTCAAAAATTGGTAAAAAAGACTTTAAACATACATGAAAAAAAAATTAGAAAACATGGACATGGATGATAAATATAACCCTAGTAAATACTTACGAATAAACAATCTTGGTTAAGAACGAGATTGGAATAATTATCCCTTACCTTATGTCCAATTTCTTTTGTATGTGTCTGAGACTCTTTTATAGTGGGTTTAAACATATTATTAACTTTTAATAGAACCATAATAATATTTATGATATCATATATGATTTACCTATGACTTTATATTACCCTTTCATTTTTCAATTCCATGTTAAAGAAGCGTTTTGGGTAAAATCATTTCATTTATCGTACGTGTTTTGACTTATAATTATTCATATGATTACATAGATCATGATTAATTATATCCAAAATGTAAAATATCATTTATATATAATATATATTCAGAATTTAATATATATATATATATATATATAATATATGGATAAATGGGATGAAATACATCGTTCATGGAGACGGTAGGCCGTACGTATGCATGAACGCTTTTTTCATTTACTTATTAAATTGAATGGAAGTAAATGAAATATATATATATATAAATCCAGTAGAATTATTATGTCAAATATTCCATTATTACTTATTATATATACTTTATAATCATTCTTGAATGGTTAACATGAATAATGAATCTCATCGCATTATGGAGATGGTAATCCATACGTACGCACGAGCGATGATATCATTCCCATAGTTATTGAATGGAATTAGAGTTGATGATATAATATCTCAAAATTAGTATTATGTTATAATAATCATATATAGTTATTATTTCCACCATTATACCCATCCAAGTAAGGTGGTGGTGGAAAAACAGATTACACCATGATGTGGAGACGGTAAGACGTACGTACGCACACGTGGTTATTTCATTTTTCGTAGGATGTATATAAGGTGAAATAGGGTTGTTTAATATTTATAATAACATATAATTATATTAGTGATACTGATGTTATTACTTTATAATGAAACAACTAAATAAGTGTAAGTAGAATAAGAAAGAAACTTGAAATAATCGGTAAAGGATATTACCTCTTCTTTGACACACATCTTTTAAACCTCCTCTTAGGGCACTAAAGTTTGTCTTTGAAGAAGAACAAGACATCTAGTATGTTTCTAAGGAAGTGTAGAAGAGAAATGTATAGTGTTTGACTGAGCTTGAAGGTTCAAATTTTTGTGAAGAGGAGAGGGAGGAGGTTCCCTTTTATAAGAGAGGAGAGGGGCACTTTAGGAAACTCTCAAAAATATTAATTTATAATAAACTCAAACCCCACTTAAAAACTTCAAAAATTACTCAAATTTGAAGATGAGATGATATAGGGTTTCAATCTCACCAATAAAATTTATACATGTTTTTATTTTATTTTAAACCTTAACATTTTGATTTATCTTTATATAATATATTTAATTTTATTTGTGGTAATAATGTTATAAATTTTAAATGGTTATAAATACTTACTTATGTGTTGTTAATTGTATATAATTGGATAATTAATGACATGTTAGACCATATAAATTTTAATTTGTATTTTTTAAATATTTATATGATTTTATAAAATTTAATAATATGTTATTTTTATAAAATAACAATAATGTCAATTTTGACACTATTCAATTATTTGAATTTAAATAAAATAAAAATAGAAGATATATTCGAACCAAAATATTTAATAGATCCCTAACATGTAATATTCATCTTTAAAATTCGTGGATCACATTAAATAGTTCATATAATATTTATTTTAATATTTTTAAACCCATTTATTTGATATTTCAATCAATAAAATAATTTCTACATCACTATTGTGTCACCATTAATGATAATTATTTAATCCATAAAAATTATAAATAAAGTCACATGATGTAGATAATTTTATTAGCTTTCTGTTTACTATTTATTTTTGAAGTTTTATGAATTTTATCACTAAATTAAAATTATTACACTTATAAGAGATAAGAGAGTGACATGTTGTCACTTTCTTTGGTTTTAATAATAATTACATCCTTTTCATGGTTAAAAGTCCATCAAATGAATCTATTCCGACCCTTAGGTGATATGGGAAGACTTTGATTCATCCAATATAATTTTTTCAGGTGTTAGGGAAATTTTATAATATTATTTTTACCCTTAATTACCTGATTTACTTTTAACTGTAGTAAATAAAATTTACCATAGTTACTATTCATAATGTCTAAAAATAAAAAGTAGCCTATTATAATAATTTGGACCTAATGATTCCAAATATGGAATCAATTTTTCCAAATTAAAAACACAAAATTTGTAGTATTTAATTTAAAATTAATCTTGTTGTTTAGAAAATGAGTTTTAAAAGTTAAAACATTGCAAAAGATTGAAATGTTTTTACCTATGAATTCAATGTAAAATTAATTATAATGACATGAATTATATTAAATGGTAAAGATGTATTCTATTTATACTATAAAACAATTCAATATTATAATTTAACCATAAAAATTATCTTGATTAAAAAAGTTGTCTTTAATTAAAATTTAGTATATTTTTATTATTCATCAAAATATGAAAGTTAATAGAAAAATATAAAAAAATTATCCAAAGTAAATTTTTATATCCTTATTTCAATTAATAATTTAATTTTGTCTAATTTAACTTATAAACATTTCAAAAACTGGATTTAAAGTGGGTGTTCCATCAAAAGGCAGTAAAACTGCATTTTTTGAAAAATACTTATTTTACACGAAAAATTTATTTTGTTCTCATACCATGTTCTAGAATATGTGTAAGATTAATGATATGTTATAAAATTAAAAATTTGGTTAATAATATTTATAATTTCTAGTTCATAATAATATTATAACAATATATCGTTGTTTAGTGAAACTCGGTATTGCGTACAACACACGCTATTGAGGAAGGTCGCTCTTGCGTGCAACACAAGCCAAGTTTATTGTCACACATATATACCAAGTTTATTTTCTAATAATTTTATGGGGTAATAAATTCCTTATTTTCAATTCTTAAATGTCTTCATTATGAAATTTCCTTTGATTATTATATGAGAAAAGATTATGCATCCCATTTTTTTCCATGGGTAACTCCTATGCTTATTCCTTATCATTTATTTTCTATTTATGGAACACATAAATCATTAAAATGTTATGATGAATGGTCCTAGAAATTTATCCAATGAATTGGGTAAATCTTTAGTCTCATGAGACGTCATGTATGGGAATTGGGAGTAAACCAAATCCATTATAGGACTTTTTCCACAAAGTGGTATTGTCTAGGAAGTTATCCTTGACTCATGTTTATGTAATTTTATATATTTCTTCTTTATTAATTATGATTTCATGATATTATGATAAAATTTTATTTATGTTATTATTATATTTTATTACTCATGAGCCTTCTCTTTTATGGTGTCATGTCATATCTTTGACTCACATATTATGTTTCATTATCATGATTATTACCTTACTCTGATTTTTATCTCACCTGTTTATTTTATGTATTCCCAAGTTATCCCATGATGATTTAGAAGTATGAAAGTATTTATGAGCTCATAATGGATAATTAAATAATGATATTTTATTTTAGTCTCACATGGATGTATTATGAACCATGTCTTCCAAATACACTAGACCTCATAATTTTTGGGTTATAATTATTATATGTTTATGTTAAAAATCATGTAATAATATGTGTAAAAGGGTTGGGTCTCTATAGTTTGTGTTAGAGAATTATCTAGTTATTTTTGTAATTAGTACTAAAATAATTTATAGAAAAACCTAAGGATAGTTCTAATAATAAGTCAATGTATAGGTAAATATCCAAGAATTTTTTTGAAATTTCTTGTGAGTGATTTCCTAGAAATTGCATCCCTATTTGGATAGTACAAGTAGATGTGTATCTAGAATATTTTTACTTAGGGGTAATAACTCTGAAAAGGTATCATTGGGATTTGAATCGATCATCATCTGGTGCATGAAAAGTATTCCTTATTGTACACCTAGTTTTCCACTCCCAGTTGATATGTTTTAGAAATTCAAAAACTCGTTATGAACCATTCTGAAGGACTTGACCAAATTATTAGGTTAGAAAACCTAATCTGAAGTAATAAAATGGATATCATTTATTGAAACATAGATACTCATAAGTTATGATATATATATCATTTATAATTTATTCCTTCTTTTTTTATAAGTCTCCCTTTTTTATTTCAATATATTCTCTTCTTGTTTTTACTCTTTTTAGATAACAGAGGGAAATAGGATAAACTGTATCAATAACCAACCTGATAGGCAATGTGATGATTTCCCCAATGATATTCCTATTCTTATGGGTGTATTATATGATAACTTCATGACTATACTAGCTCAACAAGCTCAAGTTATGAATAATAACTTGATTCATGTGGAATTCCTAGCTCCTCCTAAGAAAGAGAAAGTTACAGTTGAATCTTTTATAAGGATAATGCCTCCTAACAATAGTGGATCACTCATCCCCTCATTGTAGAATAATGTATTAATTCCACTAAGAAAATATTATCTTTCCCCTAATGAAAATATGTTGATAAATTTGTTTTTGTGGTTTATCAAATTGAGGTAGAATTCAATCAGTGGTGTAAACTAATCAATAATACAAACTCCAAATAGGATATTGATTGAATGGAAGGGGAAGACTTCAATAAAATATTTTTCATTAAATAATTTCACTAAAATCACCATATTAAAATGGATATAGAGTTCCTTGGTCTGAATAAAAAGTAATATGAGTTTATCAAGGTGTATAAGGAAAACATCACAATTATTGCATGGTATACCTCCATCATTACATCAACACCAAAAGTAAGGTAGATCATTTATTGAGAGGGTTAAAACTAATTCTATGAAAATTATTAATGATTTAATACTTTGAAAGATATTAAGAGATTTTCCAATGTTACCTCAAATTTGAAATAGAGATAGGTGACTCATAGTAGTCTCATTAGACTGGAGACAAAAAATTTAAATTGTAGTTTTCTATGGGATTATTAATAGATAAATCCCATGGAGAAAATAAAAAACAGCATTCCACATGTCAAAAGTGTGGGATGAAGCATCTTGGAAACTTTCTAATGGGAAACATGAGCTGTCTAAAATGTGAAGAAGTGGGGAATATGGTTAATAAATGACAAAGGTAATTGTTGAAACCCAATAATGAAAAATTTGTAAAGAAGGTTCAGATAAAAAATCAGTATTTGGTACAGTGTTTCAATTTCATGGAACATAGGCATTTTGCAATCCAATGCCCTAGGAAAAGGTTTTATAGAGATAATAAATGATACCTCCAAGGCCTATATATATATGAAAAAAAATATGTTATCACTAATACTAATTTGGATCCCAAAAACAATGTGGTGACAGGTATGTTTATTATTCCTTTAAGAATAGAAAACATACTTTTTTATTCTGGTTCTACACATTCTTTCATATCTTGCATTTTTAGTAGAACAATACAAACACTACCTCAAAACATGGGATTGAGCTATATTTGAGAATATTTAGCGGAGAAATTATCGCATCCCAAGTATATAACTCCTACCCAATAAATTTTTGTGAACATAATCTTCTAGTAAATCTCATATTACTTCCTTTAGTGTTTTTATGCTATTTTGGGCATGGATTAGATATATCTTTATAAATCCAACATCAACTGTCAGGAGAGGGCGATCACTCTTCATGTCCCAAGTCATCCTCTGATTCTATACAATTGTAATAAGGAGGATGAATCTCCCTTGGAATATTCTATTCAATCATGTATATTATTTCCTTATGAGAAATTATATCAAGCCTAGATGATTGTGATAAAGTACATGATCATTATTGAAGAAATTACCATCATGAGGGATTATACTGATGTATTCCCTAAAGAATATCCTAGTCAACCTATTATCTAAGAGGTTTTTTTCTCAATACAACATATACCTATATCTCTTCCCATGTCGAAGACTCCTTAGAGAATGGCCACTGTTGAGTTGTAAGAGCTGAAAAAATAGTTATAATAGAATCTAGAAAAGGGTTTTATACATATGAGTGGTTCACCATGGATTGTGATGATACAATTTCTCAAGAATAAGGATGAAACATAATTCCTTTACATTTATTATTTTGAAGCAAAAAAATCATGATAAATATAAAGTATCATAAATGGATAGATGAATTGTTTTATAAACTATGTGGGGTGTATTATTTCTCTAAGGTGGACCTTTGGTCAGGTTATTCCCCATTAAAGGTGATTAAGGATGATATTCCAAAAACTAACTTTTGAACAAGGTATGGACACTATGAATTCATAGTGATTCCTTTTAGACTCAATAATTCTCAAATAATCTTTATGGACTTAATGAATAGTGTATTTAGATATCACCTCAAAAAAATTGTGGTAGAATTTATTAATGATATTCCAATATACTTAAAAAGAAATGAGGGGTATGAGAAGTATTTGATTACTATGCTATGGGACTTTTAGAAAAGAGGATATATATGAGAAGCATAGTAAATGTGAGTCTTGGATGAATGAAGTATCATTCTTGGGGTATATTATCACTAGAAAGGGGATATTAGTGGATCTGCCTAAGATAAAGACAATTAAGGAGTGTCATAGACTAGAATCTATAATGAAGATTTGTAGTTTCCTTGGAATAGATAGGTATTATTGAGGATTTTTGAAAAACTGATCATGATTTCCAAACATACTTACTATTATGAATCATAAGGGAGTAAATTCATCCTATACTAGTGAATGTGAAGAGTTCTTTAAAGCATTGAAAAATAATCTTATCACCACACCATTCCTCACACAACCCTCATGTGGGGAACATTTCATTATATATATATTAATGACTCACAGAATTTATTAGGATTTTATGTATGAAAAATTATAAAGTGATATCCTACGCATCAAGATAGACGATTGTTCAAGAGAAAAACTATCTCATGCATGATCTGGAGTTGTATGTATTAATATTTTCACTGAAAATGTGGTGAAATTATCTCTCTAGGGAGAAGTGAAAAGTATATAGAGATCATAAGAGACTAAAATATATATTCACATAGAAATATAACAATAATCATCAATGAAGATGGTTAGATTTGATCAATGACTATTACTACTCCATCCTTTACCATACTAGGAAAGAAAAAAAATTCACAGATGGTCTAAGTGGAAAGGATTTGGAAATTTTATCAAAGACGAGAATTGAGAAGGATCTAATATTCATATAATTTCAAAGTATGTACATGGAAATAATGATAAAAGGAAAAAAATAATTCTTTTCTCAAATTATTTCTCAATCATCCATTCTTGAGAGGATCAAAGAGGCCCATAAAGATGATGAGGTGCTATGGAAAAAGGTAGTAAATATTTCAATGTTTAACTTTACTAAATATGGATTCATAAGGTTTAGAATCCAGATATGCGTCCCATAAAAACTAGAGTTAAAGAGGGATATTTTGGATGATTTTTAATTTTCATCCTTCTATATTAATCTAGGAAGAACTAATATGTATAGATATTGGAAGAAAAAATTCTTATGTGGTAACATGAATAGAGAGACTTTGGAATTTGTCTCTTAATGCCTATTAATCCAATAATTCGAGTTTGAATGATAGAATTTGAAGGGTATGATGAAACCATTAAACATAATAGTATAGAAATGGAAAAATATGACTAGTTATTTTGTTTTAGGGATCCCTGAGAACCTAAATGTAATAAAGCCAACTGGGTGGTAGTAGATTACCTCCCAATGTCATCCTATTTTGTTACTATCAAGGATTATTTATCCCTTGACCAACTCACCAAGATATACATGGGGTAATTGGTTAGAATACATAAAGTTTCACTCTCTATTATATATGATCAACATATAAAGTTTACCTCAAGGTTATAGATAATACTTCTACAAGTATTGGGTATGAAGCTGAGCTTCAGTACTGATTATCACCCTAAAAAATATGGTCAGTCTAAGAGGACCATTCATACTTTGGAGGATATATTGAGATCATCTTCAATGGATTCCCAAGGATTTTGGGATTAGAACTTCCCACTAATAGTGTTCTCATACAATAAAATTTTCCATTTTATCATTCAAATGGCACCTTATGAGGCTCTACAAGGGAAGAGGTGTCAAACTCTAATGTAGCACCTTGAACCGGGATCCACATAACTTGTCCACTAGGCCTGTGGGGGCTTAGTCCATAGGCACACCTCTCTATAACCCAAAGTATTTCCTCTAGCATAAAGGGTCTAGTTAGGTGATAGTGGGGATACTATACCCTCTGATAGTGATAATAATAATGGATATATGATAATAAAATAATGCATAAGAATAGCCACAAAACTCAGTGGAAGTAATAATAGATAATGGAAATAACAATCCAAAAGAAACAACCATAAATATCAATAATGTATAAATTTCATAAATTCATATAGATATATACATGAAAGATTTCCCATGGATGATCATATAATAACACACTTAAAATCTCCAAAATGAATCTCCATATCAATGAAAATAACCACCATGGTCCATCTTTAATCCATCCAATTCAAATGTTCATCGCTAATCACTATAGTCCATAGCATGAACCCGGTCCCTAACCCAATCTCAAAACCATAAGGTCTACATTCATCCCTAGAGTCCCATGTAGGGTGTGAGTATGAACTCAGTAGACCACCACAAATTTGTTCCTATATTACATCCATATTTATATAGTGTATTCATATGTAAATAAATAGAAGAAAATCAGCCATAAAAATAAATAACTCTCTCCCCTTGTGATCAACAGCCACAAGTGATCATTTACCTACTTCATCCAACACTGGTATGTTTATGAAGACATTCCATCAAATATATATTTTCATACAATACAGGTCTTCAAATATATATATACACTTTAGAGAACCTATATATTAATTCCCAAGAATCCCCATAATAATTTCATACCCAGAGAACCCTTAGGCTCCTTCGATGAACATATCATTGACACCTCATTCCATATGACACCTCGTGTACCATCAATTTATTAACCACAATCTCTTCATCATTCCCATAAACGTGTTCCAAGTTCATAGGACCTTCACTAAAAAAGTCAATGTAACCTCAATAGCCCTAAATCTTGAGGTAAAACAATATCCATCCTCCCATATATAATAAATCCTCATCGATTCAATAGCCCGGCGTCCCAAGGCATGATGATATCCATCCTCCAATAATATTGGCCCATCATCTCTAAAAAAATTGATGAGAATAATTCCCCAACTAATGGTATCACTTACCATCAACTATGTCTTTCTACAGTGATAACCTCCTCTATTACTTATGGTCAACACCATCCCCTAAGCCACTAAATCTATAGACACCTCAATCTACAACAAGTGTTTAATGCCACCTCAACTGAGTCTTATCTATGTTCACACAACACAAATTCCAATGTCAACCAACAATAATGAGAATCAATTACCAAAATTTCCTAATCCATACCATCCATAAACCTCATTTCTACATGTGAACCCCATCACCCATTTGCGGCATGGTCATCACCATATGCCTCAAACTGACAATCGCATCACCTCAATTATGATGGTAAACACCATCCCATATATCTCTATCTATTCCCTAAGTATGATGAACCCTATCATCTATATCCCAGTGATCAATATTACCTCAATACCTTGGTCCATTCCCATCACATTCCCATAGAATTCATGTAGTCATATCGTAATATAATTAATTAAATAATTTAAACAATCAGCATAACCTACCCAACCAATGAAAATCCCTTACCCGGAATAGTATAATTTAATATAATATAAAATTCCCATTGAAATATCATAAAAATAATAAATTATTATTTAAAAAAATAACTAATTTATTAAGGTTTTCACCCGAACAACCCACACATGCATATATAAGTACGGATCCCATCGAACATGTATAAAAGTAGAAAAATCTAGGCACCTCCTACCTTATTCTCATAGGTTCTCATTAATGGAATATTGGCCTCTAATTCAATCTAATATGAGTGGAATCTATATTCTAAACAAATATCCTCAAAATAGGGTAAATGAGCTCAAATAGAAATAACTTTCTAAACATGAGGTAAAATTAGAATAGAAGAAAGAGGAATCAAAGGCTTACCACTATACTTCCAACACACACAACAATTTTAAAATTAGATCTTGGATGATTAAAGGAGGATAAATCCTATTGGAGGAAGAAAATGGGATAATCCCCTAATATGTGTTTGAATGGGAGTTTAAATGTGGACGAAGAAAGAAATCAAATGGTGGGGTTGAGAGAACCAGTTTGGGATATACCTAACACTGAGTGGGGGATGAATCACTGTTGGGGAACTTTTTAAACTAATTATAACTTTTTATCCCTATACCTCCTGGCCTGTTAGGATCTTGATTCTCTTATTCTATTTTCCATATCGCATGTAATAATATAATGAAGTAAAAAAATGAAGATAATATTTTTAAAAGGTTTACTGCTCAATGTGAGTAGTTAGTCCTTTCCATGTATGGTGATGACCAGTACATGGATTATCTACTATAAATTGATATGCTTTTATAGTAGTTGACTAGGAAAACAATCCATTAGTCAGTGTGGCTCCATAGACTTGGATGAGGGAAGGAGATAATCTCTTCACAGTGTGAGTCCTTACACTCGTAGGGGGAATGGAAATAATCCTCTTTCAAGTTACAACAAGTAGGATATTCCCTTACACTAGCTATTTCATTATACTAACATCTAGAAAAGTCTTATTCCTTCTTCAAAATGTATATTCTTCTCTTGATCTATTTCAATGTTCTTCACTTGATTACTTGCAAAGTAATAGGCAAGAAATTCTCTTCTTTATTTCTCTTCTTCTCTAGTGAAAAACCAACTCCACTCATTATTCTTCTTTCTTCTTGTTAGTGTAAAAACCGAATACACTAATCTATTTATTTCTTTACCTAGAATCACATACACCAATGTTATTATTCAAACACTAAGGATCGGCTCACTTGGCATCATCATATTCAATTATTTATTTCTCCTTTCATATATTCATGAGATCATGCATATGGAATTGAATTATTCCCTTTGTTTCTTCTTCTTCTTCATTACACACATGCACACACTTGTTGTGATTATTTTATTTTAGTGGATTCACATATGCATGTGCATGCATGCATGCATTCACTATCCTCTTCACTTTATTGTGTCCAAACCCTAAAGAGTATAATACTTTGAGCACTCACATGGCCTCTTATCCTTTCTTTCTCTTCTTTCCTTCTCTTCTTCTCTTAAACTTTGTTTGGGTGTTTATTTAGATTTTATTTATGTTTTTTTTCAAACCTGAATGGGTGAAAACACTTTCCAACTTATTCTTGAAAACTTGAGGCCTCAGGTTCCTTTAAGAAAAGCACATATGCTTATGCATGTACATACGACCCTCATGAAGTGGTTTGGAAACCAATCACATGTTCATAGGAACTAGTTTGTGCTTAATCACTGAACATCTTCGCAAAGTTGTTTGAGAGTGTGAAGCACTTATCAAACACATGCGGGATCTTCTTCTTCGTAGAGAAGAAGTCTCACATAAATCCTCGGGTATCTCTTTATAGAGTGGAATCACAAAAATATGAACTATTTTTTAAAAACAAGAGCTCACGGGAATGCGGGAGTATCAGCTTCTTCATGGCTCGGGCTCCTCCTTTTATAGGAGAGGGTAGCTTCTCTTCTGCGTTCAACATCCCTAAGATATTTTGTGGGAATCATGGCTTCGAATGCTTGAGATTTTTGTAACTTTGAAAATATTCAAACCCATTAGTGAATATATGCCGAGATCCTTAATGTGTTTCCATTTTCGAACATGGGCTCCAATATTCATGCATGGAGTCAAGAATGCATGCATGAATCTCGTGTATGAATCTCGCATGGATCCTCATGGATATAGAAACTTCATTTTCCTTGGTCGAAGATTCTTCTATGATAATTTTACATGCATGATCATCGTTCATTGCATTCATGGATTCAGTACACTCCTACGGTCTTCACGGTGTCAAAACGGTGAGGCAGGATAGCTCAGACGTGGTTTTTGATCGTCTTTGATGGATATGAGTAGCACCAATGAGCGTTAGAGGTGGAAGACAATGGCACTGGGGGTTGAGAAGCTTTAGGAAAATCGGATGGCCCTTATTTGAACATGTGAGTCATGGATGTGGTGGATGGTGGTGATTAAATCATGGGACATGATATGAGGCATGTAGCCAATATCTTGTGCGGTATTGGATGGATATCTGAGATCATTTAGCTCATTAAAAATGTCATCCCACATCGAAATGAAGACATAGGTTGAGCGCAATTTATCAATCAACTCATCCCAACAGCAACTCGGAATTCTCTTCCCCTCTCCACGGTACCACCCCATATTGTGTTTTTCAGTTATGCTTTGCGCCCAACCTCTACTCCCTATGGGAACTCTCTATGCCCATGCTATGTGGTCGCACTCTGCATCCACTACTGCTCTCAGGCCTAGCCTTGTCCTGGCTTCCACATGGGCACGGTTGACCCATTTAGTCCCATACATTCCTTGGGTTTAATACTGGATGGTTGGCTCAAGGGTTGGCCATACTTTTTAAGTAATCCAAAAATATATATTCTTCTAAGTGTAAATGCATGGACACCTCAAAGTCCAAGCCTCTTATTCAACATTGTTCTTCCTCCTTTTCTTTTTGGATTATCAAATCCAATGTACTTCAATGTTGTAAACTTTGTATCACACATGATACAAGTTATTTGAACTTCAAGATCAGTGCAACAATCATCTTATTTGATCAACATAGATAATTTCCCAAGCGTGGAATCCAATGTTATGAATCCATAATAATTCTCCAGGCATCTTTACTTCATTCAATTTAGAGTTCCTTCTTCATTTTGACCATTATTGATGACTTTTGACAAAAAAAACTTATAAACAAAGTGGTCTCAACAATATCATACTTTTTATTTGTTGGTAATACATCAAAGTTCTCTCAAATTAATGTGCCAATATCAAAATGAGAATATTATTTATCCCCTTAACTTTTCTTTCTCTCACTTTTGAACTTTAATTTCATTTTATCTCCCCCTTATTGATAAGAAATACAAAGTTCATGGTAGAGAGAGTATCAGTCCATACTTAAGAAAGGTGTCATCAATCATTTAACTCTAAATCTATATGAGCTATGCTCAGTGTATAAAATAAGAGGATTTGATTTAGACAACAAAGATGTCCATTATCCACTGATAATGATACCTCATGAGATGAGAACTCATATACTTATCTTCAAGGGTTTTCCACTTTCATTTCAAACTGAGGATAAAAAATGTGATATGAAATAATAAACATGAAACTCATGAACTTACTTCAACAAAAATATTAAAAACATTTAAGTGTAATTAGAAGGATAAATGGTCTTGGGGAACTTTCACTCTTCTTATGTCACTGATTGACTTAGTTACTTCCCCTTTGTAAAATATTTTTTATTTTGAGTAACCAAGGATAAAGGATTGAGAGATGACAAACCTTTTCCAATGACATGATCTTCAGAAAATCTTCATAGTAATTGAATTTTTTACCAACTGATATTGATATAGATTGAGATAATGAATTTCAAAGATTCTCCATGTGTCTCCCCCTAAACATAACACTTCTCACCATTGATTCTTATGTTCTCCCCCTGAGAGATTACTTCACCTTTAATTCCCTATATTATAAGAACAAATGTAATACACAAAAATTTATGGGAATAAGGTGGATCCTCCTTGCTTCATCAATGTGAACAATAAGGTTGAGTTTATTTTCTCAACTTAGATGCTTCATTCTTCACACTTTAAAAATTGTTCCTCAATGATGATTATGATTTTTTGGAACTCAATACATCTTTTATTTCTTTTTGTGTGAGTCTTATCTCTTTAAGAGATTTCAAAGCACTAGAATCTCTTGGTGCAACTTTTATCTTCCTGAGAAAGTCTTTTCGGGTTGGAATGAATTCCATGTAACTTCTAACAGTGTGACTAGCCATGTTGCACCCACACATAGAACTTATTTTTCTTAATGTGGAATATTTTTAGTGTCATCCATCTTATTAGTTCTTTTGGATGCACTACCCTTCAAATTCTTGGATTTAAAATCCAAGGTCTTGTCACTTTTCCTTCTTGAAATCTTCTTAGGAATTTGGTTTACAACATTCTTCTAATTTCTTCCCAACGATACTTCTTCTTTATTATCCAATTCTTGTGATTGTATTTTCTTATCTTCTTTGGGTAGGAGTTCAGATGAACATGCACCATTCATGTGACCACTCCTTTTGTATACATCATAGATGTTATATAACATTCCAAATCTATTTGCAGTGTATAGATATTTCTGAATACATGGATGTTGCTTCTTAGTTTTTGGCTTTCTCCCCTTTGAGATGGAATTTATCTGTGATTTTACATTTAAGGTATTGTACCAACAATCCAGTGCACAATGCCCAAATCTGTTACACCACCTGCATTGACCAAAACACATTTAATTCTTGAAAACTTATTTATAAGGTTGTTGAGTCCTATTATTTGTATTTTGTCCTCTCTATTAGGAGCTATCTTTGACACTCTTTCCCCTATAAACCCTATCCATGGTGGTAGTTTTATCCTCAATTTTCTTCATCCATACTTGTTTATAATTTTTCTTCCAACCTTCACTTTTTGAAGATACAATTTTAGATACATTAGTACAAGTTGGTATGAATGGTACATTTAATTTATTAACTACTTTTGATAGATCAATGGTTGAATCCATTATTTTCTTATCACATGTTGGAGGTATTTAGACAGTATAATCCTCCAGTGAGTATTGAGTACCAGTAGAAAAGTTTTTCTTCTTTTGTGAAGTCTCAACATTTGTCTTCTAAATATTGGTCAACTGAGCTTCCAATTCTAGACATTTCAAATTGAGGATGACTTTATAATATTAAATCATAGGCATCTTCTCTTCACAAGACTTCTTTAATCTTTTAACTTCCTCTTTTTTCAACTTCACTTTGTTTTGTAACAAAAAGTCAAGTTCTTTGATCTTATTTGAGTTTTCTTCCAAATATAATAGATTGAATTCATTGTTATTTTTCAGCTCATCTTCAAGTGCATGGATATTCACTTCAAGAGTCTTGTTGACTCCCTCATTTTCTTCAACATCTTTGAGCCACTTTCAAGAACTTAATTCAAATCCCCTATTTTTTCTTCAAAGGCTCCAACATGTCTGGATAGCCTTAAACATTCAACAATTTTTTCTTATAATCCTTTCTCTAAAATATCAGTTTCTTCTTCCAGATGGGTGATATCTACTTGCATGCATTGAAATACTCCACAAACAAGGGATGCATTCTCTTTAGAAATAATATGCATAATCATTCTTAATCTATCAACATATAATTCTTGAGAGATTATAGATTGATCATCACCACTTGTTCTAGTATTTTCATCATGAGTATAATTTCCAAATGTACTAACACATACCTCCTGATCACTTGAGGTGGGAAGGTTGTCCATCCTCTTGGTGGGAACTTGACCCACCTGATCATTTCATTCTAAGCCTGATATGTCTTCATCATCACAAAGTTAGGGAGATGCAGATACTTTCTCTTCATTATACAAGAGGGACTTCTTCTTCATCTTTCTTTTTTCCTTATTTTTCCAATTCATCATAGTATTGTTTGATATGGTCTTCTACTCAGATACAACTAAATCTTCATTGAAACTGCACTTCATTGATTAATTAAGAAGGAAACTCAACTCTTTAAAAGAGAATGCCTTCACTATAGAGAATCCAACAGAGGTGAACCTGTCGGTTTTATACCAATTGAGAGGACCAGTTTGGGATATACCTAACACTGAGAGGGGGGGTGAATCAGTGTTGGTAACTTTTTAAACCAATCCCAACTTCTCATCCCTATACCTCTTGAATTGTTAGGATCTTGATTCTCTTAGTATCTTTGCTCTATTTCATGCAATAATAGAAAGTAGTAAAAACATGAACATAATATTTTTACAAGGTTAACTACTCAATGTGATTAGCTAGTCCTTGGAATTTATGGTGATGACTAGTACATGGATTCTCCACTATAAAGTGATATTCTTTCACAATGGTTGACTAGCAAAAAAATTTGATAGTTAGTGTGACTCTCTACACTTGGAGGAGGTAAAGAGATAATCAATTCCCAGTGTGAGTCCCTACACTCGGAGGGGGAACGGAAATAATCATCTTCCAACTTGTAACGAGTAGGATATGACCTTAAAATTTATGGTTCTTTATACTAACACCTAGGATAGTCTTATTCCTTCTTCAAAAGGTAGTTTCTGCTCTTGATCTATTTCAGCACTCTTCACTTTATTACTTTCAAAGTATTAAGAAAGTAATTATCTTTCTTTCTCTTCTCATCTAGTGCAAAACCAATTGAACTAGTTCTTCTTATTTCTTATTCTTAGTGCAACAACCGACTGCACTAATCTTCTTATTTATTTATCTAGAATCACATACACCAATGTGATTATGAAAACACTAAGGATTGGCTCACTTGGAATCACTAGATTTAATTTTTTATTTCTCTTTTCATATATTCATGAGATCATGAATATGGAATTAAACTCTTCCCTTTATTTATTCTTCTTCATTACAAATGTGCACACACCTGTTTTGATTATTTTATTTAAGTGGTTTCATGTATGCATGTGAATGCCTTCATGCATGCACTATCCTCTTAACTTTATTATGTGCAAACCTTAAAGGGTATAATACTTTGAGGACTCACATGTCCTCTTCTAAACTATATATATTCTTTCCTTCTCTTCTTCTCTTTCACTTTTTTTGGGTATTTATTTAGATTTTATTTATGTGATTTATCAAACCCAAATGGGTGAAAATACTGTCCAACTTATTCTTGCACACTTGAGGCCTCATGTTCCTTTAATAAAATCACATATGTGCAGTCATGTGAGTACATCCCTCATGAAATCTTATACTTCACCAAAAATAGCCCCTAAAAATAATAAACCAAGAGAGGGGTGTTTACCTTCGTGCGAGCAGAGAGCTCTACGGTTCTTATTCTTCATGTATAGGATGCATGGTTTCTCTTTGCATAGATTGTGCAGGCCATTGTGAGACACAGTGGGAGGAAGATTCTCAACCACTGGATAACAGTGACGTGGTCTTCACAAAGAATAGTGAAGGTTTTGAAACCAATCATGTGTTTTTGGGAACCATTTCGTGCTTAAGCACTGAACTTCTTCACGAAGTGGTTTGAGAGTGTGAAGCAGTTATCAAACACATGAAATATTTTCTTCTTCATAGAGAAAAAGGATCACGAAACTCCTATGGTAGCTCTTCGTAGAGTGGAAGCACAATAATATTCTCTATTTTTTGAAAATAGGAGCTCTCGGGAATGTGGGAGCAGCATCTTATTCATGGCTCAGGCTCCTCCTTTTATAGGCTAGGGAAGCTTCTATTCTTCATTCAACATCACCAAGATATGTTGTGAAGGTCTTGGCTTTAAATGCTAAATATTTTCAGCACTTTGAAAATATTCAATCCCACGGGTAAAGATATACAGAGATCTTTAGTGTGTTTCCTTTTTCAAACACAGGCTCCTATCTTCATGAAAGGATTCAAGAAGGCATTCATGAATCTCGTGCATGAATCTCACATGAATCCTCATGGCTGAAACAACTTTATTTTCCTCATCCAAAGTTTCTTCTCTGAGAATTTTTCATGCATGATCATCATTCATTGCATGCATAGATTCGGTGCACTCCTACAATCTTCACAGTTTCAAAAGAAAAAGGCATGATATCTTGGATGTGATTCTTGATTATCTTTGATGGAGAGTAGCGGTGTCGGTGAGCACTGGAGGAGGAAGACAATGTATCTGGGAGTTCAAAAGCTGCAGGGCAATCAAACAGCCCTCAATTGAACATGCAAGGTGCGTATGTGGTGGATGGTTCCAATTAGATCATGGGACGCAGGATGAGGCGTGTGTCCCAGATCTTGCATGGGATTTGACGGATGGTTGAGATCATTTCACTCATTAAAAATTTCATCCCACGTCAAAATAGAGATGCATATTAAGCATGGTTTATCAATCAACTCATCCCAACAATGGCTCAGAATTCCCCTCCCCTAACCATGGTACCACCCCGTACTGTAATCTGTGGGTGCACTCTACACCCAACCTCTACTCCCTATAAATGAGATCTATGACCATGCTATGAAAGTATTCTCTTTGTCCACTACCGCTATCAATCCTAGCCTTGGATTGAATTCCCCATGGGCACGGTTGACCACTGTGGTCCTGCACATGCCTTGAGTTGAATGCTACAGGCTGGCTAGCTCAAGGGTTGGACATAATTTATAAGTAAGACAAATCAATATTCATCTAAGTCTAAATGCATGGCCACATTAAAATATATGCATGGCCACCTCAAAGTCCAAGCCTCTTTTTCAACATAGTTATTTCTCTATTTCTTTTTGGATTATCAAATCCAAAGTAATTAAATGTTGTAAACTTTGTATCACACATGATAAAAGTTATTTGAACTTCAAGATCAGTGCAATAATCGTCTGATTTGATCAACATAGAGAATTTCCCAAGAGTGGCATTCAATTCTATGAATCCATAACAATTCTCTAGGAATCTTCATTTCAATGAGTCTTCATTCACTTTTGAGTTCCTTCTTAATTTTGACCATTATTGACAACAATTGACAAAAAATACAACTTATACACAAAGTGGTCCCAATAGGGGTAAATTGGTAAATTTTCCATATTTAATGAATTGTATGGTTGGGAAAACCAAGAGAAAACTGTAAAGTGACATTATCCTAAGTGTAACTCATTTAAAACATGTCACATGGTTTGGATACACAGTTTGTCCAAGCCATGTGCCAAACATGTGCACTCACTGCCTAAATGACACCAAGCAAGCAGCTCAGGCCAAATGGTTTTTCAAACCATGCACATATCATGGGAACCATCAATTAAAAATAGAATAAATATTATACAGTTGTCTTCCCAACCTGTAACTTTTTTCCTAATTGTACTCTAGTTCAAAAATAGGTTGTATGATTTCCCCTTATGGCCTGTAGGGTTTGAACAAACCGTGCACCTCTACTTAGACCATTTTCAAAATTTGAGTTCTTGGGGACCAATGCACTTGAAACCCATATGAACCCATGATGTATTCACTAGGCCTTTAAACCCATCAAAAATAAACACCTAAAAGTGTTCAAACTCTTAGATTTATGTTCTAAAGTTCAAAATAAAATTTATTCTACTCACTAAAATTAAAATTCAAAAACATTCATAAATTAAACCTATTCAAAAACCTGAGATGTTATATCAACATTATAGTATAAATTTAGAGAGAATAAGTTTATGGGACCTGATATTATCCAAGATATGTTGTAAAAGGTTCAAACCATTCATATTCATATGAAATCTGTATAAATTTGATATAAAAGTTATACATACAGTCATCGATGAGACCTACTGTTTCATGATGAATATAAGGTGTTCCTCCGTATATTACAATGGAATAAATTCATTTGGTTTGGGAAGAAGTAAAAGCATATTCCAAGGTACATCACTCCCTTTAGAACATTTATTTCAACAGAACTGTGGCATATTGACTAGCACTCCAACATAACCTATCTTAGGTACATGATGAGTTCCATGCATCCCTCTAGAGGAATTACATAACTGAACCCTCACATGTACTAAATAAAAAGGCATTACCATTGGAGAATTATCATTAATGTGATGAGAATATATTGATGGTCTTATATCATAGATATAATGTTCTACTAAACAAGATAACTCACCTAGTTAAAGTGTTGTGAAAAAACCATAAGTTTGAGGAGTCGGCATTGGAAGCAAAAAAGATAATGAAGCAGAAGTACTCACACCAATTTTCACCATAGTGTGTAATAAAAAATTTAAGGGTGAAATTTCTTAAGGGGGTAAGAATGTAATACCTTGATTTTTAAAAATAGAAAACTGTGTTTGATAGCATATACGACATGCAACACTGATCCCAAATGAATCACGATTATTTAAATATGAATGTTATAACCTAGTCATTAAATCGGAGAGTATGAATAGGATTAACAATATTATAAAATACAAATAAATTTCTTACTATATATAAATTTATTGATAAATTATTATTAAATAATCCCTCAAATTTTAGTAATATCATTTTATTCTTACAAAATACGCTTTCTTCAAAAAAATGATTTTTATTATTTTTGTGAAAAAATAATATAACTAATTTCTATAAAATTTATAAAATTAATTTTATAAAATTAATTTCATTTTTAAAAATGGGATATCAAAACTAAAATAGGGTGAAATTTTGGTATTTTTCTGAAAATATTGATTTCTCACTGAATAGTGAAAAATACCATTTTTTATTAAACGTTGACTTCTTTTTAATAAATTAATTAATTTAAAAGTCTCATTAATATTTTAATTTTATTTTAATGTAACATATGAATTATTTATTAATATATAATCAAATTAATTACATTTAAATAATATATATATATATTTTGAATTTTAGTATAAGTTTATTCTTAGGCACAAAAAATCATTTTTTTCATAAAACTATTTTTAATGGCATGATGGTTCTCCATTTTATTTAATTTAAATAGCCTATAATGAATAATTATTTAAAGGAAATATATATATATATATATTAATTTAAATAAATATAATTATGATTACTTGTCAAATATTCAATATAAGACCATCTTATGCTCGAAATATATATTTCATGAAAAACCCATTTTTGGACCACATTCCAACTCCTCTATGGATTTAGAAAAAAAATGTAATAAACAAAAAGTATTTATTTTTAATAAAATAAACCCAAATATTCCATTTAGATTCATCAATTAAATTGAAAAGGTAATGTATTCCTATATTAAATTATACTGAGGGAGGTCCCCAGACATCCATATAAACTAATTCCATCATTCGGGCTCTGGGTTTGTAGCCACTCAAGTTAAATGAAACTCGATTCTTCTTTCTAAAAAAATATCTCTCACAAAATCTTATAGTTGTGTGATTAAGAATCAAAATTACCTTCCTAGATATAACCATTGTTTCTTCTCACTTAGGTGACTCATCATACAATAGAAAATCTCTAGATGTTTTGAGGTTTAAATTATATCCATTCCACTACAATATAAATTTCTAATCAAGTAAATAATATCATACTTTACTCCTTTCACTACTACCATGGATCCCCAAGTAACTTTACAAACTCCATTTGTGACATATGTATTGAAACCTTCATCATCTAAATTCCCCATAAAGATGAGGTTCTTCTAGAGAATAGAAATGTGCCTCAATAACATCAAATGAAGAATAATCTCATTCAGCATATAGATATTTGTGCCTCCATTTCATACAATATCAAAATCTTCACCATCCTTCAAATAAACGTTCCCAAATATTATCTATAAGATCCCATAATTCTTGAAGCTATTCCCTTGTTTAAATTTTGGTTTGAATCCCTTAGTTTTGGTTAATGGAATGTTTATTGGTTGTTTGAGGTTGTTTGGGGGTGTTCTATGGGTTCAACACATGAAATAAAAAGAATTTTTTCCATCCAGTGCATGTTGCACAGTTGGCGCACAGTTAGGGATAAAGGTGTGCTTAAATGGTGCTAACCAGAAGGAGGGGTTCACATTTAAGTAAAACCATGCAAGGGGGGAGGCCAAACCATGTGGGCCTGGACAAAGTAATTTCATATGGTTGGCACATGATTTATCAAAATGTGTGTGTCTCCCAAGGAAAAAATGTGACTCAACCTATCTTAGATAGTGTAAGGTGCACGGTTTAGAAAACTGTATGGCCAAATGGTGAACCCCATTAAAAGGTGTCATTTTAACAAACTGCCCCCTCAGGATTTTAAGATCTTCACCCTATTTTCTTCCCCATTCCCCCCTTGAAACACTAGTGATGAACCAAATCTTCCAAAACATCCCAAGGATCATTCTCCTTTAATTATAGTCCATTTAGAGTGTCTTCAATTTTTGATCGAAGTTATGGGTAAGTCAAACACTCCTCTTACTTCTCTTTTCTAGATTATGGATTATCGATTTTTTATTCTTCTTCTAAAACCCTAAAAACCCCTATTTTTGTGGATAATAGGTTGGGAATAAAAATTGTGCTTGAATATTATATAAGGCTAAGGTTAAGGTTTGTTCATCATCAAATTTGAGGTAGGTGGTCTACAAGTTATATCCTATATTTTTGTTATAGATTTGTGCATGTGTAGTTGTGATATTGTTTACCTCTTGATGTGTATTTGATAATTTTCATAATATTAGGATAAATGGTTGGATAAATGATAATTTATACCCCTCAGGATCCCCATGGGATGCATTGAGGATGATTTTACTGATTTAGGGCCACCTATGGCGTGCGCCAACATTCCCAAACATGGTAAATTGTAATGTTAAGTATAGATTTTACTTATGTTAAAATAGGACCCTTGATAAATGTGTATATATGTTAGTTTGAATTATAAATGACCTTAATAGTGGATGTGTCTAGTTTTTGTTAATGGAATAAGGGACTATTTGGGAAAATGTGAAAAATGAGTTAACTAGATTAAAGTGAATGTGTCAAATGGATTATGAAATTATAATGGAAATGTGTAAGTGTTTTAAGACACATGAATTGATTTATGTGAAAATAGGTTAATTCTTAGGGAGTTTATGGATATGTTAAATAGACTAATATATGGTAATTTATGAATACGGGTAAATTTATGGGGATCGTTTAATATACTTATTAGGTTATGCCATGAGAAAGGGAAATGGATTAAATGGGCTATGATATGAAAATGGTAAATGTTCTAATGGGTTAAGTATTGATGATGAATGACATGTTGAATGTAATGTGAATTGTATATGTTATTTATATTGATTATGAATGGTTTTTGATATGATATATGTGGTTAATGGATAAATAATCATGTGAACATGGCTTTGTGGTGTGGGATAAAGGGTTGATGATCCTCCCATGGGTCAGGTTGTACTGATGCTCTAAACCCCACCCTATAATACATGGTTTAGGGAGTCATACTAATGATCTATTCCTCTAATGGTTTCATTGGATGAGACTAAAGGGATTGAGGCTCCAAGGTAAGTGTGTTATTATTATTTATGAAATTTTTATCCCTAGTGAGATAGGAAACCTGACTTTTACCTCATGCTTATTAATTTACAAGCTTAGGTCATTGTGTAAATAATGAAATTATCTAACCCATGGAACATGAGATGTGAATGAATCTAGTAACGATAATGGTATAAATGATGAAAAGGTAATTGATTATGGAAATGGTTAAATTTAATATTAATAACTAATGGAACTCGAGTTTTCTCTTATTTTACTTTTCCATTTATTTCATACTTCAATGCACTCTCTGTTTAGACTGGATATTTTATAGACATCATTGGTGGTGGTATACTAAGTTGTACTCACACCCTTCTTATGCTACCATAGGGTACCTAATTATATTTAATTCTTGTAGGTTAGGAGAAGGTAAAATACCCTAGTCTAGGGAGTTAAGTTGGGCTCGGGATGTGCATAGATGAGGATCTAGACTTGGAGTTAGTACCCATTTTGGGGATTCAACTATTTGTATTTAATTTGGTTTTCCTTTACTTTTGTAATTGTTATCATGACATGACATATTTATTACTGGTTGTGGTTTACACCCTGTTGGAGAAATGTTAGAAATGAATGTTCATGGTTTATTGTTTATTTATTCCTTTATTTAACATGTTATTTTTTTGAAATTATCTAATAAAAAGGGTATAGTCTCCCTAAATTATCCATCATACCCTTACTGATATTCGGAAACCTCTGTTGTACGGGGAGGCATGCTTGAGGTCATGTGGTGGCCTGTCTCGGGGCACTAGTTAGTGGATTATGAGTTAGGGATGTTAAAAATTGGAATCAAAGTAGGTATTTCATGTACTTTACTATTTGGTATCATAGATGGGAAAAAGGACATATTGGTTCTTGGAAATAAACTCATGAATGGGAGTATTTGACCAATGTACAAGAGAAAACCCAAGTGCCCATGGTGGGAATTATTGTTATTGATATGTGTTGAAACTATTGGATGATATTTCACCATTAGATGTTGTAATTGTTGTGTGATGTGATTTTTTATGATATTTTTCTCATGCATGGAACGACATGAGGTCATGAATTCATGCATCATTTTAGGAACCTAGGGATATATGTGGCACGAATCATGATAGGCACACATGGGATGGGTGTGGAGAATAAATAGTAGAATGAAATTCAATTCCTTTGAAAATTAAAGAAAATGGTATCTAATAAAGATGATGAAAATGGTCAAATAAAAATAAAGTTAAATAATGGTCAGAGAATTATACTTAATGAAAGGTGTAAATGAGTAAAACTATTGAATGTAATAAGTGTTGAAGAGATAAATGTGCCTAAAAGGGAGAAATCACATTGTGAATGTGGAAATGGTTTTAAAAAGGTGTCTAATGAAAGACTTGTGACTATGTATGTTGGTTTAACCAATATTATCCATGACCCATAGTAGGGATGGTAGAGGTTGGTTCTATATACATGACAATTTTTGTTGAGATAGTGCATTTAAAATGGGTTTTCTATGGCTAATAGATAGCCTTGTTTAGTGTAAATTATGAAAACATTATGTATGTGTTCTGAAATGTATGCTTGGAATTGTAGGAAGATGCCACCATGACGCCATGTGCCCATTGGGTGAAAAGATGATGTCATCAAGAATGATCCTATAGAGGTGGAGTAAGGGAACCCAAGGATTCAGATTAATAGGGGAGAAGATAAATTCAATGGTAACTTCACTCATTTTATAAAAATGATGGAATAGGACCCAAGGCGGGTTGTGACGAGTATATTTGAGCTGACCAAGGAGTTTCAGATGTAACACTCACTGACTTTTATAGGAGAGGGTGGACCTGATGTAGCTGAATTATAGATATAATCCATAAAAATGATTCTTTATCACTTATAGTCTCCTCTATAGAGGAGAGTTAAGTTGAAAAATTATATGTTATGAGGTTAGAAAAAGTGCTAGTGGGATGTTTTGGTCCAGACTCAGCAGGATGATGGTATGGCATGGAAGTATTTCCAAAAAAGGTTTTTGGAACATTTCTATATGGATAACTTGAGGTAGGAGAAGGATAAGTAGTTTATGAGGTCGACCCATGGTTATATATTAGTGATGGAGTATGCAGGTCGTTTCACCGACTTGCAATGTTTTGTTTCATCCTTGGTGGGTGATGAGGCAGCCACGGTGAGACGTTTCCAGGATGGACTCCGACATTAGATCAATTCATAGGTGAATATATTCTATTTGAAGAGAGTTACTAAGGTAGTGTATTAGGCCCTTATTTTAGAAGGTAACCTAGAGGAGGTATCTGGTGATAGACATGCATTTTTAGTTGGGTGATTCGGTGGTGTGGCTTCTAATGGTATAAAGTGATATTTTGAGGGTTTACACTAGGGTGGTTGTATAAAGGGTAGTCAGAAAAAGAAAATAGCCTCTCAGAGTAGTGATTGAGTTTTATGCTATCATTGAGTTAGGCTGGGACACATGTGTAGTCAGTGCCCCTGACCACCAGTTGAGTGTCGAGCGGGTGGAAGAATGGGACTTGTGTAGAGGTTTTGTAGGAACCCTTGGTAAGTGGGTAATGAAGGAGGCACAAGGCCTATATAGATTTTAGGTAGGGGTCAATTATTTCATGAACCATCCTAGAGTGGCCCATGCTATGATTACCCCAAGCCCACCTCCAATAGTCCATGGGCTGGTGACTATCACCGAGTAGGAATAACACATAAATGGGAGTAATTTTCCTAGGTACCTATACACATGCACACAATATCCAAACCCAAAATTCTAAAACATAAACACACTAAGTTGAAAATGAATGCATACACTAAGATATAAACCAAAAAGTATGATAGTTGGACATTGGAAAGTAAACAAGGCTAGAATACAATCCCACTAAAGAAAATGTCTGCAAAAGTAAATACACAAGTTTCTAAAACTCGTCTATAGAAAACCTTACCTAAACAGTAGGTGCATGAAATCTGTCTAAAGTCGTAAGAGCACACCTCGTCTGTCTAACCACTCTAAGAACCACCTAGTCCTTGTCTACCAATAACTCAATCAAATCATCGATCGTCTGCACAAGACATTACATGTGTGGGAAAAGCCCCTGTAGGGGTGAGTAAAACAATACTTAGTAGGACATCCCGAAACCACAAAAGAATACCACTAATAAATACATGAAGTAAACCACAAAGAAATACATAAAGTATACCACAAATAAATACATGATGTATACCATGAAGAAATACACGGTATACCACAAAGGAAACACATGATGTATATTCATCTCACACAGGTATAAGTCTGCAGCACAAATAGTAAGAGTATCAAACGTAATCCATAGAACACTCAGTATCGGTAACACATGGAGTTTCAATAACACACATAGTTTAGATAACACATGGAGTATTGATAACACATAGAGTGTCGATAAAACATGGAGTTTTGATAATACACAGAGTGTCAATAACACACGGAGTGTAAATAACACACAGAGTGTCGATAAGTCATGCAGCCCCCAAGTAATATAGTCATCAAGTCACAGCCATCCATAGGATTCCACTCATAGCACACTTGTACTGGGAGAACCTAATCCTCAATTCAATAGCTCATATTCCAACATCCACAAAAAACATTCTTAGAGTATCTCAAAAGGATTGTCTCATCACAAGGGTCCCAACACCGCAAACAGCTTTTCAAATGGATATACAGTTTGAAAGTTTATGGTTGTTTTTATAAAAAGGTATGACCTAGACCAACCCGCCACCCCGATCCCATCGACATGGCTTGGCCCAGTCTGATGGGCTATTGGTCCTAGCTTGATGGTCCACTAGAGTGGCCCAATCCATCTAGCCCGACTCTCTATATGTGGGTCTTATCCCTTCTCTCGCACGCGGCCAACCCAGCCATGTGTGCCCAGTCAACATGGCACTGTCGCAGTCAACAAGGATGGCTACCACATCCTTGGCCTCCCCCATAGCCTCCACTACTATAGGATCTATGTAGACCCATCCGCATATACAGTCCCTCTCTACCACATCCCTGGTCATTGTCGCGTCCCTAGTCGCTGCCCGCAGCCTCGTCCACCACAGGGTCCCACACAATCTTGCCTAGACCGCTGCCTCATGGCCCGCCACCAGCCGCCCCACCGGTGGCCCAACCACCTTTTGTTTCACCTGGTTTGGACCCCCACTAGGCCGTGTTCCACCTCCATCGTTGTCCGCCCTACCGGAAACCCTCTTTCAACCTCGCACTCCACCTGAATCCAGCCAGAGCCACTACTCTGAGCACCATCTTGTGCCACCATAGACCTCTTCCTCCGATGATTCATATTTCACCTTCATCGTCTCACCTCTATGATGTCGTTGTGGTGTCATATAACTAGTCTAGGATCATTTCACCATGGATCGAAGTAATAACATACCTTTTTTCATATTTCATGAAGAATAAGGAACGCAGAAAGATTGGGGGGAAGAGATAAATGCACAGAAACTCCCAAAGAATAGATATTGGCCTTGTTCATGTTTTCCTCAATCTGTTCATGATAGAATTAAGAACAAAGATGGAATAAAATGAATCACTAAACATAATCATCCTCGATAATCAACCCGCATAAATTATCTATCCTACAAGAATGATCAAACTATGGATCAACCTATTCATGGGTTGATCTGTGTTCATTATTTAATTTTAAAACAAATAGGTAAAATATCATGAAGAAAACAACACCCAACCTAAATTTTGGATTAGTCCTTTATGAAGGAATAAGTTGTGTCTTAGTCACTTGTTGATCCTTTGATCTTTGATCCAAGATATGATATCTGATCTATCATCTTTGATTCTTGATCCACTGGCATTTTTTGGAGAGAGATCCTTCCTCACTTGTTATAGTAATTCCAGGGTTATGATGATAACCCTGAATTCTCTGAAAAAATTCATTTAAAAAAACCCCTGCTTTATTGCAATAAAATATTTTTATTAAATATTTTTTTACCTATATTTCCAAAAAATAACTTTTTTGTTAGGCCTATGTCGGAAGATGTTAGGTCACACCTAAGGTAAAGTCAATATTCTAAATGAAATGGCGACCTCAAATTTATAATCTAGGTAACCGTTTAGAATTTATTCTAATTTAAAGAAAAACTGCCCATGCACTTTATTAAAAGATTGACATTTTTCAATGAGTTTTTCTAGGCACATAGGGATGTAGAATCTCATGTTGTCTTAGAATCTGGTCTCAGAATTGTAACAATTAATTTATAAAAAAAACTGAAGAAAATATGAACCATTACATTCTCCCCACCTTAAGTATTTACATCCTCAAAATATAAAACAATGGATACTCAACAAAAAGTTGAGGGTACTAAGCACAAATATAAACCTCCCTCTCCCAAGTCTTCTCCTGGAGATTCCTATGCTTCCACCAAATGTGCACTAGAGGAATCAACTACCCACAAAGAATCATTTCCTATCGATCCTCGATCTCGATCAGGTACTCCACAAAATTTGATCAATCATAAATTTCCTGCTCGCCTTAGTCAATGACATGTGATGGATCATGAAAATACCTCCTCTTCTATGACACATGGAAAACTTCATGCACTCTATGCAATTATGTGGGTAGAGGTAGGTGGTACACCACCTCTCCAACTCAATATAGAAACTTAAAAGGGTCAATTTATCCCAGAGATAACTTATCGCCCCAGCCAAATCTTCATAATCCCCATCGAGGTGAGACCCAAATGAAAACATGGTCTTCCTCATCAAACTCTAAGGGCCTCTATCTCCTATCATCATATGACTTCTAATAGCTCTATATAGTTCTCATCTACTTCTGGATGATATGCATCTTCTCAATGGTAGACCGCACCAACTTCGGACCCATGAGTGCTGACTCTTCTGGGTCAGTCCAGCAAAGTGGTGACCTACATAGTCACCTTTATAGGGCCTCAAATGGTTCCATATGAATGGTGGAGTGGTATCTATTATTGAAAAAAACTCCACTAGAGGTATGTGATCCTCTCAACTCCAGCCACTGTCTAGGATGAAATCACGTAGCATGTCATCAAGAACCTGAATGGTCCTCTCTGTTTGGCCATCTATCTGAGGATGAAACACCATTATCAAGTGTAACTGAGTCCCAAACTCCTCCTATAATCCCTTCCACAAACAAGATGTAAAATTATCATTATGATCTAAAACAATCATTGATGGAACTCTGTGAATCTGAACTATCTCCTACACGTAGAGGCATACCAAGATCTCTACTGAAATCTGCTCACGGATTGGTAGAAAGTGGAATGACTTGGTGAGCCAGTCAAAAATCACCTAGATAGTATCATTTACCCTAGATTTATGTGGTAAACCTATCATTAAGTCCATTGATATCCCATACCACTTCCACTCTTTCACCTAAAGTGGTTGGGTCAAGCCCGCTAGAACCTATTTCCCAGCCTCCACTTGATGGCAAGTGAGGCATCGAGAAACGAACTCTACCACTACCTTCTTTATATTCGGATACAATAACTAAGGTTAGATGTTCTGGTACATCTTCACCACACTCGTATGTACTACCAAAGGGGATGTGTGGAACTCCTTTAGAACCTCATCCTGCAATGCCACTGGTACAACCGTGTTCCCTATGAAAAGAACTATGTGCTCCCCATCTATCAAATATCCATTAGGGGAATTCCCTATGGAAAACTGGTCATGTCAGTTGTTTTAGTCAATATTATTAATTTTTTCCTTACTGAATCATTGTAAGAGTGGAGGGGTGACAACCATCAACTGTAGGTAAGCTTCTCCATCACCATCCACAAAGGATATATGTAACGTGGACAACTTCTCTAATGTATCACTCAGAAATTGTACACTGGATCTCTTGCTGAGAGCGTCCTTTGTTACATTCCCCTTCTCAAGAGTATAGATAATCTCAAAGTCATAGTCCTATATGAACTTCATCCATCACCTCTACCTCAAGTTCAGATCCTCCTGAAAGAAGATATACTTGAGACTCTTGTGTTCAAAGTGGATGATAAACCACTCACCCATCAGTTAGTGTCACCATATATTCAATATGAAGACTACCGCCACTAGCTTAAGATCATGGGTCGCATATTACTTATCAAGATGTCTCAAGTGGCGCGAACTATAGGCAATCACTGCTTTCCCCTGCATTAGGACACAACCAAGTATGGTTCCTAATGTATTGCAGAGCACTACATACCTGATTCCCTCCTTTGGTAGTCTCAAGATGGGATCACTCATCAATCTATGTCTCATCTCTTGAAATCACTGTTCTAACTTGTCTAACCACGTGAAGGGATTATCCTTCCATGTAAAATTCATCAAGGGTGATGCTAATATGAAACATTTGGGTAAAAACCACCGATAGTACCCTAAAAACCAAAGAAACTATGCACCTTAGTAAAACTCTTGGGTGGATCCCAAACAAGCATCACCTCAATCTTTACTGAATCTACTGCAAATCCAGCCTCTGAAATGTCATGTCCCAGAAAGTGGACCTCTAGAATCCATACCTAACACTTTGATAGCTTCCCATAAATTTGGTTCTCTTAGAGTATGTTCCAGACCATCCCCAAGTGTATCGTGTGCTCCTCCTCAGTCACTGAGTACACTAGGATGTTATCAATGAAGTCCACCAAAAAACGTTCTAAGTAAGGCTGGATGATCATGTTCATGAGTCCCATGAATAGATATGGGGAATTCTTCTTGAAAAAAGGAATCACTTAGAACTCATAGTGTCCATACTAACATATGAAGGTTGTCTTCGTTACATATTTATCCCATACATGAAGTTGATGATAGCCATACCTAAGGTCAATATTTGAGAACCACCTCTCTCCCTTAATCTAATCTAAGAGTTCGTCAATTATCGGTAGTGGATACTTTTTCTTCATGGTCACCTAATTCAGGTGATGGAAGTCCAAAGATGGCATCAAGCTCTATTCTTTCTTTTTGGTAAACAAAACTAAGGCCACACAGGGTGAAACATTGGGTCTCATTAATCCCTTCTTCTAAAGGTCCTCTAGCTATATACTCAATTAATGAAGCTCTATGGAAGCCATTTGATATGCATGTTTACATATCGATGTTGTCCTAGGTATAGATCAATATAGAAATCAACCTCCCTGGGAGGAGGTAATCCTAGAACATCCTCATGGAATACATCCTCATACTCCACCACCACTGTAGGAAAATGAGGACTCATATCATCCACTACACCGAGGGTGAGACTATCCAACAAATGAGTAATCGACTACACCCTCCTATGAGTAATTTCATCCTATGCTACATGCGTTTTCTTTTCACCAAAAAAGGAAAAATTGGTCCCATCATCGTGCACACACCAAACTCTATGCCTAAAACAGTCAATATGGGCATGGACTTTGGATAACTAGTCCTTACTGAGAATAAATTCGTAAGGCCTCAACACTGATACCAATAAATCCCAACCGAAACTATCACATCCAAGAGTAAGTTCACACTATCCGCACCGGTTCTTGATCATCAAATCCCCTCCCATAGGAATATCTAAATGGAAGGGGTGAGTCGATGGTTCAACCAAAATCTCTAAGTCTCAAATAGGGGTTATGGAAAGAAAAGAATGCTTGTAACCTATATCTATAAAAACTACATCTAGGGTGGAAAAGACACAGATAATAACTATAATCATCCTCATAGCACCAGGGTCATAATATTCCATCACCTGTAGCTATCCTCATCCCTATCCACTAGATCCATGAGCTAGTGATGGACCACCTGGGGGTGGTGGTGGTAATATGTCAAAACTCTTCCCACCTCTTTATGCCCTACCTACTCCTATTTCACATCTTCCAACCTTCATACCACCATGATCATGCCTCCCACTCTTCCTCAGTGGTCCCTTGACCATCTATTGATCGTCTATATAGTGGGTTGGAAAATCTCATTCCATATGTCCTCGACCGTCGCACGTGTAACACAACCTATCCTTTAGCTGACTCACTCTACCCTGGGATCCCCATACCATTGATCCCATGTCATGGGGTTTTCCCCTAGAGGTATTAACTCATTTGGGTCCCTTCGACTGTTGTAGGATACCTACCACCAAAGACTCAGCTGCCAAGTGCTTACCGGTAGCTCCCACTACTGGAATCTACTCCGCTATAAATCTATCCACTAGAAAATATCGCTTCAGTACCCCAAAATGTGTAGGGATGCTAAGGGATATCATGGATGCCCTGATCTCCTGGTGTAATCCCATGTAAAAGGTCTGATACCTAAATAATTGGTCACGTACCATATTTTTAGAGTAGCGAGAAAGATCAGTAAACCTCACCGAGTACTCTTCCATTTTTTGACTACCCTACTACAGATGTAGGAGATCCTATATACACACTGAGCATGACGTAGCTAGGAAGAACTCCTCTATGAAGAGTTTCCTGAAGTCTACCCAAGAGAGTGTCACCTCATCATGTGTCTGGGTCACTAAGATCCACCACCATCCTTCTGAGCCCTGATGAAGACCCATGACTAGGACTACCATCTGGTCAGCAGACGTCCTCACAAGGATTAAGACAAGTGTAACTTCCTCCAACCAATCCTCAGCTATCTAGGGGTCTGGCTCACCCCTAAACCTGGGAGTTCATTACATCTGGAACTCTTGTAATAAACTCATCCTTCATGCATCCTCAAATGGTAGCGTTGGTAGTAACTGTTGCCCAAAGGCTGGTGGTATCGCTGGTAAACCACTTGGAGGTTCCATCTTTGAGACAAGACCCTATATTGATGCCTCATTGCTAGGCAGATCATCCACGTGATCATGAAATAGCATCCTAGCTGGCCATCTACAGGGATGCATCCTAGAATTGATCAATATGGTACATTGTCAATATAGTACACCTAGTGAGCTGACTCAAGAAGGACATGAGAACACATCCAAATCCTATATGATGCATGTACCATTAATTTCCCTATAACTAGTGTATTCTTGTATCGATTTGAAAAGCAGGTATACATAGTCCTAGTGTATAGATACATTGGACACTGTACCAATATTGGATTCCCTGGCCTAAAAGCTGAACTCGAAACAGTTAACATTTTTTCCCCAAACCAACCTCACGGACTTCCAATCCTTAAGTAGAAATGTCCTCCTTTGATACCACTCTTTCACGACCCATCCCAAAGGGGGCCTTACCATGAATACCCCAAGACCACCTCCGATAGGCTAGGGGATAGAAACTAGCATTGAGTAGGAATATCCCACAAATGGGAGGCATTTTCCTAAGTACCTAAACACACACACACAATATCTAATCCCAAAATGATAAAACGTAAAAACACTGAGTAGAAAATGCATGCATACACTAAGATATCATCCACAAAGTATGACAGTAGGAAACCAGAAAGTAAACAAGGTCAGAATAAAATCACTCCAAATAAACTTTATACAAAAGTAAATACACAAGTTCCTAAAAATTGTCCATAGAAAACTGTACTTGAAGGGTAGGTGTAGGACAGTTGTCTGAAGACTTAGGAGCACACCTTGTCTATATGAACACTCTAACCACCACCTGGTACTGGTCCACTTAGAAGTTTGTTAAAGAGTCGATCATCTTCACAATACAAGACACGTACAAGAAAATCTTGTGCAAGTGTGAGTAAAACAATACTCAGTAGGACACCCCAAAACCATAAAGGAATACCACTAATAAATACATGAGATACACCACAACAAAATATACAAATTATATCACAAATAAATACACAAATTATACCAAATATAAATACATGGTATACAAAAAAGGAAACAAAAAACATACAGTTAGCTCACATAGGTATATGTCTATAGCATGAAAAGAAGTATTATCAGACGTAGTCCACAAAACACCCAGTATCGGTAACACACATAGTGTCAATAACATAAGGAGTGTCTATAACACATGGAGTGTTGATAACACAAGGAATTTTGATAACACACAGAGTGTCATTAACACACAGAGTGTCGATAACACAAATAGTGTCGATAATTAATGAATCCCCCAATTCACCTAATCATCATGTCACATAGTTAGTAAGTCTCAACTAGTTGCAGGATTCAACTCATAGCACGTTTGTTCTGGGATAACCTACTCCTCAAGCCAATAGTTTGAATTACAACTTCCACAAAAACTCACTTAGATTATCTCAAAAGGAATGTCTCATCTCAAGGGTCCCAACGCCACAAATGTCTTGTCAAACAGAAACACGGTTGGAAAGTTACAACTATTTTTATAAAATGGTCTGACCCGGACCGACCCACCAACCCTACTAAGTCTGATCAACCTGACCCGGTCTGGTTTGATCTAGACCACTAGACTATTTGTCCCGGCTTGATGGTCCAATGGACCATTGGACCCAGCCCTTTGGGCTGTTGGAGCGGCTCGGTCTGTCCAACCTGACCCGCTGCATGTGGGTCGGCTCCCTTCTCCCACACTTGGCCAACCCCGCTTTGTGCACTCGGTCAACGTGGTGTTGCCACACTCAACATGGATGAATACTGTATCCCCAGACTTATTCTTTGTTGGATCCATGTTGACCCACCCACATACAAAACTCCTCGTCGTCGCGGGCTCCCACACGGTCCCACCTAGATCGCGGTCTAGTGCACCACCACCGGTCACCCCATAGGTAGAATTTCCACCTCATGATCTTATTGGCCCAACCCCCTATTAATCTTCATGCTTACTTCGGCACTTATTTCCCTATAGGCAGCTCGTTATCACCCTTGTGCTTTGCCTGAACCTAGCTAGATCCACTACTCTGAGCACCTACTTGTGCCTCCATAAACCGCTACCTCAGGTGATTAACATCACACCTTTTCCATTGCACCTCTAAAATGTTGTTGCGGTGTTTGATCCCCTGTCTCAGATAATTTCACCTTGGATCAAAGGCACAATGATCCATTGTTCATATTTCATGAAGAACGAGGAATTCATAAAGATTGGAGGAAATAGATAAGTGCATAGGAATTCCAAAAGAATAGATATTGTCCTTTTTCTTTTCGGCCTCGATCCATTCATGTTATAATGAATAATAGAGAGGGAATAAAATGAATATCTGAACAGAATAATCCTCGATAATCAAACCGCATAAATTATCCATCCTACAAGAATGATAAAACCGCAGATCAACCTATTTGTGGGTTGGTCCACATACATCATTTAAATTTAAAAAGAATGGGGAAAATATCATGAAGAAAACAATGCCCAACCTAGAGTTTAGATCAGTCATTAATGAACAGAAAATCTATGTTGTCATCGTTAGTCGATCTATCGATCTTTAATCCAAGATCTGATCTCTGATCTTTTGTTTCCAATTCTTGATCCACCTTTGTTCATTGAAGATATCTCCTTCTCCACATGTTAGAGGAATTCCAGGGTTATGACGATAACCCTGAATTATCTGAAAATTTTCATTTAAAATAAAATAATCCCTTGTTGCGACCCAATAAAATATTTTTATTAGATATTTTATTATCGATACGTCCAAAAAATAACTTTTTCTTTTGGCCCACACCGGATGATGTTAGGCCCCACCTAAGGTAAAGTCACTATTTTAAATGAAATGGTGCCCTCATATTTCTGATCTAGTCACCCTTTTATAATTTATTCTAGTTTAAATAAAAACTACCAATGTCATTTATTAAAAGCTTAACATTGTTCAACAAGTTGTTCCAGGCACACCGGTCTCAAAATATCATGTTGTCTCAACACCTGATCTTAGAATTTTCTCAATTAATTTATAAAAATAAAACAAGATAAAATTTGATTCATTACGAATTACCCACATCAGACAGAAAGTTGGAGCTCTATAGGATGTACTGTTATAGGTCATGGATAGGGTTCTCTAGGGCGAGAGTGTTCATATCAACAGGTTAGTACGTCTCTAGGAATTCAGATTGGGGCCTAGGGTAGAGTGGAAATTCAACTTCAGGTAGTTCAGTCTACACCAAGAGTTGGTGAGGCTATTCCATCGACTGTTTGAGGTACGATTCTAGTTGCTTCCATACTTTATAGTTATTTATTCGATACATGTGCCTCACATTCTTTTATTTCTTCTTAGTTTGTTGTTATTTTGGTCCTATCAGTTGAACTTATGTGTGGGGTTATGTCGATTGATACACCGTTAGGGGTGAGAGAAAAAAATAGTAGGTAGTGTAAGGGGTGTTCTCTTGAATTTGGTGGGTACCATTTCCTTTGGGGCTTATTTGTGCTTGAGATGTTGAGTTTTTATCTGATTTTGGGTATAAACTAGCTAGTGTTGTACCAATTCCATATTGATTGTTACCATTATAGGTTGATGTTCACATCTCATGAGGGATGCACTAATTTCCATCACGGTGAATGAGATGTTTGATCAGGCCATACAGGGATAATTTTCCAGTAGTTAAATGAACTCACAGCCCAACTGGTTTTTCTCATGCTTTATGATGGGGGAGTATAGAAACTTTTCTTTCCTATTATGTTGGATTAGTTTTAGGATGTGTTTCTTGAGGACTTCTCGAGGATGCATCCTAGGAGATATGTTGAGTTCATGATATAATTACTACTGAGTGCAGAACCAATTTATATTCTTCCATATATAATGGCCCCGGTAGAACTCCATGAGCTTAAAATTTAGTTGTAGGAACTAGATAATATAGGGTTTTTTTCATCCTATTATGTCTCCTTTGGGATCTCCAATGTTGTTTTACAAGAAGGCTGATGGATCCTTATGCTTATGTGTCAATTATAGAAAGTTTAATCAGATGATGGTTAAGAACTGATACCCTCTTCAAATAATTGATGATATTTTTTATCATATGAGAGGTGCTTCATTGTTTTCAAAGATTGATATGAGATTGGGGTACCAATAGCTCATGGTGAGGCCTTCTGATATATTGTGGACTTACTTCAAGAGTAGGTATGGGTTTTATGAGTTTGTGATAATGTCGTTCAGCTTGACCAATGCACTAGAAGTGTTCATGTCACTAATGAACCAAATCTCTCACCCATATATGGACTAGTTTGTAGTTGTATTTTTTGATGATATCATAGTGTACTCTAAGACTCACAACAATCATGTAAAACATCTTGACATCATCCTGATAACACTAAGAGAGAATAGGATACAAAAAATTCTATCCAAATTTCATTTTCAGATCGATGAGTTCAATTTCTTAGGTTATATTATCTCTGAGGAAGGTGTGTCAGTAGACCCAGAGAAAGTGTAGGAAGTTGTATCTTGGGGGCAGCCCGAGAATTTTTCTGATGTCCAAAGTTTTCTAGGTTTGGTAGGCTATTACCAAATGTTAATTAAAGACATTTCTAATTTAAAAGTGATGCTCTCAAGTTTAACCAAAAATGGATTCAAGTTTGAGTGGTCTAGGGCATGTGAGAATGTCTTTTATGAGTTAAAGAAGCGACTGACTACCGCATTGATTCTAATCATACCCAAGCTAGGAAAGGGGTATACCTTGTTTTGGTATGTATCTGGTGTTGGTCTTAGTGTGGTGTTAATGAAAGAGGATTGGGTGGTTTCTTATGGTTTATGATAGTTGAGGCATCATGAAATAAATTACCCCAACCATGTTCATAATTTGGATACAGTGTTATATGATTTGAAGTGTTGGTAGTACTACTTGTTGGAAGAATGGATTACAGTGTATAACAAACATAAAAACTTGAATTACATCTTATCTTAGAATGATTTGAATATTTAGAAATGAATATGAGTTAATTACATGCAATTATTTGGTCTTGATTTGGTATATACAGCGAGAAATGGAAATAGTGTTTCAGATTCTTTGAGTCGGAAGACTTAAAATCAGGCAATTCAGGAATCAATTTTGGAGTGGAAGATTCTAGCATTGTTTGTTGAGATGCACCTAAAGGTACAGAATGAACAAGGGATGATGAACCTTGAATCCTTATCCATTTAGTCTACACTTCTAATCTAGATTAAGGAAATGTAGTATGAGAATCCTAAACATTTGGATTTCAAGGAAATTATTAAATATGGGGAGTCACCTTTTGGTTGGACCATTGTTGATGATGGGATATTTTATGTTTGTGGTTATGTTGTTATGCCATCATGTATGAGAGAAGAGTTAATGAGAGAGTTTCATGAATCAAAGTGTGAAGTGCATCTAGGGTTGAACAAGATGTATCGTGATATTTATAAGTAATATTGGTGGCCATGGATGGAGAAAGAAGTTGCAAGTTTCTTGTCGTTATGCCTTATCTATCAGTAGGTGAAGTATGAGAATTAGTGATTGGGTGGTTTGTTGAAGCCATTTCCCATTCTGGAATGGAAGTAGGATGATGTGGCGATAAATTTCATAGTGGGTCTTCTATGTATGCCTCTAAAGAATGATGTGATTTGGGTATTTTTGGATTGGTTGAATAAGGTATCTCATTTATTACTGATTCAAGAGATATTCACCGTGGACCAGTTAGGTTAGTTGTATATTGGAATATAGTACGGTTGCACAGGGTTCCACGTATAATATTTTCATATCATGATTTGTTTTTTACATCGTGCTTCTAGTAGGGATTACATAAGGCACTACGTACTCAGGTGTTTTTTATTATGGCATTTCACCCAAAGATGGATGGGTAGTCAGAGCATACCATTTAGGTAATATAGGACATTTTGAGGGCTTGTGTCTTATATTTCAGTGGATCATGGGAAAATAATCTAGTGTTGGTTGAGTTTTCCTAAAAAAATAGTTATTAAGATATGATTCATATAGAACCATTTTGAGGTGATCTATGGTAGACCATGTAGATCTATGTTGTGTTGGTTAGAGTCTAGGGAATCGGAGTTTTTGGGAAGGAGTCTCATGTAGGAGATGTCGAAGAAGATTCAGTTGATACAGAAATGCATGGAAATAACACAGAGTAGGAAGAATTTGTATATGGATCGGCTTCAGAGAACTCTTGATTTTTTTGTGGGTGATTGTGTGTTTCTTCAGGTGTTTCCAAGGTTGGTTCACCATCAGATTTGGAAACAGGGTAAGTTAGCACACATGTATGTGGGACCATTTGAGATTGTGGAGAGGATTAGGCTAGTGGCATACTGATTGGCTCTTACACGATGTAGAGTGGTATGAATGATATATTTCATGTGTCACAGATTCAATAGTATCACCCTAACTCATCTCGTGTAATTGATGTTGAGGTTTATGAGCTTGAGGCTGATGCATCCTTTGAGGATCATCCAATTCATATTGTGGATCATAATGATAAAATTCTACAGGGAAATACTATTCCTTTGGTTTAGGTTTTATGGAATCATGGTAATGTTAAAGAATACACTTAGGAAAGGGAGTTAGATGTGTGGTTTTAGTGTCCTGATCTCTTCTCTTTGGAAGATCGGTGATTCTTGGAAGCATAGCTCAAGGACAAATCGTTAAAATGTAGAGAGGTTGTAAGATCCTAGACTTAGTGGAGGTATGTAATTCTTTAAATATTTGTTTGAATACATTATTTTTTGGTTAATAGAATGTTTATCAGTTGTTTGAGGAGGTATGAGGGTGTTTTGGGGGTTCAGGACACAAAATAAAAATAATATTGGTCATCTAGTGCGTGCTGCACAGTTGGCGCGCGGTTAGGTATAACCATGAGCCCAAACTATGAAAACTAAGAGGAGGGGTGCACGGTTAGGTAAAACCATCCAAGGGTTAATGAAAACCCATTTGGGCATAGATAGAGTCATTCCACATAGTTGGTGCATGGTTTTTCAAAATTTTCAGGCCTCCCCAGGTGACCGTGTGACTCAACCCCTCTTGGACAGTGGTAGGCACACAGTTTGAAAACCATGAGCCCCATTAAAAAGTGCGATTATACCAAAATTCCAGTTAGTATTTTAAGATATTTACTCAATTTTATTCCTCATTTTCTCTCTTTAAAACTTATTGACAATCCAAAGCTTCCAAAACTTTCCAAGGATCATTCTCCTTCGATTCAAGGCTGTTTTTAACGTCGTTGATTGAGAATCAAATCTCTGGGTAATTCTAATGTTCCTCTTTCTTATATTTTTCATAATAGGTCTTGTATATCTTTTCTTATTCTTAAAAAACCCTAAAACCCTCTCTTTCTGGTGGATCTTAGTCTAGGGATATAGAAAGTTCTTGAATCTAGATCTAAGGCTAAGGTTTAGGGTGTGTTCATCTTCAAATTCTAGGTAGGTGTTCTACATGTTATATCTCATAGTTTTGTTGTATATTTTTACATGTTTAGTTGTGATATTGATTCCCACTTGATGTGTATTTGATTAATTTAGTAAGATTAGATAAAATGATTGGATAAATGATGATTTAAACCCCTCATGATCCTTATGGGATGCATTCAAAATGATTTTATCAATTTTGGGCTACCCATGGGGTACACCAACATTCCAAAACATGGTAAACTATAATGTTAATCATATATTTTCCTTATGTTGGAATTGATCCCTTTATAAATGTGTTTATATGTTAGTTTGAATTATAAATGACACTAATTGTGGATGTGTCTAGTTGTTAGTAATTCCATAAGGGACTGTTTGAAAAAATGTGAAAAATGATTCAAATGGATTAAAGTGAATATGTCAAATGGATTATAAAATTGGAATGGAAATGTGCAAGTGGGTTGAGAAATATGAATTTATTTATGTTCAAATGGGTTAATTCTTGGGGAGTTTATGGATATGTTAAATAGACTGAGGTATTTTAATTGATGAATACGGGTTAATGCATGGGAACCTTTGAATATACTTATTGGTTTAAGGCATAATAAAGGGAAATGGATTAAATGAGCTATGATAAGAAAATTATAAATGTGCTAATAGGTTAAGGATTAATGATTCATGACATATTGAATGTAATGTGAATTTTAAATTTTATCTATATTGATTGTATATGGTTTTTGATATGATATGTGTGGTTAATGGATAAATAAGCATGTGAACATTGATAGGTGGTGTGGGATGAAGGATTAAGGCTCCTCCCATGGGTCAAGTTGGATTGATGATCTAAACCCCACCCTATAATGAATGGGTTAGGGAGTCTAAATAATTCTCTAGAAACCTAACGATTTCATTGGATGATACTACCTAGACTAAGGCTTCAAGGTAAGTGTGTTATGATTATTTAAGAAATTCTTATCCCTAATGAGATAGGGAACTTGAATTTTACCTCATGCATAGTAATTGGTATACTTAGGCTATTATGTAAATGATGAAATTTTCTAACCCATGGAACATGATATGAGAAATATTCTAGTAACAAGGATGGCATAAATGATGAAAATGGAATTAATGGTGTAAATGGTTAAAGTAAATATTGATAACTAATTGTATCTAAGTTGTATCTTATTTTACCTTTTCATTTATTTCATACTTTCATGAACTATCAATTTAGGCTTGATATTTTGTATACACCATTGGTGGTAGCCTACTGAGTTGTACTCACACACATATCAAGCCATTGTTGGGTACCTGAGCAGATTTCATAGTTGAAGATCAGGACAAGGGAAAAGGCCCTATGATAGGGAGTTGAGTTGGTCTTGGGATGTTCATGGATGAGGATCCAAACTTGGAGTTAGGAACCATTCTAAGGATTCATCTGTTTGTATTTATTTTGGGTTTCCTTTACTTTTGGAACTGTTAACATGGCATGACATATTTATTATTGGTTTTGGTTTAAACCTTATTGGGAAAATGTTAATAATAAATGTTCCTAGTTTATTGTTTATTGATTCCTTTATTTCACATGTTATCTATTGTGGCATGATATGGTAAAGAGGGTATATTCTACCCACATGATCCATCAGACCCCCACTGCTAGTCAGTAACCTTTGGTGTATGGGGAGGTGCGCTTGAGGTCATGTGGTGACCTAGATCGGTGAATATGTTAGTGGCTTTTACGTTGGGGAAATAACGTTCTCAATGACTAATTAACCATGAATCTGGGATCTTTTGTTGAGTATAAGGATTCTCCAAAGGCAACCATCCATGACTCTAGTGGATTATGAATAGTGATTAGTAGATTTTTGCCTCTATCAATTGAACTAATGGAATTTAAACTTATAAATGATATCCTTTCAATGCCAACCTTGTAATTTATATAATTCCTATAGATATGTCCTCACATACAACAATGAAATTTTCTAAATACTAGAACATTTTAATTTCCATGAATCCTCTCCCCAAACATCTCTTTTGGTTGACATCAATTATTTATCCTAAGAGTATTACTAGAATATAATTTTAATTATTTTCTCTATAGATCCTCATTGTGAATCAAATTTTAAGAATAATCAATTTCTATATTAGTAATTACATAGGAATTACACACCATATTGACCATGTCATTACAATATTCTATTAAAGATAAAAGTAGTAATATTACCAATAAATCATCTATGAAAGTCACTCTCAGTACTTAAAAATAACTTATGATCATATTGAATCTGTTCACATGATCTGTCACTAATCTTTTTTCTGATAACCTCATTCTAAAATAATTCATCTTCAGGAACAATTTATTTTAGGATGTTGGTTTTTCATACATGTCCTTCAAGGCCATCATAAGTCCAATCATGGTATTATTCTCCTAGAGGTTGAAGACAAAATTCCAATCTAACATCATCCAAAATAAACCAAGTTCATTTATACCCACCTTCTTTCATTCACCTTTCTCCATCATATCAGGATTTTCTTCATCAGACATAAGTGTGAGATCCTTTTGAATTAAATAGTATTATATTTTCATCTACTAAAAACTATAGTCGGTTACATAGAACTAAGTGATCTAAACCTTGACTTCCTCTATTATCATATCTACTGATGATATTAAATCTAACTAACATCAATATAAATATAAGTAAATTTAGAAATTTTCATAAGTTTTTGAGTGTATTAAACCATGATTTGATACCAATTTTTGTAAAGTAGTTCAAAAACTGATACAATAATGGATGATTGAGCCTGAGTTCACCTAAAATCAATATCTACTGGTAGTTAAATGATGTTGAATTTCAATTATTGGTTCTATTCATTCTATCTTGGAGCAATATAATTGGGAATCATACTACACCCTAATAACCACTTTCATTACACACTCAACACAACTCCAAACATACTCATAAAGTATGATCAATAGGAAAAATAAATGGACACATAAGAATATGTGGTTTGAACTTTAATCCTATGTACATAGGAGAACACTATATAATATTTATTTTATCAATAGTATAATGGTAATAATCACTATAGATAAATAAATAGTGATTATAATTAAATACAAGTCATATAGTGGTACACTCATTTAGTATATTGCAGCATCTTTCCCCACCTCTTTTTTTTAGATTCTCAATTGGTAAACTGGTAGCACCACCATTTGAGAATCATGGTCATAAATTCATTAACTTCATCATTAAATGGTATCCATCACTAACTCATCATCTACTATCGATAGAATATTAACTTCCCCCATTCATTAAACATATACCAACTTGCTCAACCCATCACAAGTGCATGATTTTCCAGTAAAGAAACCTATATGTTGAATGTATTTTTTCCACTACTCTATGAAAAAACATGTATTTTATGAATGTTTTACAGATTATTGTTGATATAATTTCCCCACATTGATATTTATTTCAATATTTAATGTAAATTTTTTTTAGCATGAATTTTAAAATTCTATGAAGATCCTAGTTTTTTCCATTTAATTTCAATCTAGTAATTTTTCCATAATTTTTTTGATATCATATTTGAACTTGAGATTTTATGGAAATGTTATTCAATAACTAGGATAAATGTTTTATTTATACCAATGAAGTTAGATCCCGCATTTGGAGGGAAAAATATGGCCATTATTGTAGAGTTGGATTGGATTCTATATATTGGACATTTCCTCACCATTTGGGCAATAAATTTTTCATCCATGCATGGAATGAGGTGAAATTTTGATATCTCTTGATGAAACCAATTTTTTTAGTTTAATTAAAATGTAGTACCAATAGGTTTTCATGGTAAATTTTTCAAAAATGTAGTTCAAGGAAGTCTAAATTTTAATAGGATGAATTGTTGGGGTTTGTTCCCTCAAATCAACTTCTAAAAACTTGATTATCACATGTTTTCATTATTAATGAATTTTCTTATCACATCATGATTATTCCTTTACATGAAATGCTATTTGATAATGTCCTAAAAATATATTTCACACCTAATGAACATATTAGTTCCCTACTATGATGAGAACCTAGAAGTTTCGTGCCAATATTCCTGAATAAATGTTCTATAGGTGGATGATATTATTTTATAGGATACAAATGATATATGCTATAAGGGGTGGAGACTCATAGTAATTTGAGACACCCCCTCATGGTGTGCACCCTCAGTGATGCCTAGAGAATAATATTATGAGAATGAGACCAGTCAGTAGGAAATCCACATTTCTATGTCATTGGGTGTTCCTATCTGAAGAAATGAGTATTTATACTTGGAAATTAGGATTATCATTAATGAATACCATAAGTCGTGTACTTTGGTGTATTGATAAAAACCATGATGACATATTCTCAAGGTTAAGTAGAATACATTGGGTGCAACATGAGTTATATTTCATTAATGGATAATGCGAGAAAGGATTTATCCCTTATTTATATTAATGGAAGTTGATATCTCAGGATCGTTGATGGGAATGGAACTATCTGGAAAAATTCATTACCATGGTGTTATGTTGGAAGGTTCATTTCTGAAAATTTAATGAAAGATACATAGATCACATAGTTTGATAACACTAGTATTCAACATCCTTAATTTTAAATATTTAAATAAATGGATTACATTACACAGTGATCATTCATAGGAGGTTAAATGTCATTACAAAATTACCTTCTTTATTTATGGGTTCCTTACCATGTTTCTAGATGTTAACCTTGTACATTAGGTGGTTCTGCCTAATGGCACTAAGAAATATTCCTAGAGGGTCACACACTATGTTTGTCTAGAATCTATGTAAAATTCAATGTTGAATTTAACAAGTTAGAATAAATATTATTCTTGCTTTTTGGTTTAATAATTATTCTGGATTGGTTGATTTCTAAGATTCAATCATAAGTTATTCAAAATAATAAGTGAGTTAAATAATAATTAAAATATTTATTTTCCTAGATTGGAGGGTATAATACTATTTTTATTTATTGGTGAATAATGAAATGATATTTATTTTTTAAATAAATATTCATTATTTACAATTTGGTAAATAAAGAGGAGGATAAGTGAAAAGAGCTTAATGGACCGACTGGAAATGATATAAATGGTATTTATTTATTTTTAAGTGATGAAGATGTCAAGTGAATAATAATTATATTATTATTAGACATGGGTTTGACTAAAAATTAAGGAACTGTAAAGGGGATCATATGAAATTTTCTAACCCTAAAACTATGATAATAAATATCTAATTATATCACTTTCTTTAGATATTGGTTGTACAAAAAGTATTGAGAGAAGCTCTCTCAATTTCAAGAGAGTTCTTAAAATATCTAGAATGTTTTATCTCCTCCTCTTCCCTCAACAAATTTATATAACCCCTTGAGTTATTTTTCATTGATGATGAATTATGTTGTAATCAACTATGAACAACATAAGCGATCTGGATCAACCATGCTAGAACCTGAAAAATTTACAACTATGTTTAGAGTTTGTGGTGCATGTGTGGATCACTACTAAAGGTGTTATTCACATGGATTATATGACACAATAACAGAATGAAAATATTGAGTCAACTAGGTCATCAATGAAGAAATAATTACAATTTTATGTAATTATAGTTCATCTTATAAATTAATTATAAATTACATATAAATATCCTCCTCTTTTGGTTTCAACATTCTGGTTAAGTAATATATTATTTAAATATGTTGATCATGATTTCATTCATCTTGTAAAAATTGGATTACTCATAAATTAAGTCTAAAATATAAGTTATCCATGACAAATAGGTGCTTTTGCTGCACCCAAAACCTACAAGTGTTATCAAGGTTGTCACATGGTAAATTTATAATTATTTATTAATTCTTGATTTTTGAATGCATTTGAAATTAATTTTACTTCATATATATTCATTCATGAAATCCAAACATCGTTTTATCTACCATTTATTCATTCTTTCTAACATAAAAAATAAATATGTTATTTTAAAACAAATAGACATCTAAAAACTCCATATAGAGATGCCAATGGTCCTAGATAGACAACAAAAGCATACATGGTGTGTATCCCAAACTACACACTATTTACCCATGTATCTTGAATTTATCTCTCATTGATATGATATTAATCTAATTAAATAAAATTAGTGATCTGATAAAAGAGGACTCTTCGTGATGGAGAACATGGGGGGTCCAATCTTGTTGTGTATCTTATACATGACATGGGGACTAATAAGTCATGGAACATTGAGTATTTTCATCATATAAGAATATTACAAGAAGTTTACATCATAAAAATCTATAGAATACAATACACACATTCCCAAGGTGTGTGTCATGTACACATAAAAAAGGTTATAATCCATGTAAATTAGTACACACTTTATATTATGTTGTGAATAGTGTGATTAATTTGACATGAAAAGAAGAATTGATTATATAATTCAACTTATTCACATTTGTTCCATGTCTCATTTATTTGAAATCACAAACTATGTCATAGGATTTTTAATTTTATATTGAATTTTTTTCAATGTTAAATTCTAATATTATAAGTTGTGTATGGTCTTTTCATATAGTGTACTCCATGTGCATCAATAACATCACTTGTAGTGTAATTCGCATGTATTACATGTGTCATTTTTTTGTTAGTATATTCCATGTAATTACATATCATGCAATGTGTTTTGGATTCCTAGGGAATGAACAAGCATGAGTATCATGTCGGTAAATTTGGACTAGTACATGTCATTTCCTCCAAGTACACTTGTGTGATTTATTAATTTTAAATTAAATTAATTTTTTTTGAAATTATGAATGATGGTAATTCAAGGATTCTTGTATGGAATTAAGATAAATTCGATTACTTGAATTAATTAATAGCTATTTATCTTAATTAAAATAATGAATTAAAGTAATTGATAGCTAGATTATAGATATACCATACATTGAATGTTTTGTGGATGATCATGATATTAGAAATATCATATGAATGTAATTGGTTTCATTTTAATTTACTATTGTCTTTAAATTAATATAATGGCATGCGTGTTATCCTCTACATATTATGTTATGTCTTTTGTGTCTTAAATTTCATTTATATAAACCCCCTATCCAATCTATCATATCCCATCCTATATGTGTGAGTAAAGGATTATGTTAGACTGGAGCTCCCAGACGAGAGGAGGTAGTTTTTGTCCTAGAGAATAGGTGAAACCAATCACGGATATTCATAGAAGTTGAGGTGGAATGCTGCAACATTAACCAAGATATGGATCAAGGTGGTTTCCCCTATGGTATAGGGTTATTTTATCATCCACTAGATAAATTAAACTTTATATAATCTCATGATCATAACACTTATATTTTATTTTTATCAGTTTCATGGTTGATTGTTTATGTTTTTTGATACTACATGATCACTTAATAAATTAATTAACAATAATGGAAGATGTAATAAATATATTAGGATTATACATAAATGTTTTATCATACATTAGTTAATCACTTAATAAAAATCAACTTAATTTTAAAAAGTAATGTGATAAAAAAATTGGGTTTTACACGCAAGGAAAAAATCCCATAATTAAAAATTATGTCAGTATAGTCTACCACTACATATGTTAAAATTGTAATTATTGTTCAAAGTGATTGACTGGCCCAACTTGGGGTTCTTTCAATTATTGAGGAACTTTTTTCTTGAGGTTTTTGGTTGAATTAACTTATTTTACATCAAATGTTAATTGAACAACAAGGACTTGGTATAGCTGGTAGTAAATGGTTAAAGAATTACTTCTTCAAGATCTTAGGATTAAGGAGTCCACTCAAAATATCAAGGCACTATGGGTTAATTCAATTGGAAAGTTACACCTATCTAAAACCCTTCAAATAACTTTTCAGGACTATGTTTGGGTTATGAGAAAAGGAATTTGGGTTCTTTACACTAGAATATATAAGAAATTAGATATTATATAACTAGTGGTCATAGATATTAGGTTTTAACAAAATAGTATAGATTAATAAAATTTAATAAAATCTAAATTTACTAATATAATTTGGTAATCAATAACTACTAATAATCTACTATTGATTTTTTATGGGAAACCACATAACATGGACCATATCACTACAATCCATACTAGAGAAGGATAACCTTATTACTAGTATGAATTTATAGGAATGGTATATTCTATTACACATTATATTATTCCTTGAACATAAATTATGTATACTATAAACACAACTTCTTAAGTCTCTTGCATATGATTCAAGTGAGGAAGAATAATCCATCTACTTGAAACATGTGGAAGATGAAATATATGTCTAATATTTCATGCTATCATCTATGTCACATGATATTATAAAGGAATATGAGGATATATATGCATATGGAATTATTTATCACCTCTATGATCTTTATTATGAGAAGGAGAGACAATAAAGATATGAGATATCCAATACACTATTCACATGAAATCTTGGAGAGACATTGCTAGATGGGCCTCATGTAGTCAAGATGATTGTATACATAGAATTATTTGACATATTGGGGTTTAATATTCCTGATTAGTTTCACAATGGTCACATTTTTTCCTTACTAACTTAAACATTTTCTAGTTTCATTGTGAATTATAGTATCATCAATAGGGAGAGAACAATTTTGGAATTTCTTACTCTCATTTTCCAAGTTGATAAAGATATAGGGCATGAAACAAATTGTGTTCCTTATAGTGAATAAGAAAAGTAAGAATAAGGAAATGTTCTGGAATACTCATTCCAAGTCTAAGTCTTTAGAGTATTATCCTTCCAAGAAGAATAATATATAGTGAAAATCAAAGGAGAAAAATAGTATTTGTTTTACATGTGGAAATAAATTCCACTGGAAAAGAAACTATAATCAGCTAAAGAAGTAAGGGTAAGATTTAGGTGAATTAATTATCAACTATAATCATTACATATCTATAATTTGGGTATTAAATATTGCATTTGGATCTCGCATTCTTATCCAAATATAGGAACCATATATATTTTGGAAGGTTTATAGAGGTGGGGTGGATCTATGGGCTTCCAATGGATTGTTTATGGATTCTTTAGACATTAGAGACAACATTTACAACATGATTGATTTTGGTTTTAAATGACTGTTATTATGTGACTACTATTAATAAGAACATAATATCATTTTCATGTTTAGACATGGATAGATTTATTTTCATATTTGATAATAAGAGTTTCTAATTTTATAAATATATAATATGTAATGGTAAAAAATAGTTTAATAATGGTATTTATGTATGAAATTATGAAAACCAAATATTTTCAATTGATAATGAATCAAATTCATGAAACTCATTTCACACTAATTTGTGGTTTTGTCTCCTTGATCATGTAAATGAGAATCATTTACCAAGGCTCTACCAAGATGGTTAATTAGACTCTTTTGAGATTAATCCACTTGAAATATGTCATGCTTGTTTATAAGGAAATGTAACTAAACCACCATTTTTTATTCAATGTGAAAGGGATATAGAGATTATATAATTGGTACACACTAATGTTTTTACACCTTTTCAAGTAAAAGTTATAATTGGATTCTTATACTTTATGACTTTTACTGATGAGTTAAGTAGGTATGGTTATGTATTCTTAATTAGGTATTAGTTTAAACCCTTTGAGAAGTTTAAAGAGTTCAAGAATAAAATTCTGAATCATATCCATAAGAATATAAAGAAAATTTTATCAGATTGAGTTGGTGAATATCTTAACTAAGGGTTTATTAACTTTCTATGGGAGTATGGGATTTTATCTCAAATCAATACAATTTAAACACTATAGTGTAATTGTGTAAGTTAAAGGGGTAATTTTACCATGATAGATGTGGTAGGGTTGATGATGAGTCATGTAGGCCTTCTATTATCATTTTGGGTATATAAATTACAAATAAAAACAAATATACTAAACTAATTACTAACAAAAGTTAAAAATTGTATTCCCTTTGAGTTATGGATTAGAAAGAAACCCATTTTGTCACATAATCATGCTTGGGGTGAGAGGTGATTTTAGGGGTTTCTCAAGAAACAAACTATCACCCAAATGTACGAAGTATTTATTTATAGGTTACCCTAAGGAAATGAGAAGATACAGCATATATTTTCCCTCTAATATGAAAGATGTATTCCATGAGAGGGATTACGTCCATAAGAATTATAGTGAGAGAAAGATTGAAATATATGAATTTGATACTAAAGATACTCATGGGTTCATATAGGAATAAATTCCATAGGTCCCCATGGAAGAATTTTTTTCTAAAACAAAAGAAATATATTGGAGAACCAGAGGGTAGAGAACCAAAGATAAGTTTTCAGGTCATAGAAGATAGTGGCTCATTATTGATTGACAATAATGACCCTCTATCCTAAAAAGATGCAGTAGAGATCTTAGAAGATACAAGATGGAAATAATCCATGAATTATGAGATACATTTCATGTATCAAAACTAATATTGGGTTCTGATCGATCCTCTATTTGAGGTAAATATGGTTAGGTTTAAATGGTAATTCAAGAGAAAATGGACATATAAGGTCGGTTTATTACCTATAAAGTATGGTTATTGGATAAACGGTTTAAAAACATCAAGTAATTGACTAAAACAAAACCTTTTCTCCAATTTACATGTTTAAATCCATCAAAATTATACTCTTTATTATAGTTTACCATGACTATGAGATTTGGAATATGGATGTAAAAAATACTTTACTTAATGTGAACCTTTAGAAAGATGTTTAAATGAAAAAACCAGAAATTTTTTTGACTACATAGAATGTAAAAATTGTATTAAAGTTATATAGATCCATTTATGTATCAAAGAAATCAAACAGTTCATGGAACATTTGATTCGATGAAGAAATAAAATAATTTTGTTTCATTAAGAATGAATGTGAGACATGTGTTTGTAGGTGTTTTAGAGGGAGTAAGTTCATTTTCATAGTATTTATTTTGATGAAATATTACTAATTGGAAATGAGATATCATCCATACAAGAGGTTAAATCATTATTGAGAATGTGATTCTCCATAAAGGACATAGGTGAAGCATCCAATATTCTAGGGATCAAGATCATGTGAGATAGATCAAAGAGGATTATTGGACTAAGTCAAGGTATATAATTTAACTAGATACTGAATAATCTTATTATGGAGAAATCCAATAGGGGATTGTTTCCAATGTTATGTGGTATACATCATTCTAAGAAGACATTTCCTCAGACACAATAAGAATGATAAAGAATATGTAATATCCCATATTCTATTTTGATATTATTTGTCATGTATTTCGTGTTATTTATGTGGATTGATGTTTCTTATGATTTAAACATTGTAGGCATGTATCATGTTTATCTATATGAACATCATTTTACTAATGTTAATAATATCCTTAAGTGCCTGAGGAAAACTAAGGATATGTTCCTGGTGTGTGGAGGAGGTTAGGAAAAAATCATTTGGGGTTATAAATATTCTATCATTATGATATATAATATTGATCAGAAGTTACAATTAGTATATGTATTTAGTATCAATGAAGGAGGTATGAGATGGAAAAGTTCAAAGAATCTAGTTTTCATTGATTTTATAGTGGGTTTTGGTTAAATTACTACTTCTGATGAATCTAAGGGAGAAGTAAGGATTCACAACATTTTCCAAGATCTTGATTTGGTACTTTTCAGTCAAGAATCTATCACAGTTTACAGTGATAACACTGTTAGTGGTGGATCTTTCCAAAAATATAATGTCATATAAAAGGAAAATGAACATACTTTATAAGTTTCATCTCTTGAGGGATTTTTTTCAATGAGGTGAATCTTTAATAAATAAATTATCCATGGAGTAAAATGTGTAATATACCTTAATAAAGGATATATATCAATAAATTAATGAATATAATATGAGATCTAGTAGTCTGAAGGTTTTTAATAGTTTTATCTAGGGCAAGTGAGATTCTTTTGAATTTTTCTCCATAGAAAAAACTTTTATGTAATTTATTATTACATGTGATCATAATTAATGAATTTACTTATCGCATCCTAATTGTTTCTCTACATGACATATTATTCGATAATGTGCAAACAATATGTGTCACATTGAAAGGTCATATTAATTCCCCAATATGATGAGAACCTGTAGGTTCCAAAATAGTATTCATGAATAAATGTTTTATAACTAGATGATATTATTTTAATGGATACAAATGATATATTCTATCAGGGGTGGATACTCATAGGATATTGAGTCACTATATTTTTTTGTGCACCCTTGGTAATTTCCAGATCATGAGATTATAAAAATGAGACTCTCTAATAGAAAATCCAAATTTATGTTTCATTGGATGTACCTATCTTTAAATGTGTGAATTGATCCTTATAATTTAATATTATAATTATTGAATACTATAATACATGTAATTTTATGTATTGATGAAGTCTATGATGGCATATTCTTTTTTCATTAATGGATAATGAAATAAAGGGTTTATCACTTCTGCCTATTAACGGAAGTCGGTGTCTTGATACCATTGATGGTAATGAAACTACCAAGATAAATCCATGGACATGGTGTTTTGTGGGAAGGTTAATTTCTAAAAATTAAAATAAAGATACATTGATCATGTGTGTCAATGAAACAAGTATGAAACTTGGTTGATTTTAGATATCATGGTAAAGGGATTAGTGGGAATTAATAGAAGGTTGTGTATAGTTGCAACATTAATTTATTTCTCTATGGGTGAATTGGGGTGTTTCTAGATGATAAACTTCTATATTAAGTGGTTCTATCTAATTATTCTAAGAAAAAGTTCTAGAGGGTCACACACTAAGTGTATTTGGAATCTCAGCTAAATTCAAAGTTGAATTCTACAAGTTAGAATAAATATTATTCCTGATTTTTGGTTTAATAATTATTTAGGATTGATTGATCACCAAAATTTAATCAGAATTTATTGAAAAGAAAAATTGATTTAAATAATAATAATAATAAATCATTATTTATAATGCTAGGAGAGTATAATATTTGTCGTATTTATTAATGAATAATGCATTGATGTTTATTTTTTAAATAAATAGTCATTATTCAAGGTTCAGTAAAAAAATGAGGAGGATAAGAAGACCAAGTTTAAAGGTCTAATTGGAAATGATATTAATGATATTAATTTAATTTTCAGTGATTCACATGTCAAGTGAATAATAATTTTATTATTACTTGAAATGGGGTCAACAAAAAATTAAGGACTAGGAAAGGGTCTCATCTACAATTTTCTAACCCTAAACCTTACATAATAAATATATGATTATATCAATTTCCATAGACACTGTTTATGCACAACGGATCAAGAGAGTCTCTCTCAAGCCTTTTAAATATTTCTATAGATCTATAGTGTTCTCTATCCTACACTTATCTTAAACCATTTAAACAGCACTAAGATTTCATTACCCTCTAATAATAATTTTGTTGTTATTAACCATGCTATCACCTGATGATTCAACAATGATGTATAAAAATTTTGGTTCATGTTTAGATCACCATAAGGGGGATTCTATACCTAGATCCTATAGTGTAATGAGGTTATGAAAAGATCGATTCAACTAGATCAACAAAAAATAAGTAATTATAAGTTAAGGCAATTGTAGATCTACTTATAAATTAATTATAAATTACATGTAAAGATCATAATATTCTAGTTCTGGAATTTAAGACAATTAATATATGATTTAAATTTATTTTTCATGACTCTATTCATCATGTATAGCTCGTTTTACTAATTAATTAAGACTAAAATATGATTTGGTCATTCTAAATAGTAACTTTAGCTATGCCCAAAACCTAAAAGAATTATACATGTGTCCTTATTGAAATTTAAAAAATTATCCCTCGTCCTCTCTATTTAATGGATTTTTTAAACTTGGGGTTGATTTTTTTAGAATCAAGATAGTTTCGGGTGATTGGAGTGGCTTTATTCCACATCTTTAACCATTTTTAGGAAGGATATATTTGTGTAAGGATATTTTCAAGGAAGGTTCTCATCTTCTTCTTCTACTTCTTGTGACTTTGATATTGTGAATGAAATCTATATTTTCTTTAATAAAATTTAATTATTATTATTTGAAGATAGTTATAATTTTTTTCTTTGGTGTGGAATCTAATAGTGGAGCTGAGATTTTTTTTACCCTTTTAATCCATTACATAAGAAAATAATCTCCTTGATGAAAACTTTTCCCACAGAAGAGTGGTTTACATTCATAGTCAATATAATTCTTACTCATATCAATTATTTGTACTAATTCCACAAAAAATCTATAATTCATAAATTTTGATCAATTAATTGATTTTTAATTTCTATGGGACTTGATTTATTTCCACTTTGATCGTGAGGTTGGTCTTGTGTGAATCATGAGATAAGGATACTAATATCAAATATAATCAACATGATATTGATTCATAGTGATTTAATATAATCCAAAACTAAATTAATTATCATTTCTAGGGTGAATATTCTATCTTAATTGACCGTGGGTCGTGGTTTTTATTTTGGACAACAATCAAATTAGGGTGCCACAATTGGAAGTCTTGAAGTCAACCTAGGGTTAATTTCATCCCATCTTTATAGCCGTGTTAATTTTCATAGGGTTTGATGGTTGAAAATATTGGGAAATTATAATTAAATGGATTTAAAAAAATGAATAATTTATAATGAATAATAAATTTTTATATTATATTATTTATTTCTTCTTATATTAGAATTTTTAAAGAATTTGTTTTCATTATTTTTTGCTTTTGTTCTGAAATCACTCAACCAGACAGCCTTATTTTGTGCCCTTTTTTCATTTGATTAATTTTTTTCTCCAAACCTATTATGGTATATTTAATTCAATTTCTCTTAAATATAATGACCTGTTCCATCCCTTGTTCATAACTTACTTAAAATCAAAAATATTATGAGAATGTGTTCAACAACACTCGTCAAATTGGAAGAGTTTCTAAGAAGTGTTTTCTTCAACCACTTTTAGGATGTGATTAAACTTTATTTTAATTAAAAATATATTAATAAATGAAATTAATTATTAATAAACTATCCTTGATTTAAAATTTTGTAATTTTATCAAAATAAGTAAGGTGGTTTTAGATGTAAACTTATAGCAATGATGTGTTTAAGGATTTCATTATAGAACTCAAAAAAGATCTTGAGTACCAATATATTAAATCCTAATTCAATGGAATCACTAAATTCTCAAAATATTTTCCTAAATTAATAAATATAATTCCAAGTATTAAAAATATATCTTATGTTTTGATGAAGACATTAGGGAGGTGGATGCTACATTAAAAAATCCTTCTCTCCCAAAACTCTTAGTCTTTCTCCCAATGTGCCTCCAAGAAAAACATTCACATGATGTTGATTAACTAATGGGAGTGGACTTAACTTTGGATTTATTTGTTTTTTTTTATATTTTTATCAAATATAATTCACTACCAAATTTTTTTTCTTTTAAAAAATCATCATCTATGATTTCCCTAGTGAGTGATGGTGGTGAGGATGAACTACCACCATCAAGTAGAATATGGTGTTGGAATTTCAGAATCAAGATGTTACAGAACCTATAAAAGATTACATGAATGATAATAACAATGAGGGTGGTCATAAAGATTTGAATTATTTTTGTTTTAATCATTATCAAATAGAATTTTCAAATTATTTTCCTCATGCTTTTATATAAAATTGGATGATTTAGAGCCAATACTGTATGTTACCAAAGAAACCATCTTAGAGGTGTTGGTTAAATAATTATAGCATAATGATATCATGGTTATACAAATTCCTCCTCTACATCAATATGAAAATATTCTAGATGAGGACACTAAGAAATTTGGTAGGTGGTTCCCCGTATTTCTTTAACCTTCCCCCAATGTTTAATTCGTTCACTTTCCTGTTTTTTGGGGTTGGATTATTTTTAAATTTTCATGGTGGTATCCACTCTTTGTGTATTTTAAAATAAACCATGATAAATAAAATGTGGTTTTTCATACCACAAAAACCTTATCCACTATATAATTGTGGTTAATACATTGATACTATCCAGATGTAGGTAGTATAAACATAGTACCTCTCATAGGATAACCAAATTTTAAATTTAATTTTTAGAATTTTTTTAATTTAATTTTTATCAATTAAATTGATTTATTTTGTGGGGTTTAGAAGGTCATAATCATGATCATATCTCAAATCCACTAGATAAAAAATAAAACTGATTATATATTTCCTTCTTATTTAATTCCTACCCTAAACCTTCTATATATGCTTCAATTCAAATAGAAAGTTTCATTTAAGTGTGGGGATGGGATGAAATTTTTGGTATCTTTGTTAAGATTTTTTGTTTTTTGCTTTTTTTAGGATTATAATTATTATTATTTTCAAAAAAAACATTCACAAAAAAATTAAAAAAATCATGTTCCATCCTCATTACATCCATGGAAGTTATTAAAAGTAAATGTTTTATTTTTCCAATCCCATGGAACAATTTTCTGTTAGGGAAAGTTTTCATCATTAGTGGATGATTTTATTGGAATTATAAGTTTTTAAATGATATTATTGATTGTATATTTATAAAACCTTTTAGATTTTGATTAAATTCATTGTTGGGATTTTTTGGTAGAATTGTGTAACTTAATCTCACCACGCAACTTCACACACAATCATGAATTGTAAGTTTGTATTACCTAGTTGAAGGTATAATCATGTTAATAATTTTTATTATCTTATAACATAGAATTTACATGTTTTAATATATCCTATAAACAATTTAATTATTATACTAGATTGAACTATGTGTTCGTACCTAATATCTAACTATTGTACACCCTCAAGAAAATTAAAAAAAACAATAAATAAATAAATATAAAATAAATTTGGGTGTGATAAAATGTACAACATATGGGCATACATAGGTTAGGATACTATAGTTTAGATTATGAGAATTATAAAGTGGGTGGTTTTTTGAATTTGATTGAAAATTATTTAGCATAAGTTTGGTGGAATAAAATATGGTAAGAAAACAAGTTTTACGTGACCTTATTATAATGAATAAAGGGTGCAGAGACAAGCTTGAAATGGTTGGCACACAAACATGAGGGGAATTTTTGGCATAATAGACTCATAACTCATTTCCACTTGTTAACATTATAGATCTCACTAGATATTGTTTTGATAAATTTTAAAAGACAATAAATTTATTGTTTTTTTAGATTGATTTATTTTTTGTTATTCTTATTATTCTCATATTTCTTTCATGAATTGGGAAATGTCAACATGCATCATTTTCTTGATTTCATGCCATGAGATTTTTTCTAGGAGTATGAAGGATATGTGTGTGTGAGATTATAAACCATTTACTTTTTAAATATTTTTTTGATAATTATTGATATAATCTCTATAAGTTTAGATATATTTTAATATTTAATAGAAATTTTTTTTTTGAGCATGAATTTTAATATTTCATGATAATTATGTTTTTTCCACTTCAATTTCACTCTAGTAATTTTACCATATAATTTTCTTTGTTTCAAAATTGAAATTTGAAATTTTATGTAATTATTGTTTACTGATTATGATAAATATTTATTTAAACCATGAAATCATGATCTCGCATTTGGAGTGTGGAAAATGGATATAAATGTAGTTTGGGATGGATTTGATATATCAGACCTTGACTCACCATTTTTTCCATAACTTTTTTATCCATAAATGGAATGGGATAAAAAATTTACATATATTAAAGAAATAATTTTTTTATAATATCATTTAACTAGATTAATATATTTTTTACATGGTAAATCATTATAAAATACATCTCAAAGAGGAGTAATTTTTGGAGGTAGAATTATCCATGTTCCCTTTTTGACATTTAAAACCCTATCCCTCCCCAAAACTATCTAATGAAAATTTTAAAACTTTTGGGGGATTGATCAAGTATTTTTAGAGGTGTTTCTAAATATAATGGTTTTATTACACCTATCCATAAATTTGGAATAAGGATAGATTTTTCAAGGATCTCTTCCAATAAGGTGCTCCTCTTTTTCTTCAACATTTTGTGTATTTGATTTTGTGAGTGTAATATCTATTTTTCAAAAATAATATTTCCTTGTTATTATTGGAAAATTATATTATTTTAATTATTTTGATTATAATATAAGAGTGGATATGAGATTGTGTTTTACCCTTTTAATCCATTGCTTATACAAATTGTTTCCATGATGTAAACTCTAACTCTGGAAGAGTAATTTCCATTCAGAGTCGTTCTAATTCCTAGTACATTAATTTTTATTTTTTTTAATCCATGAAAAAAATAATTCATAAATTTTGATAGTTTAATTGATTTTGAATTTATAAGGAACTTGATCAATTTTCATTTTGACTGTAACGTCAGGCATGTGTGAATCATGAGAGAAGAACATTAATCACTAAATCCATTAAACATGGGAGTGATTCGTAGTGTTCAAATATAATACATAGACATAAATAACTATCATTAATACGTTTTATATCATTTCTTAATTTTCCACTAACCATAAGTTATCTATCAGACCATAATAAAAGTTGGGTTCCATGATTGGAAGCCTCAATAGAAACCTTGGGTTTATTTCTTCCCATATTTAGGGTCATGTTAATTTACATAGGGTTCAGGGGTTGGAATTATTAGGTTACTATAACTATATGGATTTAAAAATAATATATAATTATGAATAAATAATGAAGGGGTAGATTATATCAATTACAATATATCATATTAGTTTTTTCAAAGAAATTGTTTTCTTGATTCCTTTCTTTTTTTCTAAAACCAAAACCCACCACTTTTATTACCTTTTTAAATTATTTTATTTATTTCTTAAAACCTATTAATGGGTGTTTCATTAAATTAATTCTCAAGATAATGAACTAGGTCATACCCTATTCCATACATAGTAAAAATCACAAATATTTTGAGAGTGTGTACAATAACACTCATCACCATGACAAGGTCAAAATAAACTTCCAAAGCCTGGACATCAGGTGAGTCAAATCCAGTTACTTTAATAAAATTAACAACCTCAAAACTGTATAGGATACCATAGTAAGTTAACACATCCTATGTTTAAAATTAACTCTAACAAAAATTTGATAATTTATTCTTCCCTACAATAATAGAGAAATCAGACTTTATATGGTAAAGATGAAGAACACCACAAAAAAGAAATATCAAAATGAGAAATATGAGGATTCTAGTATGAAATTTAAGATGAAATATATTAATAGAATATTTTGATTAATATTTAATTAAACCATACAATTTTCATGCACTTTTTTTAAAATGAATAATCAAGTCTGGGTCTTTAAGAAATTTAAAAGGGAAGACTCGACCATGAATTTAAATGACAAAAAATCTGAATTAAACTTTAATATCCAAGACTAGATTAAATTCAATTGAGATTAATACCTATATAAATTATCATGGAGTTTTAATAATTATTATATAAATAATATTTAAATATTTTGGAAATATTCTTTCAGTATAAAAATAATAGGAAATAAATAAATGATGTGTTCCATCTTTTGTGTTATCCTGAAGAAGCCTACTTTATAGAATAAGAAATACTGAAAACCCAGTACTTCATATTTTTGATGATTTTTTAAGAAATTTTTTTTTTTTGAATCTTGGAGATTATTGAAAAAAAGTAAAAGAACTATATGACTAAGTATTCATAAGGATGATGAAGATTTAGATTATTCAAGAGTGGGGGTGAAAATTCTAGAGTGATAGATCTATTCAATCAGTAGTCAATGTTCTTAAAGAACTATATATAGGAAAACCAGATGATCCACTAATATCATAGAGGAAGATAATTATCACATAGTGTGGAAGAATCGAAGAATAGAGAGATATATTTATAATATTTTTATCATACACTTATAATGGATGGTGTAAATCTACAAACTCCAATTGAGATTTAGAATGGGAACACAGTGGGACTCTATGTTGATTGGATTGGAAAGGTTCATGGTGTAACAAATTTTTTATATAATGGAAAATATTTGATTATAGGGACTAAAAATAATTAAAAAAAGTAGTCTTTTAATTCCAAACCATGTAAATCCTTATGTGTTCTATATTTTTTATTTCAGTTGCATATGAGGTGAGGGTGAGTAATTCAAATTAGGGGGATCAGAACATTAACCCGTAAAATTGGTTCAATTAAAAAGGAGAATTAATAAAATTATACCACTAATATATCAACCCAAACTTCTTATACATATATATTACATATTAATATATTAATATTTATTACATAAATTTTTGCTTCATGCCAAGATTGTATAGTTCTAGTGTCTTTGGAAACTTGGAAACACAAAAAACTGGTTCATAAAATATCTACACCATATCCAACTTATTTCTTAATAACATAATCCATTATTATACATATCATACTTAATACATTTATTCATAACATGGGGAAAGAAAATAAATGAAATGGTGATCTCTAATGTTTAATAAGGGTAAACAATGGTGATATCAATGATCATGTAAGCATAACATGGGAAAAAGGGTATGAGAACATGGGAGTAACATTTTAAAACATGCATATCATAGATTATAAACTTGATTAATGGAATAAATCTTGGAAGTTTATAAGACATGAATCATAAAGTAATTAAAGAACATGAGAAATGAGATCATAACATTGGCATAATACAAGGAATTGTGGTATATGCATAAGAATATAAAATTATTTTCTTAGTAGTCAGGGATATTTTACAAGCATATCATAGTATAATGGGTTCACTTTACAAACCATTATATTAGTCAAGGTTAACTCCCAATACTATCATAGTGTAAAATTCCACTTATTGAACTAGGTCCACTCCCCATTACAATCCTATTTATCTCATGTGATATCGATCTTTACCCAATGCATTAGAGGGACATATAGTTCCCAAAAATTAGATAGTTAAAATCATGCATATGTGTTCCAAAAGATCATAAATCATTCATCATATTGTAAAACATTAAAAAAATAGGTACTGTAAACATTTTATGACAACATAACCCATGGAAAAGAAATGGGTTTCATAAACATTTCATCATAGAAAAACCCATGTAAAAGAAACGGGTTTCATAAACATATTTTCATCATAAACATAAACCATTAAAAGAAATAATAATAATAATAATATCCTTGGATCATATCTACATTAAATATTAATTAATATCAAAGGATGACATGTTATATAGAAAATTATTTTGAAAGATCAATGTAATTATTCTTGAGAAAAATAACCTCTCCATTTTAAAATCTTATTTTTTAACATTCATATTTATAAAGGAAAAAAATTTATATGAAAGTAAAATTGAAAAAAATTAATTTAAGATTAAAAGAAAATATTTTAAATGTTGGTGGGAAAATATATTCTTGTTGTATAAGTTAAAAAACATCCCTTCAATATTTTTTCAGAAAATTCACAACGTACCTCATTTGGAAAATAACAAGAAAATTCATTTCAAACCATTTTTTAAAAGTAAAACATGAGTAAAAATGAATTTAAAAAATAATTTAATAATGGTAAAAAAAGTATAATATTTTAAAAAACATTTATATGGAAGATGAATATTCCTTAGTAGAGACTTAATCATAATCATTTTCGAATATTGATGAGATTTAGAAATAAAAACCTTACCTCGAGTTCCTCTTTCTTAAAATTCACTCTAAAATTATGTATAATAAATTGAAATTTATTATAATTTTATACAAGAGTCATTTATATCTATTTAAAATATAAATTTAAACTAAATCACATCGCTTTGTGGATGTGGTAGTCCACACGTATGTAAAAACGATGTTATCATTTCCCAAAGGATTGGATGGTAAGTAGGTAGAAGTGATATTATAATTAAAAAGTTTAATTATTTCATAAATATAATATATAAATATTAAATCCAATATAATATCCATCTATAAAATTTGGTTATAAAAAATTAATTGTATCACTATGTGGACATGGTAAGCCATACGTAAGCATTAATGATACATTCATTTATCATTTGATGGGAAAGAGAGTGTATAATGGTGTTTTAAAAATCATAATAACATTTCATAATATTTAGTATACTGAATTTATCATTATATGATAAATACCATAGATTTATAGGAGTTAAACAAGAGTTGAAAATAAAGTGATTGGTTAAGGTGATTACCTATTCTTTGAAATGAGTCCTTTATATCTCCTCTAAAGGAATCTATGGTTGGTCTTTTGGGAAAACCAAACCTTTAGGATATGGATACAAAAGTTTAGAAGTAAAAATTTTATAGTTTTATTGATCTAGAAATATTAATGTGGTGTAAATAAGTTAGGGATGAGGTTCCCTTTATAATTGAGGTGAGGGTAACTTTTTGAATTTTTCAAAAGATTAAATTATAATAAAATTATTCCCGATACAAATGCCACAAAATGGAAATGGATTCTAATTTGAGTTAAGATAATTTTTTCATCCCATAAACCAATAAAATGTAGAAATTTTTATGTAATTTTAAACATTAACATTTTGATTAACCCTTAGTTAACCTATTTTAATTTAGACTATGATAATAATTTTTTAATATTAAAGGTTTTTTTTTTTACCCATATGGTGAAAATTGGACCATAAATGGAAAAATTATGAAATTTTAGACCATTAAATATTAAATTTGTATTATTTAAATATTTTTAGGTTTTTTATATAACTTAATAAAAATTATTTTGATAAAATATCATTATTTACAATTTTGACATTATTCTTTAAATTTGACTTAAAAGACATAAAGACAAATTTTGAATTAGAATATAACAATTTAACAAAACACTAATATGTAATATTAACCTATTAAATTAATATAACACTATAAATTATTCAAATTATATAAATTTTAATATTTTTAATATCATTTATTTTATTTTTCCATCAATTCAATAAATATAATTTTTTGCGTTGTATAAGAATTTAAGGTAATTATATAATACCTAAAAATAAGAAATATAATTTCATTATAAATATAATTTCATTATTAGAAAAATGTATCTTAATATTCATTCATAACTTATTTTTTTCCTATTTGAACACATAAAGGATATTAAAATCAAAGAGAGTGACATTTTGTAACTTTCTTTGATTTAAAAAATATATAAGTCGTTTTCCTGGAAAATGTATATTAAATAGCTAAATTTAGATACTACGGTTTTAATATTCAGATAAAATTAATATAATAATTATTATTATGAACCATTATGGTCTTATCACTTATTTTTAACTTAGATTAACTGTATTTACCCTCTATTATGTTGATGAATTTTACCACGGTTATTATTCATATTTATCAAAAATAAAAGGGCTCTATTTACAAAATTTGAACCTCTTAATTATAAATGTGTAACTATTTTTATATAATTCATTACCTATAAATGGAAAAAATTAATTTCAAATTAAGTGTGCAATATGTGATAAAACTAATTTTTAGAAGGGAAAAATATATTTTTAAGCATGAAACTAAATTTATTCTAATCCTATTACTAGAAAAAAATTATTGAATGTTTATAAAAATTATTTAATAAATATTATATAAATTTAATTAAAATAATTCAAAAAATAGTGTTTAATATAATTTATTAAGATAAAAATACATTACATGCATAAAAACTGTTTTTCATAAAAGTGTTTATTTTTCTTTCAAATGACTTTTATTTTCTTTTATAATCAATAGATAACCAATGAATTAATTTTATACATAAATAACCATAAATTTTTCATAATTTAGTTTATCCTATTCAAACTCTCAAATCCAACAGGTAGGCAATAACATGCATTTTAAATAAAAATATTTTAATAGTATATCATGGTTTGTTTAAACTCAATGTTGCGTGTAACGCAAGAAATCAAAAAAAAAATTATTTCCACAAAATATTTCATAAAATATCATGGTGTTAAATTTTACCCCCATTAATATGAATATATATCTCAAAATTCATCACTCTGATATAAACAGATGAGGATAATTTTTCCTCATTACATCCTTAGGTTCCCACATAGCTTCCTCAAATGGGTGGTTTCGCCACAAATATTTGACATAGTGAGTGGTCTTCTTCCATAGAAATTTATCTCTATGATACATAACATATATAAATCTTTATTAATAAGAAATATCTTACTCTATTTGTATGACCTCTGAGTTCATTATATGTTAAGGATTGGGTATGTACTTCCTTAGGAATGATACATGGAACACATCATGAACTTGAGAGAGATTCGGTAGAAATTCCAATCGATAACCTACCATCCTAATACGATCATGAATTTAAAAAGTAAAAATATAATTAGGGATTAGATTTATATTATTTCCAAATATCATCACCCTATCATAGGTATATATTCTTTGGAATACCATGTCACCAAATTTATACTTCAGATCTTTCTGATGATTGTCAGCATAACTTTTTTGTTGAACCTGAGCTACTCTTATGTGATGTTTAATGAATCTAAAACTATATTCTGTTTTCTAATCTATATTAGGTACCAATATATTTCTTTCTCTAACTTCATTCTAGTATTTTAGAATTCTTCACATCCTACTATAGAGGTATTTATAAGGATCCATCTAAATACTAGAGTGAAAGCTATTATTTTAGGAAAAACCCACTAAAGGAAGGTGTTGATCTCAACCACTTTTTAAATACATAGATAAATCCCTCAACATGTATTCTAGAGTTTAAATTGTCCTATCATACTGAACTTCTATCTATTTATGATAAGTAGTGTTAAAGATTAACTCTACATCTAGAGCTTATTGAAGACTTCTCTAAAACATCAAGGTAAACCTCGGATCACGATCAGATACAATTGATAGTGGTACACTATTAAATCTTACTACTTTCTTAATGTATAATAAATTGATTTTATCAAGAGGTAAATCTTATCTAATGAAAATAAAGTGTTTTGAATTCATAAGTTGATTGACTAAAACCCAAATAACATTATTCCCTTTATATTTTTTGTGGATTCTGGCTCGATAGTGATTTTTTCCTATTTACATTATGGTATGGGTAATGGTTGTAAAATCCCCTTATACTTCAATATCTTAGCCATAATTTACTAATATACCAATAACTGAGATGTGAACACTGAAACATCTCTCTTCATTCCATTTCACTAAAAATACTCTTTCAAATCTCTATAAATCATTATACTTCAAGGATGAATAGAGAATAAAGAATTATGAGCTTCATATAATAGCTCCTTCTTCAAATTTAGTATGAATGGAACACATAAAAAGTTACTAGATCTTATAATTACATCACAATCAATTTTTAAATAAATAAAAATTCTCACATTCTTTTGTATATCTACATCTTCCTTTTTCACCTCTTTAATCTTCACTTGAATAGATTGCTAAGAACTCATTTGTTCCAGATAATATTTCTCAACTTCCTTTAATATTTCTAGATTCATCCATTGAAAATATATAAATATTTGATCTTTTGTGATCCTAATCATAAAAAAGATATCATGATCCTTTTGATGTATAGAATCTACTACCTTGTTCACATTCCTAGGGTGGTACTATGTTGAGCAGTCATAATATTTAATCAACTCCAACCATCTTATTTGGTGATTTTTCATCTCTTTTTTATTTAAATTATATGTTAAAAAAATTTTATCGGTATATAGGTCTCAAATTTTTTCATATAGATAATGTCTCCATATATTGAATGCAAAAATTACTCCATCTAACTCCAACTATTGAGTTGGGTAATTTTTATCATGGACCTTCAATTATCATGATACATAAGCTATAACCATATCATTTTGCATGGGGATACATCCCCATACCATATTTTATGCATCAATATAGATTAAAAACCCTTCTCCATTATAGGGTAGTGTAATCACAGGTGCATTGACTAGCCTTCTATTTAGATCCTTAAAACATTCCTCACATTCATCTGTCTAAGGGAACCTGGCTCTCTTTTGAGTTAACATGGTTGTGGATTTGATAGACATGAATATTTTTTCACAAATAACAAAAAATATCTATAAAATCAAGAAAATTACAGTTCTCATACACAGTGGTTGTTCTATTCCAATGTTCAATAACATCAGTCTTTGAAGGGTCTACTGATAGACCCTCACATTAGATTATATGACCCAATAATGAAACTTTCTGAATCCAAGATTCGCACTTGGTAAATTTTTCATATATATTATCCTTCCTCATGGTATTCATAACAATCCTCAAGTGATCATCGTGATCTTACTTTCTCGTTTAATATATAATAATATCATCTATAAACACTACCACAAATTGATCAAGGTAATCTCTAAATACTCTATTAATTATTTCCATGATGATAGTGGGGAAAATTGTAAACCCAAAAGGAATCACTATAAATTCATAGTGTCCAAACCTTGTATAGAATGTTGTCTTAGATATATCCTCCTTATTAACCCTCAAATAATGATATCCAAAATAAATATCATTCTTGTAAAATATTGAACTCCACATAGTTGATCAAACAAGTCATCAATATGGGGTAGAGGATAATTGTTCATGATAGAGATCTTTTCATATTCAGGATAATTAATGAAGAGACACATTGATCTATATTTATTCTTAAAGAATAGAATTGGTGAACCCCATGGTGATGAAATTGGATAAATGAGTCCATTGTCAAGATTCTCCTAGAGTTTCTTCCTCAATTCTTGTATCTCAATCCGGTCTATTCTATATAGAGTCTTGGAAATAGGTGTAGCACTAGGTATGATTTCTATTGAAACTCAACATCATTATTTCATAGAAGACCGTGAAACTCTTCTGTAAATACATTTATAAAATCCCACACAATAGTGATTTCTTTGATTTTTCATTTCTCCCCAACCATATGATATAAATACCCCTTTTTAAAATGAATCACAACCCATACAATGGATGTAATTTCCATGGGAATTTTATCTTTTTCATCACACTGATAGGAGATCATAGGCTAGTTTAGAATATTAAATGTAACTTCTCTTCCTCAGCAATTGATTTGGTATTTATGTAAATAAATTGAATCCATGCCCAAAATTACCTCAAAATCAACTATAGTAATAATGAAAAAATTTATAGGAAACACATTCCCACAAACTTCAACTGGAAAAGAATCATAGAATTGGGATGACATCATCGTACCATTAAGGGTTTTTACTACTAACTCAACATATAATTTTTTAGGTGGTACTATCATACTCTTAAAAAATATTAGATATAAAAGAGTGGGTAGATCCAGAATCAAATAAGACATTGGTTGTTCTAGAGTGAATGGTAAGTGTACCTTTCACCACATCATTATCATACCCCTCATTATAAATAGTGATCGCATGAGATTTCCCTTTATCTCTAGGATTAACAGGTTTTTAAAATTTATCATCATCATTATCCTTTATATTTGGGAACTAGATAACATAATTACCATACTCCTCATATTTAGAACATTGTAGTGTGGGTTGTATATTCTATGGATATTTCTCTCTATTTACATCATTAGCTAACTTCTTCCCATCACTTTGGAATTATATTTCTTGATGAAATTCCTTTACACACTTAAAACATTTATCGGTTATGATTAGACACAAAATGAGGCTAATATTAATTGTTAATATAAATAATATTCATGTTCTTTATTATTTATAAACACCATTTTAGTGCATTTTACACTTTGAACATCATTTCACATTATGATTATAATACCTTCTTAAAATGCACTATTATGTGGTACATTTTATAACATCATTTGAAGTACCCAATGATTTATCTGATTATAAATATTTTAATTTGATATTTTTTGAAATTGATCTACACTCTAATATGAACATGTTTCATTCAGGGATCAATGGAGAATTCATGGAAGAAGATGGGGATATTTTTTTATGAAAGGAAGCAATTCTAGAGAAGGCAGATTGGACACCATCCCACTGATAAGACTGTGGGGCCCAACATACAGGCCTAATAAATCCCAAATTTCGTTAGATGCTAGAATACATCTATAGGAATAAATAATTCTTCATGATCCAATGATAATTCGGCTTACATGGTGTCCATTCAGGTGGCCCAATTTAGAGATAACATTCTGGTCCAGATTCTGCGGCCCAGAAAAACATCCCACCAATTAAACCATATCTCGAAAACCATAACTCATTTTGGGATGAGATTTTACAGGATGTTAGGTTACATCCGGATCATAATTTAATTATTCTATGACCCACCCAAATTAGGACATATATAAGTTTTTTAATGCGCCTATTTTTGGTGGATGCAAGATGGATGCCTTTTCGGGTCAAGGGTGGAAAGTCTTCTCTCCCTTACTTTCCACCCACCTATGGCCTACCACAATTAATTGAGGATACTTGGACTATTGGAGGCTCTACCCAAGGGCTCAAAAATTCCTATTTAAGGCAGTTGTGTTGGAGTATTGAATCATATTTTTGTGCTTTGTTCAATTGTAATGTTATGCTGCAATTTTGTTGTCTCAAATTTGTCTTTCACATTTAAGTTGTTCAATTCAATTTAGTTTCTTAATAAAAGTTCTTCTTATACTCTTATTCTTTTGTTATTAATATCACTTTGATACCATTGGATCAAGGTGTTAATTTATTCACACCAAACCTTGTGAATTTATTCACACAACGGTGGAGTGGTCATTTTATTTTTGTTGTTCTCTTTACTTCTCCATTTCCTCCCTCATGAGTCTACTTTCTGCTTCCATTGAAACCATGGGATCAATGGAGGGATAACCCACTTATGGGTTGATCCAAGGGAGTATCAAGGGGCTGTATTGGATGTTATTTATCACCCCATTAATGTATAATCACTTCTTTAATTGAGATTTTTATTTGATGATTTTTAAACTCCATCGTCCTTGTTGAATTTAAGGCCACACGCTTCAAATGCTAATACGAACCTTTACCTTGAAGTGCTCAAAACTTTGATCCTTAAAGTTTATAGTTGATTAGTATTAAAGGGTGTAGGCATTAAACCAATAAGTGATGATGTTGTTTTATCTCCTTAAATGAACCCATCTCAAATATAATAAATTGAAATCATTAAAAAAGAAATACATCCAATCCACCCCGAGCGATAACCTAGGATCAACTCATTCTTTTAAATTGAATTCACTTAAGTATCTTAGAGTTCCTTTAAACCCATCTAAAATCAACCCAATTTGGCCAATTCATAACCAAAAACAGTCCATATAATGTAAGTGTCTATAGGTTACTTCTTAGGTCTCTAAGGATTCGAAAACCCAAGCTAAACTACAAGGACCGTCCTACCTTCTTCTCTTGGGTAAATTTGAGCGAGAATAAAATTTTGGCGCCATTTCTAGGGAACTAAGTAAGTTATCTTAGACACTATCATCCTTTTTTTATCCCACTTCTCTTATCTCATCCCCAATTTCATTCCTATGGAGAACCCTTTTGAACAAATCCAAACATGGGGAACCTCTACTTACTTTGATCACTCCACACCAAGTGAGATGTACAATGACCATCCTAGTTTCTACTTGTGTGATCATCAACAACCTAATGATCCATAATTTTTTTAGTCCTATCATCCACAAAACATCTCAACATATAATGAGTTTCAATCCCCACAATGCCAATTTGAACATCCTCCTATGGAATTCCAACAACATAGTTATCCTCCTAGAATAAACCATCTGTCTCAACCCCTTATCCATCCTAATTCACACCCATTACTTGAAAAATTGTGTCAAAAAATGGAGATAATGAATTTTGAGGTTTCATCATTGAGGTTAGAACTAAAAAGCATTAAACATTGTGAGGAACCCATCCCTACACAAATTGTCCCTTCCATAACCTTATGTGAATTGTCTAGTTTCCCACAAACCTCTCATGACTTTACTGAAGAGAAAACCTTTGGATTTTGGGAAGATGAGGATGATCATGGAATTTTTTATGGGTGTTTAAATCAAGAGGAAACTAATTTTTTGTATTCACAAGATGGAAATTTGACATCATGGATTGAGTCTCATGAATATAACTCCATTGATGATTTTTCAAAAATACAAATCACTGAACCAGTAAGAGAAATCACAAACTTTGAGTCCATACCCATTCCTGAAACTGATATTTCCAATTTGGTGGTTGAATATTCTATTCAAAAGGAACTAATTCTATTGAGAAATTTTGAAAATGAAACTGAGTTCAATTCAAAGTCCCAACCTATGTTTGAATGTTTTGTCCTACCAGAACTTGAACAAAAGGACTTTCCATCCACCCTAAAGTTTTCATTCATTGGGGATAGCCAAAAACTTCCATTTATCACCATTTCTTATTTTGAAACCACTAAAGAGGTGATTATTCATAATGTCTTAGGAAATACTACAGAGGAAACTAGATCAACCGTTTTTGATATTCCTTGGATTTTACCACTCATTTTAGAACATAGGTTTGCATACAACAAAAATTATAAACAAATAATAAATCTCAATCTAGTGGAAATAGAGAAACATGTGGTCCTTAAAATGTTAAAATTTGGTATTGGATAAGTTGGGGGGTTCAAGTCGAGCTAACGACCTTAAACAAAGCGCTGCACGGGAGGCAACCCGTGGTTTTCATATTTTCAAATCATCTTTTTTTAAATAGGATTAATGAATCATTTTGATAAATAAAAAAAATAGACTATTGACCTGTTCTTCTATTATGAGTATGGATTGGTATGAAAGGGGAGCACCATATTCATCTGTGTCACGTGGTGTGATCCTTGAGTAATACCATACCCAGAAATTTAAAAAGAAGACAATGTATCATCAGTTTATTTTATTTTATATATATACTTATATTGTACTTATATATATATATATATATATATAATATTTTGTTTTGTTTGTTTGTTTTCCTTCTTCCACTAAGGGAACTCTGCAATCAACATGGATATCAAAGGACTAAATTGGAGTAGCAAGAACTTCAACTTCATCCACCAGGTGATTTCATTCCATGATCTTCAGTTTCAATTTCCTTTTTGAACTTCCATTATCTGCCTCTACTCCTTCTAAATTTTCATTTCTCCAAACACTGGGTACAGTTTTGTTTTTAGTTGGGGGGGAGATAAAATAAAAAAAACGCTTTTGTGTCAAAAAAAATAAATGATTTGAAAAACAAATTGTGAAAATGGAAGGAAAAATTCCTTTAACATTGAACATGGTAATACACATTGCACACTTTAAAACTGAATATCAAATAATTTAGCATACCCTGATTCTTATTTTAATCCATTTATAATTTCATGAGCATAGATTTTGGAAAGTGTGACTGTTCAATGCGATATTTCATCGTTTATATTTTCATCCAAATAGAAAAATCACAATGCACATCCTTTGGATAGTGGGGTATTAGTTTAAGTTCATGGGGTCCCCTAAATAAATATCATAGGTTTGGTGATCATTGTAGTTTAATATGAGTATTCAAAAAAATTAAATTAAAAAAAAATTGTGCGTAGAGCAATGAAATGACCTAATGCGTGGATTTCGGCACTTGGGGATCGTGACTCTATAGTTGTCTTGCCCAGAGTTAGTAATTTTATCTCTATTTTTGGTAATTTGAATTTGTTTTTGACTGAGTTAACTCGAGATGATACCCGATTATGTGGGATTCACTTGGTGCCCTAAGGTCTTTGAGCCTGTGAGTCATCAGCAAAGTCTCGCTACAGGGGTTGACTCTTTTGAGTGCAACTTCAATTACCATGGAAAAATTGCAAAAAAAACAAAAAAAAATAAAAATACAAAAAAAATACAATAAAAAAATGAATAATCATCTTAATATTGAAATTTGATTCTACCTAGCACTTCCATCATTCCCCCCTTGAATAAAAATGAACCCCCATGTCTATTGTGATGCACAACACTTCCTCATACTTAATTAATATTGGATGAAATATGGCAATGAATTTGAACAAAAGAATTGGCTTGGGATTGGGATCTACTTATGAAACTATCTTGTATTAAAATATTTTTATGGGTTTCATGATTGTTTGGTATAAGGTTTTTTGGTGGTCATTGTGTATTAAAATGTTTTTGGCAAAGGGAATTCAAATTTCATATTGTTGAGATATATTTTTCTCGGGACTAGCAAAACTCAATTTGGGGTGTGTGATTAGCCACTAAATGAGGATAATATTAATTTTTAATATACATAATATTCATGTTATTTATTATTCATAAACACCATTTTAGTTCATTTTACACTTTGAACATCATTTCACATTATGATTATAATACCTTCTTAAAATGCACTATTATGTGGTATATTTTTTAACATCATTTGAAGTACCCAATGATTCATCTGATTATACATATTTTAATTTAATATTTTTGTAAATTGATCTAAACTCTAATATGAACATGTTTCATTCAGGGATCAATGGATAATTCATGGAAGAAGATGGGGATATGTTTTGATGAAAGGAAGCAATTCTAGAGAAGGGATATTGGACACCATCCCACTGATAAGACTGTGGGGCCCAACATACAGGAACAATGAATCCAAAATTTCGTGGGATGATATAATACATCTATATTAACAAATAACTCTTCAGGATCCAATGATAATTCGGCTTCCATGGTGTCCATTCAGGCGTCCCAAGTTAGAGATAAAATTCTGGGCTAGATTCTGCGGCCCAGAAAAACAGCCCACCAATTAAACCATATCTCGAAAACCATAACTCCTTTTGTGCTGCGATTTTAGATGTTGTTAGGGTACATCCAGATATTAATTTAAGTCTTCTATGTACCACCCAAATTAGGCCATATAAAAGTTGTTTCATGCGCCTCTGTTTGGTGGATGCAAGCTGGATGCCTTTTCGGGTTAAGGGTGGAAAGTCTTCTCTCCCTTACTTTCCACCCACCTATGGCCTACCACGATTAATTGAGGAGACTTGGACTGTTGGAGGCTCAACCCAAGGGCTCAAAAATTCCTATTTAAGGCAGTGGTGTTGGAGTATTGAATCATCTTCTGGTTCTTTGTTCAATTGTAATGTTATGCTGCAATTTTGTTGTCTCAAATTTGTATTTCACATGTAAGTTGTTCAATTCACTTTAGTTTCTTGATAAAAGTTCTTCTTATAATCTTATTCTGTTGTTATTCATATCACTTTGATACCATTTGATAAAGGTTTTAATTTATTCACACCAAACCTTGTGAAATTATTCACACAATGGTGGAGTGCTCATTTTATTTTTGTTGTTCTCTTTACTTCTCCATTTCCTCCCTCATGAGTCTACTTTCTGCTTCCATTGAAACCATGGGATCAATGGAGGGATAACCCACTTATGGATTGATCCAAGGGAGTATCAAGGGGATGTATTGGATGTTATTTATCACCCCATTAATTTATAATCACTTCTTTAATTGAGATTTTTATTTGATGATTTTTAAACTCCATCGTCCTTGTTGAATTTAAGGCCACACGCTTCAAGTGCTAATACGAACCTTTAACTTGAATTTCTCAAAACATTGATCCTTCAAGTTTATAGGTGATTAGTATTAAAGGGTGTAGGCATTAAACCAGTAAGTGATTATGTTGTTTTATCTCCTTAAATGAACCCATCTCAAATATAAGAAATTGATATCATTAAAAAGGAAATACGTCCAATCCACCCCGAGCGATAACCTAGGATCAACTCATTATTTTAAATTTAATTAACTTAAGTATCTTAGTATTCCTTTAAACCCATCTAAAAGAAACCCAATTTGTCCACTTCATATCCAAAAATAGTCCATAGAATGTACGTGTCTATAGGTTACTTCTTAGTTCTCTGAGGATTCGACAACCCAAGCTAAACTACAAGGACCGTCCTACCTTCTTCTCTTGGGTAAATTTGAGCGAGAATCAGGTTACCTTAAGATAATTTCCCCAATGTTTCTTTAGACACATCAAGCATAAAGGAAAGATATCTTCTTCTATACATGGTTTTTAAAATTGGCTTTCAATTCCATTTTTCTTTTCTTATCAAAACCATGACATTAATGGGTAACACCAATATCCATATCTGTCTTTATAGCACATCAAAAAAAATCAACATAGTTATTGAAGTACCTTATAGATAAATCTTTTTAGAGACTTTGTTTAAATCTATTGAAGAATCAAACTTACTTTCAGGTTGGATGATAATACCAAATGTGTGCCTTCAAGTTATGTAAAATTTTCCCTATAGGTACCAATGGATTCATAATACTTCTATTTTAACTCAAGGAATTATTTATTCATTTTAATATAAATAATACTATTAAATGAATTATTGAAAAATAATATTTTAAATTCATCCCATTCCATGGAGTCAATTTTATCATGTTCCATCATGTTATAATAAGAGTCCACCACTGATATGCTTGGACTTCCAAATGATAAACATCCCAAATAATTTTTATATTTTTTGAACAGTGGAGAATAGAAAATATATTTTTAGTTGTCTTGATCCATTGTTCAACAACAAGAGGATCATTAAAATCAGTAAAAAAAGGTGGATGTTGCCTCATAAAGGATTCAACATAACATTGTTCCTTTTATTCTTAATAGGAAGCTCAGCATGATTCATATCTTGAGAAAGTTGTGTGATCTTGTTAATAATATTTTTCATTTTAGGTCCCCTAAAATTTGGTTTCATAGGAGGAAAATAATTGCATTGTCCAACAAATTTATCATTAACATGAATCCTTCAAGTTCCATCCATTGAATAAAACCAAAAAACATAGTGTGAGTAATAATAATCATGGTGGGAAACCACATAATCATGAAAAATAATTTATATCATGTAAAAATTGTGACACCTTATTCTATGACACCTTAGGTTTAACCTAGGTCTGTCATGATCATTTCAAAAAATTTAGGATTTTATATTATACTTAAACTTATTCTTAGGGTTATTACTAAAGTTTTCTCATCATATTTTACAAAGGTTAATCAAACATTTCTCTAATACCAATTATAGAGACCCATAATTTCATACATATATATTACATATTAATGGATGAATATTCATTTTATAAAATTTTGATCCATTTTAGGATCGTATAGGTCTATTTCCTTTGGAAACTTGGAATCATAAACAACTGGTTCATAAAATATCTACATCTTCTTCCACTTATTTCATAATAACTAGATCCCTTCTTATACATGTCTTAATTAAAACCATTACTCATAACCTAGGGAATGGAAACATAATAAAGGGTTAACTATGATGCCCAGTAAGGATAAAAAAGGGAGATATCAATGATCATCTAAGCATAACATGAGAAAAAGGGTATGAGAACATGATATTAACATTTCAAAACCATACCCATAATATTATAAATCATAATCTTGATTCATGTAATTATATTTGGAAGTTCATAAGACTTGAATCATAAAGGAATTAAAGAACATGATCCATGATAGCTTAATATTATCATAAGAAATGGAATTTTTGAATACCCATAAGCATAGAAAATTATTTCCTTGGTATTCAAGGATCTTTACCAAGACTATCATAATGAAATCGGTTCACTCCCTAAACCATCAATGTATTCAAAGATAACTCCCAAGAATATCATAGTGGAAAATATACCTTACCGAAATGGGTTCACTCCCAAGACTATAATAGTGGAAAATATACCTTACTGAACAAGGTTCACTCCCCATTCCAGTCTTTTTTATCTCATGAGATATCAATCTTTACCCAATCCATTGGAGGGATGTATAGGTCTCATTAGTCACATAATTAAAATAATAAATATGTGGGCCACAATATCATAAATAATTCATCATATTAGAACCCATGAAAATAAGTTTTTTCATAAACATTTCATCATATCATAAACCATGTAAAATAAATGGGTTTCATAAACATTTCAACATAACATAACTCGTGGAAAATAAACAGGTTTCATAAACATCATTTCATCATAAACATAAACCATCTATAGAAATAATAAGAATGGTATCATTGGATAATATCCATAGTAAATATTATGTAACGTTAAAGGATGTCATATTATATGGAAAATGATTTTGAATGTTCACTTGTAATTTTTCTTGAATAAAATAACATTTCCATTTTGAAATCATTTATTTTTTAAAGATACACACTTATAATAAAAATAATTTCATTGAAAAGAACCTTATAAAATTATAATTAAATATTCCAAGAAAATATTATCCATGATAGTGGAAAAATACCTTCATGTCATATACATTAAAAAAAACATTCCATCCATATTTTTGTAAGAAAAGTCAAAAAGTACATCGTTTAGAAAATGATAAGAATATTCCTTTCAAACCATTTTTTAAAAATTCAAACATGGGTAAAAATGAATTAAAAAAACATATTATAATGGTAAAGACATTTTTTTATAATATTTTTATAAATCATGGATATATAAGAGAAATATTCCCTATAGGATAGTTAAATATAAACAATCTTTAATATTGATGAGATTGAGAAATAAAACCCTTACGTTGAGTTCGTCTTACTTAAAATACACTCTATTCTAATGTATGATAAATTTAAAATTATTATAATTATGAAAAAATTCATCTTCATACTTATAATATCATATATGGTCCCATTATAATATTTAAACATCCCCTTTATCAATAATTCCTTATTAAAATTATCATTTTTGGGTGTCAACTGTTTCATTTATCATGATTGTTTAAGTTCAGTAGATCTGGTACTTGTATATTTATCTTGGTTACATAACCTCCATAATATAAATAATGATATAAATATAATATATATTCATTATATATATATTTAGAGTCATAAAATAAAGTTAGATATAAAAAATTAATTACACCATTCCTGAAGATGGTAGGTCACACATACGCATAAATGTTGTTTTCATTTTTCAACGGATAGAACAAAAGAAAGGTAAATATTAATTAAATATTATAAGATAATTATTAAACATATATTTTCATAATTCATTCCTAATTACCATCCAAGTAAAATATAAATGAAAAAATGAATCACGTATCTTTATGGAGGTGGTAGTCCACACGTACGCATAAATGATGTTATTAATTCCCAAAGGATTTGATGGTATGTAAGTATAATTTATATTATAATTATTGAAGTATAATTATTTATTAAATATAATATATAAAAATTAAACCCATTATAATATTAATTCATAAAATATGGTGATGAAAAATGAATTGTATCACTATGTGGAGACAGTAAGTCATATATACGCACAAGTGATAATTTCACTTTATCGTTTGATGGGAAAGAGGGTATATAATCATGTTTACATAATCCTAATAAAATTTCATAATATCTATTAAAATTAATTTTTTAGTTTATTATAAATACCATAAATTTATAGGAAGTAAATAAGGGTAGAAAAGAATGTGATTGGTTAAGGTGATTACCTCTTTTTTGAAACGACTCCTTTAGATCACCACTAAAGAACTCTAGGGTTGGTATTTTGGGAAGAAAAAAACCTCTACGATGTGTATAAGGATATTTATAGGGTAAATTGGTAGATTTATTTTAATATAAAAGGCTAAATGTGGTGTAAATAAGCGAGGGAGGAGGTTCCCTTTTATAATTGAGGTGAGGGGCATTTTTGGAATTTCTCAAAATATTAAATTATAATAAATTCATTCTCAAGAAAAATGCCATAAAATGGCCATTTATTAGAATATAAGGTAGTATATAATTGAAATACCATAAAATAATATAATTTATAAAATTGTTGGTGAAATTTTAAAACCTATCATTTTGATTAACCATCAGTAAACTTATTTTAGTTTTTAATACGGTAATAACTTTTTAAATATTAAAGGTTGTAATTTTTAATTATAAAGATAAAATTGGAAAATAAATGGAAAAATATTACATTTTAGACTATATAATATTAACCTTATCATTTTTCAATATTTTTATGATTTTTAAATAATTTAATAAAATATTATTTTCATAAAATATCATTATTGTCAATTTTGACAAAATTCATTTAATTTGACATAAAATACATAGGGGAAAAAAGTTTGAATTTCAATATAATATTCTAAAACAACACTAATATATCATATTAACCTATTAAATTCATCAAAAACTATAACTTAATCAAATTATATAACTTTTAATATTTTTAAAAACATTTTTTTCATTAATTGAATAAATGGTGTTTTGGCATTGTGTAAGAATTTACGATAATTATATAATACCTAAAAAATTGGAAATAAATTTATATAATGAATATAATTTCATTATACATAGAATTTATATTAATATTCATTTATAAATTATTTTTATCATATATGAACACATAAAGGATATTAAAAACAAACATAGTGACATTTTGTAACTTTCTTTGATTTAAATAATTTATATGACTTTTTAATGGAAAAGTGTCCATTAAACAACTAAATTTAGATCCTAATGTGTTAAGGATAAAATTAAATTCATATAATAAAAATTATAATTAAAAATTATGGCCTTATAAATTATTTTTAACCTAGATTAACTTGATTTACCCTTTACTGAGGTCATAAATTTTACCTCGATCACTATTCATATTGACCAAAAATAAAAATGTCCTATTTAAAAAATTTGAACCTCATAATTATAAATATTTAATTAATTATATATAATTAAATACCTATAAATGATAGAAATTAATTTTAAATTAAGGGTGAAAATGTGACAAATACTTATTTTTAGAAAAAAAAAATTTAAGAATAAAAAAAAATTTATTCTAATACTATAACTAGAAAAATATTTTTTGAATGTTTAAATCATTTAATTAAGTAAATAATATATAAATTTCATTAAAATAATACACCAATAGTGATAAATTTAATTTATTAAGATAAAAATACATTACGAGCATAAAAATAGTTTTTAAAAAAAATGTTTCTTTTTCTTTCAAATGATTTTTTTTCATTTATAATAAATTGATAATGAATTAGTTAATTTTATACATATATAAAGATAAATTTTTTATAATTTAGTTAGTCCTATTCACTTCTTTAAATCTAATGGCTATGTTATGACTTTCATTTCAAATCATAATATTTTAATAGTATATCACTATTCATTTAAACTCAGTGTTACATGTAACACAAGATATCAAATAAATTAAATTTATTTAAAATATATATATATATAATAAATCTATGCACCTCAAGTGGTATCAAAGATAATTCAGATTCATTGAAAATATCTAAGAATTTTTTGAGTATAGAGAATTAAAATTCTTTTAATATCAAAGGTTTTATTAATTTTTATACCTATTACTACCACAATTAGTGTAATATTGTGTTTTCCTACCTTAAATAAAATTTCCTAAAGGTAATATATGATTAAACTTTTGGTTTACCACCTATTCTTGAGGGATTCTTAATGTCTTTTTTCTAACAAGAAAAATTTGGTAGTTGATGGAAAAGTCCAAAATTAAATTTTGAAGTCTCTATTATAAAATGTATAAATAATGGTTATGGGACTCCAAAATGCTAATGAGATTTGGGAAAAATTAAAGAATAGTTAAGAAAGTAAAATAAAATTCAATGAATTCAAACTACAAGTCTATAAGAACCTATTTTAAGATATAAAATGGATGATAATGAGAACATTGAATTCTATTTTACAATAATAAATGATATTTTAAGAAATATCAATAGCTTTTTTGAGAAGATGGATTATTCCACCATTTTCATAAATCTTATGATTAACTTTCTAGATATATTTTATCCCAATATTTTATCTTTAGAAGATAGAGAATATATTTCATTAGATGAGATTCATAATATTCTCATTGTTTATAAAATGATAAAGGATCAATCTTTAAATAAGAAATAAAAATATGATATCATTTTTAAGGCCATGAGAAATAAAATATCTAAAGATGAATAATTTTTTGAATTTCATGATTCTTTAAAAGAGGATAATGATAATTATTTTAAAATTTATGTTGATATTTTATCAAAGATATTTCAAATAATAAAAATGAAAGGAAAGGGAAAGAAACCACTATAGTGTTATAACTATAATATTTTTGGATATTTTTCAAATGATTTTCTAAAGAATAAGAATATATAATTTGAATCATAGAAGGAAGATAAGAATTCTAAAATTAAAAAATGGGGAAAAATAAGAAGAAATATTCAAGAAACAAATGAAATATCTTGATGAGAAAAAAAGGAACAAGGTGACACATATTTAAGTAGCCATTCAGAAGATGAATCCAATTTTATGTCTCAAATTGAGATAGGTTGTGATACCTCAAGTATTGAGGATGGATAAGAAATAATATAATAGAAATACATACTGAAATATGAGTTGTAGAGTTGTCTAAAAAAAATAAAACAACTCAAGAATGTGAAAATAAAGTTAATGAAAGAGAATAATAATACTGGTAAATAAAAGGAATAGTTAGTTAGAATAAAAGTATCATATTTTAAAGAAATCATGAAAAAAAAATTTGATAGTAGATTAGTAAGATAATATACTTAGAGACCTTAGATAAAATATGGTTGGGAAATATGAAGAGATATTTGATCACAATTCATGTTTCTAGAATGCCATAATGAGTTGAAGAATATCAGGGAAGAGTTCACCAATTCATTTGAAGTTCATGTTTAATCTTCTCAAGATGGTGATGAGAAAGGTCAATAAAATAGGTTGATTCTTCTCTAAATAACCCTAAAAGTAAATACAAAATTTCTGATAGTTCATATTTCAAAAGAAGTTCTAAAACTATATAGGTTAATATGATAAGTGAGAATACTTATTCTAAAATAAATAAATAGAGTAATATTCCATGATGACCATTTTATCTTATGAAAAAAAATCTAGATTTGTAAAAGAACAACAAAAATAATATTCGGGATAGATTTTTCACCAATATGAATGATAAAAGTTTCAAGGATTTTGTTGTTTTTATGGAAGGTGAAAACATAATATCTACACTAAATATTATAACATTTCATTTATAGGGAAGAGGTATGTACTAAGGGGTAAATATGGTATGTATATGAGGATAGATCCCCAAATAAAGAATCTTGTGACAAATAATACATTGAATATATCCACCAAAAATAGGCATGGATGTTTAGAATAAGTGTACTTAAGATTTTTATAGGAGGGACATAGGGATGAGAGATTCATGACATGGCTATTAAGAGAAGATCCCTATAGTTTGTAAGGGATGAAAATTCAAAAAATAAATGAATAAAGATCATGATTAGCATAGAGTTCACAGAATCCATTTGAAAAATACAAAGAAGATGAGCATGTCAAGAAGGAATCCCTAATAGTTTGTCTAGTCCAATTAGATATGGATAAACAAGTCAAAAATAAATGAAAGAAATTAATTTCACATGAGAAGATTGAAACACATTTGAAGTCATATACAGGTGGTGACATGAAAATTCATGGTATGATGTGTGAATGATGTTAGATAGCAGGTAATGGTGTGAAAGATCATATGACTATCCTTACATGTTAATAATGATTATTAAGGAAGTTGATACAACCATCAATTAATGAGTTTGAATTGATGATTGAGGTAAGGAATATAGTTCCACATAAATAAACTATTCAATGTTAGAAACCAAACATGAAAATTTTAGGGATTATAACAAAAAAGGATACATTAATAAATCTTCTCATGCTAATATTAGAAATAAATATATGTTTTAGTTGAGAGGAAACTCTCTTACATTCTGTTTTTAGTGAGTAACTAAGTAGTCCCTTATTATTCCCCCATTTCAGGTATATTTTTTAATAGATTGTAGGGAATTGAAGGTTAAAGGTTAGTTATGTGTACATTATGAAACAAATAAGGTGTCCTTTATTTAGTATTTTTACTACCATAAATAATTGGAAGTGAGTGTGTCCCTTTAGGGGGAGATAAGGTGAAGTTAAGTTTTCAATTTATCACTATGTATTAAATCATGAATTTCTATATGATTTACAAATCTTGTGAATGAGGTTTAAAAATTAAACTTTCATCCATTGTTTTTTATCATATAAAACATATTTATGAATATGGAGTATTTTTTGATAAATATATAAATAAAATTGTAGTTTTTTAACTTTCACTTGAATTGTTTTCATGGGTTTGTTGAGATGTTTGTAGGTTAGTTATATACTTTATATAACTATTTGAAATATCCCCTCAGATGAGTAATGTGAGTTTATTTGAGAATGTGTCACAGAATGGTATGGTTATGGACTACACTGATAACCTTTTTTAAATCACTGTAATTTTTGTTATATATGTTTATCCCACATATACTTATAGTTTCCAAACTAAATGATCATTAATTAGAAAACTAGGTTATATCATCCTTCTCTCAAAAGTGGATAAAGTTTTGATTCTAAATTAAAGGGTGATAAGAATATGTCTAGAATTATTAAGAATAAAATATGATAAGAAGAACCCTAAATGTAAATTTTATTAATTTTCAATAAGGGGGAGAAAAATCATACATATTGACATTAGAACTATTAGGTAGTATTGACAACAAATAAAAAGGGGGGTATTTAAGTGCCCATTAGATGAATTATTTCTATTTTAAATAAACAAATATACCATGATGTTTAAGAAGATATCAATATTTATTGACTGGTTATAAATATTTGATGAAGGGTATTCCATGATTAGTGGTAAAGGAGTTTGAGGATGCATCTTTAAAATCTGTCTCAGATAAATTTTGGATAGAGTATCAATTTATATGTAATGATTATTGTTGAGATATTGTTTAATTTGAAGGAAAATTTAAGTTGAAGAACCACTATATAAAATATTTTGGAATATGTTTTGGATGAATCTAGATGTCTGTGAGAGTGAAGAAAATGTTTGGTTGGTGTTTTGAGTTAATTCAAGGTGTTTAAGAAAGTCCACTAAAACTTGGAAGTGTTTTTTAGTTTATTTTAGAGATGTTTTTTTTGTACCAATATGGAAATTTGGCTAATAGAGAAACCCAATATAGCTTCACATGGTAAATATTAAATCATCATAGGGTATAACATTTTTAGCTGAAGAAGTTAAAAATGGAAATGGTGTAAACCCTACCACAGACTTCATAGGGTAATAAAAAACTTCATAAGTTATAACACAATACCTTTATAGGGTACAACATAACTTTGTAGGGTACAACCATTTTTGGAATTCTAAGCATCATACAGAACATATTTTTATAAGGTTCCTTCATAGGTACACTAGAACATTTTAGGGTATAACCCTTTGTGAAAAAATTGATATCATTTTATGGTATAGGGGACCATCATAGGGAACATGAACCCAATATTACAAACTTCATAAGGTAGAAGTACATCATGGGGTTCCATAGTAAGGTAAAACTTTGTAAGGATCAAATGAACTCTATTAATAGTTTTAGAATATATTCTGCCCTCTGAAATTAGTGGAATCAAACTTCATAGGGTACATCTGAAGAAATCTATAATGAAGAATTATCAAAAAGATAAATATGAGTATTTCAGTATGAAATTTAATAATAAATTTCAAAATATAATATTATGATAAATGGTAAATTAAATTAGATGATTCCCATGCTCTATTTTTCAATAAATCAATCAAGATCAATACTTTAGGATATATAAAAAAGTAATACATGACTAGAAATTTTAATGAGTTTAAATATTAATTATACTGTAATATACTTGACCTAATTAAATTCATATGTGATTAATATCGACAACAATTATCATGGACGTTCCAAAAATTATTAGGGAAATAAAATTTGAATATTCTTTCAGTATTATTTCAGTATAAAATCTATGTGAAATGAAGAAATGATTTTTTCAACCTTATGTGTTATTCTAAAGAACCTACAATGTTGAAGAAGAAATACAAAGAACCTGATACATCATAATATCGAGGAAGATATAATATAGAGAAGATTATAAATCCAAGAGATCTTATATAGGATGATATGAACTTAATTCCTAAGTATTTATAAGGCTAAGGAATATCCAAATCATTCAATATATGGGGTGATTTTTCAAGACTATTAGAACTGTTCAAGTAGATTTCAATGTTCTTGAAGAATTATACATGGCAAAACCAGTTAATCTAGTGAACTGGAGGAGTAATATCCACATCACGTGGTGTGAATGAAAAAAAAATTAGAAAATGATATGTTCTATATTTGGATCATACCTCTATAGTGCATAATGGGAAGCTAAGAACTATGCAGAGGAACTCTATGTTAATTATACTTGAATGGTCCATGGTGCAACCACTTGTATATATAGTAGATAATATGTGATTATGGGATTATCCAATCAAGTGAAGAAGTGGGATTTTAAGGCCAAACTTTATAAATACTTTTGTGTTGTGAATTATTTATTTCAGTTACATATGAGGTGAGGGTGGTTAATTTATATTGAGTAGATTTTGACTTTAAATAATCTAAGCAATTTAATTAAAAAAATATATTTCATAAATATATCCCACTGATCCCCCCCCCAGTGGTCTAACCAAACCAGGGAATCTCACTCTAGAACCAACTACTTTGTACTTTCTATTAAAGGTATATTCTAATACAAGAATATAATTTTCATACCTCTTTACATAATGATTGTTCTTCTATGAAACATCAATTTGATAATATCTTTAGAGTAACTTTTGTATGGAAAGGTCAAAATAGTTTCTTACTATGAAGGTAACCTTGAAGTGATGAGAAGATATTCTTAAACTTATGTTCTATAGTTAGGGTAACATTATATGATTGGACACATAGTAAGTTTATTTCCTGGTGTGACTACTCATAATAAAATGAGACTTTATCTCATGAAGTATGCACTTGGTAATCTCCAATGGAGAAGGTTATGAGAATAAACTTTCACGTATTATGTTCCATTGGATATTCCTATTTGTAAATTTTTGTGATGATCCATAAACTTTAAGATTTTTATTAATACATATCCTGACATGCATACTTTTTTATACTAACCAAAACCATGATGAAATATATTCATGGTAATTAGGGTATATTGGGTGTTTATGAATGACATATTATTAATAAATAAGTCTAAAAAGTATTTTCCTCATCCATATTTATAAAATTTGATATCACATCCCTCTTATTAGAATGAAACTATTGAACTAAAATTCATATCCATAGTGTATTAATAGGTTCATTTCAGATAGTTAAATAAATACATATCTTGTATATAGGTTGATGGAATGTGTATGAAACTTTATTGATGTGATGTAAAGGTAATGGAATTATAATACACAGTGAGTGTTCATTTATGGTTGTTTTTATTGTGATATTATCTTCTTCCTCTATGGGTTCCTTTATGTGTTACTAGATGCTGATATTAGACTTTAATAAATACTTCATAAAGATACTGAAGAAGTGTCCTAGATGGTCAAAAACATAGTGTTTCCATTGATCTCTATTAAATTTTATTTGAATTTAGAATTTGGTAAAATTAATATTCTTCTATGTGAGGAATAATATTTATTTAGTATTGTGTTGATCGCAAATATACAGTCACCAATTGTTTTCAAATTACAATATATATGTGAGTTTAATGCATATTACCAAGGTAATAAATAATATTTATTTATTAAATATTTATTTATTTATTTACATGAATATTATAATAAATATTTATTCAATGAATAAAATATTTATTTATATATTTTAATTATTCATAAGGTAATAAATGAATATTTATATTTTTTAGTTATGTGAATGTTTATTTATTGAATGAATAATATTTAATTGTAAAATTTTTATTATTCAAGGTTTCATAAATGTCAAGGAGGATATTTGAGCCAATAAGGGACTAGTTATGTGAATTATATAAGCATTGAATGTCATTAAATAAATATTAATTTATTTCTTTGATAAAAATGATATTTGACAAATGTGTGAGTTAGAGCATGCCATGAATTATCATCACCATCATCGTTGTCATCATCATAATCATTGGTAATATAATATATTTAATATTTTATTAATTTCCTATGTGACATTATCATTATTAAAACCTATAACCATATAGTTATATTTTATGTCATTTGGATATGGGTCGAATACATATCATTGTGCACAATAGCATAACCCAAGAAAATTATCTCAAAAACATCTATAGGCTTCTCTCAATACTAAGAAGATTATCCATCCTCGTACACCTATAAATATTGAGAAAATAATAGATGTTATCTTTATATCAAAGGATCACATGTTATAATTAATAAGAAGGATGAAAAAATGATCGATACCTCTGTACATGCACCCAAAGATTCATCAGTGACATTCTAAGATCAAGGAACACAAGTGCATCACTGCTATAAGGATTATACTTTGGGTAATCATAGTGAAAAAATAATACATCACTAATGCGGTATAATTATGAACAACTTCTTTGAAGAAAAAAATTCAAAAAGTGAGGTAATTCTTATCATTAAAATAATTATAAGTTAATGTGAAAAGATCATATCCCTAGTGTTCCTTGATTCACTCATCATATTTCCTTGGGTTTATTCATGAGACTTGATGATTTATTGTTATATTTATTGGAATTATTCATTTCAAAATGATGAAAACCCATTGTTGATCATGGGTTTTCTGTATTTTTTTGCACTTTGAACCTTCACTCAATAAGGGATAACGTAGAGCATAAGTTATCATGGAATAAATAAGGCATGATTAATATATAAAGAATAAATAATAATCATGTATTTCATATAACTGAGATCATGAGTATAAAATATATTAGTCAATAATATAACAATATAAATAATCATATAGATAATAATAACTAATTTCACAGTGATGGAATGCATAATGTTAGATAACTTAATATTACCGTCAAGGCCAAATACCAAGACGTCATACATAAATAGGTAAGGAATATGCCAAATACCTAAGATAATTCATCCCATGTGATCTATCGATGAATCAAGGGGTTATGTAAATTTGATCCCCACATAACACTAAATCAGCATAAACATACCATCAATACCTCAACCAAGACATTTTAAATATATGGGCTGACATACACTAAATATTCAAACTAATTTGTCTCATGAGATCTACCAATACAAAGAGGTTCTATGTAATTTTGGCCCCCACCTGTCACTAAATATTTCTAATTCATTAATTATATCAAGGAATGATTAAACATAGAAATACATAATCAACATGACTTAGTAATCAATAAATCGATGTGTTTAAATAAAAAGTTTATATAATATAAATATTTCCCTAGTCAATAAATGGAATAACTTTCTTAGTAAGCACCCTTCAATTGCCACCATAATGGGTGTATGGTTAATCTATTACTAAAAAACTTAATATATAAATTTTATAAATGATATAGATTTTTTTCATGAGATAAAATAATGTGTAAATGATAGATAAAAATAAATTCATGAGATAGATGAAGAGTGATAGAGTATATAATCATAAAAAGAGAAGGAATAGGAAATAACCCATATGAAAAAAAATATTTTATGAAATATAAACCACAAGGGAGTAAATAAGACCATAAATTCATTATAAATTAGCTTAACTCAATGAAAGTTAATTTATTTACAAATCGCCCTACCTCAATTTCTAAATTACTTCATATGCCCTCAACTTCAAAGAAGAAATCGTAACTCCTCTTGGATGTCTTCTTGGGTTTGATGTAATTAGGAAATTTTATTGAAACCAAGAGATAAAAAAACATGGGATGGAGTTATTATGGTATTAAATATGACATATTATGGGGGAATTCTAATTTTAGGTGTGTTTTTAAAAGTTTGGTGGATGGGTATTTTTATAAGTGAGAGGACTGTCATTTTTATGAATAATTATTACTTCACATAAATAGAGGAGTGATTTTCAAGGAAAGTGGATCAAGATTAGGAAAATAATTAAGAGGATGAGTGGAGGTATATAAATACCTTATTCACTCATTTAAATATATTTATTTATGATATTTTAAGTCTTTAAAGCTTGACTTAATATATTTACCTTATTTTATCCTTTACCGTGGTGACTAACTTTAACCATGATAACATATTTTTATGCCTAAAAATAAAAATTACCTTATTATATAATATTGAGGCGTTTATTACAAATATGTAATTAATTTTATTTTATCTAAACATTATAAAAAGTATTTACAATATAAGTATGAATAACAAAATGAAAATAACTCTTTGGGAAATGAATTTTTAATCCTATAAATGAATTTATACTTATTTATGTCAAAAATTATGAATAGTATTGATACCCCTAACATTTATTGTTTTATTATTAAAAAATAGGGTTATTTAAATTTTAATCCAATAAAAACTGAATTAAATCTTTTGAATACTTAATTAAAGTAAAAGGACCAAAAATAGTCTTTTCCAAGAATAAAATATAACTAAGGTTCGAAAATATTAAACATAGGTTTCTAAATTCATCATATTATTTTGAAATGAATTATTTCACTCAATAGATAAATATTTTGTTGAGAAAATATTTTTATAAATTTTTAATTCATACTTATATCATGATGATCTCATAGAGGTTATAGTATTTATAAAAACTGTATTTTTTACTATGCACCGAAAAACAACTATTTTAGAAAAATCTAGAAAATTCACCCTAAACTAATTTTGACATGCTAAATCCAAAAAATATTTCCATTTTGTCAAATTTAAATTCTAAAATTTATAAATATAACTTTTAAATATATTCATGAATAAAAACTATTTTTTGTACTCTAATGATAAAATAACAAAATATTTATTGTGCAATAGTCATTGGGATATAGTGATTACCTGTTATTATAGAGTACTAGGTTATATAGGACCCTTACCACCATGGTTTACCCATGAGTTTTTTCTAAAGCATAAATAATATGTGTAGGAATATCCTTTCATCCATGGTGTGATAGAACCTCAAATTGTAAAGGAAGAATAAGATAAGGAAATGGGGTTTGGGGAGTTTGGTTATGCATCATGAATGCATCCAAACTCAATGTTATCCTATGGTAGTGTATTTTATAAAGACCTAAGGATTCTATCCAAATGATAAATGCATCAAATAATAAATTATAATGCATAAGTTAACACTTTGGTCCTAACATGAATCTTATGCATATATTTAATGAACACCATCTTGTTACATCTTATAAAATAGATCCATAGATGATAGTGTTTGTGGGAGATTTATTTTTTGAGTATTAACTCTTACTATTCAGGTGTCATGGACTTTAAAAATGAATCATAAAATAAGATTCATGATAAAGGTTGTGACTATCTTTGAAATTCTATGTTAACATCAAGTATAATCCATTTGATATGTCTACCAATAATACTCTATGATTTTTCAACAGAAATGGAATAGAAACCTTATTCATACCATATGAATTCCCCTCAATCATAAAATATGTTTCATTTCATACACATATAAAAAACAATTTTATAATATAAAAATCATATCCTATGATTTAATCATATAATACCATATAATATACTATTTAAATATCATATATATAAGGAATTAAGGCATATATAACCTTTAATATCCCACTTTCACTAAAGCCTAAAAGTCTTTGTGTCATTCCACCTTATTTCATATCATATAAGATAACTTTTGAAATAATATCAAAACACTATTGGATATCTTCAAAAACACTTTTGTAAGTTTATCATCAACTTCACCTTGTATCACATCATATGTGTAACACCCCAAGATTTCATAGTACATTATCTCATTAAAGTAATTCAATAGCTTGTGCTACACGCAACACCGAGTTCGAGCGCACCACAACTTATTAAACTAACCATTTAAAAAGTGGTTATGAATAATATTAACAACATTTTGAATCTTATATACTCTATATAATTTTAACATCCATATTATGTGTTTCAAATACATAATATAAGAACAAATTCATTTTTTTCAGATAAAATAAATATTTTTCAAAAAAATGCAATTTTACCGCCTTTTAATGGAGAACCATTTTTAAAAACAATATTTGACACTTTTATATATTCAATTTAATTAAATTTAATTCTTTTTTAGAATCGGGACATAAAAATTTAGTTTGGAAAAAATTTTGGTACTTTTCTGATAACTTTTATATTTTGATAAATAGTGAAAAATACTATGTTTTAATTAAAAACAACTTTGTTAATGGAAATAATTTATAGTGATAAATTATGAATTTGAATGGTTTATAAGTATAATTAGATTATATTTTTATCATTTAATACAATTTTGGTCATTATAAGTAATTTCACATTTAAATTTGACATAAACATATGTCAATCGTTTGATAGTTTTTACTTTTTAAAAAACCTGCTTTTTGGTTTTGACAACAGGAATTAATTTTAAATTAATAAATGCAAATTATATGTTTTGAATTTGGTAAAATAGGATTCATTTTTGAATTCGTAATATTAAAATTAGATTAGGGTAAACTTTTTTTATTTTTCTGAAAACTTTCAATTTTTGATGAATAGTGAAAAAACACTTCGTTATTGGTTAAAACCAACTTTTAATTTAAATAATTAGTTATTTTAATTTAATTTATTTTAGGTAAAAATAGATACATAATACTTATATATTTTTCAACGTAATTCGTTGGATTCATTTTATAATAAGTTTAGATATATAAAATTTTATCGAACATTTTACCGTCTTTTACCCACCTCCTAGGAGCATTTTCATATTTGAATAAAACTTAATTTTACCTCTTCTGTGAGTTAAATTTCAAAAATCCAAGACACATGGTTAACCTCAGTAAGCAAAATTTGGTTCAATTAGATGAAAATAATTTTTGGTGAATAGTAACTTTTGACTTTTATTAACATGGTTAAAAGTAAATATGGTAATTAAGAGTAAAAATGATATTATAATTACCCTAACACATGTCCTAATTCTATTGGATAAGTTTAATTCGACCAAAAAATGTTATGAATAAAATATGATCCTTTAGGTCCACTTGGATTAGATTAGGACATTTATTATTATTTTATTTAAAGAAGAGTTAAAAGCGTTAAATTCAAAGTTTAATAACTAAACAATTTTTAATATAGGGTTACACACAATATAAATTTGACTATAAATATTCATTAAAAATCTAAAAATATTTCAAACATAATGGTATTTTATTTATAATTTTTAGACATTAAATAATTTAATTTATTTATGAGAAAGTGATGATGCAGAAATTACCTTATTAATGAAATATTAAAATAAATGATATTATAAATATCCAAATAAATGTAAATTGAGACTTATGATTAATTACACTAATTTTATAGGTTAAAATGAAATTTTAGGGTTGGTTAAATAAATTTTATTCTAAGTGATAAAGTTTTTATGGCTTTAAAAAAATCAAATACTAAATTGTGTCAAAATTGACAAAATTGAGTTTTTAAAACAAATATTATACTATAAATTAATATAATAGTCTTAAAAATATAAGGATCAGCCAAAAGACTTATATAATAATATATATAACATTAATTAACCACTTGGGGTTATATTGGAATTTTATAGTAAGTTTATTAACCATATAATATAAAAATACAAAGAGACGTGGTAAATGTCAAACTATTTAACTAAGAGTTAGATCTAAAAGATAAGGTTAATATGATGACCTAAACATGCCTAAAACCTATTGGTTGATATTTTTTTGACCCATAACCACCTTATCATTTAAATAATTCATTTTGGATCCATTAGAAACCGAAAATGATTTTATTATAAAATAATATTTCAAGTTTTTCCTAAATTGACCCTCACCTCTCTTATAAAAGGGAACTTCCCCTTCTCTCAAATTCACACCTTCAAAGCCATTTGTCTTGGAAAAACCATACCCAAATATCCTCCCAACTTTCCTACATTCATCCTAGAGGCCTTAATTTGGTTATAAATCCAACCTAAGGATCCCTTTTGATCAAATAAAAAGGAAGAACCCAAAGAAGAGCTGAGTATTTCATCACATCTTTCAAGTTCTTTTCTTCTTCCACTTCCTCTTTATTTGTTGTTTCCATTATAAAATAATAAATCCAGTATCTTATATATATTGTGATGTTATTATAGAAATGGTACAACCATATTAATTATTCTATCCATCCTATAAATGACAAAGTCACCATTTGTGCGTACGTACGGATTACCATCTCCACGTCGTGGTGTAGTTTGTTATTCAAACACTTCATTATTTGGATGGGTATAATAATGAGTATAACTGATGTAAATAATAAAAATAACATGTTAATTATTCTATATATATGATATACCATCCAATTACATATTATTTTTCCATCAAAATAATGATATTGTCACCCGTGTGTACGTATGTATTACCGTCTCCATGACGTGATGAGATTCATTTCCACATTCACCATTCAGCGATGATTATAAAATATATATCATTAATAAGTATGTAATATAAGACGTAATAATTATACTATAGATAAATATATATATATATATATATATATATATATATATATATATACTTACATATATCTTATTCACTTAGTTCCATTCAATACGATATGAAAATGGAAACAGCATTTATGCGTACGTACGAACTACCATATCCATAAACAGTGTTTTCAATTTCATATATATGTCTATTATACATATTTATAATCTAAATATATATGATATATAAATCATGTTTTATATTCTGGAAGTATTTAAATCATGATCTAAGTGATACAATCAAGAGTAACAAGTTAAAACATGTATGATAAAGAAAGCGATTACTACCTGAAATGTTAATTTAACATGGAAATTATTATTAAAAGTGTAGTATAAAGTCATAAATGAATAATTTATGATATAATAAATATTAAAATGGTTCTGGTATAATTTAATAACATACTAAGGTCTTTATACAGGAGGTTAAACATACCCTCAACTAAAGGAAAGTGCAAGGTAAGGGTTAATACCTTAATCTCATTATTATTCGAGATTGTTTATGGGTAAGTTTTTACTGTGAATTATTTATTATCCATGTCCACATTTCATAAAAGATTTTTCAAAGAGATTATTATTAAGGGGCTCTTTTATTAAAGAATCAGTTTAAATGTTTTAAATATTTATTTTTCTAAATCATTCTCATTAATGTCCTTGTTTTCAAAATGGTTTTTAAGGATTTATTTATATGGACATGAATGTTTTTAAAATATTAATTTCTTTCAAAAGTTTCAAAGTGGTATGGGACACTTTGATTCAAAAATGTCTTTAAATTTCTTCCTTTATAAATTGTGTGACTTTTAAATGTTTTTATGAAAAAGGGATATTTCTCTCAATGATTTTTACAAATTATTTTCATCTATAACAACATCCCTTGATTGATTTTAAACTTGTTTAAAGTTAATTTATTATGATACAAATCTTCTATATTGTATTGAAGGTTTTTTGATATGTTTGATTGTGGATGTGTTATTTTTATACCATTCATGGTTTATGGATAAATTATTGACATTTCTTATGCTAGTTTTAATAATAATGTTTATGTTATGTTTAAACCTTTTCATATGAGCAATTCATTAGACTTAGTAAGTGATGGGTGGAGCTTGATACAGATCCTCGATGAATCGGTAGGTCTCATGAGACAAAATAGTGTCTTTGCACAAGGTCTTGACAAAATCTAATTTGTAGTCTTGGCACAAGGCCTTGACTATGTGGTTATGAAGTCTGGAATTATGCATTCCATCATTATGAAAGTGGCTATTGATATTGCATGTGATTATTAGAATAGTAGAATATCCATGTGAATAAGTAAATGGAATTATTTTATTTAATATTTTCCATTTTATGTTTTAGTTTAAGTTTAAAAGTCTTTTGTTTTATTCTTATACATTTCCTTGAATGTTTATACTTATTTATAAAAGTTTCTACTATATTGTTATCCTTACTGAGCATCTGATCTCACCCCTTTCTATAGTTTATTTTTTCCAGGATGTGAAGAAGTATTTTATGGTTGACCTACAGGGATCTTCTAAGGGATATGAATGTGTTCAAAAAGGGGACAATGTTGTTGTTTTTTTTTCATTTTATATTATAATGTAATGTTCATGTATGCAATCTATTTTCCAAGACTACTAAACCGATTGGTCCTTCGGGACTTGATTCATTGTAATCATGCCAATGTATTAAAATAATGTATCGACTCTGGGTAACTGGAGTTGGGGCGTTACAGTTGGTATCATAAGAAGTTTAGCAATAACCTTGGAAACTAGATTTAGATAAACTCTGATTAGATCACATTACCCTATGATAGACTTTGAGGATTAGTATAGAATAACTTCCGAGAATTTTTGTAATGTATAGATTTTGTGAGTTTTACAAGAATTACATCCCTATTTGGATACGAGCAGGTAGAGGCAACTCTAGCACAGATGTACCTAGGGGTAAAACCTGAAAACATGGCTTTGAGCTAGACTCGAACAGGAACTGGTGCACGACAACGGGTCTTGCTGCACTCTTTGTTATGACACTCTTGGGGGATATTCATAGGATAATTCTCATTTAATTTACAAACCATTTTGAATGATTTATGAGTATATACTTCCTCAAAGAAAACATTTTTATGATTATGGATTATATCCATAAATTGTTCAATTTATGTTAAATATTTTACAAGTTTGTAATTATGTATTGTGATTCATAAACTAATCTAGTGTATTCCATTTTTTAGAAATGGCGCCCAGTAGATGGAATGAGACCTCCAGCAATACGCGTGATCCAAACAGTAAGAAGGATCATATCTTTAATGGTATTAAGCCAACATTTAGAAAGTAAATAGTCTCCCACGTATTATCATCATATCAAGAAATAGTATCATGTGTTAATAATATAAGTGAATAATTTTCTGAGTCCTATGGCATTGAAGGGAATCCAGAGAAGAAAAGGATGGTAGAGAGAAAGATAGATAAATGGAATAAGGAAAAGAAGGATTTTCCCATATGTGATAACTCTGGAAAAATCACCTTGGTAAATGCTTGAAGGGAATGGGAGTTTGTTATAAGTGTGGGGGAAAATGACACCAAGTAAGTGACTGCAAGGATAAGAAAAAGGATTCAAATGTACAATACTTCATCTGCAAGGAGTTGGGACACTACACAAATCAATATCCAAATCATCAGAGTATACCCCAAATGCTGCTATTGGATAATAATCAAGTTATGATACTATCGAAGATGAAGAGAAATGATTAAGAGTTCTTATGTTATTATTAAAGTATTGTTTCATTTTAGTATTGTATTAATTATGTACATGTTATAAGAATTATAGAGTATATAAGGATTGTATTGCAGTACTATTTCATTAAGGACTTGAGATTATGTGGAACCAAGAAAAGTGACTCAATGAAAAGTTAAACTTTTTGGAAAATACATGGTTGAAGGAAATACAAAACTTTAATATGGTCCTAATTCTAAGGTATTGATTTTGGAATAAGAGATGATTGATTTGGATATATTATATTGGATATTCTTGACAACATTGAAACTGATTAATGATTTATATATTCCATCATTGTTGGAGTTTAAAACATTTTCAGATATAAGTAGTATATCCAGTATTCTATAAGGAATAAGGAAGAATGAATGTAATGAATACTGTTATATGATAATTCAGGGTGTTACTGTGTTTTAAAATAATACACGATGAAGGTATTTACATGTTATTACATGGAAAAAATGATCTTGATCGTGTTTACCTTCCTTATAAATTTTGGACTGTGAGTTTGGATAGAAGTATTTTGGATAAGTCTAAACATTGGAATCAATTAAGTTTTACATTGGATACTATTTTTAAGGTTAAATACTTTCTTGAGATTATTTTTGGATTTTTATAAAAAGGACAACCCGGAGGTCGGGCGACAACCCATCGTGTCCGGCAAGGCTGCGATACTTGAACCCGCAACCGAAGGGCGACAAGGGTGCATCACCTACCACTGGCCTACGTGATGTCCTGGTTTTTATAATGTAGTTTTTTTTAAATAGTATAAAAAATGAATATAAATTCATTTTTTAACCCTATATGATTAGGATAAATAGAATATTTTTGAATTTTATTATCTTTTGGAGTAAAAGATGAGTTTGTGGTAGGAATTAGTTGAATGAAGAAACTCTACTTGTCAAGTATATATATATATATATATTCCCTCTTATTCTATGAAAAAATTAATTCTTAAAATTTAGGGAAGAGATCTTAAAACCAAAAATGTGTTATCCTAATACCTTATGTTTTGTTTAACTGATGTTATTTTAAATCATCATAGATCAATGGCTTTGAGGCCCTCAATTGTACACTTGTTTGTGATTGATGACATCAATCACTCCATATAAATATTTATTTTTTTCCTCCAAATATGTTTCTATAATTTCCACCAATGTTCTCTTAATTGAGATCATAATTTGGTGGTGACTTTTTCATTTCCCTTTCTCTCTTATTAAGACTAAATTGTATTAACCCAATTTCCAATGTGGGTTTTCCACAAAGGTATTTTTCAATTTTTAACCATTTATTTTCAAAGAAAAATTTCAAATTGAGAGGACTCAATTTATTTAAGGATGAGAGAATGTAACACCCCAATATTTAATAGTATATTATCTTATTAAAGTAATTTAATAGCTTGCACTACATGCAGCACTAAGTTCGAGCGCACCAAAACTTATTAAACTAACCATTCAAAAAGCGGTTATGAATTTTATTAACTAAATTTTGAATCTTATATACTCTATATAATTTTAAAATCCATATTATGTGTTTTTGAGACATTATATAAGAACAAATTCATTTTTTTCAGATAAAATAAGTATTTTTCAAAAAAATGTAATTTTATCACCTTTTAATGGAGAACCCTTTTTAAAACCAATATTTTACAATTTTATATATTCAATTTACTGAAATTAAATTCTTCTTTTTATTTGGGACATAAAAATTTAGTTTGGATAAATTTTTGGTACTTTTTTGATAACTTTCATATTTTGATGAATAGTGAAAAATACTATGTTTTAATTAAAAACATCTTTTTTAATCGAAATAATTTACAGTGATAAATTATGAATTTGAATGGTTTAGAAGTATAATTAGATTATATTTTTATCATTTAATACAATTTTGTTCATTATAAGTAATTTCACATTTAAATTTAACATAAACACTTGTCAATCTCTTGATAGTTTTTACTTTTTTAAAAACCCGGTTTTTGGTTTTGACAACAGGAATTAATTTTAAATTAATAAATGAAAATTCTATATTTTTAATTTGGAATATAGACTTCATTTTTTAATTTGTAATATCAAAATTATCTTAGGGTAAAGTTTTAGTATTTTTCTGAAAACTTTCAATTTTTGATGAATAGTGAAAAAACAATGCGTTATTGGTTAAAAATGAATTTATATTGAAATAATTAGTTATTTTATTTTAATTTATTTTAGTTAAAAATAGAAACATAATACCTATATATTTTTCAATGTAATTCATTGGATTCATTTTATAATAAGTTTAGATATATAGAATTTTATTAAACATTTTACCGTCTTTTACCCACCTCCTAGGAGTATTTTCAAATTTAAATAAAACTTAATTTTACCACTTCTATGAGTTGAATTTAAAAAGTCCGAGAGACATGGTTAACTTAATTAAGTAAAATCTGGTTCAATAAGATGAAAATAATTTTTGGTGAATCGTAACTTTTGACTTTTATTTACCACAGTTAAAAGTAAATAGAGTAATTAAGGGTAAAAATGATATTATAATTACCCTAATAGATGTCCTAATTATATTAGATAAGTATATTTAGAACAAAAACAACCTTAGTAATAAAATATTATCCTTTATGTTCACTTGTATTAGATTAGGACATTTATTATTATTTTATTTAAAGAAGAGTTAAAAGAGTAAAATTCAAAGTTTATTAACTAAACCATTTTTAATAAAGGGTCACACACAATATAAATTAAACTATAAATATTCATTAGAAATATAAAAATATTTACAACATAATGGTATTTTATTTATAATTTTTAGACATTAAATAATTTAATTTATTTATGACACAATGATGATGGAGTAATTACCTTATTAATGAAATATTAAAATAATAGATATTATAAATATCCAAATAAATGTAAATTGAGACTTATTATGAATTAAACTAATTTTATAGGTTAATATTATATTTTAGGGTTGGTTAAATAAATTTTATTCTAAGTGATAAAGTTTTTATGGCTTTAAAAAAAATCAAATACTAAATAGTGTCAAAATTGACATAATTGAGTTTTTAAAACAAATATTATATTATAAATTGATATAATAGTCCTAAAAATATAAGTTTCAGCCAAAAGACTTATATAATAATATATATTACATTAATGAACCACTTGGGGTTCTATTGGCATTTTATAGTAAGTTTATTAACCATATAATATAAAAATACAAAGAGACATGGTAAATGTCAAACTATTTAACTAAGAGTTAAATCTAAAAGATAAAATTAATATGATGACCTAAACCTGTCTAAAACCTATTGGTTTAGTTGTTTTAGACCCATACCCACCTTATCATTTAAATAATTTATTTTTGATCCATTATAAACCGAAAATGATTTTATTATAAAATAATTTTTCAAGCTTTTCCTAAAGTGACTCTCACCTCTCTTATAAAATGGCACTTCCCCTTCTCTCAAATTCACACATTCAAAGACATTTTTATGGGCCAAACCCTACCCAAATATCCTCCCAACTTTCCTCCTTTAATCATAGAGGCCTTCCTTTGGTCATAAATCCAACCTAAGGAGCCCTTTTGATCAAATCAAAAGGAAGAACCCGTAGAAGAGGTAAGTATTTCCTCACATCTTTCAAGTTATTTTCTTCTTCCACTTCCTCTTTCCTTGTTGTTTCTATTATAAAATAATAAATCCATTATATTATATATAATGTGATTTTATTATATAAATGGTACAACCATATTCATTATTCTATCCATCCTATAAATGACAAAGTCACCATACGTGTGTACGTACGGATTACCATCTCCACGTCGTGGTGTAGTTTGTTATTCAAACACTTCATTATTTGGATGGGTATAATTATTATTATAATTGAGGTAAATAATAAATATAAAATGTTAATGATTATGTATATATGATATACCATCCAATTACATACGATTTTTCCATCAATATAATGATATTGTCGCTCATGCGTACGTACAGATTACCGTATCCATGACGTGATGAGATTCATTTTCATGTTCACCATTCAACGATGATTATAAAATATATATCATTAATAAGTATGTAATTTATGATGTAATAATTCTACTGTATATATATATGTGTGTATGTATGTACTTACATATATCTTATTCACTTATTTTCGTTCAATACGATATGAAAACGGAAACAGCGTTTATTCGTACGTACGGACTACCGTCTCCATAAACAGTGTTTTCCATTTCATATATATTTCTATTATACATATTTATATTCTAAATATATATGATATATAAATCATTTTGTATATTCTGGAGGTATTTAAATCATGATCTAAGTGATACAATCAAGAGGAACAAGTTAAAACATGTACGATAAAGAAAGCGATTATTACCTGAAATGTTAATTTAACATGGAAATTATTATTAAATGGGTAGTATAATGTCATAAATGAATCATGTATGATATCATAAATATTAATATGGTTCTGTTATAATTTAATAACATAATATAGTCTTTATATATGAGGTTAAACATACCCTCGATTAAAGAAAAGTTCAAGGTAAGGGTTAATACATCAATCTCATTATTATTCAAGATTGTTTATGGGTAAGTTTTTACTGGGACATATTTATTATCCATTCCCACATTTCATAAAAGTGATTTCAAAGGGATTCTTATTAAGGGACTCTTTTATTAAAACATCATTTTAAATGTTTTAAATATTTATTCTTCTAAATCATTCTCATTAATGTCCATGTTTTCAAAATGGTTTTTAAGGATTTATTTATATGGATATGAATGTTTTTAAAATGTTAATTCCTTTAAAAAGTTTCAAAGTGGTATGGGAAGCTTTGATTCAAAAATGTATTTAAATGTCTTCCTTTCTAAATTGTGTTACTTTTAAATGTTTTTATGAAAAAGGGATATTTCTCTCAAAGTTTTTTACAAATCGTTTTCATCTATATCAAAATCCCTTGATGGATTTTAAACTTGTTTGAAGTTGATTTATTATGATAAAAATATTCCATATTATATTAAATTTTTTGTGATATGTTTGACTGTGAATGTGTTATTTTTATACCATTCATGGTTTATGGATAAAGTATTGACATTTCGTATTCTAGTTTTAATACAACTGTTTATGTTATGTTTAAAGCTTTTCATATGAGGAATGCATTGGACTTAGTAAGTGATGGGTGGAGCCTGCTAAATCTCCTTGATACAATGGTAAGTCTCATGAGAAAAACTAGTGTCTTGGCACAAGGACTTGACAAAATCTTATTTGTAGTCTTGGCACAAGGCCTTGACTATGTGGTTATGAAGTCTGTCATTATGCATTCCATCATTATGAAAGTGGATATTGATATTGCATGTGATTATTTGACTAGTAGAATATCCATGTGAATAAGTAAATGGAATTATTTTATTGTATCATTGCCATATTATGTTGAAGTTTAAGTTTAAAAGGCTTTTTCTTGAGTCTTATACATTTTCTTAAATGTTTATGCTTATTTATGAAAGTTTCTGCTATATTGTTGTCCTTATTAAGTATCTCAGCTCACCCCTTTCTATGTTTTATTTTTCCCAGGATGTGAAGAAGTATTTTATGGTTGACTTGTAGGGATAGGATAATGGATATGAATGTGTTCAAAATGGGGATGATGTTGTTTTTGTTTTTCATTTTATATTATAATGTAAATTTCATGTATGCAATCTATTTTCCAAGACTACTAAATTGATCGGTCCTTCGGGACTTGATTCCTTGTAATCATGCCAATGTATTAAAATAATGCACCAGCTCTGGGTGACTGGGGTCAGGGCATTACAATATGTAACACTATGTGAATATCGATCTTAAACCTTTTTTTATTAACTCTAAAACACTTTTTATAATAGATCACTAATTAAAAATAAATCCCCAATCAGGTAATCAAAATGTGTGACCCCACTAGATTTTATAGACTGAAAATTATTTTTTATTAAGAAAGACACTTTTGAGGTAAAAGTGATAAACCATAAGTTCCAACAAACACCAAACATAGCCCAACATAAAAAACTAGAACCAACCTCTTCCAAGTAAAAGCAGCAACTGATAGCTCCAAAGAAGGACCACTCGGTGATCCCATGCAAGCATGGTCCCTCCCGTTGGCAAGCCATCCCTATGAATCAGCCACATCCCAAATGACCTTCAGAGGAAGTAACAGTGTGCTCTAACCCGCCGGAGCCAATCTGACCCTCCAACATTTCCACCCATAACAAGGATTGTAACTCAACAAAGCATTAGTTAGGGAAGAAATAAATAGAATCATTGAAAACCAATTGAGTTCTACCAGAATTCATATCCCTAAATAGTTTCCAGGTTAAATTAGAGACCTTTAAAAGTGGATCCCCCCTTATCAGATCTTTAAAAGAAGAGGTCAGCTTATTCCAGATCTGCATGTACGCCTCGAGTCTGATCAACCCCTTGTTGAATCCTCCAACTAGAATCGTGTCCTATTTGTCAACCCAAAAATATTGTTCTTCATTAAGGTCCACTTCAATATTCCGGCCCATCATCTTGGCTGCATCCTCTTCCGATGCATTGAGAAATAGCACCTTCTTTGTCACTACATCATCCGAACTTAGAACCAAGTCTAAGGAAGTTTCAGGTTGTTCCCATGATTTTAGTGGACACCTGACCTCCTTGTCCAGTTTCTCAACCATTATCTTCCTTGCTGACCGGGTCCTCAAAGGAGGAGGCAAGGAGGAATAATCCTTCCTTCTCCTCCTTCTCCCCTTACTCCTGTTGCTTCTTGAATCGGGTTCTTCATCAGAAAACCTCCCACCAACCTCGTCAAATTCTATCTCCCCTCCACCGAGAGCACACTCTGGGTGAACATGCCCCATGGTCCGACCTCCCAGAGTGAGGCCATCGATGCTCCTCCTGTTATCTTTACCTTCCTCATCCAAGGCAGATGGTTCCACTCTCGGATCCACTTTATTCAGCCCTTCAAACCTGTTGCTCAAGATGACAGGGGGCTGGGTAGAAGAAACAACCCCTGGCAGAATTCCAGAGCCCAAACCCCTTGGAGAATGGTCGCCTAAGGAGGAAGCAGACTTCCCATCCTTCTCCCCTGTATTACGTTCCTTATTCTCTTCCCCATCTAGTGCTGGGAACCGGTTCAAGGAGCATGGATCAGCACTGACCAATTCAGTGCTGATCAGTAGGGGCTGCTCCGCATCATCTGTATTTGTTGAATGGTCAAGACCATGTCCCATGAATTGGTGTCCACCACTGTTAGCATTATCTTGAGTCTGCAAGGAGGGCTCTCTTTCCCCCCTACCAACATTATTATCAAATACATTAGCCCTGAGATCATCCTTGAGTCTGCTAAAAACACTAGACACCGAGGGGTTTTCACCCTGCTTTGCAGCAGGAGTGGGGTGTTCAGCAAAACTGAACCCATTTCCTCTTGGCTCGTGATCCCCTTTCGAAATACCTCCAGACTTCACAGCATCAAATTTATGGAGGCCATCGCGTCGGCAGCAAGCCGTGGTGTGACCCAGTCTATAGAAAACCGAACAAAAATCCATCCAATGATCGAAGATCACCGGCTGCTTGGATCAGATTTCCTTAGCAGCATCAATCCAGATCGTCTCCACCGGCGCTCTAGAGGTATCAACCTCCACGCACATGTATCTATATAACTATGTCAACAAGTCACATATCATTCTAGCATGAATTCCTATATATTCCCTTTGTCCAATATATCAAGTGACTATAGTATGTGGTGTCTATCAATCCCATATGTACAGATCATATATTCTCAACTCTCTATGTATATACTAACATAATTGATAATATATTTCATGTCATTCACATATATGGATGAGCACATAACATGCCCCTTATGTGAATGGATAATCACATCATATTTACTATATAGGTGTATTCATACACTCCTAGGGTTATCTCAATCAAGGGAATAGATTTCATACTCATAATATGAGAGGAAAAACCCATAATGGTTTATCTCTAACCAAATACATGATCCACAACATACCCAACCACCCCTGAATTAGATAATCCACACTAGTTTTTGTAAGAAAGGTATAAAATTATATAGTTTCACATGTTAATTATCTTAAAAATCAATGGTAATGGGGACTTATATATGATCCATTCACCCCTAGTATACCAAATACATAGTGTATAACACTCTATGTGGTATACTCAGTGGGTTATACATTACACATAATTGAACTTTTTTTTTTGTCATGTGTAACTTCCTTGAATCTAAATCCACTAAACCAATGCTTCAAGTTGGGTCGCCACCTGAACTCAAGCGTGCCTCCCCATATTCCATAGGTTTCTAGCTAGTCGAAAGGTTCTAATAAGTTACATGGGGAGAATATACCCTATTTACCAGAGTAATCCACAATATATAACAATTAAAATAGTAAAAATAATATATAATTACCAAAGATATTTCATAAACTAACATCTCCAAAAAATAGGTGCAAACGATGTTCAATAGTAAATATGTCATTTCATGATAAATAGTGCCAAGTGAAAAAAAAACAAAATAAAGAAAAATAGTGGAATTCTCAAAAAGGCCATGAATCCAAGCCTTAAACCACATGAATGTATGTCCCAAGACTAACTCAACTCCCAAACATAGGGCCCTTACCCATTTTCTAACCTAGAAGCATGAAGACTTCTCAGGTGCCCAAATGTAGCCTAAGTAGTGTGTGCGTAAAACTTAATAGGTCACCACCAATAGTATCTACAAAATATCTAGTCATTAGATAGTGCATGAAAGTGATAAAATTACAAGTAAATAAAATATAGATTGAATAAAATTAGTTAACAAGGTTCACTTAAGTCATTCCTAGCTTTATTCCTAATTTCATTACTTATACCATCTTTATTAACTAATAAAATTTCATAATGTGTTAATTGTATTAGGAATATTCATCAATATCACTGCATAAGGAGAGTAAATCAAGTTCTATATCTCACTAGGGACAACACATTGTCACAAAGAAAACACGATGACCTTGAATCCTTAGTCCAAGTGGTCTAATCGAATGCAACTATTAGGGGAATAGAACTATGTCCCCTTCCCTAATCCATGCATTTTGGGGTGGAGTTTAGATCCTTCATCTAAATTGACCCGTGGTCATAGAACCTCATGTTAATAGCCCACTCTACCAAGCCATGTGCACATGCTTATTATCCAACAACCACAACACATACCATATCACAAACCACAAGGAAAATAATACATATAATAATCAAAATCAAAATCCATAATAATCAACATGGGAATTAATATTATGTCATACCCCATTAACATATTTACCATTTACATTGAATAGCCCATTTATCCCAATTCCCAAACTCATGCTCCAACCCTTAGAAAAGTTCAATAATTTCTTTTAAATCAACTCATTTAACATATTAATCAATTCCCTTATTACAACTCATTTAACATATTCCCCATTTTCCATGAAATCACATATTTACAAGTTCACCATTTCATATGCACTAATCCTATTATGCATTTCTAACAAAATTCATTAAACATTCGACGTAATCTCATTTAACCATTTTTTGACCATTTTTTTGTCATGAAAAACAACCCCTTAAGACATTATCACTCTATTCACAAATATAATAATTCCATTTTTAATTTAACCAAGCATTAAAACATGTTCTTCATGAGATCTACTTTATCAAGAACCAACTCTACACTTAACCTTACCACTTCCAAGGCTTGAGAATGTCAGTTCACCACATGGGTGTCCCTAAGTTAGTCAAGTCATCCTCTATACATCCCATGGGGACCATGAGAGTTTAAAATTTTCATTTAGACACCCATTTTACTAGATATAATTAAAGTATTAAAATTCACAATAAGGGGGAACCAATATCACAAGCACACATGTACAAATCCACATAAAAAATATAGGATATAACTTTTAGGCCACCTATCTTGAATATTTTGACAAACACACTCTTTATAATTGCCTTAGGTCCTGATCCAAACCCACTTTGAAGCCTTAACCTATCTTGATATAGAAATAGGGTTTTAGGGATTAGAAATAAGATCACCCTAGATATAAACCCTAATCCATAAAATAGAATAATGGAGAGGATTAGACTTACCCATAGCTTGAATCTGAAACTGAAAGTGCTCCAAGTGACCTAAAGATGAAGTAGAATCACCCTTGAGAAGTCTTAGTTGATAGGGTTTGTCACTAGGGATGTAAGAGAGGAAATTGAAAAGAAACATGAGTGGGGACTTAAAATTGCATTGTGTAAATTACGTAATTTTTTCATCTTTTAAGGGAGTGCACGGTTTAGCCGCACGGTTTTCCAAACCATTCGTAAGCCACTTTCTAAGGGGAGTTGGGTCGCACAATTACCTAGGGAGCTCCACACAGTTTTACTAATTGTGTGAAAACTATGTGATATGTCGTTTTCCAATGTTGCATAGTTTTCCTAGGTAGGACACATGGTTTTCTTAACCCTACGCCAACTATGCGCCTTGCACAGATTGGCCCGGTTTTTCCATCCTTTCATGTCCCAAACCCCCAGAACACCCCCAAGGCCCCTCATACACCCATGAATCATTTAATTAACCAAAAACAAGAGATTAAAAGCAAATTTAAATAGGGAAATACCTTCATGAAGTTCAGGATCTTCCATCATGAGAATATATTATATCTCATACAAGAATCCTACTCGTACTAACCTTAACATTTCATCTTAACCTATAATACTTTATGATAAAAATTAGATAGTGATAACTTAAATTCATTCTTTGAAAGGTCAAGCATAATTATATTTTAAAAAATGTATATCTATGTAAAAAAATTATAAAAAAACATGAAATAATTATGAATTGTATATTTTCTTTTATATTATACATTTTATATTATTAAAAATATTTTAAGAATATTTAACAAAAGACAACATAAGAACCAATCTATCATGTTATATTTGATAAACTATCAGATCATCCTTATTTTTACTATATTTTTTGGGGTAATTCTAACTCGTTACATCTATATATAATTCTTATCACATATTTATGTAGAAATATGATAAAATTTTCCCACTAAACACTTTAGTGAGTGACATATATGAATAAATGAATCATCTATTTAGATTCATCTAAGCATTAAAAATACCATTACATTAAAATTTTTAATATATAAGATATTTATTTCACCACTCGAATGAAAACTATAACCTATACTAATTCTTCTATTGATTATGAACTTTTGTATATTTACAACACTTATAGAACATATTGTTTGTTTCACATACCCTTTAAAACTGAAGAATAAATTTCTATAACACTGATACCTGATTTATACATTTGATAAAGTTTCAAAAATTCATTGAGGTATTCATAATAATTACATCTTATGGTATTATCACTTCTTTATTCTAGATTTTACCTTTAGGTTTCAATAACATTCATAATCTACTGGAAGGAACATTTTTTAAACTCTCTAACTAAATTTTCTTTTCTAGTTTGAACCTTTACCCATAGGTACTGTCTATGTAGCACTAGAACATAGAAATCACATTCCTAGTTAATATATTATCAACATTTTAGAATATCAAATAAACTTTTCATAAAATCATTCATCATGTTAAAATATTCCTATATATAATAATAGAATTAATTCCTTAACCAAAATGAGCCCTTTTAATCTCAATAATTCATTCTAAATATCAAAACATATTGAATATATGAGTATAGACTAAAAATTCCGTCATTCATTTTGTATATAATACATTTTAATCCATAAATAAAATAATTCTAGGCTTCTTATAAGAATCTAGATTCACCTATCAGAAAATTGTAACACATGGTTACTTAGGAAGGTGTTTCTTTAACACATATAATTTCTCTTATACATAATAACTTTTCTTAAGTTACAAGTATAAGGAGTTTCTTATTTTAATATTTTAATTCCTATAGATTAATCATAAGGATATTTTTTATGTTGGTGATGTTATTAATCTACAATATATGCTTTTATCAAATGAGTGCCATGTTTTATTTCCAATTATAAGGAATTTTATTAAAATATATCCTAGAATAATGATGATCTCTTTTGAATAAATCATATCCATTAGTAGGACATGATCTATTTTTCACAAAAAAAATGATTCATATAGGTAATTACTCTCACCAATTAGTTATTTTGGTAGGTAATAATCCCAATCAAATCATACATGATTCATGGAAATTTTAATGGATAACTTATTATCTAATGCACCTAATGAATAAACCCCAATTTATTCTAATTGTATCCAAACTTTTATGGTTTCCTAGATAAGTGTATCATAATGAAAATAGAAATAAAAACATAATAAAATAAATTATAGGGGAACCCTACTATGGAAGAACATACCAAAGGATGTTCCAGTATCATCCATACCTACTTGTGTAACGTCACCCGATTTAACACTCTCTCATGTGGAAAAATCATGTTGCTTACTAGACCTTAATCATGTCTCCCTAAATTCCAGAGGCTGGTGAATATTAGTGGGGGAATATAGAACATAGTGGGGATAATATAACCCTTGGTACAGAGTTAAAATACTATGGAAATAAAAAAATATCAGATTAATGGATATAACAGAACCAGTACGTCATACAATTAGAAGATAAAGGATAAACCAAGTAAACCAAATAATCAAGAATTATGTAATGTCTGGATGGAATGTGTCTAAATGTAAACATAAATTAATAAAAATTAAAGAGAAATATTACAAAATAAACTCAAAAGACCTTATTCCCAAACCCCATGTTTGTCTCGTCTCCAAGCTCCAACCCCTACAACAAGTATCAATTAACTACAATGTCGTTTTCCCTTATCTGAATCTCCATCTATTTAATATTCTGAGGTACTAAAAAGTGGCCTGAATAGGGTGTGAGTAAAAATCAGTAGGTCTTCACCACCATTTTTAAACAAAAAAAATCATAATAAGTTCATGCAATAAATTAATAATTAGGAATATTAATTAAACAATTAATACAATATAATAATCAACCTACTTCAACATTATGCGATAATATATATGAACTTGTATAACAACCATTCCAACCATAACCACAATTTCATAGCACAATCGAACAGTTGGATAAATCTCTATAATCATTACATAATAACGAATAAAATCCATTTATATAAGTGTAACACCCTGAGATTTCATGAAATATTTTATTTCAAATTATTTTAATCTTTTTGATTCTTTTAATTTTATGAAACATTGAATATAGATTATGCTATATGAAATAACCAAGTTATTCTTGATTTGTACAGAACCCCAAGTCGAGCTTTTACTGCACAAAAAAACTTAGATTAGATTTTGGTACATGCAACACTATGTTTGTCTTGTGTTACACATAATTCTATGATCATTTGATATATTATGTAACATGCAAGACCTAGTTTTACCAAATTATAATGTACTATTAAAATTATTATTACAAAATTATTATATTTGTTACTTAGATGTTAGAATAGAGTTTATGAATAATATTAATTAAATTATAAAAATATTGTTTACACATATATATATTAAGAATTATTTGGTGACCAATTAACTAAAAATTAAAATAAAACCCTTTTTAAAGTATATGAAATATTTTACTGGAAAACTATATTTATGAAATCAAACAAGTTTTACCTCAATAAATTAATTAAAAAACTTCTAATAAATTATTTTAATGAGATATATATATTAAATTCAGTCAACTATTTAACTTTAATATTACATGTTTTATATGCAAGAGATAATAATAAAATCAATTTTACGCATAAAGATATATTTTTTAAAATGTAATTTTACCACCTTTAATGGAGAATGTATTTTAAATATAATTTTTGACAATTTTATAAAATTTATTTCAAAAAATAAACTTAATTTTTTTAAATAGTAATTTCAAAATTATCTTAGGGTGAATTTTTTGTATTTTTTTGAGAAGTTTATTTTTTGGATGAATAGTGAAAAACACTTAATTTTAATTGAAAACTACATTTTCATCTAATTCATTTATATAGTAAAATTAAATTTTAATTTTTTTTAAATAATATTTAGATAAATTATACATCAATTAATGCAATTTAGTTCATTTTAATCAATTTCACATTGAAATTGGATATAAAAACATTTCAAACTTTTGAAAATTTTCACTTAAAATCTCTTTGTCTCATCCCGTCTGTGAGACTAATTTTAAATTAATTTCTACTAATTAGGTTTTTATAATTTTTAAAAATGTATTTTATATTTTTAATAAGAATAATTTATAATTTATAGTAATTTATTATTAGTTTTTTGACTAAAAATATTAGTGAAAGTAATTAAAATTAATTACAGCAATTAAGGTAAAAACGAGTTTACATAGTGATTAAACTTTAACTTTGGGCAGAAAATAACCTAAAAACATGTCCAAAATAAATTTTATGGAAATATTTAGACCATATATTTTCTTTAATAAAAAATTAACCATTATTGTAGGCATATTATGTTAGGTAGACCTCTCAATATTGTTTACCTTTTTATATTTACAAGAATGTCACTCCTCCTCCACTATAAAAGGGAACTTACCCCCCCTCACTTATTCACACATCTCAACCCTTTGTCTCATATAAAACCTACCCAAATAATATCACAACATCCATACTATCAACCTATAAGAGTCACTTTGGATAGAAAAAAAACAATGTGGTCTTTTGGTGCAAACCAAAAGGAGTTACCCGAAGAAGAGTTAACATTATTCAACGATCTATTATGTTTTATTTCTTTCTAAAAACCTTAAATTATTATTATTACAGTATTATATAATAAACTATGTATCCTAAATATACTGATATGTTTTTATGTTAAGGGTTTTACCTACACTCACACACACTTTCATCAAATGGGATACGCAGTCATCGTTCGTGTGTACTGCGGACTACCGCCTCATGAATCAATGTCGTTCATTATTCCATTAATACCTTTATAGGTTGGGAATAATGATGGAATTAATGACTATATATGATATTTATGATATTTATGTTGTTTTTATTATTATTTATTTATTATATAATGCATAAATTCATGCTTTCTATTTTGTGGGAATATGATGACTTTGTTTATGGACGTGTGGCTACCGCCTTCTCAAAGCGATGTGATTTGTTCACACATAACATTTAATGTATTAAAGATGGGTTTATAAAACATATATTAAATGTATTACATAATAATTATACTATATTTATAATATATATATAAATATATTTCATTTACTTTGTTTCTTTCAATACGATAAAGAAATAGAAATAGCATTCATGTGTACATACGACCTACTGTCTCCATGAACGGTGTATTCCATTTCATATTTATATATTTTATATAATATTATAAATACTTATATAAGGAATATATATGCTATTTATATCATTTTTTACTATTTTTAAATAGTTAGATCATAATCTAAGTAATAGGATCAAGAATAACATGTCAAAACATATACGAAGAACAAAGTAGTTATTACCTGAAACATAACATTAACATAGAATTGTTAACAAAAGGGTAATATAAATTTATAATAAAATCATATATGGTATGATATATAATAATATGGTTATGTTGTAGATTTATAATAAACTTATATTTATTACACAGGATATTTGAATGTGTACAAATAAAGTCAAGACTTAAGGTAAGGGTTTTTTTTTGTCTCGCTTTTATTTCTGTGGGATACATGATATATTCACCACTTATTAATGTTTTGTGGTGTATATACTACCCTGTAACATGTAATATCATGAATTTAATTTATTCAATTATATTAAAAGTTTAAATTTATGTTATTCTTACATGGATATCATTATTCAAAAGTTACTCAAGTAGTAAGGGGATTTCTAGTCTCGCTTTTATTTCTGTGAGACTTATGACTTAATCACCACTCATTTCTTTTATGTCATATATATGAATACCATGAATATATTATATGGTACTTATCCTTAAATTTATGGTAATTTAAATATCCATTTTACTATCTCTATTTCATGGGGTTTTACGGTTCAAAAAGTACCAAATCAATAAGGTAATTTTGTCGTAATTTTCCTTCTTTAGGAAACATGTTTTGTTATGAACCTATATTTTTTTATGAGGTGTATATACTATAATTTGACATGATATATCATGAATATAATCAATTTAATGATATTTTATGTTTCATTTAATTTTATTATTTTATGATGATTTTGATTCAAAGTTTCCAAGTTAGTAAGAGTTTATTGTTACAATCTCATCGTTTATTAATATTGTATATGATTATAATTCTATTGATGAAATATAATGATCCATATCTTAATAATTCTTATTAATTTTTATTTAATCTATTAATTCATGATATCTTCAAGTAATGTAAATATGTTTACACTCTTTTTTACTTATTATAATTTATAAAATGTTTTTTAATAAAATTCGACTTTATTTCTATCTTCGGTCGGAAATCTGTTTTATTCAAAAACAATGATTCCTAAAAATGTTTTTAAATGATATTTTAAGATAATTTTCAATTAAAAGGATTTAAAAAAATTATGTTTTAAAAAAGGTTTTAAATTTTTTTTCAATATTTCTTTATAATTTTTCAATGATATTTTCAAAGAAATGGTTTTCAAAATATTTTTAAGATTCCTTTATAATTTTTAAAATATATTTTAAAAAAAATATTTTAAAAATGTTTTCAAGATTCATTTATAAGAATTAAATGACAATTTAAAAGAAATTTTTTTCAAAAAAATTAATATTCCTTTATAATATTTCAATTATATTTTCAAAGAAAAGGTTTTCAAAATGTTTTCAGTATTCATTTATAAGTTTTCAAGGTAATTTTCAAAGAAAATGAATTCAATTATTTCAAAGACTTTTTTATAAGTTTTAAAATATATTTTCAAAGGAAAATATTTTCAAAACAATTATATTCAAGAAGTGTTTTAAATGATTTTCAAAGATTCCTTTATATGTTTTCAAAGGTTTATTTTAAATAAAAGGATTTTCAAGGTGTTATTCAAATAAAAGTTATTTTTCTCAAGAAATGTTTTTAAAAGATATTTTAAAATTATTTTACATCTAAGATGACATAAATTGGTGTTAGTCCTGAATTTTTGGGTATATGATCCAATGGTATCATTCATATTATTTCTCTTAGTGGTTTATATTTTTATGGAATTATTCTTATGAAACCAATTTCAATTTCATGAGTTACATTCTTATGAAACCCATATATATTTCATAAGTTATATGATTATGAAAACCACTTCTTTTCATAGGTTATACTTTAATGAAAGGATTATGAAACCTATCTCTTTTCAATGGGTTATGATATGATGATATATTTATGATACCCATTTTATTTCATGGTTTATGATATGATAAGTGTTTATGATCTTGTGGAACATGTGTGTATGATTTCATTATGTAATAGATGGGAACTATATCTCCCTCCAATGAATTGGGTAATTATTTATATCTCATGTGATATAAATGGTTAGAATGGGGAGTGATCTCAGTTCAGTAGAGGACTTTGTCCACTAAGATGGTCTTGGGAGTGAACCTTGACTACTAAGATAGTATTGAGAGTAAACCTTAACTACTAAGATGGTTTTGAGAGTGAACCTTGACTACTAAGATTTTTTGGGAAGTGAATTCATTCCAATATAAAAAAAGGTCTGTGGTTGGGGATGGTGGTGTGTTCTTCCGTGTAGGTGTATCCCCCATGAAGTGCCATGATAAGTTTTTGTAATGATCCTTGAATTTTAGGGAAATATTTAATATGTTTATGTGTATTCTATAATTCCATTTCTTATTCCTATTTTATGCTTTCATGTCTTATGATCTTGATTCCCCTGTGATTCATGTCTTATAAACTGCCAATAATTATGCCATGAATCTTTATTTTTATATTTGATATGCAGGGTATGATCTTCTAATCTTAAAATTACATTATCATACCCTTATTATCATGTTATTCTTACATAACTCCTTTATTTACCCTTACTGTGCATCTTATCTCACCCCTTTCTTATGTTTCCTTTTCCCAGGTTATGAAGAAAGGCTATAATTAGTAATATTATAGGGGAATATATTTAAGGGATATGTTGAAGATCTTTCACCAATATAAAAGATTATGTTTTTAAGTTTCCATAGACACTAAAATATTATGGTCCTTAGGCATGTAATTTTGTATTGTGATGAATATTCATCTAAAATGATGTAATATCCATGTATGTTAATCCTAGGTTGCTATAATAAGCATCTCAGCATCACCAGGAAAATCCCTTTATATAATAATTTGATCATTACCAAACCAAGTCCTCTATATAATCATTTCAACATAATCATTCCAATCCCTTTATATAAGCATTTCAACACAGCCAAGTTAGGTCCTTTATAAAAGCATTTCAGTATATCCGAACCAAGCCCTTTCTATAAGTATTTCAGTATGAATCACAACACAATTCATTGAGAAGAGAATAACACAACATAATATAAATATCCATAATGGTAAATTCATCTAATTAATATTTTTCTTTCTATTAGACATCCAATTATTAAATTATATATTAATTTGATGTAATTACATTGTAAACACCCATTTCTTAACAATTATCACTAATCATTTCAATAATTAAGTAATACATTATCCATGATGAATCTATCACAACCAATCACCTGATGCCTCATGTTAGGATAAAACATATCTTTAATCCATTAGCAAGTTCTTAATTAATCAAGGGTAAGCTCAACCTACGGGTAGCCAAAATCTAGGTTTCAATGCCATTGGACCCAAAGGGATCCAAGGAGTAATCCAAAACATGATTTATCCTCACACACTGTTTAGTTAATTAACATGCATGTTATGTTGATTCAATCACATAATAATGCAAATACTTAAACAATTAGAAATAGACCATGGGGTTTTTTTCTAGACCACTTACCTTTATCTAAAGATTAAAAAATGCTCTCAACTGATGATGCCAACAAGGAACAAAGGTGAAGAGTATTATAAGGAAAACCTAGATCCTAAAAATCAAACTTTATTCAATATCAGTCAAGATATTTCCACCACTACAATGGATAAAAAGCAGAATAGAGTGTAAAATCAAAGAAAAATAAATAATTGGGGATCCGAAGCTTGATCAAGATGCCAGAAATGGAATAAGACACTCCAAAATTGCCTAGAGTTTCCCAATGCATCGAGATATAAGTCTGCACTATAGATGAAGAATGAAAAAAAATTCACAATGTGTCTTTAAAAATTATTAGAATAAGAAATTCATGGAATGAAATCATTCCACGTTGTGTATTTATCAATTTATGATTTATGCTGAAAAAACACATTGCCTCTGGTTAAAATAACCATGTAATGTCCCGATCTGGGTTCCACACACCAGTGCCCTAATTTGGTCTATCACATGACCTCAAGTGCACCTCCCTATACTCTAGAGGCTTCTGACTAGTAGAGAGGGTCTAATATCGATCATGGAGAGACTATACCCTCTTTATCAAAGTAGAACAATAGCGGAAATAAGTAATCAATATCCAATAATATAACCATAACCAGAATGATACCAAAATCACATGATGACCAAATCAAAAAATACACCACCAAAACTAACCAGTATATATGCCATGCTAACGTACATGTCAAGTTTTAATACTAAAAACCAAAAATAAATAAATACATTGAAAACTCCCAAGTAGGTCCTGAACCACATCCAGTTCAATCATCCATGATCCATCCCAACTCACCCATCTAACATGGGGCCTTTTCCCTTATCCAATCCTATAAACATGAAATCTATTCAGGTACTGATTAGGAAGCCTAAGTAGGGTGTGAGTACAACTCAGTAGGTCACCACCAAAGGCGTCTAAAATAATATCCATTCAATAACAATGTATGAAGTTGTATAAATAAGTAAGTACAATACATAAGTAAATAGTTATCGCATTATCAATTATTTCTTATTTAATCATATAAACCCCTAGGTTCCCAAAGAAACCTAAACCTTAATAGCTGCTTCGAGCCATGGGAAAGTCTGAACCATATCACATAAATAATTCACAATCACTATATCACATGGTATTTCATTATCAATTTCAATCCAATTCATATATTGGACAATTGAAACCTTAGTCCAATGCCAACTAATGGGTGTATGATGTCATGTCTAGTACCCTATGGGTATTTGGAGCATCGGTCCACATCCCACACCCCATAAGTATTTGGAGTATCATCCCTTGTCCCATAAAATAATATTTTCATGCATTCCTTTTTCACTCTACGGGTATTTGGAGCATCATTGTGTGCCCCACACTTATATATCAATCAATTACACATGGGTATTTGGAGCATCATTCTGTGTCCCATACTCACATATCAAACAATCACATATATCACAATATCACATGTATCACAACATCACATGTATCAAAATATCACGTATTTCATAATATCACATGTTTCATAATATCACATCATTCAACATTAATCAACATTAATCCTCTTATCACCTTTCACAATCAAAATTTTCCATTAATTACTTCTCTAATTAATTAATCCAATTCAATCAATTTCTATATCACAAGAATTGACTAATTAATTAATTCAACAATTAATTAACCCAACTCAATCAATTTATTAATCTTAGAAATTCCCATTAATTAATTAAATAATTAATTAATACAATTCAACAATGTCAATATCTCATAATTAATTTAAAAAATAATTATTTCAATTCATGATTTCATAATCACAATATATCCAATTAATTAATTAAAAAGTTAATTAATAGCATTCCACAATCTTAACATCCCCTAATTAATTCAATAATTAATTATTTCCCAAATCCCATAATTCAATATTCTGATAATTAACTCAACAATTAATTATCCCCAAATCCACAATTCCTTTAATTAATTAATTTAATAAATTAATTAATTCAATGGGAAATTAAATTACTAAAAAATGCCATCAATTCTAAAATTACATTCATGGGATTAATTTCATGACTATGGGATTTGAATAATAGACAACCTACCTTAATATTGATGATAAATGCTCACCAGCAGAAATCCCCAATTTGAATGGAATAACGATTTAGAACGAGATCTTGATTAAATTCCAAAATACAAGATTTAAACTAATCAAGATCTAAAAAACCTAGATCTATATTTAGATCCAAAAGAGAATAAACATACCTATTTTATCTAGGAATAGGGGCAGGACAGAGAGAGAGATATCTAAATGGGAAGAAATCACATACCTACTAAGGTTCATATCTTCAATTCGCCCTTCGATTTTCCAAGAATAGAGGTTGAGAAGGATTGGAATCTACCCAGGAGCCTCCAAAATCATGAAATAGAGGTTAGGTTCTAATGGGGGTCAATTAGAGGTTAAAATGGGGGTTTGGGAATTTTAAAACTAATTTTTTGATTAATTTAATTCCCGCACATGGTTTCCTAGGTAGGGGCGCATGATTTCCCCTAACTATGTGGCTTAACCATATGCATATTCGAGGGGGTACACTATTTCTCCTAAGAGGGTGTAGGGTTTGACAAACCATGAAACATTCATGTGAATCCTCTCTATTTAGTTTTGGAAAGTTTGTTAGGTTGGGGCACACAGTTTGGGTAAACTATGCGCCAACCGTGCACATGCCATCTTCCTTAAAAAATTTATAATTTTCACCCAAAAACATCCCAATTTAAAACCCAGACAATGTGTGCTCAAAAAAAGAAAAATAATGCCTATAAAAAATCCTAATACATCTATAGAAAAGTTCATAATCTTAAAAAATCTTTAATTTATAATAGCTCATCCTCAAGCAGTACTCCCAATCATCTCTAAGATTCTAAGCCAAAAAGATCAGGCCATTGATCCCTCATATATGATTCTCTCTCTAATTTTTTCTCCTACACATTCCCATATTTCTACAATATCTAAACTATTGACATGGCCTTTCCCTGCAATAATTTCTCATTGTGATCCAACACACGTATCAGATGCTCCTCAAAGGATGAATCTATCTCAAGTTCAACATAATCCATATCGATCATATGATAAAGGTCGAGGTGATACCGGCAAATTTGTGACACATAAAAAATTTCATGCATATCACTATATTTATATAGAAGAGCCAATCGGTATGTCACCGGCTCGATTCTCTCTACAACCTCACACATTCCAACAAACCTGGGTGCCAACTTTCCTTGTATCTATATCCTGCGGTGACCCAACCTAAAAAACAACTGAAGGAATATACAATCACCCTCTCTAAAATCTAGGGTTCATTAACGTCTATCATCATATGTATTCTATCTACTCTAAGAAGTTTCCATATGCATCAAAATCAACTAAACATGCTCAACGTCTCCTATGTGAGACTCAGTCCCTACAACTCTAACTCGCCTACCTCTATCCATCATAGAGGTGATCTACATGGAATACTATAAAGATCATTGTATGGTTCCATCTATATAGTTTCCTGATAAATGTTTTTATAAGAAAACTTAAAAAGTGCTAGGTGTTTCTCCTAATACTCATTAAATTTTAGAAAAAATGATCACGAAATATCCTTAATCACCTGTATAGTATACTCTGACTACCCATATGTATGTGGGTAAAATTTCATACTTAGTAAAACCTCTTTACTAAGAACCTTCTGTAAACCATACAATAAGTGAAAATTAAAGCATGATTCATGGTCTTAACAATAGTCTGTCTCACCCAATGCATATGGACTATCTACCAAACATACAAATCTCCTAGATTATCCACTGAGAAAGTCTCCCATATAGGTAAGAAATCAACTAACTTCTTCATTATGCCCACAATAACCCAAATAACATCATTATTCTAAGTAATCCTCAGAAGACCCACCACAAAATCCATAGTAACTTCATGACACTTCCATTCTAGAATGGAAAATAAATGTAAAAAACCATCGGGTCATTGATGCTTAACCTTCACCTGTTGATAGGTATAGTATCATGTCATGAATTATACTATCTCTTTTTTCATGCCCAGTCACTAAAACTATCTTCATAGGTCATGGTACATTTTGGTCACACCTAGATACACCTCCCACTATGAGTAATGAAACTCAATCATAAGATTTTCTCATATACTCATAGGAAAAACTACCCTATTCTTGACATAGATGATCTCATCCTCATCTAAGATCCAATATAAATGTGACCCCCCACATTCAAGACTTTCCCTCAAGGTCAAACATTCTGGATTCTCATATTATCTATCTCTGATTTATATCTAAAGTGAAGGCTCTATAGAAACAAAAATTAGATTCATATGTTCCTGACTCTCTTGAACTACCACAACATTCATCTCATCCAATAAAGTCAATATTTCCACTTAGCACTAGACTCCTGAATATCTTGAGTCTAATTTTTCCTTTTTAAAGAATCAGCAACACTATTCCCATTTCCAGGCATATATTCTAGATGAAAATAGAATTACTACATATAATCAACCCATCTTTGTTTCCAAATATTCAAATCTTATTAGGAGAAGATATACTTTAGGATCTTGTGATTGTTGTACACAGTACACTTCTCACCTAACATATAGTGCTTCCAACACTTCAATGCATAAACCATTATAGCCAACTCGAGGTTGGGTGTAGGGTAGTTCTATTCGTGTGGCCTCAACTATTGAGACTCGTACTCCAAAACTCAATCTCCCTATATCAACAAAACTTCAAGTTTGATCCTATAAGCATCACAAAACATAGTGTACTCCTCACCTATCTCGGGTGGGATCAATATTAGTGTCGATGTCAACTGCTTCTTCAACTACTAGAATGAATTCTCAAATTCTTCTAACCATTCAAACTTTATCCCCTTCTTGGTCAAGCCTAAAATTGGTGCTTCCAATAGGCAAAAGTCCTATATGAATTTTTAATAATATCTAGATAATCCTAGAAATCTATGGATATCGAAAATTTTCTTGGGATGCTCCCAAGATACAATTTCATATACCTTCTCTGGGTCCACTGACATACCTTCCTATGAGATTATGTGGCTCAATAAGTGTACCTGATTAATCCAAAACTGACACTTAGATATCTCAGCATATAGCTGATGCTCTCTCAGTGTACTTAAGATGATGTCAAGATGTTGGGTATGATCATCATGAGTATCAGAGTACACCATGATTTTATCCAAAAACACTACCATAAACTGATCTAGGTATGGATGAAATATTGTGTTCATCAAGTAAATAATAATTTTTGGTTCATTAATTAACCTAAATGGAATTATGATGAACTCATATAGTCTATAACTTATTTTAAAAGCATTCTGAGGTATATCATAAGTTCAAACTCTCAACTGATGATACCTTGATCTCAAGTCAATATTGTAAAAGACACAAGCTCCCATCAAGTATTCAAATCGATCATCAATTCATGGAAGAGGACACCAGTTCTTCATATTCATTTAGTTCAAATTCTTGTAATAAACACACAAGCATAGAGTTCCATCATTCTTATTAGCAAACAAGACTGGAGAACCCCAAGGAAACATACTCAGATTGATAAATCCTTTATCCTCCAACTCCTACAGCTGAGTCTTAATGTCTTAAAGATTCATCAGTGTCATTATATATTATGGAATTTAAACTATCTTAACCCTCATCATGAGATCAATTCTAAATTCTACATATCTCTCAAGTGAAATTCCTGATAAGTCTTCAGGAAACACATCCTGAAATCAGTTCACTGCAGGTGTAAATACATCATGTTTCACACCTCCATCATCCAGTAACAAACATGAAACCTGGGTTGTGAAGTATCTGAGTTGATAATGAGTTGGCCCTTCTCATTCATCCATGATATCCCACTCTCTATGGTGAATGTAGTTTCCACCCTCAGGAGATGTAAAAGTCACTCTCTTGTGGTAACAATCTATGTAGGATTGGTACACTACCAAATAGTCTATACCCATAATTAGATCAAATCTTGACATATCTAGGATGTAAATATCCCAAAAAAATGATACTCCCCAACCTTGAGAGAACACAACTTGCACAAACATATGTCTCTCGACCGTACTCCCAACAGTGTATCTATCATCAACACCCCACTCTTGAACTCCACCACCAGGATCAAACCATTCACAAGTTTTGTATAAATGAAGAAATAAGAGGCAACAATATCAAATAATTCACTATCAAGTATAGAATCTATAGGAATAGTACTATCACTGTCGATGGTCCAACCTCTCTATCCACATGTGTAGGATACACCACATGAAACTATCCTTGCACTCTTCCCTATGATATAATCTGATTCCCATGTGCTTCACCACTCCGCTGATATGGGTTCTCTTTCCCAAAAGAACCACACCCACTGCATCTACATCTAGGTCGGTATAACTCTGGTTGTTAGACTAATACGGTGAAGAATATCCCCTTAACATACTCTGACTCTATCTAGATGTTTTTTATTTCCCATATGTCATGGGTTCCTTCATAAATTCTGTAGATTTCCCATCTTTCCATAAGATTGGAACTCCAATGGTGGTCAGGTATGTTTCCAACACTTTTATGCTGGGTCGCGCGCGCGCGTGTCCATCACACATGGGAGGACGCGTGGATTGTTGCCCTGCATTCCCACTTTCCAAAGGTGGGTGGCATTCGTTCCTTGTTCAAGGATGTCTGCTCCTTAATTGAAACCGGGATGAAGGGATGTTGGTTCTTCCTTCTGTGGATTCCTCCTCGGAGCTCGTCACCTAGTCCGGGTCTCCCTCATAGATTTAAGACGGGTTCGTGAAGCTCGTTCCCAGTGCCATATCTGCATGGACGCCAGTTAATTATGTCGCTGTCATCGAGATACTCCAAGGGGTCTTGTCGGGGCAGCAACCTTCAGTGAGGAGAATGGTCACGTTGGGGTGTCGTTGGCATGTCTTGATGCTGGGGGATTGGCATGTCTGTCTTCTGTCCCTTATCATAGGGCTTCTCAAGGGCGCGGAATCCCGAGGCATCCCACATCAAACGTGGGGGTTGTGTACTATCTGAGGTTTTCCTTAGCCTCCCATGTTTAACACGGGGTATGCAACGAGTTTAACATCTTGCGGAGACAGATCGGACTGATCGGAACACTGAGAGTGGATCAAATCGAAGGACCCCCTAGGGGGAACACTGATGTTGGGGCCAGCACGTGGGCGGCTTCCCGGATACTTTAGAGAGGAATGAGATGGCATGATCTCACAGGGATGTGGTGGCCTGGGTAAGGATCAGGATGGTTGATGGAGTGAGGCATGGGGTTTACGCCCTGAGGTAGCCCATGATGGGTAATATGGGGCTTATGCTCTGAGGTGGCCCATAATGGTGCTGGTGAACCGACGCGAAGGGGTCGAAACAACTGGGTGATGGGATTGAACCTCGTGGAGGCTTCCTACGTACCATGCACTAGCACGGATCAAAGTCCACGTAGTTCGGGGAATATAGTTTAACGTCATGCAGGACGGGATACAGTTTAACGTCATGCGGGATGAGGGCATACAGTTTAACGTCATTCGGGACGAGGTCATGTGGGGCTTACGCTCTGAGGTGGCCCAAAGTGGATATGGGGCTTACGCTCTGAGATGGCCCATGGTGGTCGGTGAACCGACGTGAAGAGGTCAGAATGACCGGGTGATGGGCTTGAACCTCATGGAGGCTTCCTACGTACCATGCGTTAGCACGGATCAAAGTCCATGTAGTTTGCTAGTATGGGGCTTACGCTCTAAGGCAGCCCAAAGTGGATGTGGGGATTACGCTCTGAGGTGGCCCATGGTGGTCGGTGAACCTAAGTGAAGAGGTCGGAATGACCGGGTGGTGGGCTTGAACCTCGTGGAGGCTTCCTACGTACCATGCGTTAGCACAGATCAAAGTCCACTTAGTTCACTCGTATGGGGTTCACGCTTTGAGTCGGCCCATGGTGGTCGGTGAATCGACGTGAAGAGGTCGGAATGACCGGGTGGTGGGCTTGAACCTCGTGGAGGCTTCCTACGTACCATGCGTTAGCACAGATCAAAGTCCACGTAGTTCGCCGGTATGGGGCTTACGCTCTGAGGCGGCCCATAATGGATATGGGGCTTATGATCTGAGGCAGCCCATGGTGGTTGGTGAACCGACGTGAAGAGGTCGAAATGACCGGGTGGTGGGCTTGAACCTCGTGGAGGCTTCCTATGTACCATGCGTTAGCACGGATCAAAGTCCACGTAGTTCGCTGGTATGGGTATTACGCTCTGAGGTGGCCCATGAGGATTTCATGGTCGATGCGCACTCTAATCCCACATGAGTCATGCTCAGTGTGAGAAACAAGAGGCAGCAGGGACCAGACGATCACGTCGTAAAGGGTGCGTTCATGAGAAGCGGAAAGGGGCTTACGCGTTGAGCGGCCCAAAGAGGAAACAGGGGCTACGCGTGGTTAGCGGCCCTTGGTGCCGGGGCTTACTCCAGGATAGAGGCCCGTGGTGCGACAAATCACAGTGGGAAAGGGACTCCACTGGCCTTGGCAGTGGGGAAGTACGGAGGTGCATTGGTGAAACCTTCTGCAAGAGAGGCTAGGGGATTACGCTCTGAGGCAGCCCTTCCCCCGTGGAAAAACGCCACTCCGACAAGGAAGATCTCATTCCATGTGAGTAAGAATCCATTCCCATGGAGACGAGTGGGCGTAAATAATGTCCGAGCTGGGGGGACCCTGTGTGCGAAGCACGGGGTCGGACCACAGTTTAATGTCATGTGTTAAGGATGAGGTGCTTAGCAGTTTAACGTCCTGCAGCTTGGACGTGGTGGGTTCACTCCACACCCCTAGGGATTACATTCCCAACACCCTCTACCCCTTGTGGGAGGGAAGGCATCGACAAGGCCGTTATGAAGGGGGCGTAGGGCTAACCATCGAGGGGTCCACATTAGTGTGGCTATGCGAAGAAGCAATAGCCATTAGCGTGCCTATGCGTAGAATCATAAGGCAAAGCAACGCAACAGGAAACACCACCCAAGGGACCTTGAGGTTACTTCGTACAAGCCTGTAAGGCCGTACAGGAAAACAACGCATGGCGCGCATGCCCAGCAGGGAAGACATCAGGTGCCGGGGCGGAGAGGTATCCAAGGGGCGTCGAGGTAAAGGGTCTTGGGTGTTGCGCACAAAGAGAAGGTTTGTGCGCAAAACACCGGGATGACGCGTAATAGGGCCAGAGGATTGCACGGATAGGGTATTGCGCGCAAAGGATTGGGATTGCGCGCACAGAAGGGGATTGCGCGCACGGGGCAAGGATTGCACGCATGGGAAGAACCTAGAGGAGTGGGCAAATTCACTTAAGCCAGTGGAGTTACGCGCAAAGGTGAACCTCGGGGCAAGGTTGCGTGAAAAGAGGAATTACTTGGAAGTCATCTTGCATGTGGGGGTGTCCGAATTGCGCGCATGGGAGTCGTTCCGAATTTCGTAACCCCAAACCATTTGGGGTCACCTTATATTTATAGATGCCTGCCGGCGCGGAATCTAGGCGGCGCGTGAAAAATTACGCATCGGGAACAGTCGGCACGCCAGACTTCACCGCGCAGAACCGGGCGTGCAAAATTGCGCGCACCACCGGCTCGATTTCTCGAATCCTAGGGATGCTTCGCGCGCTCAACATTATTTCGCGCCATCCCTTCTTTATTTCATGCACCACTTCCAGGGCCTCTGGAACGGGCCTCTGATTCTGAATATGACTTCACTTTGTCATTTCGAAACTTACTCTGGGAGTTACGGACTTCTTCGGTGTCTACAAATTCCCCCCCTCGGAATTGGATCGGTGAGAGGTCACAATGGTCGGATTCCGAGGGAAATGCTGTGTAACGACCCAATATTTTTAAGTAGTATATTAACTTACTCTTAATGATTTAATAAGATGTTAATGGTTAATGAAGAAAGAGGAGTCGATGGCTTCATCCAGTAGACTCGACCCTTATGAAGCCCACTTATCAGAGCTTGGGAAGGAGGTAGCATCTGTGGGCTTCGCTTTGGACCAAGCCCAAGCCGAACTCCAGCGTGTCAAGCTTGAACGGAAACGCCTACGGGAGAAGTTCAAGTTAGTAGAGATTACTACTAGGGCAATGTTATCTGAGCCTCCCTCAGATTCTCTCACCATAGCACACCTTACACTTAGGTCTTATGCCGGTGTTATAAGGGGCTATGTGACGAGACCCTAGCTTCCTTGTGTAATCCTTTCGGGTGAATGAATTGAGATTTCTTCCTTTAGTGATGTTTGTGAAATTTCAAATGTCCAGATAATTTTAGAATGTATTTTTGATGAATTTTGAAAAAAAGGGATATTTTAAAATATTTATGAAAACCCTAAATAACTAATGATGTGTAATGATTTTCAAAAAATGGTCTTCTACAAAAGTGTTTAGTAAGGAATTTGGAGTCTAATAAGATTAACATAATTTTTGATGAATAGTAAATTATGAATAGTGATTTTATGCTTAGGATTAGTAATGGGACCAAATGGATTAGTAATTTCACTCAAAGAAAGTTTTAATATAATTTAGACACCTAGATTAAGTAATGTGATTCAATAAAATGGGTAAATAACGGTTTCATAAATTATTAGTCAAGTATTAGTTTTTTCGGATGAATAGTGTTTTTTAATTAAAAATTTAATTAAAAATAATTAGAAAATTATTTTTATAAAAAGGACTTTATTTTTGAACTCAGAGCATCGATATTATGTTAAGGTAATTTTTGGGGATTTTTCTGAAAAAATGAATTTTCGGTGAATAGTGTTTTTAATTAAAAAATTAATTAAAAATATTTAGAAAATTATTTTTATAAAATGGATTTCATTTTTGAAATCAAAGCATTTATATTTGGTTAAGGTGAAATTTTGGGATTATTCTGAGAAAGTTGAATTTTTGATGAATAGTGAAAATATAGTTTTTAAGTTACGGGTGTTTAATGACATCATTAAATGATATATTAATTATATATTCAATATGGTCGAATTGTGAATAGTAAGATAAGGTATAAGGTGTCCCAAGTGGCCAATACCATGGGCAAATACCATGGGCAAGCCCATGGTTTTGCTAAAACCACTAGTGAGGTGTCCCTTGGCCATTAATGCCTTGTCCCCTCACTTTCCCTATAAATACCTACCCTTTCCTCCTTTAGTTTCCACTCCCAACTCTCCCCCAACGAAGTTCTGGTCTCCTTACCTCCCAAGGAGTCCTCCCAAGGTGCCCCCAAGCCCTCAAGGTCCAAAACTTTGAGTTTCAAGAGTCACGTTTTAAGGTAAGGGATCCGACCCCTCTCTTTCTTTTCATGTAATCTCTTTTATGTCATTCCTTTTATGCTCCATGTTATTATGTGAGAGGATGTTCTCTTATATTCATATTACTTCCCCTTTCATGTTTATATTATGAGAGATCCCCTCTTACTCTCATCATTTCGTTTTATGAAAGTTTAAGTGACGCTATTAGGCTGTCGAATGTTTAAGTGATTCTTTCACCCTTCTCATTTTTCAAGTTCGATTTTCATGTCAAATCTTTCAAGTTCCTTTTTATTATGTTGGGGTATGATCTCTATATCTATCATACTGATCCCTTATGATCATATTATGAGAGACCCTATTTGATTTGTTCAATTCATTTTTGTTGAAGTTTAAGTGACGCCGTTAGGCTGCCAAATTTTCATAAGAGAAATCAAATTTCTTTCTTCCTTCCATGTTTTTCATTTCAAATGGTATGTCCTTGAAATTTCATCACCATGGCCATATATACTTATTATTCAGTCCCTCTACTGTTTTATGGGTCAATTATGATTGTTCGACCCATGTCCCCTCTCTTTTCAAAGTTTTCTAAAACCGTGTAACATAGTCGTTATGCTGCAGAATTTTCGTCTCAAAATGCCTCTCTTTTCTCAAAATTATTTTATGTTATAAAGTGAATACTCAAAGATCCTATTTCTATAGGGGTATTCACATATATATAAAAATGTTCTATTTTAAATTCTGGGATTTACATACATGATACCCTCTTTCCCTTTCCGTGGGTTTAAAGTAACGTAAAGATCATGTCTTTAAAGCAGTTTTTAAAACGTTATGATTATGAAATGAAACCCATTTATTTTATGCTATATGGGTTATTTATGAAACATTTGATGATGATATATGTGGATCACATGATAATAAAGGAAAATTTAAGGGTGCTCCCTGATAGCGCTCCAATGCATTGGGTAAAGACTTAATCTCTAGAGATGACCATTTTAACGACGCCTTGGTGAATAACCTTGGTAATTTTTAATGACACCTTGGGGATGGACCTTGGTGAAACTAAACGATTGTAAATATTAAATGTTGCAGCCACATCTTCAAGTTATGAAAAAAAAAATTATTATGATGTATCTCATGATTCCTTTCTCATGTCTTAAAGTTCTTTCCATGTCCTTATTCAAGTATCTCAAGTTCACATGAAAAATGTTTCTCTTGTTTCCCTTACTGGGCCTTATGCTCACCCTTTCTTTTGATGTATGTCCCCAGGTTATGAGATGCAGTAATGAACCTAGGATGAACTAAAGGAGAATCCTTTCAAGTGTTTAAGAAGAATGTTTTATGTTTTTTTTTGTATTATGTTCCTTGTTTCCAAGACACTAAACCTTAACGATCCTCAGTTCCGTGTAATGAAATGAAAGTTATGTTATAAAAAGACGGGATGATATAGTTGGTATCAAAGGATGGTTTAGTTATTTTTGGAAATTATTATATAAAAACTTTAGGAAGAACCCTATATAAAAGTTTAAATATAGGAAAACTTCCTGGTATTTTGGTAAGTATTGAGTAAGTTGTTTATCAAACAAATACATCCCTGTCTGGATACGAGCAAGTAGAGGCGGCTCTGGCACAGATGTACATAGGGGTAAAACCCGAAAACACCGCTTTGAGCTAGACTCGAACGGGAACTGGTGCACGATAACGGGCCTTGCTGCACTCTTGGTTATGACACTCCCGGGGGATATGTTTGGTTAATCACAATCTTTTTATGAATCATTATGAAGGAATTATAGAAAAGTGTAATTGTCTAAGCATGAAGTCTTAGTTAAAAGATTCATAAATGAAATAAGTTTCTTACTAAGGTTTTATTCTTTTAGAAAATGGCGGGCAATAGGAGGAACCGTGCCGATGGTGACTGCAATGCACCATGTGCTGACGGCCCTCCGATGGAAGCCGGAATGGAAACATTCATGCGAATGATGAACCAAATGACTCAAGTTATGAGTAATAACTTGAATCAAGCTGAGAGGCCGACCTCACCACGAAGGGAACAACACTCTGTTGAGTCCTTCATGCGTCAACGACCGCCAACATTCAGTGGATCTACTGACCCATTGGTTGAGGAACAATGGATAAGCTCCATTGAAAAGATCTTTTCTATACTTCATTGTTTGGAACAAGAAAAAGTCACCCTTGCTGTTTACCGCCTAGAGGGAGAAGCTGATCAGTGGTGGTCACTGATCAAAAAAACGAAGCCATGAGGAGAGATAAAAGCTATGGAGTGGGAAGAATTTCGGGGAATTTTCCTTAACAAGTATTTCCCTCGTTCCATGAGAACGAGAATGGAGAAAGAGTTTCTCGAGCTGAAGTAGAAGGAGAACGAATCTGTCGGAAGTTATGAGATGAACTTCACAAGGCTTTCCCATTATACCTCAAGCTTTGTCATGGACCCTAATGGGAAGGTTGATAGATTCTTTGGTGGACTACGACCTCATCTGTGGAAGAATCTAGCCAACAGGGACTATGATAGCTATGAAGAAATAGTTCGAAGTGCTATGAAAGTCGAGCTGGAGTTTGGTGAGACACAGTGGTCTCATAAACCAAATGAAAAGAAGAGATCGTTGGAGCCCAGTTTAGGGAAGTCTTTTGATCAGGGAAGAGGTGGAAATCAAATGCAACTTACCACATGCAATAAATGTGGGAAGAATCATCTGGGGAACTGCTTGAACGGAAGTGGTAAGTGCTACAAGTGTGGAAGAGGAGGTCATATTGCTCGGAATTGTCATAGTGAGGTGAAGCCTCAGCTTCCCAACACTAACGATAGATGAAAGATAGTTCTGGCCCTACCCGAAGTCACATGCTTCAAGTGTGGACAGCTTGGGCACTTTTCTAACCAATGTCCAAATCTGAGGGCGGTGGAGGGGAATCACCATCAACCTCAGCAGAGGCCAAGAGAGAAAGGTCGTGCTTTCGCTATCACAACAGCTGAAGTTGAAGTCCCGAACGATGTGGTAGCAGGTACTCTTGTCGTCCTCTCAAAACTAGCAAGTACTTTATTTGATTCTGGTTCTATGCATTCCTTTATTTCCTCCAAGTTTGCAAGGAATATAGAATAAATCCCCGAACTTCTAGAGGTAGAGTTGTCTGTCAAGACTCCAAGTGGGATTATCCTTGCATCAACAGTATTTAGAGACTCTAGTGTTTACTTTGGTGAGCACAATCTTATCGCAAATCTAGTAGTCATTCCCATGATGGAATTCGACATTATACTAGGGATGGACTGGATCTCAAAGTATAATTCTAAGATCAAATGCAGAAGTAAGGAAATCTCAGTAGTCTTGAATGAACGACCTACAGTTATCTTCCAAGGAGAGATATCCCGAACTGATCCCTATCTAGAAGCACCTCCTATAGAATTATTTATGGAGTTAATCGGTGATGATGAAGAAGGAAAAGGGAGCATACAAATAGAAGATGTTATGATTGTTCAGGAATACATGGATGTATTTCCTGAGGAGTTACTTGGACCTCCCCCAGAAATAGAGGTAGAGTTCTCCATTAAACTCGTACCTGGGTCTCAACCGATATCAAAGACTCTGTATAGAATGGCAAATGTGGAGCTAGAAGAGTTAAAGAAACAACTCCAAGACTTGTTGGAGAAGTGGTTTATCCGACCGAGTGTGTCTCCTTGGGGAGCACCAGTTCTCTTTGTGAAGAAGAAGGATGGATCAATGCGGCTATGCATCGATTATAGAGAACTAAATGGGATCACGGTGAAGAAAAGATATCCTCTTCCAAGAATTGATGATTTATTTGACCAACTTCGCGGGGCTCAATTCTTCTCTAAGATTGACCCTCGATCTGGTTATCATCAACTGAGGGTGAAGAAGGAAGATATTCCAAAGACTGCCTTCCGATCAAGATATGGGCATTATGAGTTTACTATTATTCCCTTCGGCTTGACTAATGCTCCTTCTATTTTCATGGATTTGATTAATAGAGTCTTTAAGTACTACCTTGATAACTTTGTGGTAGTTTTTATTGATGATATTTTGATATATTCAAAAAGTCGTGAGGAGCATGAAGATCATATAAGGGTTATATTGAAAACTCTGCGGAAGGAGAGGCTCTTTGGGAAGTTCAGCAACTGTGAGTTTTGGTTACAACAGGTGGCTTTCTTGGGGAACATCGTAACCAATGAAGGAATCTCGGTTGACCCTGCAAAGACAATGGTTGTGAAGGAGTGGCCTCAACCCACAACAGTAACTGAGATTCGTAGTTTCCTTGGTTTAGTGGGATATTATAGGAGGTTTGTGAAAAACTTTTCACGGTTTTCTAATCCACTAACCAAGTTGACTCGAAAAGGGGTTAAGTTCATCTGGACAAAGGAATGCGAGGAAAGTTTCCAAGAGCTGAAGAAGAGATTGGTTACTGCACCTGTGTTAACACTACCCTCTATCGGAGAAGGATTCATTATTTTTAGCGATGCATCTCTGAAAGGGCTTGGGTTTGTCCTCATGAAAAATGACAAAGTAATTGCTTATGCATCTCGACAGTTGAAGATTCATGAGCAGAATTATCCTACGCATGATCTAGAGCTGGCGGCAGTTGTTTTTGCTCTAAAGATATGGAGGCACTATCTTTATGGGGAGAAATGTGATATATACACTGACCACCAAAGTCTAAAGTATATTTTTACATAGAAAGAATTGAACATGAGACAAAAGAGATGGTTGGAGCTTATTAAAGACTATGATTGTTCAATTCATTATCACCCTGGAAGAGAAAACAAAGTCTCGGATGCGTTAAGCAGGAAAGATCATGTTGTTCTGGCAACAATGAGGATCGTAGGAGATCCCTTGATTAAAGATCTAGTAAAACTGGACATGGGAATTATAAGGAAAGGGACATCATCAACCATATTCCAAATGATTTCTCAACCTTCATTACTAGAGATGATCAAGAAGGCTCAAAAAGAAGATCCTTTGCTGCAGGAGAAGTTTGAGGCTGTAAAGGATGGGAAGTTCCCTGATTTCAATATTGATCAAGAAGGTGTATTGAAATTTCGTACAAGACTATGTGTTCCATCTATTCCGGAGATAAATAAAGAACTGATGGATGAAGCTCATAGCTCTACATTCTCTATACACCCGGGAAGCACTAAGATGTATAGAGACCTTCGTGATCATTATTGGTGGGATAACATGAAGAGGGAGATTGCTGATTACACTACAAGGTACCTGGTGTGTCAGCAAGTAAAGGCAGAACGACAACTTTCTAAGGGGGTATTACAACTGCTACCCATACCAGTATGGAAGTGGGATAATATCACTATGGAATTTGTAACTGGTCTCCCGAAAACATCCAAAGGAAACAATGCGATATGGGTTATTGTGGACCGTTTCACCAAGACAGCCCATTTTATCTCTATTCGGGAAGATTTCTCTCTGGATCATCTTGCCAAGATATACGTGAAGGAAGTGGTAAGGCTGCATGGGGTACCACTATCCATCGTATCTGATCGTGACCCAAGATTCACATCAAAATTCTGGATAAGTCTTCAACATTCTCTGAATACTGAATTGAATTTTAGTACAGCCTATCATCCTTAAACTGATGGCCAATCTGAAAGGACTATTCAGACACTCGAAGACATGTTGAGATTATGCTCAATGGAATTTAAGGGTGGATGGGATCAACACCTCCCATTAGTTGAGTTCTCCTATAACAATAGATTCCATTCGAGTATTCAGATGGCACCCTATGAAGCTCTATATGGAAAGCGGTGTAGAACTCCTACTTGTTGGGATGAAACTGGTGAGAGGAAGCTTCTTGGGCCTGATCTCGTGCAAGAGATGACGGAACAGGTTCATGCCATCCAACAACACATAAAGGCTGCTCAGAGTCGGCAGAAGAGCTATGCTGACAATCGTCGAAGGGACTTGGAGTTTGGTGTTGGTGACAAAGTCTTCCTTCGAATTTCTCCATGGAAGAGAGTCATGCGGTTTGGGAAGAAAGGGAAGCTCGTCCCTAGGTACATTGGCCCCTATGAAATCCTTGATCGCATAGGAGCAGTGGCCTATTGTCTAGAACTTCCACCGAACCTAGCTCAAGTTCATGATGTCTTCCATGTATCTCTCTTGAGGAAGTACATACCCGACCCTTCGCATGTACTGAACCCAGAGGTGGTACAACTGGAACATGACCTCTCTTACGAGGAGCAGCCAGTGGAGATCTTGGACCATAGGGACAAGTTCCTACGAAACAAGACTACCCAACTTGTGAAAGTGTTGTGGAGGAATCATAAATATGAAGAAGCGACTTGGGAGCCAGAGGAAACAATGAAGCAAAAATACCCTCACCTTTTCAACTAGGCCTCAAGTATAAATTTCGGGGATGAAATTTCTTAAGGGGGGAAGAATGTAACGACCCAATCTTTTTGAGTAGTATATTAACTTACTCTTAATGATTTAATAAGATGTTAATGGTTAATGTAGAAAGAGGAGTCGATGGCTTCATCCAGTAGACTCGACCCTTATGAAGCCAACTTATCAGAGCTTGGGAAGGAGGTAGCATCTGTGGGCTTCGCTTTGGACCAAGCCCAATCCGAACTCCAGCGTGTCAAGCTTGAATGGAAATGCCTACGGGAGAAGTTCAAGTTAGTAGAGATTACTACTAGGGAAATGTTATCTGAGCCTCCCTCAGATTCTCTCACCATAGCACACCCTTACACTTAGGTCTTATGCCGGTGTTATAAGGGGCTATGTGACGAGACCCTAGCTTCCTTGTGTAATCCTTTCAGGTGAATGAATTGAGATTTCTTCCTTTAGTGATGTTTGTGAAATTTCAAATGTCCAGATAATTTTAGAATGTATTTTTGATGAATTTTGAAAAAAAGGGATATTTTAAAATATTTATGAAAACCCTAAATAACTAATGATGTGTAATGATTTTCAAAAAATGGTCTTCTACAAAAGTGTTCAGTAAGGAATTTCGAGTCTAATAAGATTAACTTAATTTTTGATGAATAGTAAATTATGAATAGTGATTTTACGCTTATGATTAGTAATGGGACCAAATGGATTAGTAATTTCACTCAAAGAAAGTTTTAATATAATTTAGACACCTAGATTAAGTAATGTGATTCAATAAAATGGGTAAATAACAGTTTCATAAATTATTAGTCAAGTATTAGTTTTTTTGGATGAATAGTTTTATTTAATTAAAAATTTAATTAAAAATAATTAGAAAATTATTTTTATAAAAAGGACTTTATTTTTGAACTCAGAGCATCGATATTATGTTAAGGTAATTTTTGGGGATTTTTCTGAAAAAAATGAATTTTCGGTGAATAGTGTTTTTAATTAAAAAATTAATTAAAATTATTTAGAAAATTATTTTTATAAAATGGATTTAATTTTTGAAATCAAAGCATTGATATTTGGTTAAGGTGAAATTTTGGGATTATTCTGAGAAAGTTGAATTTTTGATGAATAGTGAAAATATAGTTTTTAAGTTACGGGTGTTTAATGACATCATTAAATGATATATTAAGTATATATTAAATATGGTCGAATTGTGAATAGTAAGATAAGTTATTAGGTGTCCCAAGTGGCCAATACCATGGGCAAATACCATGGGCAAGCCCATGGTTTTGCCAAAACCACTAGTGAGGTGTCCCTTGGCCATTAATGCCTTGTCCCCTCACTTTCCCTATAAATACCCACCCTTTCCTCCTTTAGTTTCCACTCCCAACTCTCCCCCAACGAATTTATGGTCTCCTTGCCTCCCAAGGAGTCCTCCCAAGGTTTCCCCAAGCCCTCAAGGTCCAAAACTTTGAGTTTCAAGAGTCACGTTTTAAGGTAAGGGATCTGACCCCTCTTTTTCTTTTCATGTAATCTCTTTTATGTCATTCCTTTTATGCTCCATGCTATTATGTGATAGGATGTTCTTTTATATTCCTCTTACTTCCCCTTTCATGTTTATATGATGAGAGATCCCCTCTTACTCTCATCATTTCGTTTTATGAAAGTTTAAGTGACGCCGTTAGGCTGCCGAATGTTTAAGTGATTCTTTCACCCTTCTCATTTTTCAAGTTCAATTTTCATGTAAAATATTTTAAGTTACTTTTTATTATGTTGGGGTATGATCTCTATATCTATAATAATTATCTCTTATGATCATATGATGAGATACCCTATTTGATTTGTTCAATTCATTTTTGTTGAAGTTTAAGTGACGCCGTTAGGCTGCCGAATTTTCATAAGAGAAATCAAATTTCTTTCTTCCTTCCATGTTTTTCATTTCAAATGGTATGTCCTTGAAATTGCATCACCATGGCCATATATACTTCTTATTCTGTCCCTATACTATTTTATGGGTCAATTATGATTGTTCGACCCATGTCCCCTCTCTTTTCAATGTTTTCTAAAACCGTGTAACATAGCCGTTATGCTACAGAATTTTCGTCTCAAAATGCCTCTCTTTTCTCAAAATTATTTTATGTTATAAAGTGAATACTCCAAGATCATATTTCTATAGGGGTATTCACATATATATAAAAATGTTCTATTTTAAATTTTGGGATTTACATACATGATACCCGCTTTCCCTTTCCGTGGGTTTAATGTAACGTAAAGATCATGTCTTTAAAGCAGTTTTTAAAACGTTATGATTATGAAATGAAACCCATTTATTTTATGCTATATGGGTTATTTATGAAACGTTTGATGATGATATATGTGGATCACATGATAATAAAGTCAAATTTAAAGGTGCGCCCTGATAGCGCTCCAATTCATTGGGTAAAGACTTAATCTCTAGAGATGGCCATTTTAATGACGCCTTGGTGAATAAACTTGGTAATTTTTAACGATACCTTGGGGATGGACCTTGGTGAAACGAAACGATTGTCAATATTAAATGTTGCAGCCACATATTCAAGTTATGAAAAATTTTATTTTTATTATGATGTATCTCATGATTCCTTTCTCATGTCTTAAAGTTCTTTTCATGTCCTTATTGAAGTATCTCAAGTTCACATGAAAAATGTTTCTATTGTTTCCCTTACTGGGCCTTCTGCTCACCCTTTCTTTTGATGTATGTCCCCAGGTTATGAGATGCAGTAATGAACCTAGGATGAACTAAAGGATAAGCCTTTAAAGTTTTTAAGAAGAATGTTTTATGTTTTTTTTGTATTATGTTCCTTGTTTCCAAGACACTAAACCTTAACGATCCTCAGTTCCATGTAATGAAATGAAAGTTATGTTATAAAAAGACGGGATGCTATGCGCTGAAACGCTGAATCAGGGCCTCTCCTGGGTGCTTAGCACACAAAAAACCTACAGGGCGCATAAAACGACTGATCAGCATGGAATTTTCTTTCCGTGCGGTGCGGAACCCTGGCCTCACCTATAAAAAGGGGCGCTGGGTCCCAAGTTATGTACTCAGGCTTTTCCGTGCGTTAGGCTTACCACTCTCATGTGCGAAATTGATCCCGCGGTTGCGCATAAAAACACTCTGGCAGCGCGTAATTCCTTCCGAATTTTGGCTGCACTTGCGTGCCTACTCGGGATATTCCTCACCTAGCGTGCCGATTACATGCCCAAATCCTGGATTTCACGCTGCCACTTCAGGTTACACGTAGCACTCTCTGATTCCGCGCACTACATCTTGATTGCGCGCAACTCCCAAAATATTCGAGATGGCTGCAAACCGAGTTGATGAGGGGGAAGCCACCACTCATAGGGATGAAATGGAAACGAACGAGGAGGTTTATGGATCCAAGGTGATCATTTCCGACAACCTGACCTTGTTCAATCTGCTAACTCCAACCCAGAAGATGTATCCCCTGTCTGACAACCTCCCGCTCTAGAACTTTGGCATCCTGGAGGAGGTGCCCCTTCCGGGATTCAAGGTGGACACACCGCGAGCATGGGTGCCCAGGAGGATGAGCTTCCTCGCTAAAACATCACCGACAATGGTCATCCTGCCAGGGAAACTAGACATATGGACATATATGTCTTAAACCTGAGGACTAGGACCATTACCGGGGATGAGCCAGTCAAATAGAATTCTCTGGACCTCTACGCGAGCACGTTCCATCAGAGCGTCACGGATGACACGAAGGGCTGGCTGAAGGATTGGGACCTGCGGTCTGGGGGCAACTTCACCAGCGAGTGGGCCTGGGCGTTCTGGGTTCGACATACTTGCGACCAGTTTGGGGATGAACTATGGCATATTGGCCTGTTCGAGGTGGTATGGACGTCGCAGTTCCACTTACACCGTCAACCGGAGCTCGGGCCGGATCTATTCACCCTGTGGTCCCCTAATACCAACACATTCCACCTTCACCATGGGGAAGTTAGCATCAGCCACTGGGACATTCACTGCATCGGAGGTATCCCACTAGAGGGATACCAATACGACGAGTTTGTTCCTCCAAAGAACACCTGGGAAGACAGGTCACGGACCCCCATGCTGACGTGGCACCTGTTGGATCTGGCCAAAGAGAGGCTGGGGGTCAAGGACTTCCTGAAGGACATTGCCTACAAGGGCTGGTTCAGCCAGTTCCTTGAGAAGGATCCGGCAATCAAGATGTCGAGATGGGTTAAACGGTGCCCAACTGCGGCTCAGAGAAGCAGGGATGGGTTATACTGGAGAACCCTGGAGGCGGGGCAATACCAATCATGGGGCTACCACATCATTGAGACCCAGGACCCGAACGTCTGGTACGTCGGGTTCCTCGCTGCCTACCTGAGTGGGTGGCTCCTGCCGGTGCAGGACGTGAGGATGGGTGTCTGTTCAGCAACACTAGTGATGGCGGGCACATGGCTGCCAACAAACGGTTCAACTTGGGGGTCCCCATTCTAGCCAAGCTGTATGCCATCCTGGTATGCATCTCACGAGGGGGGTCGCCTCGGAGATTGTGTTTCCCCTTCCAGATCTTCCATGGCTGGGTGGTGGATCATCTCGGTGGGTACGCTTTCCCAAACGCCATCCGTCCTCCGAGCAATGGCCTACGACCGTACCTGCTGAACATCGTCGGGGTGGCACCGATGACGCTCAATGAGGAGGGCGTGAGAGTCCTCATTGGTAACCACACCAACTTCCACTTCGGCTCGTTCCCTACCCCGGTCGGCCAGATGGTGGACAATGGGCGAGGCTCTCTGGAACAGCAGGAGTATTTCCAAAGCATTCGGGGCGGGGTGCTCGTGGCTCGGATCGACGGGAAGGTGACCTGCGAGCCTTAGGTGCCATCCTGATTTTCCAGGCAATTCGGGTGCCTCCAACGAATGTCGAAGAAGGTATTCATGGCTGTCTGTCAAGAGAAGAATCCCTGCATTCTGCACCAGATGTGGTTGATGTTTACCACCTTCGGCTCCGGCGACGTCATTACTCTTCCTCCCACCGGGGTTGACAATGGCCTAGCAACCGAGTATGACGAGCACTGGACCATCGCGTACCCTGAGGGGATTTTACGCAAGCGAGTCCAGCAACTCGAGGCTACCCGTGCGGAAACCAGGCGACGGGGGAGAAGGCAAGGTGCTGCTGAAAGGGGGGAACCAGGGGTGCATCAGGCAGCGAGGCCTGCGCAGGCCGGGACTTCAGCAGCGGGGACATCACACGGTGCCTCTGCGACCTCGTTACCTGTAGGGGGGCACAGGAGGCGGCCAGGGAGATGCCCGGAAAGCAGATAAGATACCTACTCGAACCTTCCCAAGATGCAATTTTCCCGGCATTGTGGTCGGCCTGGATGACCCTGTGACAATTGTTGAGCGTTGAAGCCATCTGGCAGAAGATAATGCAAAACGGGATCCAGCTGCCAGAGGTCGGGCTCGTTCAAGTTACTGACCGGGTAAACTTCCATAGACGGCATGATTATCTGACGGCCATGGACACATACGTGTGCCAAAGGGGTCGGCGTGCGGAGCCACCTTTCCTAGTGAAAGTGATGCTCGGCCAGGAGCATGATTCGGAAGTGATGTCACCAGGAGAAGGTGACAGTGACAAGGAGTCAGAGGGGGAGGAGGAGACTGAAGAAAACGAAGGTGAAGGAGAAGATGAAGAAGAAGAACCCGAAGGCGAGGGGTCGCAGGGGGATACCCACCAAGGGAGTCTCCGGAAGAGCGGCGAGATTGTCAGATCTGATCTCGACATAACCGAGATACTCGAGGTCTATCTCTGTCTTCATTCATTTCCCTTCTTCGTCCATCCCCCTTTGAAATTTCTAACCCATCTTTCTACCTCACTCAGGAGCGCCTAAGCGTTGGTCAGTCATCCCCACTAGAGGAGGGAGGAGAGGAACTAGTGGGACGATATGGGGATCCGACACCCATCATGAATTGAAAGGTGCATAGGGGTCCCCCATCATGGCGGCTCCTGTAGTGGCTGGAACACTGGAGGTCGACGATATGGGTTCCTGTAAGTCTCACGCTTCACTATTGTCACTTGCTATCAAAAGATCCTAACTGATCAGGGTACGCCTTGTACAATGATCTCATCATTGGAGGCTCGTTAGGCTACTGAGCTCAAGTCATCCGTGAGCGGACCAGTGGCAGACATACCACCTCGTCTAGAACATACTTCCTACACTGAGTCGGCCCCGGCAATCAGTGAGCAGGGGGCAGCGGGCATCAGCGGCGCTGTTCTTGAGGTGAGGTCGGATGCTGACGGAGGCACCGTCGATGTTGGGGTGAGAGAGGAAGGTCGCCCGGACGTCGAGGATCATATTCCTCATGAAGACATCTCTGAGGTAGATCCTTCTGCTGACATGCTGGCTACCTTTCCTACGTACCGACCCGCTAACCCTGAGGATATAGACGACTCGGACTCAGAGGTAGCCGAGGAGAGCCGGATTACATGGCGCAAAGGGTGGAAGTCTATCCAGCACTTTCTCAGACAACCCCAGTCAGATTGGCTGGGGCCGATGGGATCACTCCAGACCTGGTTGCGCTTCCTGTGCGCCGGAGGGGCTGACGCTCAGTGCCTTCATTTAACGGTCTGTCATTACATAAACAAGAAGATACGCGAGAGCAGCTGGCGCACCGATGTTTCCCAGTGTTAGGAAAGATCGTTGAATGCCCGAGCATTGCTGAGGGAGGAGTGGGAGGTCCGGCACCTCAAAGGACAGGCAACAGATAAGGAGGCCTTCATTGCAACATGCTCTGAGCTTGTGGAGCAACTGATAGCCCAGCTGGCTAACGCGTAGGAACAACTGATGGAGGTGAGTCACCAGATGACCGTACTTCAAACCGAGCGGGTGCAGGCACAAGCTAGGGTTGGCGAGTTGCGCTCTGCGGCAGATGATGAGGAGAGAGTCTTCAAGGAGCGAGAAGCGGTCCTGGAGGCTACCAGCCAAAGGGTAATAGCATTGGAAAGATCAATCCAGCACGCCGAACCTTAGGGGATTTGTTTTAGCCATCTCATAAACTTCTTGCTTGTACTGCTCATCATCTCAATCCAATACATGGAAAAATCCATTTATTTGTACCTTTGGTTTAATATGCTCAACCATAATTCCGAAATGAATAAAAACTCACCCCTAAGCTCATGTGGGTCACACCTAATGCGAGAAGAAAAGGATACTCATGTTATCATTTTTCCAACTATGGGACATTAACCAAGCTTCAGAAATCTGAAGTTGGGCCTAGATTTCTGAGGAGAAGACCTCAGACCGATTGATATATCACCTTCTCAATGTGCTCTGACACACAAGCGGGGCAATGCCGAGGGCATTGAAATCCAGCCGAACAAAGGGAGATGGAAAGGAAAGGTGAATCACACTACTCGAATTCGGAACACTATGGGGCGCGACGATGGAGGATAACTGTTAACCGTGGCGGAAACGCAGCATCCATATCGTGTTGGCCTCTAATGGGGACAATAAATGAGGTCTGACCACTGACCATGTTTGCAACATGGGGCCTAACTCAAATATCGTCGGTCAGTCTTCCGGAACGTTGGCCCAGGACAGCAGGCGGACTATAGGTCTATCATCCATATTGCTACAATAGGCGGACCAAAGGTCTATCATCCATATTGTGGTAGCAGGCAGACCAAAGTCTATCATCCATACTATTAGGGGGTCCCATCAAACATGACCAGTCCTCTAGAACATTGGCCCAGGACAGTAGGTGGACCGTAGGTCTATCATCCATACTGTTAGGGGGTCCCATCGAACATGAAAGAGAATGAGGATCTGAATAAAGGGTCATGCAAAGCATGGAAAGTGGAGTGGTGGTTTGTTCAAACAGAGTCCAACACTCCCAAAATTGTGCCACCATGGTGGAGGGGCATTAGGCGGACGTACCAACCTGATCACGGATAGTCCCAATTTTCAGACAGGACCTCTCTGGTGAGAGAACTGTCGCTTCCCATTATTACAATGGGGCATCCCGAACTTATTCGGGGTAGATGTCATGATTACACCACTTCCCAAGAAGTCAAGCTGAGGGACCGATAGTAGGGAGGGATGGAATTGGGTAATCCCTGGGGCTGGACCCAAGATGAAATTTTCGGGCATTCCTACGTATCCCATAAGGATGAGAATCAATCCACACGTAGTTATAGAAGCACAATTTAAAATTGTGTAGGATGAAATACAGTTTAACGTCGTGCAGGACGGGGAAAGGATCTTATTTTTAGGTCTTAGAACTCGGACCAAAGGATAAGGGGAATGGGAGACACGGTAAAGCGGTTGCAAAACCCAACATGAATGGGGAAAAGCCCTGCTTACTATGTGCTTTTAGGGATGTGTTTAGGCCGAGAGACTGAACATTAAAAGTTAGGTTGGGCCTATGGGGAAGTTCTCAGGCGCTCCTATGTATCTCACAAGGATGAGAATCAAGCCATACGTAGTTATTGAGAGGTAGCGTCTTAACGGTGCGTAGCCGGGACAACATCATCACAATTTATGGTCATGTGGTTGGACCTGGCAGCATAGTTTAAGGTCGTATGGCTTGGACCTGGCAGCATAGTTTAAGGTCGTATGGCTTGGACCTGGCAGCATAGTTTAAGGTCGTATGGCTTGGACCTGGCGGCATAGTTTAAGGTCGTATGGCTTGGACCTGGCCTCATACTTTAAGGTCGTATGGCTTGGACCTGGCAGCATAGTTTAAGGTCGTATGGCTTGGACCTGGCATCATAGTTTAAGGTCGTATGTCTTGGACCTAACAGCATAGTTTAAGGTCGTATGGCTTGGACCTGGCAGCATAGTTTAAGGTCATATGACTTGGACCTGGGGGAACACGCACGATGCGATAAAGCATACCTGATGCAGGTGAGGGCGTAATCACATACCATCACCGCACATGATTCCGAGAGAGGAGCCTCAGGCCAAAGGGGCCTATGAGGGTTCAACAATCAGGGGGGGAAGATGCTAGCTCCCAGCTACGCTGGGCCCGAAATGCAATGTCTGGGCGACTCCTCGTTCCCCATGTGGATGAGGGTCAAGCTGCATGCAACCTATAAAGAAGAAACCCAAGCACATACTCTAGCGCTTAGATCGCGGGAGCCCCGAGAGACACTGCTACGTAGCTTGGTCTGCCTAACGTGTGGGGGTGTACCGAGGGTTAGTACAAGAAGTGTCGAGATTCCACCTTGACACAGCAGGGCGGAACATAATGTGAATCATGCAACCAACATTCAGGGCCTGAAGAAGCCGGCGTGATGACTGAGGATTACTGTCGACCATGTTCACAACACAGCATACTGTCGCGTTAGCCTAGATATAGGGGAAAACAAATGAGCATCAACCACTGACCACATTCGCAACATGGGATTTGTATCAATTTGTTTCCCAAAACCCTCGGGGGCATTGGCTCGTGACAGTAGGAGAGCCCTTAGGCGCTGTATCCAGGCCGTTCTTGGGGGTCTTTCCGGGTGTGGAATATGGTGGAGCCCGAATGAAGGGGAACACGAAGCTTGACAAGTGGAAGAAAACTTTCCTAAGTCAAATCTGATACTCCAAGTCCTAGACCAGAGTACTATGAACACATTAGCAGACCACTAGAAAGGGTCAAAGGGCTCAGTCTGAGAGCGGCCAAAAGATGGCGTCTTCCCAGGGGAAGGGCAGGACAAAAGATAGAGGCAACCGGGAGATCGTGGGATATCCTAAGAGATGGGGCTGGAACTGAAATCTAAGTGTTTAGGTGGTCCTACGTATCCCATAAAGATGGGAATCAAGCCACACGTAGTTCTAGAGATGTTTTTTAACGTTGTGTAGGACAAAATACAGTTTAACATCGTGCGGGACAGGGAAAGGATCTTAGTTTTAGGTCTTAGAACTCGGACCAAAGGGGCCCAGATGTAGGGCGAAATGTAGTTTAGGGTCATGACGGACCGGGTGCAGTTTAAGGTCATGAGGGACTGGGTGCAGTTTAAGTTCATGAGGGACCGTAGGAGGATCTTAGTTTTAGATCTTAGAACTCGGACCCAAGGGGTCAGGCAAAATACCGTTTGAGGAACCTTTAATTGGTGGGAGGAGTGACACGCTCACCATCCGTAGTCACTAGAGAATACACGCCATTGTGATAGACCTTATGGACAATGAAATGCCCCTCCCATTTGGGCTCCAACTTGGGTGGTTTCCTGCCGGGAATCATTGGCGCTCTGAGAGACAACACCGGGTCACCTTGCAGGAAGGAGTGGAGGTGAACCTTCTTATTGAAAGCTCGAGCCATCCTGCTCTGATGCCTTTCCAAGTTATGTAAAGCGCAAAGCCTAATTTCTTCCAGTGCTTTCAATTTGGCTAGACGGATTTTGGCAACTCTATTCGGCGCTTGCTGATCATAGACCGTCATGCGCAATGAGGGAAACTGGATCTCGATGGGCAGGACGGTCTTAGCTCCATATACCAAGGAGTACGGAGTCACCTGGGTGGAGTTACGAGTCATCAGCCTATAAGCCCAGAGGGCGTTGGGGAGCTTGTCCAGCCAAATTTTCTTGTTCTGACCAACCTTTTTTTGCAGAATGTTATAGAGGGTTTTATTAAATGCCTCGATCTGTCCATTCGCCTGCACATGATAGCGGGAGGTGTGGTTAGAGTGAATGTTGTACTTGGCGTACAATTTCTTCAGCTCGGCTGCTCGGAAGTTGGTTCCGTTATCCGTGAGGATAGCGTGAGGTACTCCAAATCGATAGATGATATTGGATATCACGAAGTCAGTGATAGAACAGGCTTTGACTTCCTTGAGTGGAATTGCCTCTTCCCACTTGGAAAAGAAATCCCTAGCGGTCAGGATGAACCGGCACTGGTAGGCCGTCACCGGCGGGTAAGGTACTACGACATCCAACCCCCAAACTGTAAAGGGCCAAGAATAAATGGTAGTATGAAGAGGCTCTGGTGGCCGATGCACAAAGTTAGCGTAAACTTGGAATTCATGACACCTCTTGGAAAACTCGATGCATTTGTAGATCATGGAGGGCCAGAAGTACCCCAGTATCTGAATCTGGTGGGACAACTTCGACCCAGACTGGTGGGAGCTGCAGGAACCAACATGAACTTCTTGCATGACCTGTGGGATCTTGGCTCCTTGGAGGCAACAGAGGAGAACACCATCAAATCTGCATCTATAAAAGAGATTCTCAAGGCTGGGACCGCTCTAAAGGGTAAACTGTGGCGCGCGATGTCGGATTCGCTCGCGCTCGGCTCGGTCCAACGGATGATTTCCGTGTTGGAGATATTCAACCAAGGGAATACTCCAGTCAGGTACTTTCTTGATTACCGTACTTGAAGCCCCTGGGGATCCTGACGTAGGGGCACCAGCGGTGAGATAATTCACTCATGGGCCACGATCGCCCTCCGAAATAACAGGAGCAATGACTCTCTGGTGTGCCACATGGATAATTAGGTCATCCTGTTCGGGCTCCGCAAGTGATACGGCCAGGTTGGCCAAAGCATCTTCTTGACTATTCTGTGACCGGGGAATGTGAACAACCTCTGGCCGGGAGGGGAACTTAGCCATTAAACAGAGGGTTCACTCCAGCAATGGCATGAGTTCTGGCTTTCTGATAGCATAGTCACCATTGACCTACTTGATGACTAGCTCAGAGTCCCCTTTTACATACAGATGGGGTACGTCAATCTCGAGAGCCAACTCGAGGCCAGTGATGAGGGCATGATACTCTGCCTCATTGTTGGTGAAGCCTTCTGACAACAGGAATGAATACAGCATAACGGCTTGCTCCAGGGTGATGAAGACGATACCCAGGACCACTCTGTTGATCCTAGGATCATTGAGCCTTCTATCGGTGGGGCTCCGGGAGGCACCGTCAAAGTGCATCTACCAGCATGGGATGGCGTGATCGACTGAGAGGGTTACCTAATCAGGAAATCCTAGATCTAGCGGCTGGTCCGCGGAGGCTGGGTGAGTAGCTAAGAAGTCTTCAAACGCCTGTCCTTTGATGACTTTCTGAGGTACGAACCTGATGTCGAACTGCTGGAGGATCACTGCCCAGCGCGCCAACCGACCGGTCAACATAGGTTGGTTCAGAATATATTTCAACGGTTCTACCCAAGAGACCAACTATACCTCGTGGTGCTGCAAGTAGTGCCGCAATTTCTGCACGGAAAATACGAGGGCCAGGCAGCTCTTCTCGATGGGAGAATATCTAATTTCAGTATCGAGGAGCATGTGACTGAGGTAATAGAGGTTGTTCTCTATTCCCTCGTTGTTCTTCTGGGCAATAAGTGTGTCGAGGGGCTGCTCCATGGCAGTCACGTAAAGGACTAGCGTCTTTCTGGAAATGGGTGGCATCAAGACCAGAGGTTGGAGCATATACTTCTTGATTTACTCAAAAGCGATCTGACACTCTTCATCCCATTCATAGGTGGCGCCTTTCTTCATGAGCCGAGAAAATGTCTTACACTTTCCGGACAGATTCACAATGAATCGGTGTATATAGGCTAAGTGTCCTTGAAGGCCTCTCAACTCCCGAATATTATTCTGGGGAGGCATCTGACTGATGTCCTTGATCTTCTCTGGGTCGATCTTGATGCCTCGGTATCTAACAACGAAGCCAAGAAACTTTCTGGAGGTGACCCCAAAGGCACAATTCAACGGGTTCATCTTCAAGTGGCGATAACGGAGGAAGATGAACACTTTCTCAAGGTCTTTGAGATGGTCCTGGCCCTGACGAGATTTAACCCACAGGTCGTCCATGTAGCATTCCACCAGCGTCCCAAGAATCGGCTTGAATGTGCGGTGCATGGCCCGTTGATAGGTGGAACCTACATTTTTTTAGATCGAAGGGCATAACCTAGTAGCAGAAAGTACACTGGGGGACCTGAAGGCAGTGAACTCTTCATCCTTGGGGGCCATCCGGATCTGGTTGTACCTGGAGTACCCATCCATGAAGGAAAGGGCTTGGAACCCAGCTGTGGCATTGATCAACAACTCTGTCACTGGAAGGAGAAAATCATCCTTTTGGATAGTGGCGATTGAGATCGTAGAAGTCGATACAGACCCTGATCTGCCCATTCTTCTTCCTGACTGGCACAATGTTGGCTAGCCACCTGGGGTACTGGACTTCTTTGACGAAGTTGGATTTGATGATCTTATCAACTTCGGCCACAACCATGGCACCATGAGAGGGGTGCATCTTTCTGGGAGGCTGCTTGAATCCGCGGTGGTTTGCTGGAAGGCCAAGGCGGTGGATGGATACCTGGGGATCTAGTCCTGGAATCTCGTCATAACTCCAAGAGAACACATCACGGTGTTGTCTGAGGAAGTCTATGTACTGTTGTCGTTCCTCGGGGGGCATAGCAGTGCTGACCAATGTGGGTCTCGGGTCCGCCTCGCTACCGAGGTTCACCTGCACTAACTTGTCAACCGTGGTGGATACGCCCTCCTCAAAGGCAGGAGGAGCATCTTCCATGTCCTCCTCTCCACTTATGAAGGGGTCATCCATGGGGGGAGTCGTTGTGGGGCTTCCAGACCCTGATGGGAAGCTGGTACCGTCTTGGACGGCAGAGGTCGTCATGTTAGGAGACTCATGCACTACGAAAACCATGACGACAAAGGCGGTTGATCTGATCCCATCTGGCCTTCGGCCCAAGGGTCCACACTTTATGATATCAAAGTAGTAGTGGTGCGTTGGCTTGAGCAAGTCGATTCCGGCCTGGCGAAATAGACACGTATGACGTACTTTCATTGCCATGAGCCTAACATCCCAATATCGTACAGGGGAAAGAGGCTCGGGGATCACCTGAGCCTGGTTGTTGTAGGAGTATGAAGTGATTTTCCGCCGTCACTTGGACCCAGAAATATGCCTTCCTCTGGTACCCGAAACAAAAAAGCATTGCCCCATGTCGGGGTTTGTGGCCTCCAACCGATGGATTGGGAAGACATATGCCTCATCCAAACCTGCCCAGGGATCACTCGTGACAGTGGCGGTCTCAACCTCACCTGCCAGGATCTGCTTTTCCTTGCTCTTGTAATATTCAGTGTCTCGATAACAAGCTTCACAAGAGGCAAAAGGAGACGCATCTCCTTGGAGCACGCCCACTCGACCCTTAAGAGAGTATTTGAGGCACTGGTGATACGATGAGGGGACCACTACGTGAAGGTGGAGCCACGTCCTGCCCATCAATGCGTTGTAGGTGGTGTCCTGAGAGACAACCATGAATTCGGTATTGGCAATTAGGCCACCGAACTGGGTCTTTAAATGAATCTTGCTGAGTGGATTTTGCTCAGTCCTGTCATACCCCTAGATCCTAAGGTCGGAGGGAGTTAGATCATCCTCAGACAGGCCCAGCTTCTGTAGCGTCCGAGTTGGGATTAGGTTAATCCTGGAACCCTTGTCAACAAGACAGCGGTGGACTTCCACACCATTGAACTGGCCGGTGATGTATAGTGGGCGAATGTTCCCCTGTATGGGAAGGTCTTTATCTTCACCATAGAACGAGATAACCGCCTGACATTCGGCGTTCTCAATCTCCTCGGTGTGGAAGGCTTCTACGGCCGCTACCTCCGTATCAAACTGGAGGGGGCTCCTTAGAGCCTCGGCGAGCGCCTCACGCATTTTAGATGACAGGAGAAGGGCCTCAAGGATAGAAAGCCTTGCCGGAATGCCATCCAGGTGCTTCATAATGTCATACTTTCGAGCCAAACACGAGCTTCTGCTTACAGGAGGCCGCTCTGCAATTGGAGGCATGACGTGCTCTGCCGACTGGACCGGTGACTGACTGGTTCTAGGCACGTCTCGCTATTCACTAGTCGAAGCCCGGGAGGTGGCTTCCGGGTTAGTACTGGAATCTTTTAGTCGGCCGGTGGCAGGGCAGGGCTGGTCGCGGCACGGCCGAGGTGGTCCCGCCTGATCTAGCAACACAAACGGTGGTGGAGGCGAACCTGTCGACACCAGGTGAAGGGGCCGCGTCTGATGAGCTCTGTATCGGGCCTACTGCCTGGTCTCAGTAGCGTGGATGGACTGACTAGAGGTGACAACTGTCATGCCCCGGCAATTCACGTAGCCATGGCTCCGCCGACGTTGGCGACGGCTGGGGACATTGGGAAGGTCCACCTGGCATTCCTCATCGTTGGGAGTCAAAAAGAGATTTACCAACTCTACGGTGTTAACCGAAGCGTACCCCGGTCTTTCACTAGAGGAGTCATCCACTACCGGACGGAGTCTCGGACGGATCCCCATTTTTGGGGGCATAAAATCGCCAAGAGTGCGAGATGATGACGACATCGGCAGGGCACGTTCTTTCTTCTTGCACCGCCGCTTGCTCTTCTGGGAAGAGGTAGGATGGGATGACGATTCCAAAGCAGATCTCGAAGATTCTGAGGGATCTGGGTGACTCAGGCGGGCACGGATGATGCCATGGGCACGGGCGACTGTCCTACAGGACATACGGTTGTTATACTTCCGGGAACCACGGTCGGAAACTTGTTGCCAGTCATCCTAATTGTCACTATTGCCATCTGATCTCACGAAGACACCTTCCACTTGCGCCGGGGCTGGGCCCAACCTGACTATGTTGTTGTCAATCTGGTCTTGGAGCCATTCCTTGAACACATAGCATTTATGGATGGTGTGCCCTAGGGTCCGGTGATAAGGGAAGTAGTTAGGGTGATCAGTGAGATGCGCCTCTTCTAGCTTTTGTCACTCGGGCAGTCACACTATCCTCTACTCCAAGGCACTATGGAAATAACCGGGGACCTGGGCCATGTCAAATGAGTAAGTCTGATTCCTTCTGTCTGGAAAGGGGGCTCTTGGAGGCTGGCCAAGACTAGGGTCCAGAGGATCATACTGAGGAGGCGGAGCCTAATTATCTCTCATAGGTGGTGGCGGTGCATTACGCGGAGGCGCGTGCCGATTTTGAGGTGGTTGCTGCTGGGCCGGAGGCTATGCCTGTGGGGGTAGATCCCTATGGGGCTACTGAGCTATCCTTACTGGAAGCAACTCTAGCTACCTGGGGGCCTCTATCTGGGCCACAGCATTGGGCTCGGCTCTGGCGGCTCTCCTTGCAGGGATTATAGGAGGCAGTGGGCGTGCTTGAATGGCCTGTTGCAGGGCTTCTTCGAGGCGCTAAGCCTTGTCCGAGAAATCTCGGAACCCCCCAGGGTAATTCTGAGTGATCAGATAACGAACCAGATCTGCGTTGACGTTCCCTAAACACATTTTTAGTAATTTCTCTTGAGTTAGTGGCATGTCAAGGGAGTACGTGAGCCCCTTCCACCGGGCGACGAAGTTCGTGACTCGCTCATCAGGCCTTTGTTTGCACCTGAAGAGGTATGTGATGTTCATCTTCCGGGTTGTGGAACTGAACTGGTAGAGGAATTTCTGGCGAAGGTCCTCCCAGCTAGTCATAGATCCGAAAGGGAGCTGGCTATACCAGACGAATGCTGGTCCTTCTAGTGTCTGAATGAAGCAACAGAGCTTGGCGGCCTCCTGCTGTGTCGGATTCCCTAACATAGGCCCGCACCTCGAGTTGAAGTGGGCCAGGTGTTGTGGCGGGTCTCCAGTCCCGTTAAAGGGGGAAAAAGTGGGGTTCCCAAATCCCAGTGGGTCCGGCCTATCATCCACCCATGCTGGGTATGGCTTGTCGTCCAGTGGGATTTCCACCTGCCGAGTTTCCAGGGCCTCTAAGCAGGTGATGAGTGCTTCCATTAGATCGTCCGGACGTGGGTTCCTATCCTGATGGGGATCTCTAACCACAAGCGCATTGTCGGGCTCTTCAATCTGGTAGTCAAGCTCAACATCTCGCGAGGCGGCTGGTGGAGCGACTCTCGGGGCAGTGGGAAGAAACCAAGCAGGGTCCCCCAGGTGATCCCGCCGCTCATGAGGGTTCGGAAAAACGTATTGCGCCCTCTTGCCATGGGCTCCAGCCTCTCCCCTATCAGTAAACGCAACATGGTCGCGGTTTCCCAGGGGAATCTCATCAAGGGGTAGGTGCTCTTGCCCCTACTATCCTGGCCTAGGATTACCGTAGTCAGGCCACCGCTCTGTAATGCGCTCAGCCAAGAGATCATCAATTAACCTCTTCTCCTCAGCAAGTTGTTGGCACAGCGTGGCCTTCTCAGGATCTTCTTCTACCTTCTTTACCGAGGCAGATGGGTTGGCGAGCTTGATAGCCCCGATGTGCTCTTTACCCTTGCCGATGTTTCGGCTCAGTGTTAGTGCCTCGGTGGGTGTGGGCAGACCTAGGAGGCTCCTCTATTGGCAAGTAATCCTCCAAGATGGGTCCAGTAGTGGCTTTTCCTCCATGGGAGAGTCCCCATCGAGGATCTCCACACCATTTCCCTCACCCGAAAGGTCGGCCATGTGGACCGCCACTGCCCTTGGCGACATTCCCTCAGGGCCGCCTAGTGAGTCGGGCTGGCAGTGAATCGGACAAAAAAGAAGGGAAGCGTACTGCCCCATCCGTGGACATGTGCATGGGGGGTAGCTTCCTTGATAACCTTGCGGAGTATTTGAAAACTCTAGATGAATTGTTTCTAGAGGGCCCCGTGGTGACCGAGTGACTCGGGGTGCCGAACCGCAGGGAGTGCAGCCAGGTCGACCCGACGGCACTGCTCACCAATATCCTCAAGATGTACTTGACTCCTGGGATAGGGCACTAGCTGATGGAGAAGACGGGAGTGAGTCAACCGGAGAGTCTGGCGGAAACATTCAAACTCTCCCGGGGTGAGTGAATCTAGCATATCAAGATTCCGATCCTACGACTAGCCAAAACTTCTCGGGGAAGTGGCCTGCTGCGAGGACGGTCCAGAAGCTCCATGACTCTAGTTCGGGATCCGACCCTTGCTTCCCCTGCTCATCGACCGAGACTGGCCGGGGAGCTGGCAACGGTGTCGAGGCAGGCCGCCAGGCCGGTGGGCTGGCCGGCGGGGAATACGGCGAACAGGCTGATTGGCTGCTGATCCCTAAGTCGTCCTCCAAGGGTTTCAGTGTCCTAGCTGCCACATCACGATAGGATGGGCTGAAAACAGGCCTACTATCACAGTATCGGTGCTCGTCGAGGGTGTGTCATGCCGCGACTCTTCTGTCAGTCTCCATAAAAGTTCCCCACCCTCCCTGACTGAGGTGGAAGGTGCTTCCGGGGAGGCTAGTGGTAACTGCGGGTTTGACCCTTAGGGGTACGCCAAGTCCTCGTCCTCCTGGATATACCTTCGGAGGGAGGATGGAATCATATGGATCTTTCATTCAGGGAGTACAAGGCTAATGCGTCGCGTCCCCATTCCTTCCCTCGACTCAAAGGGTTGGGGGGAAGGTTCCATTGTCGAATTGTACTCCGCCTCAGAGTCCGAGAAACGGACTGGTCTAATTTCCGTCTGGACTCCCCTGACATTCCTCTTACGGTGACGAAACCCCGCCTTCCTACCCCTGGGTGGCTCATTAGGGTAAGGATGATTTCCTTCAAGGAGTCCCCTGGCCGCAATAGCACTGGGGCAGAGGGGATTGAAGGCTGGGGTGCGAGAAGCACCAAGACATATGTCGAAAGGGACATGGGGAGGACCTCTATGTGGGTGAGCGACCGGATATGCAACGGCTCCGTACTCACGGCCAGCGGTAGGGGAAGTGACCTCATACCCAATGCAGTGGGCGCTGGAAAGAGTCATACCCGGAGCGTAGCTGTCATGAAAAAGCCTTCAGATTTCCAGATCATTGGCACAGAATGATCCTTCATGGTGGGTGGCACTACCGCGAATTGGTCCGCGGTGGCCATTGCATGTGCCCGAGACTGGGAGAGTCGACCCAACCTGCCTGCAGGACGGTCGGGGCCTCGATCCCAGTCGGGCATGTGACTTCCCCTGCTCAATGTGTGCGGGGGTATGGTAACAGGAGTCAGCAGTGGCTCAGGCCACAGTGGTTGCTGACGTTGGTGCCCCGGGGCGGGCATCCTCTTCCGCTCATGCCCGACGCTGGTGTCGGGTCAGATGGGTTGGAGCCGGTGGTGCGGGCATGAAGATTGCCTGCTCCTCGGCCCAGGGAGTCGGGCGGCGGCATCGACGTATCCTGGCGGGGGCTCTTGACGTTAACCCCTGGGACGGGTCTCCGATTGGGCGGACCTGGACGTCCCCCACCTCATTGGCGTAGGGGAGGGATGTGTCAAGGCGCTCCTGCGATAGGCTCCCGAAGTGGTTGAACGTCAGAGTGGGGAGCAACAGCTCCCTGTGCGGCCCTCGGGGGCAGCGACGATGGTGAGGCGCATCCACCTATAGATCCAAATGGGCCTTGCCCCTGGTGGGGATTATCCCTTCCTCGTCGTACCTACAAACCAGGTCATCGATCACCCTTCGCTGGAGGATTTCTGATGGGGATAGGGGCGTGAGCGCCCGACAATCGTAGCAATCAGAGCCGGAGTGACTGTGGAAAAGGCAGGACCTCGCGGGGTAGCTACATCAGTACTTCCCCTGTCCCTGCGCCGGTGGGAAGGTGGAAATAGAGCTCTGGATGTAGTGATCTGATTCCTAGAAGCAGGGAGATGAACCCATTAGCACTAAAAGAAATCGACAACCAATATCCTAGCGTCATTCCATCTTCTGTGGTCAGCGATAAGGATTCACGCTGACGACATCGAAGAACAGAGTGATCAACATCCTGACTGCCTCAACCCCTGGAAGGTTTCACATCCCGGTGATAGGTTCTTGGACCTGGTGACATGCTAATCTTCTGACACCCTGAACACTACCATTCTCCGTATTGAGGAGAAGAAATTCATGTTGGGTTCACCATTTTCTGTTTCTGACACTTTTATGTCGGGGCACGCGCGCGCGTGTCCTTCACGCATGGGAGGACATGTGGCTTGTTTCCCCGTATTCCCGCTTTCTAAAGGCAGGTGGCATCCATTCCTTGTTCAGGGACATCTGCTCCTTGATCGAAACCAGGATGAGGGGATGTCGGTTCTTCCTTCTGTGGATTCCTCCTTAGAGCTCGTCACCTAGTCCGGGTCTCCCTCGTACATTTAAGACGGGTTCGTGAAGCTCATTCCCAATGCCATGTCTGCATGGATTCCAGTTAATTACGCCACTTCCATCAAGACACTCCAAGGGGTCTTTGCAGGGTAGCAACCTTCGGTGAGGAGAATGGTCGCGTTGGGGTGTTGTTGGCATGTCTTGACGCTAGTGGATTGGCATGTCTATCTTTTGTCCCTTATCATAGGTCTTCTCAAGGGTGTGGAAGCCCGAGGCATCCCACATCGAACGTGGGGGTTGTGTACTATCTGAGTTTTTCCTCAGCTTCCCATGTTTAACACGGGGTATGTCGCGAGTTTAACATCTTTCAGAGATGGATCGTACTGATCGGAACACTGAGAGTGGATCAGATTAAAGGACCCCCTAGGGGGGCACTGATGTTGGGGCCAGCATATGGGAAGCTTCCCAGATATTGTCTAGAGGAATGAGATGGCATGATCTCACCAGGATGTGGCGTCCCGGGTAAGGATCAGGATGGGTGATGGAGTGAGGCATAAGGCTTACACCCTGAGGTGGCCCATGATGGGGAATACGGGGCTTACGCTCTGAGTCGGCCCATAATGGTGCTGGTGAACCGACGCAAAGGGGTCAGAACAACTGGGTGATGGGATTGAACCTCATGGAGGCTTCCTACGTACCATGTGTTAGCACGGATCAAAGTCCACGTAGTTTGGGGCATACAGTTTAACGTCATGTGGGACGGGATACAGTTTAACGTCATGCGGGACGAGGGCATACAGTTTAACGTCATGCGGGATGAGGGCATACGGGGATTACGCTCTGAGGTGGCCCAAAGTGGATATGGGGCTTATGCTCTGAGGCGGCCCAAAGTTTATATTGGGATTACGCTCTGAGGCAGCCCATGGTGGTCGGTGAACCGATGTGAATAGGTCGGAACAACCGGGTGGTGGGCTTGAACCTCATGGAGGCTTCCTACGTACCATGTGTTAGCACGGATCAAAGTCCACGTAGTTCGCTGGTATGGGGCTTATGCTCTGAGGTGGCCCAAAGTGGATATGGGGCTTACGCTCTGAGGCAGCCCATGGTGGTTGGTGAACCGACGTGAAGAGGTCAGAATGACCGGGTGGTGGGCTTGAACCTCGTGGAGGCTTCCTACGTACCATGCGTTAGCACAGATCAAAGTCCACATAGTTCGCTGGTATGGGGCTTACTCTCTGAGGCGACCCATGGTGGTCGGTGAACTGACGTGAAGAGTTCGTAACGACCGGGTGGTGGGCTTGAACCTCGTGGAGGCTTCCTACGTACCATGCGTTAGCATGGATCAAAGTCCACGTAGTTCACCGGTATGGGGCTTATGCTCTGAGGCAGCCCATAATGGATTTGGGGCTTACGCTTTGAGGCAGACCATGGTGGTCGATGAACCGACGTGAAGAGGTCAGAACGACCGGGTGGTGGGCTTGAACCTCATGAAGGCTTCCTACGTACCATGCGTTAGCATGGATCAAAGTCCACGTAGTTCTCTGGTATAGGGATTATGCTCTGAGGCAGCCCATGAGGATGTCATGGTCGATGCACGCTCTAAGCCCACATGAGTCATCATCAGTGTGAGAAACAAGAGGCAGCAGGGACCATACGATCACGTCGCAAAGTGTGCGTCCGTGAGAAGTGGAAAGGGGCTTATGCGTTGAGCGGCCCAAAGAGGAAACAGGGGCTTACACATGGTTAGCAGCCCTTGGTGTCGGGGCTTACTCCAGGATGGAGGCCCGTGGTGTGACAAAGCGCAGTGGGAAAGGGACTCCACTGGCCTTGGAAGTGGGGAAGTACGGAGGTACATGGGTGCAACCTTCCGCAAGAGAAGCTAGGGGCTTACGCTCTGAGGTAACCCTTCCCTCGTGGATAAACGCCACTCCGATAAGGAGGATCTCATTCCATGTGAGGAAGAATCCATTCCTGTGGAGGCGAGTGGGCATAAATAATGTCCGAGCTGGGGGGGACCCTGTGTGCGAAGCATGGGGTCGGACCATAGTTTAACGCCATGTGTTAAGGATGAGGTGCTTAGCAGTTTAACGTCATGCATCTTGGACGAGGTGTGTTCGCTCCACACCCCTACGGCTTACATGCCCAACACCCTCTACCCCTTGTGGGAGGGAAGGCATCGGAAAGACCGTTGTGAAGGGGGGCCGCAGGGCGAACCATCGAGGGGTCCACATTAACATGGCTATGCGAAGAATCAATAGCCGTTAGCGTGCTTATGCGAAGAAGCATAAGGCAAAGAAACGCAATGGGAAACACCACACAAGGGACCTTGAGGTTACTTCGTACAAGCCTGGAAGGCCGTACGGGAAAAAAACGCATGGAGTGCATGCCCGGCAGGGAATACATCAAGTTCCAGCGTGGAGAGGTAGCCAAGGGGCGTCTAGGTCAAGGGTCCTGGGTATTGCACACAAAGAGAAGGTTTGCGCGCAAAACACTGGGATGGAACACAATAGGGCCAGAGGATTGCGCGGATAGGGGATTGCATGAAATGGATTGGGATTGCGCACACAGAAGGGGATTGCGTGCATGGGGCAAGGATTGTATGCACGGGAAGAACCTGGAGGAGTGGGAAAATTCACTTAAGCCAGTGGATCTGCGTGTAAAGGTGAACCACGGGACAAGGTTGCGTGAAAAGAGGAATTACTTGGAAGTCATCTTGCGCGCAGGGGAGTCTGAATTGCACGCACGGGAGTCGTTCCAAATTCCGTAACCCCAAACCATTTGGGGTTGCCTTCTATTTATAGGCGCCTGCCAGTGTGGAATCCAGGCGGAACGTGAAAAATTACGCATCAGGAACATTCGGCGTTCCAGACTTCACCACGCGGAATCAGGTGCGCAAAATTGCGCGCACCACCGGCTCGATTTCGTGAATCCTGGGGATGCTTCGCGCACTCAACATTATTTCGTGCTATCCCTCCTTTATTTCACACACCACTTCCAGGGCCTTCGGACTGGGCCTCTGATTCCAAATATGACTTCGCTTTGTCATTTCGAAACTTCCTCTGGGAGTTACGGACTTTTTTGGCATCTACAGGGAAAAATATTTAAAAAAGTGCCCTAACCTACCGCCCTTATGGAAAAGCACTTGGGTAAGATCCTGAGTAACTAATCCTTCCCCCTAAACACTATTCTTTCCACTACTCTGGATAACACTATCATAGAAATGCTTCTTTCCCTCAGAAGACGTACCTCCTAATAATCCAAATGAAACCACATGTCTACTACTGGGTGCCTCCCTCAGGTTCCCCTTAGATATGCCATCCTAATTCATCACCTCTAAAAACTTCTTCATCCTAAATATATTCTCCTTGGACTTAATTTCACACTTTAATCCATCTTGAAATCACCTTGATGAAGTAGAATCATCCACTTCCAATGCTGGATCAAAGCAATGAAAATATGTAAAGTGTTACACATATTCTATCATGAACATACTCCCCTGAGTCAATCTCATGAACTTAGATACTCTCTCCTACTTTAGCATCTTAGGGTAAAAGTGGTCCAAGAACTTCTCCTGAAAGTCCATCCACTCCAAATTTTCCAACTGTACATCCCAAATTTGGATTTCCCACTAACACATCACTTGTCCGCGCAACATGTAATCATCCAATTTGAATCTCTTATCAACAGGAGTCTCTAAGTGGTAAAGTATAGTCTGAATAGACTGAATCCAGGACTCAGATGCCTTAGGTCCACCATATTTGGTGAAAGTAGAAGGGTGTTACAACTAGTCCCTCATCAGATTATACATACTCCTCAAAACCTACCCTAGGTCTCTTTCCACAAGCTACATGAACCATGTAAAGTTCTCCCAGAACTACTCTCCAACTTCCTCACACATAACTATCGGTTCCTTAGGTTCCACCACTAGAGGATCATCCCTAGCCATGTCCTCATGTTTTCCTCTCAACAAGAATTTTCATGAAGTTATAACTCTACAATTAAAAACATGCACCTTAGGAAACAGATCACAATATTAACATATTTATAAGAAACACAATAAGCCACAACAAATCATTTCCCCAAACCCCTCTACAAGGTCAAAACAGAGGCGTTATGACTGATCTTAACCGTCCTAAAACTCCTCCAATGGCTCTAAGGCCTTCATTTTTTATTGATTTTTGATAATCCACCTTTCAAGGGGTGAGTTGGAACCCTTAAAAGGCCCATAGGCTTAAGTATTACATGGTATGTAGGCCTTAGAGGAATTCATTGCTCATGTGCTTCAAACGTTATATACAACCCAGATTAACTACTTGGAACCGATCCTCCCCAGAATCTTCATCATGAAATCATCTCTCCACCTTCGCATGGTTGTTCGGCTAGGCTTTCCCATGCATGCACAGGATTGTCCTGGTGGCAGGTGTCATAACCTCTCATTCTTGAAATTCATTTAGCTTCTTCTGTGGTGAAATCTACTTACTCATCCTCCTTCTGGAGCTTGTTCCTTGTAGGTTTTCTAGTTTTCATCTGCACTTAAGGTGTCCCGAAGGCCTTGAGGTAGCCCGTTGGCCTTATTGACCCGAAGGCCTAGGTGGTCTGAAGGCCTTAAAGAACTCAGGGACCAAATCAGTGGCCCAAAGGCCCAAACAGAGGAATAGTACGGCTGCTACAGTGCCAAATAGTGCCTAATACAGTTCCTGCTACAGTACCTACTACAGTTCCTTCTATAGTACCTGGAAATATGCATCTACCTGGATTTGATCCCAGGTTGCCTGGATACACTTAATGAGTACTCACCAACTGGGATAAGGCTCATGTGCATCATTCTACTCCTAGTTCCTAGTTACCAAGGGTAAACACATTCTCATTATTCACAGTTCTCATTAGAAACCCATTTATTCACATCTTCCATCACCTTACAATTCTAAATTTCACATTAGGCACATTTTTATTTCAATTTCACAATCAAAGGAAAATAGTTCAAGTTTAAAAACTTACCCAATCCCCATTTTTTCATGTGTACCTAGAATGATGCATGTTGCAAAAATAATCCTAAGTGCCTAGAATTCTTCATGTAGACTCAACTCTTGTTCCATACTGGTCCATGAGACAAATCTTAGTAAATATCAAAACAATTATCACATCACACCACAATTGCATCACCCAATGTGAAATAATATTCAACTTTAATAGAAAATATAAATAACAACAATCCCACCTTGGTTACTTGGGTTCTCTCCCCATACATGGGTTAGATGCTCCCATTCATGAGCTCATTACTAAGGACTGACTCTTTTTAGCCTCTTATATACCTTTTCTAAATAGTAATACAAAACAAAAGAAAGTAAACCACCTTGGATACCACTTTGTAACATCCCTGCCCAGGTTCCACACATCGGTGCCCTGAGATGGTCGGTCACGTGACCTCAAGAAAACCTCCCCCTATGCTAGAGGCTACCAACTAGCAGTGAGGGTCTAATATCTATCATTGGGATATTATACCCTCTTTATCAAAGTAGAACAATAGTGTAAATAAATAAAAAAATAACCAATAATATAATCATATAAATAAAAAATAACCAATAATATAATCATAGCCATAATGATACCAAAATCACATGATGACCAAAGTGGAAAATACACCACCAAAACTAACAAGTAGATATACCATGTCAATGTATATGTAAAGTGTCAATATGAAAAACCCAAAATAAATAGACACATAAAACTCCCAAGCATGACCTAAACCATGTCCAATTCCCTCATCCACGCTCCATCCCAACTCATCCATCTAACATAGGCCCTTTTCCTTTATCTAGTTCTGCAAATATGAAATCTATTCAAGTACTAATCAAGCAGCCTAAGTAGGGTTTCAATACATCTTAGTAAGCCACCACCAATGGCATCTAAAACAATATCCAGTAAATAACAGTATATATAGTTGTATAGATAAGTAAGTATAATGCATAAGTAAAAATTTATCACATTATCAATTATTCTTTATTTAACCACATAAACCCTCGGGTTCCTGAGGACACCTGAACCACAATACCTACTTCGGATTGTGCTAGATTCTAAACCATATAACAAAAAAATCGCAATCATTATATCACATGGTCTTTCATTATCCATTCCAATTTAATTCATATAACAGATAATTGAAACCATAGTCCAATGACAAATAATGGGCATTGAACATCATGTTTGGCACCTTGTGGGTATTTGGAGCATCAATCCCTAACCCACGCCCCATGGGTATTTGGAGCATCGGTTCTTATCCCAAACAATGATATTTTTATGCATGCATGCCTTTGTCACTCTATGGGTTTTTTGAGCATCAATCTATGTCCCACACTCATATATTAATCAATTACACATGGGTATTTAGAGCATCAGTCTGTGTCTCATTCTCACATATCAAACAATCACATATATCACAATATCACATGTATCACAATATCACATGTATCACAATATCATATATTTCATAATATCAAATGTTTCACAATATCACATCATTAAAGATTAATCAACATTAATCATCTTATCACCTTTCACTATCAAAATACTTTATTAATTAATTCACCAATTAATTAATCTAATTCAATCAATTTCTGTATCACAATAATTGACCAATTAATTAATTCAATAATTAATTAACCCATCTCAATAAATTTATTAATCTTAATAATTCCCATTAATTAATTTAAAAATTAATTAATACAATTCAAAAATGTCAATATCCCATAATTAATTTAACAATTAATTATTTCAATTAATGATTTCATAATCATAATACATATTATTAATTAATTCAACAATTAGTTAATACATTACACAATCTCAACAGACCATAATTAATTCAACAATTAATTACTTCCCAAATCCCGCAATCTAGTATCCTTGTAATTAATTCAATAATTAGTTATCCCTAATTCCACAATTCCTTTAATTAATTAATTTACCAAATTAATTAATTCAATTGTAAATTCAATTGTTAAACAAAACCTAGAAATTTTATAATTACATACAGGGTATTAACATCATGACTATGATATTTGAATAATAGACCACCTACCTCAAGATTGGTGATAAAGACTCGCCAACAGAAATCCCCAATTTGAATGGAATAATGATGTAGAACGAGATATTGATTCAATTCATAGATTCAAGATTTAAATGAATCAATATCCAAAAAACCTAGATCTATATATAGATCCAATAGTGGATAAACATTCCACTTTTATCTGGGAAGAGGAGTGGGATAGATATAAAGAGATCTAAACGGGAAGAAATCATATAATCGTGAATGTTCAGATCTTCAATCTACCATTCGATTCACCAAGAATGGATGTCAGGAAGGCTTGGAATTAGCTCGAGATCCTCCAAAATTTAGAAAGATAGGTTAGGACTGAATGGGATTTTATTAGGTGTTAAAATGGGGTGTTCAAGAATTTTAAAACTAATTTTTGGATTAATTTAATTCTCATGCACGATTTGCTGGGTAGGGGTGTATAGTTTTCCATTACCGTGAAACTTAACTATACACCTATTCTAAGGGGATCACAGTTTCTCCTAATAGGTCACATGGTTTGAAAAACTGTGTGCCAGCTATGTGAATCCACTTTGTTTGGGTTCACACGGTTTGCTGGGATGGGGTGAACAATTTGAGAAAATAGTGCGTCAACTATGCACATTCCCTCTTCCTTCCAAAATTTTCAATTTTCACCCAAACACACCCCAATTTAAAACTCAAAAAAGGTATGATCAAACCAAGAAAAATAATACCTATGAAAACACTTAAGAAATCTTCAGAAAAGGTCATGATATTACAAACCATGAGTAACCATTTCACGTCATGAACCTATTTCACAATGTGTAACTGTTTCGCATCAAGAACCAGTTCAATAAATTTTCTTGGAAACATTTATATGTTGTGTAACATGTATATAGTGTGTAAAGGACCAATAGATATCACTCATCCCATCGTCTACAGGAAAATCCCAAACCACCTCTAAAGCCTTCAAAACCATGGAAAACCCATATAATCCCTTTGACATGATTAAATATGGACTCCTTTAATCAAAAAATATATAAATCCTTATTCATTAGGTAATTTTCCCAAGAAAAAACTATCCATTTCCAAACAATACTCACCCACCAAAGTTTAAAGAAGAAGGAAACCACAAAAGAAAATAAGTTCAACCAAAACTCAAAGAGTAACATACTTAGAAAAATATATGATCTTACATGCTTCTTTCCATATAATAGCTCATATCTTAATTGATCTAAGAATCATTGTGGGGTCTTGGAAAATAGGTCTGGACACTGTGCTCACATATAAAATTTCCTCTCTTATGTATCCTCTCAAACATTCCCATTCTAACACTTCCCTTGAACTAGAGTAATAGACTTTCCCCAGAGATACTTCTCAGTATGGTCCACAATTCATATCGGATGCTCCTCAAGGGATAAATCTACACCAAGATCAATGTATTCAATTCCTACCACATGAGAAGGGTTAGAATGGTATCTCTGATGTTGTGACATGTGAAAAATGGTGTATATGGTACTATAGCACTATGGAAGGGTAAATCAATTGGACACTGGACCAACCCTTTTGAGTATCTCAAACGGCCTGACAAACCTGGGCTCTATCTTTCCCTATTTCTTGATATGGTGTTTCCCTAACCTAGTTGAAACCCAAAGGAAAACATGATAACTAACCTCAAACACTAGAGTTCATCCCTAATTATCAATGAAAGATTTATTCCTACTCAATATAGCCACTAACCACATATTGATCAACTGAACCTACTCAGATGTCTCCTATATGAGACTAATTCAAACAAGTGATAACTCGCCTACCTAAAACCAACAAAAAGATGAATACCATGGATTTCCATACAAGGCCTCAAAATATTCCATTTGGATCAATACCTAGAATCTATTATTACAATTGAAATTCATGAGGGATAGATTCCACTCCCATGAACCACTAAAATCTAAAACATAGTCTTGTAACATATCCTCGAAAGTCTGAATAATCCATTTAGATTAGAAGTTAGTCTATGGATGATAGATTGTACTCAGAAGAACCTATGATCCCAAATACTTTTTAATACCCTACCATAGTTGAGATGTGAAATAAGGATATCTATCAGAATCAATACTCCTTAGAACATCGTGCAACTGAACTATTTCTTTCATGTAGAGGCTACCCAGATCATAAATAGTGAAGGTATCCTTGATATGCAAAAAATGGGATACCTTCATCATTAGATCTACAATAAACCATACTACATCATTCTATAAATGTGTCATGGTTAATATTGTCATAAAATCCATATTGACATCATCCCATTTCCATTCTATAATGGGAAGAGGTTGAAACATCCCAACATGCCTCTGATGCTTGACATTCACATGCTAAAAAGTGAAACATATTTTCAAAAATCTCGGTACCTCCTTATTTATTCCTATCCACTAATACTATATATTTAGATAATGATACATCTTTTTCAAGACTAGATTTACTTCCCATCTAGAAGCATGAAACTCTATCATCATCTTCTTGTGAAAGCCTGTAGGAACCCATACTCATCCACAGAAAAAATAATAATTAATACTACCAAGAGACCATCTCGATGGTGACTCCCTACCATATATGTTATCTTTTATATCTAAGTCCTCAAGATTTTATAAATTCTCTATCTTGATCCAGTAATGAATAACAGGTAATATCGATGTTTAAGTTAGAGCTACTCATCCCTGGGACTCCTGAACATCTTGGTTCATAACTACAAAGAGTTCCATCAGTAGCCACTCATCACAAGACTCCTTCACTAACTATATTTGCATCTTTTAGGATCAAGTCATCAGAAACTATATTTCCCTTTATTAGTTTATAATCCAACTCAAAGTAGAATATAAGGACCCAAGCTTATTAAATTACATAATATTGATTTTAGTCAAGAAATCACTTCCTTTTACATTAAGGATCTTTTCAAGTTTATAGATTTAGATAATTAGGACATAATACATTCATAACATTACACATTGTTACGGAGTGGATACCATAAAAATAGTTTCCATTTTTTTCAAAATATAAAACATTAAAGCTTAAACATGATTTCCTTGAAAATTATTCAAAAAAATTACTTGGATTACTTATTTTTATTACACATCCTTATGACCAGTGAAACTAATTTAAAAAACTTGGGATGAGCATAAAAAGCTTAGTAAAGGTTGTAAAAGAAGGAAAGAGCACATTAGTCCATGAATACTTGTAATGTATGAAAACATTTTCAAAAGACATACTTGTCACTCATATACACTTATTTTGTGAAACATGACATTTACACAAGATTTAAACAATATATAAGAACATAAATATAACAATAAAGGTATCTTGGGGCATTATATACTTAATCTTGTAACCCTCTCATCTACCTTATAATTTTTAACCCTCACGGCTACCTTACAATTTGTGTAACCATCGTAGTTACACTTGGAGTAACCATACAGATGACCTCAAACTTACACATACCCAATGCATTATAGGGATATATACATCCCACCCTTCATCATAAACAATTCCCAAGAACCAATACATAATCATACAACATGAATAATTTCATAAAAACATTTCTTTTGAATTTCGTAAAATAGAATTTTAAAAGAGGATTTTAAAAGAAAATCCCCTTACATAAATCATATAATTGAAGAGAGACTTAATAGAGTGGATTGAATATTTATATACACTGTAAATAGACATAATTAAACATAATATAAATAAAACCCATCACACAATCAATTTTAATACCACATAAATAACGAAGTAGAAGGTTAACCCAAAGAATGGAAATCGGGTTAAGAATTCCCTTACCTCGGGATTGTCTTGCTTAAAACTTGTTTAAAACTCTTGTATAATGGTTAAAATAGTGTTATTAATATCTTAAAAAAACATATCCATCTTTATAATACCTTATATTATCATTTCACCCTTTAATTGTTAGTATTTCGTTCCTTGTGCTGTTTTTGGGTGAGTTCTTTACCTAATTTCCATGATTGGTTCATGATGGTTGTTCTTATTGATTGGAAGTGAAACAATAGAACTTGAGTTCTTTACCTAATTTCCATGATTGGTTCATGATGGTTATTCTTATTGATTGGAAGTGAAACAATAGAACTGGAATGGAGTACTATTAAAATATTTCCATAACCCCAAATTATACCATTTATAATTTTTAATTCTTACATAAGGATGATTCATAAGTTAAAATATTAATGATGTTCGTTTAGATCATTTTAGTGGTTCTTTGATAATAACAACCTCATTTTGTTTTATAAATTAAAACCATGTGTATAAAATAATTACAAAACCATGAATGAGACATAATACATATATTATAACCTGGTTCAACCTGAAAAATGGTTTCATGACCAGCCTTGAATTAATTAAAGCGGATTGAAATCACATCATCCATGATGTCGGTAATTCGACACATCATGAATAATGTTTTTAATTCCTTGAATAAGTGGGGGATAAGAAGAATATTGATGAGTAATTTTCCATGAACATGATAAAATCTATAATATACATGATTCTAGAGCTTTTGTTCCTCTTGTATAATATGAGGTGAGGAAAAAGAATAAAGGAACTCAAAATAAAAGAAAAATTGGGAAATCTCTCATGAAAATTCGACATCCTAACAGCATCACTTAAAATTTCATAAAATAATTTTATGAGAGAAAGGAGGTATCTCATCAATATTAAATAATATTGGAAGTAATGGGGATATTGAATTAAATATCCCAACATAATCTAAATGGAATGAAAAATAATAACATAAAATGAAAGAAAAGAAAGAAAATAAAAGAGGATTTTTACCTCTTGATATATTCTCCTTGAGATCCTTCTTAAGGCCTTTGGTTTTTACCTTTTGGTGAGACCGGTAGCTCTAGTACGTGGGGAAGATCCTTGGAAGGAGTATTGTAAACAACTTAGGTAAGGATCAAGGCTTCAGAGGTGTGGGAGGAAGAGGGAAATGAGTGTGGTATTTATAGTGGAGGAGAGGAGGTATTTAACATTATTTTAATCATTATTATAATATTTTTGCTCAAGACTATGAATAGTCTTAATTAATGTGACCCAAAATAGTAATAATGGCATGTGAGTTCGAACTAAGTGGCCTTATATCACTTATGATGTTATAAATAGTGTATTTTACTGATAATTTGAATATACAGTATTTTTGGGTAGTATGGTTTTCCTTGGATCTTGTTGTAATGTAAACACTTAGAGTTTAATAAAATGACTTGTGTTTAGTTTTCAAGTTTTGTTTGGATATAATGAAATTTAAATAGAATAAAACCATAATATTATTATCACATGTGAAAAACTTTTGGGGCGTCACATAGAATGATTGTAGATACTCGACCCATCTCCTCCATCGAAAGTTCAAGTCCCATTGAGAAAATATGCACCTAAGGCTCTTGTGGTCTATTTACATGAGAAAACTCTCAAAAATAAGATAATTTATCTAAAATATCAGTTCATGTACCACTGTATCTAACTACATACCATGAGTAGGATAATTCTTCTCATGAAATAATATTTTTCTAGATCCATAAGAAACCACTCAATCCTCCTGCATCAAAACTGCTCCAAGTCCAAATCCTGATGCATAAAAGTACATATTATAGGCCTTACTCAACATAGGTAAAGTGAGGATTTTTTTGATTCCATCCTTCCTTTTAGCCCTCAAAAAGATCTCTCATAATCCTTTTACCAAAAAAACTTCACCCCATTATTTTTCAACCTGGACATTTGTGATTCTAGATGGAAGAATTCATGGATAAAACGCCAGTAATAAACTAAAAACCCTAGAAAACTATGAATATCAAATTCATTATTGAGTTTCACCAATTATATCATGGTTTCATCATTCTCTAGTTCCACTAATACTCCATCCTCTGAGATGATATGACCCAAGAGTTCACTTTATCAATCCAGAAATTGCACTTGGTTAGCTTGGTGTAAAGCAAATGCTCTCTCAATGTACTCAAGATGATGTCAATATGTTGGTAATAGTCATCTAATGACTGGAATTACACTAAGATTTCATTGATAAGAACCATAAAAACTAGTCCATAAAATGATGAATGATCTAATTCATCAATTCCACGAATATCGTAGATGTGTTTTTCAAACCAAATGGAAACACTACGAACTCATACAAGTCATACTTTCTACTAAAAGTATTTCGAGTAATATTTAATGGTATCACACTCAACCGATGGTATATTGATCTCAAATAAGTCTTGGAGAAGATATTATAACCTCCAAACTGATCTAATAGATCATCAATGTACAGAAGGGGATATCGATTCTTGATTTATATCTAGTTTAATCTCAGATAATCCACACATAAGTTCAAGGTCCCATTAATCTTCATGGATAAAATAACTAGAGAACCATATGGAGATGTAATAGGTTGTATGAAACCTTTATCTTCCAAAAAATCCAACTATAATTTCAATTCCTGGAGCTCTGATGGTGTTATCCTATAAGGTAAGAAAGAAATTGGCTTTTCCCATAACACCAACTCGATCATGAACTCGATATCCTTCTTGGGTGGTAAGTTTTAGAAATCATCCTTAAAGACATCCAAAAAGTGGTCCACCACTAGAGTAAATTTTTTCTCATTAATTCCACCATCATCTAGAACAAATATTTTTATCTAAGCTATCAGAAAATCTAATGTTCACTGAATTGGTCATACATGACCATCCTGAAGATCCCACTCACCCTACTGAAAATAGTCACATCATTTTAGAGATATGAAGGTAAATATAATTTGATAATATTAAATATGAGATTGGAATATAATTATCCAATACATACTAATAATAAAAATGGTTTATGTAATTTCTAGAAAAAACGGTTCTCAAGAAAATGGTAACCACCAATTTCTAGAGAACATGCCTTGCAATTCTTGATATTATCTGATCGCACACCCAAAGGTGTATCGATGGTAAAAAGATCATCCAAGATTTCCAAAACCAAGAACAAAACATTTTTAAAATTATTAGATATAAATTAATGTGATGATATTATATCAAGAAAAATGAAAGCATGCCCAGATGATACAAGAATCATACCTCTGATGGTAGAAGTTCCTACATCCATAATATCTAGGGTAAACTGAATAGCATGCAACTGACTTTACCCTCTTCCCCAGGCTTTCATATAACTATCTTGGGTTATTACCTCTTCTAGGTATTTCCACTCCTGCACTAGAGTACAACGCCTCTTCCTTGACCTGGATTCCTTGTGGAACTCTAGTTACCAGTTTGATGAGAGGTCTCTAAGTGCTTCTTAGACACTAGTACCCTTATTGATCCCCTTCCACTACCCTGTTGTTATATTCCCCTACAAAACTACTATAGTTTACCCATCCTACCACAAGAATGGAACTCAAAATATGGGTACAGACACTAAGTCCTCTTGTGTCCAAACATTCCATACTGATAGAACTATAACAGAAAATATTCTTGAGATGTCTTCCCACTTCCCTAACTGTTCAACTTGTTATTTCCTTGGTGATAACTGTTATAGAGGTGCTTCTTACCACTAGAAGAAGGACTCCCAGTTTCCCCTACTAAAATATCCTAGACACTGCTCTGGGACTCAATTATATTCCCTTCTGTGATGAGATCTCAATTCATCACATCTAAAATGCTACTCAAGTGAAAAATATTCACATGTGACCTAATCTCATAGCGAATCCCATCTTGGAAAAACCTCACTCGAGTTATCTCATTAGCTACTAAAGATGGCACAAAGCATAGTAAGTTGGTGAAAAATCCATCCTATTCCATCAATGAAATTATCTTCTATTTCATATTCATGAACTTGTGAGCCTTCTCATCCCTCAATGTCTCGAGATATAAGTGGCTGAGAAAAGTTTCCTCGAAGTTCATCTAGAATAACTCCTCTTGCTACCCAGATTAATCTAGAATATAGAGCCAACGCTTTCATGGTCCATGAATCATGTATGTATAAATCTCCACTCTTATATTTATGTATGTCTCAAGGTTCTTAAAGATCATATGGACTGACTCAATCCATAAATTAGTTTCTTTGGGGGCTCCCTCCCCAGCAAACCTAGGAGGATTCTATAGTTAAAACTCTATTTTTTTCTTAGACATCAAAGGAAAGGTGAAAATAGTCTCTAATTCCATGGATCACATGACCATTAAGAAGTTTTTGTGAAGTTTAGAATCCATATGAATCTCAATAGATACAGGAAGCTCTGGGTTAGCTGTATTAGGAGTGTGCAGATTTCCACTCTCCTGATTCTCAACTCAAAGATAATGATGAGGAATTTTCTCTACTAGATAAATGCACTTCTAATAACACTAGATAACAACAAGGTCAACCTCAAAAGGTGACAAAAATAGAGAACAACTATCTTATATTCTCTCTAAACATGGGTTACAATTTAATTAGAATGATATAATATTTCTTTTATTACATTTATCATATATAACAAGTATCTCATTTCATAGTTCATAATGGAAATATTTCACATGAAATAAATATTTCCATATCATAAACCATGAATTTCGAGATATATCCCTATATTCTAATCATGATGAATGTATAATCATCTCATGTCATATCGGTCCATGAGTAAAAATATCAAGAAACAATAACATCACGCAACATGTGAGTCACCTAAAGTGAAATAACCTCAACCATAACAAACTAACATTATGAACAACAATCCAATCCCTAGGCACTCAGATTTTCTCACATACATAGGTTATCTAATCCAATATAAAATATCATTACCAAGTCTTGAAACATCCTAGTCTCCTTTATACATTTACCAAATAGTAATGCAATATAAAATAAAAACCTGCTTTTATGATACCACTTTGTAACATCCCCTGATCCAACACTCTCTCATGAGGCCAAATCAAGTTAGTTATTGGACCTCAGGTGTGCATGATCATACACCAGAGTCTACCGACTAGCATTGATGGTGTAAATAGAAAATTGGGGAGACTATATTCCCTTGTACATAGTTAAAATATAGATTAAAGAAACAAATATCAAAGTAATGAATATAGAGGAAATAGTGTATTATACAACTGGAAAATAAAGTATTGGACAAGAAAAAAATAATCATGAATCATGTAATGTCATACTAGAAAGTTTCTAAATGTCAAATTAAAGTAATAAAAATAAAATAACAAGTTTACATAATAAAATCAAAATACCTTGGTATCGAACCTTGTGTCAGTCCCATCTCCAAGCTACAACCCCTCCAGAAATCAACAATCAAATATAAGGTCCCTTTACCTTTTCTAAACCTGCATCCATATAAACTTATCATATACCAAATGGTATCCTATATAGGTTATGAGTAAAATTAAATAGGTTGACACTACCATATCTGGAAAAAAAACTAGTCTGATAATAAGTGTAGTGATGATCAGTTTTACTAATTTAATGATTAATACAATATAACAATCAATCGGATTCAACACCATGCCAGAATATCTTTGAGCATGTAACACAACCATGCCAACCATAACCACAATTCCATAGTATAATCACACAAAATGGGTCAATCCCTATAAGCATTATATCATAACTCAGAAAATCCCTTTATATAAGCATCTCAGCATCATTGGGAAAATCCCATTATATAATCATTTAAACATAACCTGAACAATTATTTTATATAAGCATTTTAGCATAAATGGGACAAGTCCTTTATATTGGAATTTCAACATAACTAGACCAATCCCTTTATATAAGTATTTAAACATAACCAGGCCAAGCCCTTTATATAATCATTTCAGCATTAATCACAACACAAGTCACAATCGAAATAATAACAAAAAATAATATCATAATCCAAAATTTTCAATTCATCCAATTACTATTTTTATTTCAATTACAATTACCCATATATTCATTAAATTATATCTTAATTCATTTTCATGAAAATGTACACACTCATTCCTTAACAATTATCACTAATCATTTCAATAATCAAGTAATCCATTATCCAAGGTGAATATATCATAATAAATCACTTGAAGACTCATGTAATGCTAAAACATGTCTTTAAGTAATTATCTAGTTCTTGATTAATCAAGGTTGGGCTCACCCTACGGGTAGCCACAAGCCAAGTCTCAACACCATTGGGCCTAAAGGTATCCAAGGAGTAATCAAAAACATGATTTATCCTCACCCATTATTAAGTTAATTAACATGAATGTTGTGTTGATGTAATCTCATAATATTTCACATACTTAATCAATTAGAAAAAACCCATAGGGTTTTGTTCTAGACCACCAACCTTTATTCATGGATTAAGAGATGCTCTCAACCGGAGTTTCCAATGAGGAACGAAGGTAAAGAACATAACAAGGAAAAACATATATCACAAAAAATTAAACCTAGTTCAATAGAGATAAAGATATTTCCATATATAAAATGGAGAAAAATAAAATCATATGGGAAAACCAAATAAAAAAACTAACTAGGGATCATAATCTTGATCGAGTCATCTGGAAGGGAAGAGAGCAATCTAAAATTGCCTAGAGTTTCCCTAGGCTTCAGGAGAGAAGGCTTCATGATGGGTGAAAAATGATTCAAATGCACAATATGGAATTAAAACCACTAAGCTCAAGAAATCCATGGCATGAAATCCTTTCATGTCATGTATTTCTCAATTTATGAGTTATTCCAAAAAATGCATTTCCTCAGGTTAAAATAACCTTGATCGACCATTTCATGCCATGAACCAGTTTAATGTTGTGTAACCATTTCACATCTTGAACCAATTCTTGATATCCTCCTAGAAATATTTATCTATTGTGTAATATGTTCGTGGCATGTAAATATGTAATAAACATTTCTCAGTCCATCTTCTATAAGAAAATCCCAAACCACCTTTGAATCCTTCAAAACCATGGAAACCCTAATAATCACTTTAAAATGATTAAACCTAGACTCATTTAATCCAAACAATTATACATCACTAAACTTTATATCATTATCCCTAGAAAAAAGTATTCATCCCTTGAAAAGTCTAGTGCACCAAGGTTTAAAGAAGAAGGAAACCCCAAAAGAAAAGAGGTTCATCTAAAAATCAAAGAGGGGAATGCATGGAAAATGATGGTATCTTAAAACTTTTCTTATATAATATAATTCATGCAATCCCTTCTATGAGAGGGGACTACCTAATTTAATGATCTAGGTATTGACAAGTGACACTTTAAAAGGAATGTAACACTTAGTTTTTTAAGTATATTTAATCTCCCCATTTTATCTCATTTTATCCATATTATATATGCATTCTTATAAAGATTTAGTTTTGGAATCCATATTCCATTTACTAAAAAATTTGTTTAATCTATATATATTTTTAACTCTTTATGAATCACACTATTTGTGTGACTCACCCAAAAAATAGAAACCAATCATATTTACACATATTAGAATTCATCTCATGAAAAAAGTACATGAACTCTTAATATAAAGGTTTATAAATATATGAGATTTATAATCTTCACATGAGTAATCCTGGGCCATAGATATCCAACCCCAAACTTTCTAGAAAAATACATAAGCCACCAAGATATTTGAAATTCTATCCTAAAGTTCCCCTACATGAGGATACTTTACTCAAAGTGAATTCCAATTAATCATAACTCTAACACTTATTATGTATAAACTATATTCAAAAACTGAATCAAATATAATTACTTTAGAAACAAATAGAGGTCAAGGTAGATGAAAACTAAATATTTTATTGATGAACCTAACATGTAATACCAGGCATGGTAGTTTATAATAATATGTTTAAGACCCTAAAATAAAGCATACATATATTCACAATATATAAAAAATTTATATTCATGAATAATAATAAAAATTGAAAACATTTAAATAAATGGAAATTTTAAATATTTAAACATGAGATGATAATTTATGAATAATTCATAAAAGTGAGATTAATCATTGTTGGGTCGTAATATAGATGTATATGTATATTAGATGGAACAATACAAAGGGGGTGAATTGTAGGTTTAAAAAATTTTATTTAAACACTTAATAAAGAACTTAGTTTAAGAGGTATTAAACTAATACAATTCACAATCAATGCAATTGACCATATAGGTCTTGGATATGATGGATATGATATGATGTAATACTATAAGTATTGTAAAACAATTTTATTTGAATTGAATACAATGATCAGAGTAATACAAATGTAAATGATTCTACCATATAGCGTATAGAATCTATTAATACAATATGTAATGAATGAATCATAATTTAAATAATTAAAATTGAAATGAATATGAATTGGAAGAGGAAACAATACAATATCCTTTCTAATATAGATAGCAGCGTAAATTTAAAAGTATTAAAATTATTTTATCCCAAAGAGTAGGGTATCCTTTCACCTAGGATAAAAGGTATGTCTTACCACCACCTTGGTAGGCCCTGGATACGATGGTCGGCATAACTATCTTCCTATCCCCGAAATCCCTCGATTAAGAAGGTAATTGGCACCTTTATCTTTCAAACAATTGAAATCCCTCGATACGATGATCGGAAGAACATCTTTCTATCCTCGAAATTCCTCGATCATTATTATAATGATTGGTCGCACAAAGTAGAAACAAAGAACTTATATAAATACAAGAACATAGAACAATCTATTCACTTCTTGTATCTTCAAGGATTTCACACGAAGTAAGAGAGAAGTCACAACATCTCTCTCTATAACTTGATGAAAGAAAAATTTTTGTATTATGATTTGAATGACCTTCTATTTATAATCCTTAGGTTCCAACATTCATATTTCATCCAATGGTCATATTTCTCCAAAAACTCAGAGGGACTTGGACACCTGTCATTACAACGGTCAAAAAAAATTGAATACACAACATCGTTTTTATTGATAAATAACCAATTCAATGACATTGTTTTAGTTATAAATTAGTAAGTACAAAAGAATGAAACAATGGGTATTATTAACATGTAATCGGTATTGAAGTTATGATAAGATTGTAATGAATTTTAAAAATACAATACATAACTTGGTTACTTGGCTTATCATGATAACAATGCATATCGTGATTACAATTTATAACCTGGTTAAGATTCTTAACATGGTTACGATGCGCGATATCTAATCTAGTTACGATGCATGAATACAATGCACAATAAGAGTATAATTCATAACCTAGTTATGATATATAACCTATTTATGATTCATGACTATGATATAATACTTAACCTGGTTACAATTCATGATTATGATGTGGTACTTAAATTGGTTATAATGCACATGGTTACGATGCATGTGGTTACAGCGCATGACCTGGTTACGATATATGACCTAATTACAATACATGTGGTTATGATTTATGTGAATACAATACATGTGAATTCAATTCAATACATAATCTGGTTACGATTCCTGATTACAATGTGGTACACAATCTGGTTATGATTCATCATTATGATGTAATACATAATTTGGTTATGATTGTGAAACAATATATGTAATTACGATTGAAAACAATCAGCATATGATTATGATGTAAAATCAACAACAAGTATGGTTATGATGAAAAGCAAAGTATGTGAATATGATTATAAAATAACATATCTAGTTAAATTGTAAAATAACATATAAAACAATGTGAGTGAACAACATACATGATTATGATAAGAATGCAACAGATATGAAAAACAGTATATATGTGATTAAGATATGTGTGATTTGTGATTTCCAAAACAAATGATTTATGGGAAAGTAGATACATGTTTTGACTCAACAATCTCCCCCTTTCTAGAATGCACAAAACAAAACAAAACACAGTAGATAAAGAAAAAATTATCTCCCCCTAAGTTTAATAATTCTTCTGGAAGAAATGGTGAATACGACTAATTCCACCCTAGGTTTCAGATTACTAGGGATCGTATTCTCTTATCTTTTATTTGTGAGTTTTTTACCTTAATAAGGTACTCATTAAATTATTTTTTTCAAAACCATTATCCCCCTTTGTGATTTTCAAAAATAATTATGGAAATTATTTATTTCCTTCAAAATGTTAGAGAAAAAACATACAAAACAATAATTGTTACTCAAAAAAACATCATTATAACAAGATTTCAAACATCATCTTTTGACCTTTTGTTTTAAAAAAATATTAAACATCTAGATCTTCATATTTTTTAACACTTTTTTATTCTCCATGATTTTGTCAAGAGCTTCTTGCTGAGACTTCAGCTTCTCATCCTATTCATCAATAATTTTTTCTTTCTTTTAGAGCCAATCTTAATGAAGCTGATTAATTTCTTCTTGATATTTAAGTCTTACTTCTTGGTTATTGAAATCATCCAAACTGAGTCTTTAGGCCTTTTATAAGAAAAAAACTCTATTTGAGAGTGAAAAAATCTCATTACTCTCATTTTCCAACTTTTCCTTTAAACTCTCAAGCTCTTTTGAGGCTACTCCTTTTGAGGTACCCGGTCTTTGAAAGTCTTTAATATTTTCAATCAAATCATTTTTCAACTTTAGATAGAGATAGTTGAGTTTATTTACCAAGTGTACCAATTCATCCTACTTGTGCAGATGGTTCTTGATACTATCATCAACATTGTATGACTACTTCACAACCTTGTTGTAAGACTTACTGTGCTCAGCAGCATGTTTCTTGAAAATATTGAAAATGGATTCAAGGCTTAGAAACTTGTCCATTAGAACCTTAACAAAGTATGTTCTATCATTATGGGAATTTGAAAGAACTTCTATCTTAGCTTCAACTTTTGGAATGAATGGTAACAAATTCTATAATATATTCAAATCCTGTTCAATGTACTGAATTCCTTTCATAGTGATTGTTCTTTGATAATCTGTGTCTTTAGTGTATTATGGGAGATCCCCAAAATGAGTCTCAGTGCCAATCACTTGAGCTGGTTGATTCCTATTCTTATCAGATTCTTCCTCTTCTTCTTATTCTTCTTTATCATAAATCTGAATGAAATTTTTGGAGGAAACCTTTTGAGATACTTTCTTTAAGGTATGAGGATCCATAGATAGATAAATAAATGATAGTACTTCAAATGAATCTTCCGTATAAATTATTTTTTTTTAATATTCTTTATCTTCGAATTATATTTCCTCTTTTCCCTATTATTCTTCCCTTTCTTCTTCTTGATCATGTTCTTCTTTCCCTTATTCTTTTTATTCTTATTCTTCTTCAAATTCTTTAGCAAGAGATTGTGTATCCAATTGTTTAGAAACTTGTTTTTCCTTTCCTTTGTTTGCTGGAACCGATTGAGACTTAACATATGGATCCCTTATTGCAATTCCATATTTTAGTTGCTCATCTATTTTTAGAAGACTATAAATGTCAATAGATTTGGCTTTTCTCTTCTTCAATCTATTCTTTCTCTCTTATTATTTCAAGGTTTCTTCTGGCCTTAATTTCAATGCCAAGGCTTCAGTAGGATCCAATCCAAACTAAGGATCCCCTTCTTTCCTTTCTTGATTTTTCTTTCTCTATTAGGTAGAAACATCATTGGATATAGCCTTTTTTTTCTTTGATGGCTTTGGGGTTGTGGTATTAACTACCTTTCTTTTATATGAAGTTGTAATGGATGGACAAGAAGGTTTGTCTCTACCTTCAACTACTTCTTTTTCTTTATCAGCATTTGTATCTTTCTCAAACTTTATCGACTTAGGATTTTATCATAACTTTATCCTCCTTATTGTATCCTTGCTGATTAAGGGATCCTTAAATATAGTTGGATCTAATATAATTACAACATTACAGAAACTCAAGAATTATTTTAGAAACTTACTGATAATGGTGGGAAACATGATCAGCTGTGATTTTATAGCACCGGATTTGATCTTCTTGATTATTAAGAATATAAACCCCATAAGGTTAAACTTTCTCATGTTTACCAAATAATCAAGAACATACACATCTGAAACTTTCAAATTTTCCTTGTCACCCTTTCTCGGCACTAAAAACCCTTGCATCCAAAGGGTTATAAGTCTATAATCTCCTAATAAATGACTCACTTTTCTCTTGTCCTCATGAATCTCAAAAAGTGCTTCTTTAGGTTTAGATTTATCAAAAGTTTCATTAGCTTCTAGTAGTTTATGAGAAGGAAATAATGCATCACCTTCAAATGGAACACCTAAAAATGTAGCTACTTGTTTTATGGTTTTTTTATACTTATTTCCATACATCATAAAATAAATTTTAATAGCCCTGTTTATCTCTACTGATTCATAAAATTGTAACACCTCATCATAATACACATAATCCTTATCAAAATCTGGTCTTTCAACACAAATAGATTCCCAGCCTTAAAAACTTATAATTATTTTCAAAGATGAATCAAAAGACTCATAGAAGTCTCGAGATACCAACCGTTCACCTTGAAAGGTCATGTAAGAGAATTCCATTAGAGGAATTTCTTGTGGAGATGAAATAGTAGACTCAGTCATGAAATATTAACTTGCACCTTAAAGATCATTCTAATTATGAAAGCTGAGGTAGTAACCGATTTCAAACCATGTTGACTATTTATAGAGAAACTGGTCTTGAGAGAAAAATATATGAGATGGATGTGGGATAGGTTCTTTTAAAAATAGTTTGATGGTCAATATTAGATCTAAAAGATCCAATGGTCGTGAATGATTTCGAAATATTGAGGTTTTCCATAAAAGAAAATATTATTCATACTAAAACTAATTAGGAATTAAAAAGAAAGAATTGAGAAACAACTATTAAAACAACCAAAATAAGGCTTTAGAAATTATACATATTGGATTACCGGGATAGATTTATTGGTTTCAATATATTGTTCTTATGAAAACAATACAAACAATAAAAATGTAAAATGGATAAAAATTCTAAAACTGATAAAATCAAATAGGTTGGTACCGAATATTTAGAACCAATAGAATAATCCAAAACTGATAGTCTAGTACCGACAAGGTAATCCAACATTGATAACCCATTACTGATAAATTATTTCAATGCTGATAGTTTAGTACTGATAAAGTATCACAATACCTATAGACTAATCTAGTACTGATAATTATGAAACTGAAACCTGAAATTGATAAAAACATGAAACTGATAAAATCATGAAACCGATAAAGTCATGAAACTGATAAAATTATAAAACTTTTAAAGTCATGAAACTGATAAAATGAAAAAAAAAGAGTAAAACTGATTATAGTGAAACCAATTATAGTGAGACCAATTTTCATAAAATTGAAAAATATATAGGGTAAAACTGATAAACATAAAATTGAAAGGTGAAACCAATAAAATTATGTATAATCCTCCTTTTAAAAGTAGTAAATCAATATAAGGAGATGGGTTAAACAAGAAATGGATGTGAATGATTAATTTATAGTGATCATCCCTAGTTTCTTTTTAATGTATTCAAATCTATCTTAAGATAATGGTTTTTTGAAAATATCAGCAAGTTGTTCTTGCATTCTGATGAATTGTAAAACAATATCTCCTTTTTGTGTGTGATCCCTAAGAAAGTGATGTCTAATATCTATGTTTTTTTCACGTGAGTGATGTGTATGCTTTTTATTAAGAGCAATGGAACTAGTATTGTCACATAGTATTTGAGTTTTGGAAAAACCCATGCCATAATCAGGGAGTGCGTGTTTCATCCACAACACCTAAGCACAACAACTTCCAGCTACTGTATATTCAGATTTAGTAGTGGAAAGTGCTACTGGGTGTTGCTTCTTACATGATCAAGAAACTAAAGAATCTTCTAATAAATGACATGTTTTAGATGTACTCTTTCTATCCATTCTACAACCTCTAAAGTCAGCATCTGAAAAACATTTTAAAACAAAATCATTTAAAGAAGAATAGAATAGTCCTAAATCCATAGTTCCCTTTAAGCAGTGTAAAATTATTTTCACTGTTTTTAAATGAGATTATTTTGGATTAGATTGGTATCTTTCACATAAGCATACTGAAAACATTAATTCTAGATTACTAAATGACAACCAGAGCACTACTTGGCTTAATGATTTGCCTATTGATTTTCTCCCTCTCTATGAAAAAGATTATAATAAGATCCCCTCTTTCAGACTCTTGTAGTTTTATTCTTCCTTTATAATAATTTTTGTATCTTTTTTAAAAAAAATTATAACAAACTTCATATCATACCTCTAAAAGTGGTTTGATCCACTGGTTTCCCTGCTACATCAAGATCAAGTGTATTTGAGGTACTAATTGGAGTGTTAATAATTTTAGTATTATTATATCCATACTTTTTGAGTAAGTATTTGATATAATTATACTAATATATATAGGTTCTTTATAGTTTTTTATATATTTGAAAACCTAAAAATAATGTTAACTCACCCATCATACTCATTTCAAACTCATATTTTATTATACTTTCAAAATAATTAGTTAAGGATTACTTAGATGAATCTAATATAATGTCATCAACATATATTTGAACAATCAAAACATTTTTGTTTTCTATTTTTATAAAAATAGTTGGGTCGACAGTACCTTTTTCATAATTTTTTTGTAAAAGAAATCTTGTGAGTCTATCATACCATGATTTAGGGGATTTTTTAAGACCATACAAAGATTTTTTAATCTTCAAAACATGATTAGGATTTTTTGAATCTAAAAAAACTAGGATTTTTCTCTAAAAAAACATCTTCTTGTAAAAAACCATTAAGAAAAGTACATTTTACATCCATTTGAAAAAGTTTGAAATTGAAGTATGCTACAAAGGCTAATAGAATTCGAATAGATTCAAGTCTAGCTATCAGAGCATAGATTACTTCTTAGTATATTTCCTCTTGTTGATTATATCCCTTAGCAATAATTCATGCTTTATTTCTTATGATGACTCCATTTTCATCACATTTGTTTCTGAAAACCCATTTTACACCAATTACAGTTGTTCTTTTAGGTCTTTCAACCAAGTTCCATAATTGATTCCTTTCAAATTTATTTAGTTCATCTTATGTTTCTTTAATACAATCTTCATATCCTAAGGCCTCATTCTAATTTTTAGGTTCAAATTGAGATAGAAAATCAAGATGTTCTATTTCATTTCTCAATGAATTTATGGTTCTAATAGGTTTATTTACATCACCAATGATATTATCACTGGGATGATTCCTAAGAAACAATTGATTTGGGTTTTGTAAAACCTGTTCATCAAAATTAGATAGAAATTATTCTAGGTTAAATGCTTCAGAAACATTTTATTGATTACTTCCCTTTTCAGAAGAGTTTTTAATCAAAGGTTGATAATCAGTTTGTGAAAACACATCAGTTGATGTATGTAAGTATTTTTTTAAAACAAATGGGTCAGTTTCATCAAACTTAACATGAACTATTTACTCAATAGTACGAGAGTTTTTGTTTAAATCTATAAGCCTTTGAAGTTTTGAAATAACCAAGAAATATTCCTTTATTATATTTGGGTGTGAATTTATGTAGATTATCTTTAGTATTCAATATGAATACTTTGCATCCAAACACTCTGAAGTAAGAAACTTTAGGTTTTCGTCCATTCCACAATTCATTAATTGTTTTATTAAGAAAAATTCTAGTTAAAACACAATTTATAGTATAACATGTAGTACTAACAGCTTCAACCCAGAAATTCTTAGCAATTTAGTATTCACTCAACATGGTTCTTTTTATTTCCTAAAGAATACGATTTCTTCTCTCAACAACACCATTTTTCTAAGGGGTTATTGGAGCTAAAAATTTGTAAGTAATACCTTTCTTACTACAAAAAGTTTCAAAATCCAAATTCTGAAATTCCCATCATGATCACTACAAATAGTTATCAGTGGTCGGTTTTCTCATTTTTAACTTGGGATATAAAAGTTTTGAAATAGAAAAAGGATTCATATTTCATTTCTAGAAAATAGACCCATGTACATCTGTTGGTCATCAACTGAAACCAATACATAGTACTTTCCTCCAATGCTTCCAGTTTTTGTACGACCAAAAATATCCATGTGCACTAACTGTAATGAATTATAAGTTGAAACTTCATTGATTGTTTTAAAGCTAGTTTTATGTTTCTTTCCATGTTGAAAATGGTCACAAACTTTTGAAGAATCAAACCTTAGATCTGGTAGATCCTTAAAAAAAATTTATTTGAGAGTTTACAATGTTTCCATGGTTTATAGTGTCCTAAAATTATATTCTATAACCAGGATTGGTCTTCTATTTCACTAAAGTAAGGTAGGTCTTGGATTCTAAGGTCTTATAAGTTGATTGTGTATACATTCTCATGCCTATGGGAAGAAAGAATAAATTCATCCTTGTAATTGTGAACTAAACATTTATAATTCCTAAAATTCAAAAGGTAAATTTCATCACATAATTTTTCTTATGCTTATAAGGTTGTTCTTAAGACCTTTTATAAACAAAACATTTGAAATTAAAACTTTTCCTAAAAGAAAAATATTACATATACCAATGATCTTTCCCTAAGAATTATCTCTGAAGTTCTCTCTTCCACCTTTCATTTCAATAATATTTTCAAAGAATTTTTTTTTCAATCATCTGTTGAGAACAACGACTATCCATGTACCAAATTTTCTTGTTGTTGGTACACTTCTTTTTTTCCTGAAAAAGAAACAATTAGTTTTTTGAAACCCAAACTTGTTTGGATCCGAAAATGTTAGATAAAATAATTTTAGGAACCCACATTTATTTTGAAAAATTATCTTTATGAAATACTAAATATTGAATTTTATTAAGAGAAAAATTTCTTTCCCAATGTCCACCACATTGACATTTAGTACAGAATGGGGCACTTTGAGGAACAAAATAGTTATGACTAAAAATTGGTTTGGAGAGAGTGTAACCAATTCTGGAACTATTTCTAAGAGGAATAATTAGAGAATACATTTTATTAAATTCTTTCCCACCCAAGGTGAATTTTGATAAAAGTTTATTTAAAGAAAATATTTCATATTTTAGTCTAATTATTAAATTATCATTCTCACAAGAAATTATTTTGGAATTTTTTTAGTTTCAGAAACATATTTCTTTAAATCAAGTTGTTCAAAGTCCTTATAAATTTTATCCTTATCATAACTTACTTCCATAATGGTTTTTGAAATATTTTAAAAATCAAGAGTTTTCTTATCAAGATATTTTAAAAGATTTGATACTTCTTTTATAAGAATAGATATTCTAGAATTTTCCTTATCAAGATTTTTCTTGAGTTTATAATTTTCATTCTAAAGTAATTTGGAAAATATGGATACTTCTTCAAAAGAGGTTAAATTATCCTATACTAAGAAATATTATTCATCCAAAGAGTAAGAATATTTCTCATTAGGGTAATGTTCATTGAAAGATACATTTGTAAGAGATTCATCATTGTGTACCTTATCCATGAAACAATTATTTTCAATAGGTATTCTAGATATGAGTCCTATATTCTTATAACTAGAAGATTCGTATTCTAAGGATTCGTCGGATGAATCACCACCACTTTCACTCCAAGTATCGTTTTCTTTCAATACTTTCTTAGTCTTTGTCTTGTAATAATTTTTATTATTTCTTTCAGAATTTTTATCCTTATTGTCTTTTCTTTTTAGTAAAGAAAAATATGGTCTAATATGACATGCTCTTTTACATTCATAACATGTTACTTATGAGCCTTTTTTTCCTTCCTATATTTTTTTTAATTTGTATTGAAATTATTTCTTTCTAATAATCTTGTTCATCCTTCAATTAATATTGGATAACTCATTATTTGAATGATCGCTATCACTTGATTCTGATATAATAACAACTTTCTTAGCTTTGGATCTAGTTATCCTTTCCAGTGTCTTAGATTTGGATGTAGTAGTAAAAGCTACACTCCCACTACCATTATTCTTCTTATTGAAATCAGCATCTCTTTTCATTCTTGTCTCATGCTGAAGAAGAGTTCCAAATGACTCATCAAAAGTTATTTGAGTAACTTTTCTGTTTTCATCAATACCTGTCCTTTTAGATTCTCATTCATTGGGAATTATATCAATTATCTTTTCCATAGGTGCTTCATCATCAAGAACATTTTCACCCATAGATTTTAGATTGTTTAAGATTGTCATAAATCTTTGTTTCACCTTGTATATTGGTTCTCCATAAAGAAAAATAAACCCATGATATTCTGCTCAAAGCATCACTCTTCTTGTTTCTATAACTTTGGATGTACCAAAATGTGTGACTTATAATTTATTCTAGATACAATTGGATGCTTCACATGATGATATCTAACTATATATATTCCTAGTCATTGATCATAACAAATTATTGTGTACCTTGTAATTTAGTTGATATTCTTGTTTCTCTTGGTTGGTGAAGGTACTAATTTCCTTATCTGGGATTTTTGTATTTTACAGTAATCATGACAAAGTTGTCTACTCCAGTATTAATAAAAAATGTATTCATTAAATCTATCCAGTACTCATAATAATTCCCTTAAAAAATAGGTGGTCTAGTTGTATTTAGGTTTTCAATTGATCCAATATTCATTCCTTCCATCTTATAAAACAATACCTTTCCACTTCACAAGTTAGTGTAGTAATTAGTTATAAACAAAATATTTGTAAAAGAAAATGAAATTAAGATAAAAATAAGTAAATCAAGTGAAAAAAATCAGTGGAAACCTTCCTATAATACCAATTTTTAGATTGTAATATATATGTATATGTATATTAGATGGCAAAATACAAGAGGGGGGTGAATTGTAAGTTTAAAAACTTTTTATTTAAACACTTAAGAAAGAACTTAGTGTAAGAGGTCTTAAACTAATACAATTCACAATCAATACGATTGACCATATATGTCTTGGATCCAATGGATGTGATATGATGTAATACTATAAGTAATGTAAAAAAATCATATTTGAATTGAATACAATGATCAGAGTAATACAAATGTAAATTATTCTACCATATAGAATATAGAATCTATTAATAAAATATATAATGAATGAATCATAATTGAAACAATTACAATTAAAATGAATATGAATTAAAAGAGTAAAAAATACAATTCCCTTTCTAATACAGATAGAAATGTCAATGTAAAAGTATTACAATTTTTTTATCCCAAAGAGTAGGGTATGCTTTCACCTAAGATAAAAGGTCTGTCTTACCACCACCTTGGTAAGCCGTCGATATGATGATTGGTATGAATGTTTTCTTATCCTTAGAATACCTTGATTAAGAAGGTAATCAAAACCTATGACTTTCAAGCAATTGAAATCCCTTAATAAGATAATCGGCAGCACATCTTCTTATCCCTGGAAGCCCTCGATCGTTATCACAATGATCGGTCACACAAATAAAAAACAAAGTACTTATAGAAATACAAGAACATGGAAAAATTTGTTCAATTCTTATATCTTCAAGGATTCCACACGAAGTAAGAGATAAGTCACAACATCTCTCTCTATAACTTAATGAAATAAAAAGTTGTGTATTTTAGTTCGAATAACCTCCTATTTATAGGCCTTAGGTTTCAATGGTCATATTTCCTTCAACGGTCATATTTCTCTAAAAAACTCAAAGGGACTTGGACACCTGGAATTACAACAGTCAAAACAAATAGAATACATGACGGCATTTTGATTGATAAATAACCAATTCAATGACATCGTTTTAGTTAGAAAGTAGTAAGTACAAAAGTATGAAACAATGAGTATTAGTAACATGTAATTGATATTGAAGTTATGATAAGAGTGTAATGGATTTTAAAAATACAATACATAACTTGGTTACTAGGATTATCATGATAAAAATGCATATCGTGATTACAATTTATAACTTTGTTACGATTCTTAACTTGGTTACGATGCACGATATTTAATCTGGTTACGATTATTGAATACAATGCACAATAAGAGTATAATTCATAACCTGGTTATGATACATAACCTGGTTACGATTCATGACTATGATATAATACTTAACCTGGTTACGATGCATGATTAGGATGTCGTACTTAACCTGGTTATGATGCACATGGTTACGATGCATATGGTTATGGTGCATGACCCAGTTACGATATATGACCTGATTACAATACATGTGGTTACGATGTATGTGAATACAATGTATGTGAATTTGATGTAGTACATAATATTGTTATGATTCTTGATTACGATGCAGTACACAATCTGGTTACGATTCCTGATTATGATACAATACATAATCTGGTTACGATTTTGAAACAATATATATAATTACGATTGAAAACAATCAGCATATGATTATGATGTAAAATCAACATCAAGTGTGGTTATGATGAAAAATAAATTATGTGAATATGATTATAAAATAACATATCAGGTTACATTGTAAAATAACATATAAAACAATGTGAGTGAACAACAAACATGATTATGATAAGAATACAACAAATATGAAAAACAATATATATGTGATTACGATATGTGTGATTTGTGATTTCCAAAACAAATGATCGATGGGAAAGTCGAAACACGTTTCTACTCAACAATCATAAACACTTAATAATTTTATCTATATCTATTATGGACATTCCAAGATTCTTGAACATATACTCTTCATATCCATTCCATAGCATAAATTTTTTATATTACTTATTATATGGAATTTTTAATGAATTAAAAAAAATTATAATCCAATCTTAATTAGGTAATCTATTTTCAAAATCAATCATATACATAACATTATTTAAGCCTCTTATTAAATCAATTATCAAAACACTTTTGATGTGATTTAAATAATAAATCAAATAAAACCCTATAACTTAAATTATTCAAATTAAGCTTTATGAACTATTCATAATCCTAAAAATATAAATACTTTGTATTTAGAACATATCTTGTAATTGATAAACATTTTATAAATTACCCTTTATGATTTATAAATAATCACTTTATTCATAATTATCTAGGCATCTCACATAATTTTTTAAAAGGTGCTTAATATTATCTCTTAATATTTAAGGAGTATTTATTAATAAATTTTTCACATAAATTTATTTAATTAATTATAAAATCATTATAATTAATTTATTTATAAATTCATTATAAACTAATAAATATCTCAAAATAAATTTTAACATTATTTTTAAAAAATTAATTTAATTCATAATTGAATATTAAGAAGAATCTATTTTTCCCTTCCAATCGTATTCTATGATTAATATAGTATCATAGAGTATGATCAAAAACATGAAACTCTAAATTTTATCTTTATTATTTTATAATTGATAATGATATCAGTGAATATGAAATACTCATAGTGTGCTTTTAATCATATTTTATGATTGAATCTCCTAATTATTAGATGTTATAAAGAAAATCATTTTTAATGATAGACTAGAATATCAAATTTGTGATTCAATCCTATTTTTTTCTAAAAATATACATAAAATTATGTTTTACGATAAGAGGAATTCATATTCTATGAAATTTGAAAAATCCATGGGTTTAAACCATATCTCGACATAAAATATCATATATCATACACTGTGAAATTAAGCATGAAAAAAAATTATAAGTCATGTTTTATGACTTCTTATATGATGTGTATTATGATTTATATAAATAATAATTCTCAAATTATTTCATGAATCTAAACAAATGGTAATTTCATATACCACTAAAGGGATTCTAAAGTGTCTAACAACAGAAAAATAATCCATTGAATCCCATCACAAGATCTACAGTGTAGATAAAGTGAGATATGCATAAACATAAATAAAGGACTATTATAATATCGCATAGAAGTGGCCAAAGATCATCAACATAATTATTCCATGCTTGATGATATTCACCAAGGAATGATCATAGGACCCTTCCCTATGTGGTGTATCCATGGGTTATTCCTGAATCTTACTTCATATATTCTTGAGTCTCCTTTTATTCATGGTGTTCTAGTACCTCGGTGTGCTAAGGAATAAGAAAATAGAGATTTTGGGGTTTTTAAGTTTGATTAATCATCGTGTAAGCATATTCACCCACTTCTATCCCATGATAGTTGATTTTATAAAGAACTAAGGATACTCCTTTACTAATGCATGAATTTACGCATGTGCTTTGACACATGAGTTAATTCTTCAGTCTTAACATACATCATTTGAAGGTATTCAATGAACAACATCACATTACATCTTATATAATAGATTCACATATGATAGTTGTTGCAAGATATTGGATTCTTTGAATATTATCTCTTAATATTTAGGTGTATTTTCCTTTTCCAAAATAATTATAGAATATGATTCATGGAAAAGGAAGTATTTTTTCATGTAAATACAAGGTAATAGTAAGTATAATCCATACGATATGAATACCAATTATACTCTATGATTTTTCATAGGCAGTGTCATAGAATTTTTTTATTCCTTGTTATTTCCCCTCAATTGTAAAATATATTTCACTCTATATGGATATACAAAACCCTTTTGTAGCATACACATTGTATCTTATTAATTTTAGAATGTTATAACATATTATATACTATTTATATATCATATATATATGAATTTAGGGTATATATCACCTTCAAAGTTTTGTTGATTTTAAAAAGGTAGTTAGGAAAGATTTTTTGGGAGTGTTTTACAAAGTGGTTTTGTTAATACCTTGTTTTTAAAATAATGATTACATGTTTTTCATTTAAATGGTTTTTAGAAAAACAGGATGTTTAAAGGTAAAACTTATGGTTCATTTTTAATGTTTTAAATATGTTGGTACCAATACATCATGGTGGTGGTCATGTCTATTTTAAATGGGAAAAACCTCATTGAGAAGAGAGGCATATGTGACTTTTAAAAGTTAGAGTTTTGGATCTAGATTTCACCAGGTACATTATTACTGTGTTTGAAATCTTAATTTTGTGGTGAAATACCATCATATTTTATATATAAATAGTAGTTCAATCATCCTTGTTTCATCTTTTACTTTTCCCCCTTGAGTCCTATTTGACACCAAGACCATTCATTGTGCCTTAAAATTATATCTCCTTAGGGTTAAATATTCTGATTCATGGTATTCATTTCTCTTGATCTAATGTTCTTAGCTGGAATCCTTTGAGTTTGGAAGCATTTGATCCTTGGTTCTCTAATTCTTATGTTGTGTTACCCAGAATCATTGTATCATGGTTGGGAATTTGAGGCTTTTATCATTTATTTACATGCATATGTGGAATTAATATTCTATTTATTTCCTTGTGTGAATAGTATGTATTTTATTAATGATGATAAGGAATTAGATTAAAGGAAATTGGTGGGTAGAGGTTAATTATGGTTGTTTAATGTTTCTAATAGGAAACTTATGTGCAATTGTGATATATGTTCTAGTGTGGTGATTGAATTATTGAAATCACCATCCAGAAAATTTTAATCATGTAAAGATGGTAATAAATAGTTGCTTGAGAATATGGGTTAATAGTAAATAATTTTTATGATGTCCATAATTAGTTTCTAAGAAATAATTTTTAAATAAATGTTGTTTGATGTGATTTAATACTAGTTATATTATGTTATCAATTCATGTTATTGTTATTATGTTTGGTTGATGTGTTATACTATGATAATAATGAGAGATATCACTAATTGAACCAATAACTATTTATGAGGAAGGAAATTAGGATTAGGAACTGGTTTTTAGCTATGAAAAATAAATTTCTTCAAAAATAATGACTCGTCAGAAACATGGATCTAAGGCAGATCTCAAGACATAGTTGGAAATGTAAAAACTGATGGAGAATTCATCTAGAGATTATTATCATTTTTGATATTGGATAAATAATCATAGATAAACACTATGGTTCACTGGTTGTGATTTTATTCAGGTTAAAAATGAAGATGAAGGGGGCCACATGTTCTCCATTGTTGTGGCTTTGAGGGTGATTTTAGATGTGTATCATATGTTCAATATTTTTCCTAAAAGGAAATGAAGTTGTAACTTCTAGTTGAATTAATGTCATGCACTGAGTGATTGAGGGGCCTCACCATTTGAATTAAGGGTGTTGATTTGAAGTGGTGGTGGTGGGTTGAGGAATCCACCAAGTTTTTATTGATAAATAAAACCTAGGGTTCACTGATGGTGTTTGACTGAAATAAATATTGGCCAAGGCATTTAAGGATTTGGTAGTATTCATGAACAAGATAGTGGATGATCTCAAACCAAAAATATATTGAGGTTTTCATTGAGTTGAAAAATAATATGCTCTCATTTCAGATGAGATAGGGTTTCCTAATCTATTTTTAGAACTCATCCTGGGGTTTTATTGAAGAAGGATCTTTGAATCACTGGTTAAGACTAAAGGTTATTGAAGAATCCATGAATGAGCCTATTGATATAGGTTTGTCAAGAAAATAGAAGGTGGGAGAGTTCATTGATTAAAAGGATCTATATGATGTCATACTGTAGAATATAAAACTCAAGTATTTACTATGCTTTTTTAAGTGGTATATATTTTTTAATAACTTTTTCTAAAGAAACTACAGTAGTGACATAATTCCAAAATTTACTCTCTTCTTTTAGCTGTGATAAAATAGAAATATGGAATTTTGAGAAACTATATCGATGGTAAAACACTTTTAAAATGTTAGAGTCTTATAATTCTTGGTTTATTGACACATTCAGGGAACTAAATATCAAGAGAAGAAACTTCATAATAACTTCTGTGGAGCGGTTGATCAAGAGAAAGGGTTGGAACTGAAATCTTGAGAAGGTATTTCACAGGGAGTTCATGTTAAATGTGAATGGGTAAATGGGTATGTGACCACAACAAGGATGAAACTCTCTTTTTTTATCCTTCTTCTTCTTCATAATTTATATTTTTTTGTACTTTTGTAAGCTTTTGGTAACATAAAAATTCATTGTACTTAACTGATCGAGGGGAATAAAAATGTTATTGTTTGATAATTACTTTTTATGATCTTATTTCATCCTTTTTAAACTAAAAATAATTATTTCTAGGAATTTATCTTTTATTATATTATTTATTTCATTTGATGATTCAAGAGAAAAACATCAAGATTGAGAATTATTTGAATCCATTTTACCCACTATTTCAATTCAATAGATTGTGTTTTGTAATTTAAAGTAATAATTATTTATAGCCCAATGAGAATAAATTTTGTGAATGAACCTATTGTTACCTTCTCTTCTCACTGATTTTCATAAATCATCTTCAATAGAGATTGAGTTATGTTTAGTGATGGTTATATTTCTAGATAGATATTTTAAATCACCTAATTGATCAATTTTGTATGTTTAGTGCACCCATTTACAAGAATATAAGTCATTAAATAGGCTCCATCATTTATTTTTTTCATTCAACATTATCATATGTATCCTCCCTATAATCATAGTGTCTAACACCACTAATACAACTCACTCTAATATAGATTCCATGAATTTATATTTTATCTTTTATTTATACATTTATTCTTCCTTTTTTCAAGTAGTTTAGTGATAAATAAATCCATTTGATTCTTACTCACCTTCCATGTGGTTCACCCTACTCACCATTATCTTATGAGAGTAGGAAAATATTAATTTTAATTTGAGAGATTTCAATAACTTCATTAAAATTTTGAATCATTGTCATGGAGGGAACTCATTTCAAGTGGATCCATGTCCTCTCTTCTCATTTTTTTTATAATTACTTCAACCTATTTTTTTACGAATAAGTTTGTTTTAGTGATTTCATATTTACTATGTATCTATGTTTAATTTATATCTGAAGATATAGTGATTTTATTCTTAAAAAAATTATTTTATTGGAAATATAATAATATTATATTCATTTTATCTATTTATGTCAAATGATAAATTAGATTTTTTAATGGGGAAAATTTATCTAAAGCATTTATAAGTTTCTGGTGACGTTCCAGATTTTTTGTTTAAGGTCACCTATGTATTTTTATGATATCTCGAGATACAATGATTAGATTTATGAAAAAAAAATATCACATTGGATAGAAAAAATATTTATCCAAATTTCAATAATATAGGATTAAATATAAAATGAGATCTTCGGTGCTCTGAAAATTCATTGATGTTGCTATAATAATTCAGGGATTCTTAATTCTATATATTTTTATGGATATTGTTTTTCAATGTTACCATTACCTAAATGTCAAGAAAGAAAAAGTTATTAGCAAAGATAAACACACAAATAGAGATGAAAATTGGAAGAACATGTGAGTATTTATATGGTTCAGAAAGTTTTGCCTACATCCACATGAGAAGGAGGGCCTTTCTTTGATTCCACTCTAGATGAAGCTTAGGAGGATCACACAACATATTACAGCAGTTTTTATGATTAAAAATTTATGGGATTGAATCTCATTAAATAGGGGAAAGAAAACCATTTTTTATTTTGGTTGTTGGGTAGTTCATCTACCCATGAAAAATCTCCTCACCTCCAATTTTTCATCTGTGGTTAGCTACCCACCAAGGAAGACCCACTATAGTGACTGCTTAAAAAGGAGAAAACTTCTACCAAGAAAATAATCCCACAACTAGGATTGGCCCCCCACAAATCACCCCCCCCCCCATGAACAATTTGGGATATAATATAGACCTTTGGTCTATTTGTAGGCATCCAACTTCTCTTTCAGTAGAGATTTTTTCATCATGTCTTCCACATTATCATAAATGTGGATTTTATCAACTTTGAACAATCTTTCTTCCAATGAATTTTGGATCCAGTGATATCACACATCTATGTGTTTGGACATAGAATAAAATATCAGGTTCTTGTTGAGATAAATAGTACTTTGTTATCACAATAGAGAATATAATTCTTCTAACACTATCCTAGATCCTGTAAAAAATTCTTCATCCACAAAATCTCCTTACATCCCTTAGTGACTATGATATATTCTGCTTCTATGGTAGACAAGGCAACACACTTCTGAATTCATGATTTCCATGAGGTTTCTCCAACCACAAATAATATCAGGTACCCGGATATGAACTTACTCATGTTTACATCTCAAGCCATATCTATAACTTTGTATCCTTCTAAACCAATTTTATCACTTCCAAAACATAAATAATTATTGTATATACCTTAAATATATTTCAATAACCATTTTACCACTATCTAATTCTCCTTTTCTGGATTTGATAAGAATCTAATCACAATGAAAATATCATGAAAAATATCTGTTCTGGTTCACACCATGGAATACATAATACTATCAACTGCTGACTGGTAAGGAAAATATTTCATTTCTACTCTCTCCTCTTTAGTTGATGGACTCTGACTTATTGTGAGCCTAAAATGACTGGAAAGTGGAGTGATAACTGGATTCACCTTTCTCGTGTTGAATCTTTCAAGAAATTTTTCAATGTAACACTCTTAAGATAGCCAAATCTTGTGATTCCTCCTTTCATGAGTAATCGCAATACCAAGAATCCAAGTAGTGTATCCTAAGTCCTTTATTTTAAAAGACTTGTTCAAATCCTTCTTCAATCTGTCAATATTGGTGATATCTCTACCAATAATCATCATATCATAAAAATAAAGCAACGGGATAATGAAATCACCATCAAAAAATTATTTGATGAAAACACAATGGTCATTAGTTGTCCTCCTATACTCATTTTTCTCCATGAATGAGTAGAATTTTCTTTACCATTTCTTCGATGCCTATTTCAAACCATATAAACTTTTATTAAGTTTTCATAATAGTTATTCTTTTTCTTTCACCTGAAATCCCTCTATATTCTCCATGTAAATATCCTCATCAATATTTCCTTGTAAAAATTTTATCTTTACATCCAGTTGTTGAACCTACAAGTTCAGATTAGCCTCTAATCCAAGAACAACTCTGATAGAAGACATTTTAACCACAGGAGAAAAAATCATCAAATTAAATACCTTTATTTTGACTGAATCCCATTACAACCATTCTGGATCTATATCATGGCTATGGTATTCCATCTTCTCCTTTAATTTTATATACCCACTTGTTCTTTGGTGCCTTCTTTCCATGTGGTAACTCTACCAAATAAAATTTTTGGTTCTTGTGCAAGTATCTTGTCTCATATTTCATGGCCTTTTTTCATTCCATATTTTTATGAATCATGATTGCATCATCATAACTATCTGGTTCTCCCCCATTAGTGAGCATCACATACTCATGTGGTGAGTATCTATGACTCAATTTTCATTCTCTGATAGATCTCCTCAGCTATGTTTCTGGGGGATCTATTCTATAATATCATATGATGGATACATATTAGTAGATGGAGATATATTACCTAGTAGTGATGTATCATAAGTTTCACATATCTCTCTCTCACTATCTGGAACTGATGGTGGTGACACTAGTTCTAGATTGACTGTAATTTCCTCAGATTATAACTTCTATGTATTTTCTGGCTTCTCAAAATCTTTAATCATCTGATCCTTATGAAACACCACATCTATTATTCTAATGATACTCTTTCTAATAGGATACAAGAGTCGGTATCCAAACTCCTCATGATCATTTCCCAAAAATATACACTACTTTCCTTTTCTGTCCATCTTCACCCACTCATATTTCAAGATGTGAACAAATACCTTGGAGCTAAATACTCTCAAGTGTTTGTATGAAACACCTTTACCAGTCCAAACCCTTTATAGAACATCACAGTTTAGTGAAACTGATGAAGAAAGGTTGATAAGATCAATTCCAGTCCACATTGACTCCCCCAAAAAGTGTTTGGAAGCTTTTCATTTGAGAGAATAAACCTGACTCTCTCACATATGGTTTTGTTCATCCTCTCAACAACATGGTTATTCTATGGAATCTTCAGTACTGATTTCCCTAGATAGATGCTGAAACTCTTAAATTACTCCTCAAATGGACCATGATACTCTCATCTATTGTCTTCCCGCACACACTTTAACCATCTGCCTATTTCTCTTTCCACCTTCACATGAAACTTCTTGAAAACATCATGCACTTGATCTTTAGTTTTCAAAAGAAAGTCTCACACTTTTATAGAATAATTATCTATAAAGGTAAAAAAAATAACACATCCCATAGACTTAGTGTGCATCATGTAGACATCAGTGTGAATCAAATTTAAAACATTTTCTTTTCTAGATGCTATATAACCATGAAATGATACTCTGTGTTGTTTTCCTATGAATAAATAAACACAAGTATCAAAATGAGTGCCTTTTATTCTTGAAAATATATCCTTTTTTAAGAGCATTCTAATTCCTCTCTCACTCATGTGACCAAGATGTATGTGCCAAACTTCTATAAGAATATATTTTCTGGATACATTGACTTCTCCTCCACATAATCTGGCATCTATGAGATAAAAATAAGTATCTTTCTTTCCTTTAGAAATTACCAAGTTACCTTTGGTAATCTTCTATTTCCCATCACCTAAGGAACTGACATATTCATCATTGTCAATCATTCTAGTAGATATCAGATTGAGGTGAATATTAGGAACATGCCTCATATCCTTAAAAAATAATATGCATCCAATATTAGTTTCCAAAAAAATATTACCAATACTGGTAATTTTGGATGCACCATCATTTCCCATATTCACATGTCCAAAACTCCCTAAAGTGTAAGGTGAGAAGAAATATCTTCTGGAAGTGACATGCTAGGAGGAACCGGAATCGATCACCCATATTGGGTATTGTATTCCAAGATTAACCTGATTATCTTCCTAAACAATAATTATTTCTTCATTGACAACTATAGAATAATTATTTTGGGTATTTCCTTCCTGATTCCTTTGTTCTACCTTAAATATTCTACACTCCTAAATGAATTTTTTGGGCTTTCTATAGTGGTGGTACTTCATGTCATATCTCGATCGAGATTTTGGTCACTTCCTCCTTTGAAGAATTTTGTCACGTGGTTCTCTTCCTCTACTTCTTCCCTTCCATTTCTGCTTCCCTTGTCTTTTAGTGAAAAGAGGCTCTGAATCAGATGCATATCCCTCATATTTCCTTCAATATTATTCATTCATCATTTTTTCTTTCACTGTCTCCATGGTGAGAGTTCCATCTAGAGTTGAATTGATGATCGACATGACTAGTGTGTACCATGTCATTGGTAAAGAATTTGACATGGATAGTGCCTGCAACTCATCATCAGTCATCATTTTCATGTAATTCAACTGATCAACAGTACCTTGGAACTCTCTCATATGCTCTAATACATTAGTCCCATCTTTTTAATTTAAGTTGACAAGAAGGCGTATTAGGTTTGATTTTTTCTACATGGTTTTTCTCACATACACATTTTATAATTTTCTCCAAATAAAAGAGCATCATGTTCATTGGATAAATTTTTGAAGATACTCTTGTTGATCCACTGTCTGATTTGGGTAGTGCACTTTCTATTGAGCATGACCCACTCCATGTCAACTAGCAGGGTACTGGTTGATGTTTTTTCACTAAATTTACTTCTTGTTGACTTCTTTATCTGCAATGGTCTTAGTGGTCTCCACTATTAGTTTCCACAAATCTTTAATATTCAAAAGATCCTCCATTTTTTGTTTCTATATGGAATAATTAAAAGCAGTAAGCTTAATCATATTACTTGTATTTTCATCCATTTATTCAGTGATAATTTTAAAAATCTAACAATATGGATGCATCTAGAATTATTGAAATAGCTGTAAACGACTCATGGATCACTAAAATAGGACTCTGATTGGTCAAGATATAGCCAAAATAGTTTCAATGGTCTAGATCGATCGATGAGGTGGTGATAATGCGGCTCACCAGAATAGTGGCTGGAAAATTCATTGGAAATTCATTATTGGAATGAACAGAGTCGTCTTCTCTGGAAATGGGGTACTATAGCACCTTCGGTTTGACCGAAACTTTGATCAGCTCTACTAGATTTATTATAGATCCATTTTTCATACCACTTCTATTGTTGGAATTGTATAGCCAAGATATTCATGGATTTGGCCTCAAAAAAATATAACCGACTTCAATTTTTTGGTCAGCATAAAAACCTTCTACCGCTTCGCCGTTTTGACCCAGATCCCTCTTATACCACTTTTTCGATGCAGCGGAAGTTCATGGAGATGATAAACACAAAAATAGAGATGAAAACTAGAAGACCTCAAGAGGGTTTACATGGTTTGTAAAGTGCTCCCTATGTACATGGTAGAAGGGGGCCTTTCGTTTATTCTTCTCTAGATAAAGATTGGAGTATCACACAATGGATTACAACAGTTTTTCTGGTTACAAATTCATGGTATTGAATCCCATTAAACAGAGGAAATAAAAATATTTTTTTATTTCGGTTGTTGGGTAGTTCATCTATCCATGAAAAATCTCCTCTCCACTGGTTTTTTGTCCATTTTTGGCTTCCCACCAAGGAAAACCTACTATATTGGTTGCCGATAAAGGAGAAAACTTCTACCGACAAAATAATTCCATAATTAGAAGTGTCCCCCACACTATAATATTTGAATCACATGAAACATGGTTAAATAGATAGAAAATACATTTATCTTTATTTTTTTAATTTACATAGAAGGTTAAAAGGGTTATCTTTGTGCTTAATAAATTATCTAAAGTTTTTCGACGTTTCTACCAATCCATAGTTTTTAATATTTTATTTTTCATATTTTTGTTTACCATATCAATAGAAATGTGATTCATATTTATGTGATTCTTGATCCATTGTAAATTTATCAAAATTAACTAAATATAACTACTCTAGTTTGGATACTGAATTTTTTGTTGAAAACATCTAAAATATCATATAATTTAGTAATTTATTGTTGTATGGTTTTTCAGAAGTTTTTATCCCTATATTGATCTCCAAGTAAGGTTTCATTGCTACTTTACCATTGGATAAAGCCTATATGAATTTTAAATTAAGGTTTGGTAACACTACATTTAATTTGAAAGTATAGTTTAGGAACCCTATGCTGTAAAACATCACTACGTTGTCGTTATCAAAGTTGAAACCTATGTTACTGCTACCAAAATGGAGATTAACCTACTGTATACTACTTACTTTGAGAAACTCAAACAATAGTACACCATGAAATTCATTGAATACTTAGTTTCACCTTTCCCTAATGTGATTCATTTCATGTAGGGAATTCTTGTATAGGAGTGTTATGAATTTACATAATGTATGTGGACATCTCGTTGCTTTTACAGTATGTTGATATCACTATAATGAGCTAGAAACATCTCACCATGCTGGGACCTAATCTTATCCTACTAAAGATTATATTCCATGCAGTATTGATGATTCTCATACTGATGTGTCATGCAATAGAAGTTAAACATCACTAAAATGTTACACCTCAATTATTCTGGAATGAAAAAATAGGTTGTAAATGAGTCCGCATAAGGGAGAACTCTTCTTTATTGGTGCAACATGATTGATGATGGGATCTGGAAGCATTATTACTATTAAATATTGCAAGAAAGAGATCTAGAATACAATCAGTGGATAAAATAGTGATACATCACCAGACACATGAAGTATTCATTCAAGCTGGAAGATGAACACTATTACGAACCATTACTGGAATATCTGTAGAGGTTCTGCATGCAATGAATGTTTTCCAATATGGATCAAGTATATAGCTAAGTAACTCTAGATACACCTAGATGAGCATAAAAACTCATTACACTAGAAGCATGTGTATGTAGGTCATCTTCATCATGTGTACAAAATATCATATGCTAAAATGGAGAAGACGGTGTTATACATGATAAAAAGAGACTTTATCTCCAGCAAAATTGGTATGCACTATAAAATATTTCATGTATTATGGTAATATAATGAGTTTGGAAATCATTTAATGATAATAATAAAAGTTATGATGATGAATTAATCTGATGAATAATACTTCAATCTCAAGGTTATGATTCAATATTTCATGTTTAATTCTTATATCTATCTACAGTGATATTATCTAAGTTATTCTCTCTGGTTTATTTATTCCATAATTATTCTTAAAATTAAAAACGTTATAGTAATGAATTTCTTATATTTTGAATGTATTATTTATTTTATTACCAGTTACAAGTATTTTTGAAATAAAGGTGGTATGTTTATAATTAAAATTCAAATATTTGAATTTTTATGAAGTTTGTGCTGCTATATTTATGGGGCTGTTGAAAATGAATTTAAAGGATGATTTTGAATAGAGAATAAAACTATTTCTATATAAAATAAGTAAGTATTAAAAAATTCTATTATTATGGAGATATTATCTGATGAGTTATTCAAATTATTTTGAATGAATTTATTACATATTTATTCAACTGATGAATGAAGAAGGAAATGACTCTATGATTTTCTTGGAGATATTTATGAAAGATCATGACTCACTTTATTTTTAATTTCAAAAAGAGGATTATATGCTCCAACTGTAATATATTTTTATTCTATATAAATATTTCTCTATATGGTTAAAAGTTATAGAGTGAAAACTATTATAAAAACAAGGTGCTTCAAAATTTTCACATTGTTGTTCGATGTTTGAATAAGGGAGAAAAGAATTCTCTGTATATCTTTATTCTATATCAGTAAAAAGAGGAAGGAGTCATATGTGACTCTTTTTTTTGAAATTATTTGATTATATAATCATACATGAAATTTAAGAATTTATTTCCTATTATTCTTTATTAAAGATCATTTTCATCTTCCATTTGTTACTACAACCGTGTGCTGAAGTTGTTTCAACAATCTATATCTCATCTCATTCAATTGACGTTTTGAATGCTTGTACTCAATTATGGTAGAGTTTCGTCTTCTCTGACTAAGATGTGGTTGTTGAGGTTCCCTATAAAATAACCTAACTTTTTATAAGGTTTCACCTTCTTGGACTCAGTTTTCATGGTCCTCAGATAAAATGATATTCTTAGTAAAAATCAATAATCTTGTGGAGAGAGCATTGATGGAGTAGACTATGGGGTTTTTGTATCCCTTAACACTATAAATTTACATGTACTTCTATTTCCTATATTTATTCTCCATTTCTTTACTATTCTTTAATAAATATGGGAAGGATTTATCAAATTCAATAGGGGATTTTTGAATTCATCAAAATTTCTAAAAGGACACAATTCATACCCCCCCCCTCTTGTGTCTTTATAATTATCATCCTAGATCAAAAATTTATATTAGAGTTTGGGATCTTTTTTAGAACATTATATATTTATTTTATCATTTATAAGCCTAAGTTAAATATCCAAATGAAGAGTAATTTCAATGGTTGGTCTAAGAGAAGATATATCAATGGTTTTTTATCTTTATTTTAATGCTAATAATTATGGTTGGTGAAAATATTACATGATTATATATTTGAATAATCTTGATTGAACATATATTTTAAATTTATAAAACCTTATAACATTCCATAAGGTGAACCTGGAAGTTGAAATGTTTCTCAAGTGTCTGATTATGATCATAATTTAAGGGCTATGAATGATATTATTTGTGGATTATGAAATGATGAATTTAATTGAGTTTTTCAGTGTTCTATAGCTTATGAAATGTAAAAACCCATTGTAGTTTCCTATGAAGGAATGGATAATATTCAAAAAGTAAGTAAAAAAACTTATAAACTAAAGTATTATATATTTATGGTAAAATAAGATGAAATCATCACTCAGGTGAATGGGAGATTGAAATAAGTTTTCAATGATATTGCTTCCTTGGGAACTCAAATTGCATAACTGGGTCAGGTTTTAAAGGTACATAGAGTTTTACCATCTAAGTGGAATGGAATCTCGTTTTTTATTCAACAATACACACCAGTTAAATATTTAAAGATAAAAGAATTAATTTCAACCTTCATGATTCTTAAAACTGAAATGAAATCTGATGTTGAAAATCATAATTCTATCAAAAAGAAAAATGTTACACTCAAAGTTTATATGGATGAATTTTCTAATTTATATTATAGACATTCTATTTTTAAGTGATGAACTATCAGATCTTTCTAAAAAATTTGGCAAGATGTATAAAAAATATAAAGGGTAAATTAAAGAAGAATGATGAGAAGGAATTAAAATGCTATGAACATAAAATGAATGGTCATTTGAGACCTGATTGTCCTTTTATTAAAAGAAAAAAGGAAAGATAATTCTAAATTAATGGCTAATAATTCCATGAAGAATTCTTGGAGTGCACCATAAAATTCAAGTGTTGAATATAATTCAGACTCTAAAGCTGAGTATGAAATGAAAATGGTAAATATAGGTCTTATAGCTCATACTGATGAGGTATAATCATCTTATTATCAAATTTCTTATTCTAAAAATTTTTCTTTTAAAGATATTAATGAATATTTTTATATGATTCAAGATAAATTTTAATCTTTAAAAAAATATCATATAAAACTCAAAAAATATTATGATTCTTTTTTTATTGAAAAATAGTGTTTGAAAAAGTAGAATATAGATTTAAGGTATAATTCTTCCAAAAATTATTTTGATTTACATGACAATAAAATTAGGGAATTATTAGATGAAGTTGATTTTAGCACCCCCAGTTTGAGGTATATAACCCTTGTTTATGCCTTTTATGTGTTTAAAGTTGTTGGGTAATTTTTGGGAGAGTTTGGGAAGGTTTTGGAAATTTTTGGAAGCTTCTTAAAGGGTGCACGATTTGAGAACAGTTAGGGGAAACCGTGCAGAATCCCTAGGAAATCATGCAGCATGACACAATGGGCCTTTTCACAGTTTGCACACGGTTTGTCTAATCGTGTGAGGATTTAATGATAAGTTCCCTTAGAGGTAGTATCATGCACATGTTTTTCTCACGGTTTGACTAACCATGTGATATAACCATGTGCAGCAATAAAAATAGGGTTTTTAAATCTGAGATTGGTCAAGATTTTCCCTAAACCCTCCATTCTTCCTCTCAATCGATCCTCACTTCGGATTTTTGGTTCTCAAGGGTTATAGAATCTATTCCACTCATTATAGAAGATATTTGAAGGGTTTTCAAGGTTCAATGAAGGTGATTCTCTTCCAGTAAGTCTCCACTCTTGGTTCTCTCTTGGTTTTCCTTAGATCTAGTTCTCCCTCTCTCCCAATTTTCTAGATCTACACTCATTGCATGTATATCTAGGGTTTTTTTTCTAAAGTGGTAATGTTTGGGATTATTAATGACGTGGAAGGATATCTAAGGCGTTTTTATGTATTTTTCACCTGGATTCATTTTTCAGTTGTGCGGTTTGTTGATTTCACCAAAACCCTAAGGTAGGTGGATTCTCTCTAGAATCCATTTTGTTAAAAATAGAAGCATTTATTTCAATTAATTGGTTTTTATCAAATTCATTTATCATTATAATGATTGAATCTTTTTGGAAATCCATTTTTTAATAATTTGTGGATTTTGGAAAAAGGGGTGATTATGGTGAAATGTTCTTTGAGGTTAGATTTTGAAATGTTGATTTTAAAATCATTGGCTTGGGTATATTTATGAAATTGGTTTGTGAAATTGGTTTTCAATAAATTGGGTTCCTTTATTGAATCATATTGTGGAATTTTTCATGTTCTAAGGGATTTTTTGGCCATGAAATAGTTGTTTGAATAATGTTGTGGCTTTGGTGTGCTACGTGCTTGTTTATTAGATTGAGAATTTTATACTTCTATTGGAATGATGAGAAGTGGGCGGTGAGTACCAGTATAAAAAGGGGATGGATAGTGGATGTAAGATCCATCATCAAAGATAAGTGGGTGGGAAGTACCACTAGATTAGAAAAGTAATAAACGGGTTTGTATAGGAAGTTTCACTGTGGTTGTTTACCGATTTGGGTGTGCGAAACTCTAGAGTTATTCTTTATTGTGTGTTGATATTCAAAGTGGAAGTTTTTGTGCTATTATGAGATATTGAAATGGTTTATGGGTTTCTTGTTGGCTTTCCCTTGTATTGTGTATATTTGGGTGGAAAATGGATTGGTAAGGGCATGTTTGGATTATTGGTAATTGTTGCACTATTTGATGTTTTATATAAGCTATTTTATATAAATGTGATAATGAATCTATCCTAGTGGCATGTGCAGGGAAGTCATTTGGGGAAAACCTAATGAGTATTTTTACTCACCCCTTGCTTTGGCACTTTGGTTCTTTTTCAGATGTCTTTTTTAGGTACATAGGAAAAGGTAATTCATCTCATTTTTCTAGCAGTTCATCATGATGCTTGTGTGGTATTGTAGTGCTTGGAGCATGGAGCTTGGTGAGAATTAGTGGAGTGTTTCATGGTTTCCTTTGAGTATTGTTGTTGAGTCTTCCTCTTGGTACTCTGATACTGAGACTATTGTGATTTAGTTGTATTGGTTTTTGGGATTTGTTATGGAAGAGTTGGTTGTTTAGTTATCTCTTGGTAATGTGTTATTATGGTTTACCTTGTTGAAATTCATCTTGTAGTTTTGGTTGTATTGTTTTATTCTAAGGGAAAATTGTTCCTCAATTGATCTTCAATCCCTTGGCATTTATTTCCATCCTTTGTCACATTGGGAACATCACCTAAGGCCAAGTAGCATCTCACCACCTTATCAAGCCAATTATGAAGGGGCGGGACATTACAAGTGGTATCAACTTGTTCAATACTTGACATATAATTAAATTCAGTCTTGTTTGTTCTTGACATCAGTTGGTAGTCTTGGTTTTGGCATTCATTCTTGTTCTATTCCTCGAGTCAGGATGGTAGCAAGGTGTAGGATTTTCGAAACTTGAAATGTATAGAATAAAAGGACATATTTAACCCTTTTATGCTGAACTTAAAGTTACCATGGAGTTGGGTACATAAGTGTTTTGGAAACACTTATAAGCATTATAAATTTCATTATTGTGGGTGTAGCCAATGAGATGGGCATGACATGAATTATAGAAATGACTTCCCACTAGGATGCATATTTAATTGGGTATAATGATTTATGTTGCGTTATGATTATGTTGATTTGTGAAAAATATAGAAATTATTTTCAAATGTGTATATTTGAAATGTGGATATTTGTGGTATTTGGAAAATTGGTTGATTTTCAAAAACATGGTGTATTTTTCAAAAACGGTGCAACATGAGAAATGTGAAATCATGGAAATTTTGGTTGTGATAATTATAATGTAATTGAATTTGAAATTATAAGACTTTTCTTTCTAAGGGTGTAAGACTTATGGTTGTTTTTTTATTGATAGAAATGGAATTGGGTGGTAATCGTAGAGACCAACCAGAAGAGGATGCTAAAAATTTGGTTGCACCTGATCCCTAGGTAAACCAACAGCTAGTGAAAAGTATAGTGAAAGCTTTCCAAGCTGTGGAAAGTGAGAATAAAGTAGATGAGCCAAAGCATTTGGATCATGTAGTTCATTTTCAAAACAAGAATCCAACCACCTTTAGGGGTGATTCAGAGCTGGAAAGGGAGGAAGCATGTTTGAAAAGAATGAATAGGATCTTTGAATTTTTGGGAACACTCGTAGAGCTAAAAGTGAAGTTAGCCATGTACATGTTGGAAGATATTTTTTTTCAGTGGTGGGAATTAGAGGTCCAAGATGGAATAGAGCAAGGGATGTCATGGGAGGGTTTTGAGGAATTTTTTAATAAATAATTATACCCTCATACGTTCATAATTCATCACACAATGGATTTATTTAGGCTGAAGCAAGAAAACCTCTCAGTAACGAAGTATGTGGATAAGTTTATGAACTTAGTGTGGTTTTCACCTGAGGTGGCGGGTAGTACATCATTAAAGGAACATATTTTTGAAGTTGGTTTTAAAAATTAAATTTGTTCTAAAATAGAGGTGTTGTGTATAAATTATTACACAAAAATGGTGAATAGAGAAATAGTAGCTGAACAGAATATCTTCGGAGATATAGACAGGGGAAGAATGTTGGTACCCATGAAGAATAGTGGAAACTCTAACACTGGGTTCAAGCGGAAGAGGTAAAATTATTTCCAGGGTGGGATTATGGATCAGAATCTAATGGAAGGATCAGTTAATCTTCCTATAAATCCCCAAATTAATCCATGATGTTTTTAGTGTGGTTCTATGGGCCACATCAAGTGGGATTATATGGCACAACCTTGATCATGTAATAACTATAAGAATATGTGGCATCTTTAGTGGTATTGTTGTAATGCTCCGAGGTTGGGTGTTTATGAAACTTATGAGGGGTCGCAGGCATCCTATTCCTCGACAGGGCGAGGACAGCAACATACCCTTCACTAAAAGAGTAAAGTTAGTCATGGTGATTCAATAAATACCACGACTCCTTATCAGGGAAATAAAGAGTAGAGTGTGGCAAGCAACCAGCTATTTGGAGCTAAGAAGTTTGTGATGGATGATCAGTTAGGACCATCCATTGTGAGAGTTATGGTACTTTTAAATTATAACTTGATGAAAATTTTATTTGATATGGGTGTTTCCCATTCTTTAATTTCTTCTTGTATCTTTTATTTACTAGGTTTAACTGTGGAAATGATGCCTTCAGTTTTAAAACATAAAAATCTTATGGGTCAAAGAGAGTATTGAACCTTCCTATGTAGATCATGATGTATGCATATAGATGGGGTTGAGTTGATGTGGTATTTCTCAGTGCTTGAGATGGATTATTATGATATAATCTTGGGAAGGGATTGGTTGGAAATGTTTAAGGCCTACATCGATTGTTATGTGTGAACGGTTAGTTTCACGATGGAAGATGAAGTCAAACATCTCTTTAGAGGAAGGAAGAATGAAAAGTTGGGTGCAATAGGCTTCTTGGCACCAACTTTTGGCATGATCTCGTATTAATTAGAGGAATTTTCGTTAGAATCAACGGAAGGAGTTCCATATAGATATTTTCCAATGGCTTTTGATCAGTTTCTAGATGTCTCCTAAAGAATTATCAAGGTTTCCACCCATGAAATAAATTGAGTTTATGATTGATCTCCTTACAAGCACCAGTCCTATCTCACTTCCATCTTACCAAATGGCACCAACAAAATTGAGGAAATTGAAAGTGTGGTTGGAGGAGTTAGAAAACAAATGGTTTATCCATACTAATAGGTCTCCTTGGGTAGAACTAGTTTTTTTTGTTAAAAATATGGATGAAACTCTTTGGTTGTGCGTTGATTATCATAGGCTTAATCAAGTTACAATAAATAATCGATATCCACTTCCATGCAATGATGATTTTTTCAATCATTTAATGGGAGATCAGTGGTTCTCCAAGATTGACTTGCAGTCATGATATCATCAATTGCAAGTACAGATGGTGGATATTCCTAAAATAGCCTTCAAAAGTATATATGGACATTATGAGTTTGTGGTTATGCTATTTGTCCTGATGAATTCACTAGTGGTGTTCATGGAATTGATTAATAGGATATTCCAGAGATTTCTAGATTCTTTCATGGTGGTATTTGTTGATTATATATTGGTGTATTCTAGGACAAGGGTGTAGCATGAGAAGCACTTGGTGATAGTTTTGGGGATCTTGAGAGATCATAGGTTGTATGCCAAATTGTTAGTGTCATTTCTGGATACCGGAGGTTCATTTCCTTGGCCATTTTATTTCTAAGAAAGGTGTTTCATTTGATCCATAAAATATAGAGGTTGTTATTTTTTGGAAACCACCAAAGAATGTTTTTAATATATAGATATTCCTTGGTATAGCTAGGTATTATCATCTTTTTGTTCATAATTTCTCACAATTGGCCTCACTAATGAAAAATTTTACAGGGAAAATGTCCCATTTAAATGGAATGAGTAGTGTCAAAAATCTTTTGAAGAGCTTAAGGGTCGCCTTACATTAACACCAATCATGGTTTTTCAGAACCAGGAAAAGGGTATGTGGTGTATTATGACACATTGAGATCAGGATTGGGGAGTGTTCTCATGAAAGGGGATTATGTGGTGGTGTATGGATTATGGAAGTTGAGGGTGCATGAGAATAACTACCTACCACATGATTTGGAGTTGGAATTAGTGGTTCATGCTTTGAAAATGTGGCTTCATTATCTCTTTGGTGATAAATTCATGGTGTTTACCAATCATAAGAGTTTAAAGCATATTTTATCAAGGAGATATTTGAAGGAGATATTTTATCAAGGAGATATTTTATCAAGCATAGATGTCGGATTCCAAGTGTTTGGTGATGAGGTCAAAACTCAATGGTGGGGAGACCATTGAGGGTTGGGAACTGAATGAGAATTCAATTTTGGGTTTTTTGAATCATATGGTTGTACTGGTGTCTTTTAAGGAGAAAATTATCAGGGATTATAATCATCCAAGGTGTGTTGTCCACCCTATAATTTAGAAAACGTATAAAGTGTTGAAATCACGGTTTTGGTGGTATGTTGTAATATTTACCTATCCCTATCTAGAAGTGGGAGAAGATAGGGATGTATTTTGTTATAGGTCTCCCAAGAGCGTTCAGGAAGCATGATACCATATGGGTGATAGTGGATCAGCTCGCAAAGTCGGTCCATTTCATCCCCATTCGTGAATCTCATATGGTGGATGATCTATCCAAAATCTATATCTATGAGGTGGTAAAGAGGAATGGTGTTCTAGTTCCAATTTTATCAGATAGAGATCTTGGGTTAACATCTCATTTTTAGAAATCCTTACAACAAGCCCTTGGTATTCAGTTGATGATGAGTATAGCGTATCATCCTCATATGAATGGGAAATATAAGAGGACAATACAAACTTTGGAAGATTTTTTATGGGATTGTGTCATGGATTTTGGTGGATCATGGGAGGATCACTTTCCATTGGTGGAGTTTTTATATAATAATAGTTATCATACCTCAATATAGATGGATCCATTTTAAGCATCGTATGGGCCTCCATATCATTCTTCACGTTGTTGGGTGGAAACAAGTGAAACTTCAATGGTTGGGCCGATCCTTGTCCAAGAGACTATGGAGAAGATCAAGTTGATTAGGAAGAGAATGGAGACGGATCAGGGTCGTCATGAATTTTATGCATCCCATCGTCGATGACCATTGTCATTCAAGGTGGGTAATCGTGTGTTCTTGAGAATATCTCCTAGGCTTGGACATTATCAGTTTGGGAAGTAGGTCAAGTTATCTCCAAGGTATATTGGGCCTTTTGAGATACTTGATCTGTTTATAGAGGTGTCATATAGGTTGGATTTTCCACCATGGTTTAGTATGGTGCATAATGTGTTACATTTTTCTCAGTTGAAGAAGTATCAGTCAGATCGTGACCATGTGATTCGATGGGATCATGTTGAGCTAGAGTCGTATGCTTCCTTAGTGCATGTGCCAGTGCAGATTGTGGACAGGAAATAAAACGTTTTTCATGGTAAAAGCATCAGTATAGTTCGGGTTTTGTGTTAGCATGGTCAGATTCAGGAGGATAATTGGGAGCGGTAGAAATAGATGACCGAGCAATGGCCCGAACTCTTTTGGTAAATCAATGGTTCTCTACTTTCCAAGGAGTAAAAGTCTAATGGTGGGGATAATTTAGCACCCATTTTTTGAGATATATAACCCTTCTTTATTCCTTTTTATATGTTAAAAGTTTTTAGGTAATTTTTGGGATGTTTTGCGAATGTTTTGGAAATGTTTAGAAGCTTTTTAAAGGGTGCGTGGTTTGAGAATGGTTAGGGGAAACCAAATAGAATCTCTAAGTAACCATGTATCATGAGACAATGGGAATTCACTTGGTTTGTGCATGGTTTGTCTAACCACACAAGGAGGCCGTGAAAATTTCTCTTAGAGGCAGTATCATGCACATGATTATCACGTGGTTTGACTAACCATATGAGCTAACCATGCGCGGCAATAAAAATAGGGTTTTTAAATCTGGTATTGGTCAAGATTTACCCTAAACCCTCCATTATTCCTCCCACTCAAGCCTCACTCAAGTTTTTTGGTTCTCAAGGATTAGAGGAGCTCCTCCAATCATTCATTAATTAATTCAAAGGGTTTTCAAGGTGTGGTGAAGGCGATTCTCTTTTAGAAAGTCTCTACTCTTGGTTCTCTCTTGGTTTTCCTTAGATATAGTTCTCCCTCTCTCTTGGTTTTATATATATACATCTATTGCATGTAGACCTAGGGATTTTGTTGCCTAAAGTGTTAAGGTTTTGGCTTTTGATGATAGGAAAGGGGATCTAAGGTGGTTTTGTGGAGTTTTCACCCGAATTTAGTGTTCGGTTGAGAGGTGGGTCGATTTCACTATAATCCTAAGGTAGGTGGATTCTCTCTAGACTCCATTTTTCTAGAACTATAATAATTTCATTCAATTAATTTGTTTTTATTGGATTTGGTTGTGATTATGATGTGTGAAGCTTGCTGTAAATCATTTTTGTGATAATTTGTGGATTTTGGGAAAAAGGGGTGATTACGATGAAATGTTCTTTTTGGTTAGATTTTAAAATTTTTATTTTAAAATCATTGGCTTGGGTAGATTTATGAAAATGGTTTTTGAAATTGGTTTTCAATAAAAAGGGTTTCATTTATTGAATCTTATTGTGGCATTTTTAATGTTCTAAGGTATTTTTTGGCCATGAAATAGTTGTTTGTATAATGTTGTGGCCTTGGCGTGCTATGTGCTTATTTATTGGTTTGAGAATTTTATGATTTTGTTGGAATGATGAGAAGTGGGAAGGGAGTACCACTATAAAATGGGGATGGATAGTGGATGGAAGAACCACCATCAAAGATAAGTGGTCGGGAAGTACCACTATATTGGAAAAGTAGTAAACAGGTTTGGATGGGAAGTTCCACTGTGGTTGTTTACCGATTTGGGTATGTGAAACTATAGAGTTATGATTTGTTGTGTGTTCATATTAAAGGTGGAAATTATTATTCTATTATGAGATGGTGAAATGGATTATGGATTTCTTGTTGGATTTCCCTTGTATTGTGTCGATTTGGGTGGAAAATGGATTAGTAAGGGTGTGTTTGGCTTATTGGTAATTGTTGCACTATTTGATTTTTTATATAAATTTTTTTACATAAATGTGCTACCCAGTGGTTCAATACTAGTATCATGTGTAGGGAATTCATTTAGGGAAAACCTATTTAGTATTTGTACTCACCCCCTGCTTTGGCACTTTGGTGATTTTTCATATGTCGTTTTCCAGGACACAGGCAAAGGTAAAGCATCTCATTTTTCTATCGGTTCATTGTGATGCTTGGGTGGTATTATGGTTCTTGGATCACTCAGATTGGTGAGAAAAAGTGGAGTGTATCATGGTTTCCTTTGAGTATTTTTATTGAGTCTTCTACTTGGTACACTGGTATTGAAACTATTGTGATTTAGTTGTATTGGTTTTGGGGATTTGTTATGTAAAAGTTGGTTGTTTGGTTGTATCTTTGTAATTTGTTATTATGGTTTACCTTGTTGAAATGCATCATGTAGTTTTGGTTGGTTGGTTTTATACTAAGGAAAAATAATTCCCCAATTGATCTTGAATCCCTTGAAATTTATTTCCAACCTTTGGTGCCTTGGGAACATTACTGAATTCCAAGTAGCATCTCACCTCCTTATCAAGGAAATGAGGAAGGGGTGGGACATTACAAGTGGTATCAGCATGTTTGGTACTTAATGTAAAAGTAAAGACGGTCTTGTTCGGTCTTGACATCAGTTGTTTGTCCTAATATTGGAATTCATTCTTGGTCTATTCCTCGAGTTGGGATGGTATCAATGTGTAGGATTATCAGAACTTGATATGTATATCATAAAAGAATGTAGCTAACCCTTTTATGATGAACTTCAAGTTATCAGGGAGTTGGGTACATAAGTGTTTTGGATACACTTATAGGCATTGTAAATCTATTTTTCATGGGTGTAACCAATGATATGGGCATGACATTCATGGTAGAAATGACTTCCCTCTAGGATTCATATTTAATTGGGTATAATGATTTATGTTGTGTTATGATTATGTTGATTTGTGAAAATTTTGGAAATTATTTTCAAATGTAAGGATTTGAAATTTGGATAGTTGTGGTATTTTGAAAATGGATCGATTTTCAAAAACATAGTGAATTTTTCAAAAATGTTGCAACATGGAAAGTGTGAAATTGTGGAAATTCTAGTTTTGATAATTTCAATGTAAATTAATTTAAAATTGTAAGACTTTTATTTCTAAGTGTGTGATAATTATGGTTATTTTGTATTGATAGAAATGGCGTCGAGTAGGCATTGTAGAGACTAATCGAAGGAGGATGCTGAAAATGTGGTTGCACGTGAGCCCCAGGTGAACTAGAAACTAGTACATAGTATATTGAAATCTTTCCAAGCTGTGGAAATTGAGAATAAAGTAGATGAGCCAAAGCATGTGGATCATGAGGTTTAGTTTCAAAAGTAGAATCCACCCACCTTTATGGGTGATTCGGATCCATAAAGGGTAGAATCGTGGTTGAATAGAATTAATTGGATCTTTGAATTTTTGGGAACACAAGTAGATATGAAAGTGAAGTTATCCACGTACATATAGCAAGATCTTTCCCTTCAGTGGTGGGATTTAGCGGTCCAAGCCGAAACATACCAAGGGATTTCATTGAAGTGTTTTGAGGAATTTTTAAATAAAAAATTCTACCCTCATACGTTCAGAATTAAGCACACAATGGATTTCTTTAGGCTGAAGCAATAAAACCTCTCATTAATGGAGTATGCAGCTAATTTTATAGACTTAGTGTGGTTTGCACCCAAGGTGGTGTGTAGTACATTGTTGGGGGCATGTATTTTCAAAGCTAGGTTGAGGAAGAAAAATCATTCTAAAATAGTGGTTCTGTGTATAAATGATTACCTGGAAATGGTGAATAGAGAAACAGTAGTTGAACGAGATATCTTTGGAGCTACAGGAGAGGTAAGTATATTGTTACCCATGGGGAATGGTGGTAACTCTAATTCTAGGTTCAATTGGAAGAGGGTTACTTATTTATAGGGTGGGAGTATGGCTCAAAATCTGATGGCAGGATCGGTGAATCTTCCTCCAAATCCCCAAAGTAATTCGGGATGTTTTCAGTGTGGTTCTATGGGCCATATTAAGTAGTATTGTATTCCACAACCTCAATCATGTCATAACTATAAGCATATGGGGAATTTCAGTGGTATTGCCATAATTCTATGAGTTCAAGTATTCATGACACTCCTCAGGGGTCACAGGCATCCTATGCCTTGAAAGGGCGGGGACAACAGCATACCCCTCCCCAACATAGTAAAGTTAGTCATGGTGATTCAAGAAATACCAAGACTCCTCAGTAGGGAAATAAAGGGAAGATTTTGGCAAGAAAGCAGTTGTTTGGAGATGATAAGGTTGTGATGGATGATCAGTCGAGACCATTCATGGTGATTGGTATAGTTCTTTTAAATTCTACCCTGATGCAAGTGTTATTTGATATGGGTGCTTCCCATTATTTCATTTCTTCTCGTATCATTGATTTTCTGGGTTTAACTGTGGAAATGATGCCTTCAGTTTTAAAACTTCAAACTCCTCAGGGTCAAAGAGAGTGTCGAGCCTTCCTATATAGAGCATGTTGTATAGTTATAGGTGGGGTTGAGTTGATGCGCGATTTATCAGTTCTTGAGATGGATTATTATGATATAATCTTGGGAATGGATTGGTTGGAAATGTTTAAGGCCCACATCAACTATTATGCACAAATGGTTAGTTTCATGACAGAGGATACTGTCAAACATCTCTTTAGAGGAGAGATGAATGAAAATATGGGTGCAACAGGCTTGTTGGAACCAGCTGTTGGAATGATCTCATATCATTTAGTATCATTTTTGTTTGCATCAATGGAAGGAGTCTTGTATAGTGTTTTTTGAGAGGTTGTTGATTAGTTTCTGGATGTCTTTCCCTAAGAATTATAAGGGTTGCCACCTATGAGAGAAGTAGAGTTTACGATTGATCTCCTTCCAAGGACCAGTACTATATCACTTTTGTCTTACCAAATGACACCAAAAAAATTAAGGGAATTGAAAGTGTGGTTGTAGGAGTTAGAAAACAAAGGGCTCATCTGGCCTAACACATCTCTATGGTTAGTGTTGTTTTTGTTTGTTAAAAAGGTGGATAGAACTCTTCGATTATGTATTGATTATCATTGGCTTAATCAATTATGATAAAGAATTGATATCCACTTCCACGCATTGATGATTTGTTTGATTAGTTAAGGGGATCTTAGTGGTTCTCTAAGATTGAGTTGTGATCAGGATATCATCAATTATGAGTGTGGATGGAGGATATTTAAAAAATAGCCTTTATAAGTAGATATAGACATTATGAGTATGTGGTTATGCCCTTTGATGTGACGAATGAACCAGTAGTGTTCATGAAATTGATGAATCAGATATTTCATAGATATCTATATTCATTCATGGTGGTATTTGTTGATAATATATTGGTGTATTCAATGATAAGGGTGGGGCCGGAGTAGCACTTGGTGATAGTGTTGGGGATCTTGAGAGATCATCATTTTTATGAAAAATTATCAATGTGTGATTTCTGGATATAGGAGGTTCATTTCCTTGGACATTTTATTTCTGATAAAGTTGTTTCAGTTGATCCCGAAAAGATAGAGGTTGTTATTTTGTGGCAACCACAAAATAATGTTTTTGAGATACGGAGCTTCCTTGGTCTATCTGGGTATTATCGTCATTTTTTCATGATTTCTCATGATTTTCCTCACCAATGAAATATTTTACAAGAAATAATGTCCCATTTAAATTTAATGATTAGTTTCAAAAATCTTTTTAAGAGATTAAGGGTTTCTTTACATTATCACTAATCTTGTTTTTTATAGAACTAAGAAAAGGGTATGTGGTGTATTGTGACGCATAGGGATCAGGATTGGGGTGTGTTCTCATGTAATGGGATTATATGGTGGTGTACGGATTATGGTAGTTGAGGTTACATGAGAATAACTACCCAACGCATGATTTGGAGTTGGCGGTAGTGGTTCATGCTTTCAAAATGTGGCGTCATTATCTCTTTGGTGATAAATTCACAGTGTTTACCAATCATAAGAGTTTAAAGAATATTTTCTCACAAATATATTTGAACTTGAGGCAAAGTATGTGGATGGAGTATCTCTAATTTTTTGACTTTGACTTTATGTACACACTGGGTAAGGGAAATTTGGTGGTGGATGCATTAAGTAGGTATTTGTATGCTCGGGTGGTGAAATAGGCATTAGATTAGTGGAAATTGATGTCGGCCCTTGATGGAATGTGGTTGTAATGTTAGTACTGGGGTGATGGAGTGGTTTTATTTCTAGTTTCATTGATTCCTAACTTGGTTTTCTGGGTTAAAGAGGCACAAATGTCTGATTTTGAGTGTTTGGCGATGAGGTCGAAACTCAATGGTGGGGAGACCATTAAGGGATGGGAACTTAATGAGAATTCATTTTTTTGTTTTCAGAATCGTATGGTTGTACCGGTGGATTTTCAAGAATAAGATATTATCATTATTCTAGGTGGGTTTTCCACCCTAAAATTCATAAAATGTATAAATCATTGAAGGCAGAGTTTTGGTGTGTTGGTCTGAAAAAGAAAGTGGCTGAGTTTGTATCAAGATATTTAACTTGTCAGTAAGTAAAGGTAGAGCATCAGCGTCCGGCTGGTATGTTGTAATCTTTAAGTATCCATGTCTGGAAGTGGGAGTAGATAGAGATAGATTTTGTTACAGGTCTCCCAAGAATGGTCAAGAAGCATGTTTCCATATGGGTGATAGTGGATCGGCTCACAAATTCAGCCCATATCATCCCCATTCGTGAATCTCATACATTGGATGATCTATCAAAAATCTATATCTGTGAGGTGGTAAAGAGGCATGGTGTTCTAGATTTGATTGTATCAGATAGAGATCTGAGGTTCGCATATCATTTTTGGAAATCCTTGCAACAAGCCCTTGGGACACATTTGAAAATGAGTACGGTATATCATCCTCAAATGGATGGGTAATATGAGAGGATGATTCAAAATTTGGAAGATATATTATGTTCTTATGTCATATATTTTAGTGGCTCATGGGAGGATCACTTTTCATTGGTTGTAATGGTGAAATTCCTAAACTATATAGATATTTTTTTATTCCTGATTCTAAAAGAAAAAAGCATGTGTATCGTTGCATGTTTTTATTTTTAAATTAATGGAAATTATAATAATGAATTATATTTGATAAATACTAAATTTTTTGGTTTCAATCGTGTTAATTATTTTAAATCTTTATCTAAATCTAAATTTGAAATTTTATCTCAAAATAAAAAAAATTGGTTTCTTTAATCTTTAGTTTCTAACATAGCTAGACCCAAATGAATATGGGTACCAAAAGAAACTTATATTTGAAAAAATTTAGGTTTATCCCACTGGAAATCATTGTTATATAATTAAGTGGCTGATTAAAATATATAAAAAATCATTATATTTTTATTAATTATTATTTTAATGAAATTCATAAATATTTTAAAAATACTGAAAAACTCTAAAGTGGTTTGTTATTTGAAAGGAAAGATCCTTAGATCTAGAACTATTAAAATCTAGGAATTATTTCATTTCTATTTTAAATCCACTAACATTTTTATATAGAAGGGGGTAGATTTTGAATTTTTTTTCGTTTGTTCCTCTATGTTTTATTATTCATATGCTTGAACTCATAAATAATTTTATTACACAATAATTTTATATGATTACTTAGATTGTTTTGTTAACTTATGGCTATCATTAATGTTATTTAAAATTCTATTTAGACATGTGTTAATCTATTAAAAGTTATTTTTATTGTAATAATATGTTTAATGTATTAATTTTTAAATTTCTTGTATGTGATAAATTGATCTATTATTGTATATGATAAACTATTTTTTTAGACAAAATTTTTTTGGTCATTGGCGTGCACAAAAATAATAAAAATATTTAAAAATATTTTATTTAAATTCATTTAATATATTTAATGTTTATACTCAGTCTAATGGTGTTTTATTTTTAATTTTTATCATTTGATTAAATTTTATATTATTTCAGAATGAATTAGATTATTTGATACATATTTTGATTTACTAGAAATAGTTTGTTATTCATTGGATAATATTTTACATGTTTTTGTTTCTTCTTGAGTATAACATTTTTTAAAGAAACCATGAATTAGGGGGGGTCTTATATTGTTTCATGTATTAAAAACATTTTCTTCATGCCTTTCTCACTAACTTGTATTTTTGATTATTATAAAAAGTTAGAGAGAGAGTTTAGGTTTTGTAATTATCAAAAAGAGGGAGATTTTTGGGTGGATCTTTATCCTTGTCATTATCATCTTGGTTATGATAATTACTTCAACCCATTTTGTTTTTACTAATATGTTTATTTTAGTGATTTCAGATTTACCATGTATAAGGTTTCGATATTAGCATAAGCACCTTCAAGGATGAATAACCATAAAGGAATTGTCGATTAGATGGATCCATCTCAAAATTTTACATGACGTGAATGCCATGTCCAACAAAATTTTTCCACCAGATATTGACATAAGAGAAAACCTGAAAATTGGAGAGGATCTTTGCACATTAAATTTATAATTAATTTATTTATAATCAAAATAAAATATTACCTCATCGAATATATTTCTTTGTAGATTATTTTGATTATCCAAAAACCCTTTTCTAGATTTCTTTCATTGTAATGTAAGGATCCAATTATAGAATCTATCTAGTAGTAATCCACACATACTCCTCTGATCTCCTAATGATGCTAATTGATTTCCAGGTGCTAGCACAGTGAACCAATTATCTTGCATTATTCACCTTGATTGTTACAAGATCCTTCAATATTTAATGAGTTCTTATCATTCTTGATATAAGAAAATTAGGTATTCAAATGAGAAGTTTGTTGGGTGAAGTGATTCTCAATTATCAATTAACCCAACATAATAAACATAACCATATATTTATAGAGTTTGGGTTTAGGTTAAAATATATTATTTAAATACATACTATACCTTAAATAATATAATAATCATTATCAAAACCCTATTCTATATAATATTATTATTATTATTATTACTTTATGGTGTGCACTAACTTTCACAATGATAAATATTATTTTTCCAACTTGAAAATTTCTATTTATCATCAGGCATGATCTTCGTCTGCTCAAAATCTTCAATATTTATTGAATACCAGAATAAATATTTAATTAAATATTTTATTCATAAATAAATATTTTATTCACAATATGGAGAACAAATATTTATTAAATATTCAATAAATAAAATAAATATATTATATTTACAATATAATGAATAAATATTTATTTAATTTATGCGGTCAATGAAACATGAATAAAATTATTCCTTATTCTTGAGGATAATATTTATTCCAATAATTAAATTAAAGTAAAATTTAATAGAGATCAATAAAAATAATTATAGTGTGATCCTCTATGATTCTTTCTCATTGGCTTTAGGTTAGATTACATAAATCCCAAGATTGTTGTCTAGCAATGGGTCAAGGCACCCAAGACAAAGAACTTAATGTTGAAATGATGAAAACCACATATGAATGCTAATTGGGTAATATAATCCATTTTCCACAATATATCACCAAGAAATTTTCACATCTGTGACATTAACCTATATTCTTGATGTGACTTTTTTAACAATTTTAAATAAACACATCATTACACCATGGCCATGGAATTTAATGTGACGATTCTATTCTAGTAATAGGGTTGAGATATCAACCTCTATAATGTGGAAGGGAAAAATCCTTCATTGGGTTATCCATTAATAACATGTCATTTGTGATTCACCCAACATACCCCACTTCCCACAAACATATGGCGTCATGGTTTTGGTCACCAAATTTAAGTACATGAGCCATTAAATGCATTAATGATAATCTCAAATTCTAAGGAACATTACACACATTAATATATAATAATATCCAATAACAATAAAACATGTGGAATTCCTATTAGTGGGTTTATTCTCATAATCTCCCATCATAGAGATTATCAAATGTGAACTTCATAAGAGGAAGTCTCATCCACTTATGAGTACTCAAACCTTACAGTCACATTCTATGTGTCCCGTAATATAATGTTATCTGAACATAGAAGTATATTTAATAATATAATCATGGAATCTCTTCGTTCTCATCATGGCGGGGAACTTCTATGACCTTATCAATGCGAGAGATACTTTAGGACATTATTACATTAAAGTCATGCAGAACAATGAAAAAATATGTAATAATATATTTTATTATTATTCAAATTTTTGAATATACATGTAATAAAAGTAAAAATAGTTGGTTCTAGAACACCAACTTCAATAGACTCCCATTTGGTCTAGATCCAAATACCTATAAATTTAAGTCCACTAGACCTCACATGAATATTATATTTCTACTGAGTCAAGACTTTTGTCAATGGTTCCATCACATTGTCTTCTAGGGATATTCGATTCACTATAACTTCACCTCTCTAAGAAAAATACCTCAAGATATGATACTTATAAAGTATATGTTTCATTCATTTATGTGACCTCGACTCTTTTTTAAGATCCACTGTAGTATTATTGTCATAATACAATGTGATAGGATCTTTAATTCTTAGTACCACATCAAGATATTGGATGAATTTGAATAAATATACTGATTTTGTAGCTACCTATAAAGTCACAATATACTCAAACTCTATTGTAGAATCTAGAACCACATCTATCATTGAGATTTTCCATCTCTCAACACCACCATTCATAATGAAGATGCATCATTTTTGTGATTTCAAATCATCTTGACCTATTTTGAAAGTATCATCTACATATCCTCTAATGACTAGTTCTTAATCTTTTTAATATACCAGTAACATATCCTTGGTATTCCTTAGATACTTAAGGATAGACATGACTTTAATCTAATGGTGGTCACCTGGGTCATCTTGATATCTACCTACCTCACTCAAGGCATAATAAACATCTTTCTCAGTATATAGAATAACACACATGAATGGCCCAATAGTTGACACATATGGAATCATTTCCATTAAGTGTCTTTCATCATGTGTTTAAGGACATATTTTCTAGGAAATATAAATGCCATACAACATTAGAAACAATCCTATCTTAGATTGTTCCATACAAAATTTATTCAGTATCTTTTCAATATATGTAATTTGACTTAAGTCGGGAAGTCTCTTAGATATATCCTGATAGATCTTGATTGAAAGAATATATGAAACTTAACCTATTTCCTTCATGGAGAAGAATTTATTTAACCAACCCTTAATAGACTGTAAGGAAATTATTTCATTTCCAATAAGTAATATTTCATCAACATATATTATTTTAAAAATGACCACACTCCTACTAAACCTTTTATACATGTAAGGCTCACACTCATTCTTTATAAAACCAAATTCCAATATGGATTCATAAAATAAAATGTTCCATGACCAAGATAATTTCTTTAATCAATAAATGGATCTGTGTAACTTGCATACCTTTTTGAAATCCATTGGAGTCACAAGCCTTTCAGTTTATGTCATGTAGACATCTTCTTGAAGGTCCCCATTTTAGAAGGTTATTTTGAAATCCATTTTCAAAATCTCAAAGTCATGGAATTTCATAATGGAAATTAGAATTTTGATTGATTTAAGCATATAAAATGGTGAAAAGGGTTTATCATATTCAATGCCTTGATTCTATTTAAAACCATTCTCAACCAGTCATGCCTTATAAGTACTAACTTGTCCATCCATGACCATTTTCTTCTTGAATACCCATTTACAACCAACGAGATTTAAATCCACTAGAGGATCTACCAAAATCCAAACTTGGTTTTGGTATATGTATTGAATTTAATAATTCATATCTTCTTTCCATTTGGAAACATTTTTTCCACTTACTACTTCCTTTTAGGTTATAGGATCATTACTATCAACTAATAATGAGTTACAATCCTTGGTGACTAGAAAACCAAACCATTACGGTTCTCTAAAATCTCTTATACTTATATTTATTACTTATGACTCTAGAATATCTTATTCCATGGGGAATTGTGGAATCTTTTCTTATACCAAATCTAGTGTACATTGATCCTAGACTTTATCGAAGTCTATCTCGCTCCCATTATCTCTTTTAGTGGTGTTCTCCCTCTCAAGGGATATTGAGTGTCTTTACACTATTACCTTTTTCTAAGGGGTTTTATAGGTAATATCCCCTTATTTATATGGGGTATTATATAAAGTTACACTTTTTCCTCTAGGTGTAAGTTTTTTGTCTAAAGAGATATTAAAAAAATGCTTCGCATCCCCACACATGTAAATTTGACAACATGGATTTTCTTCCACACTAAAGTTCATATGGAAAACCGTTTATCTATTTAGTTGGAACTTGGTTTAGTATATGTGTTTCAATATATAACACATCTCACCAAAAGGATAATGGTTAACTTGCATGAAGCATCATTGATATCACTATGTTTAACAAGTTTCTCTTCCTCCTTTTTCTTACATCATTCCACGGAGGTATGTAAGGATGATTGAGTTGAGATATCATCTCAAACACCTATAAATAATCAATTAAGTTATGGTTGAGATATTATCCACTATGGTCTGAGTGGATTTTATTAATATTATTAATAAGATGGTTCTCAAATTCATTCTTGTATTCCATGAATTTTTCAAAGGATTCAAACTTATACCTCATCAAGTAAATCTATTCATATCTACTAAAATCATCATTAAAAGTTATGAAGTATGAGTACTGACCCATTACTTCAATAGGAAATGTTCCAGACACATCATTAAGAACTAATTCAATAATTCATTTTCCCTTTTCATCTTTTCCACTAAATGGGTTTTCGGTCATTTTTTCTTATAAACATGAATGACAAGCACTGTGTGGTTTTATTTTAAAATAATATAAATATCTATCTTTGTGTAATTTAGTCAAACATTTTTCTTTTACATGACATAGCTGGTGATACCATAGTTGGGTGAGTTATAAGTCATGTGAATTAGTTTCATTATAGATTTCCCTAACTTGGTCCATTTAATCTAACACATAAAGACAATTATTTAAATATTCTTTACCATAACAAATGTTATCCATATAATATTAGAAACATTTATTTCTGAACATGAAAATAAATATATTTGTATCAAGTCTGTATATACAAAAAATGTGTTTTATAATAGATGTAATGTAAAAAAATACCTTAAGACCAAGATCATTCTCATTAGAAACATGAGGTTGTAGTCCTTGATATCCACATCAGCTAGTTTGAATCCATTGGCTACTCATAGATCTACCTCCTCGCATTCAATTTTTATAAATATATTTTTTTCCTATATTTGAATACATATGTGAGCACAGCAAGTTATTTATAATACCTAATTTTTAGAAATAGATAAATTTCACTTGATAAAAAATGCACAGAATTCTTTACCTTACTTCTTTTGTTGGGTGTAGTTTTTTTCATGTGTCCCTTCTTACGACATGAAAAATAGATATCATCCTACTCCATTTATTTCCCCAGGATTTTTCTCTTCATGGAAGGGAGTTTCAAAGATTATTTTATCTTAGGGAACTTTTTTTCCTTTTCATTTATTCACTATAATTATAGAAGTGTTTTCATGCTTTGTCTCCTTATCTACTTGTAGAAGATGAGTGAGTAGACCTAGGAGATACTTCTCAATGTTTTTTATACTAAATTAAAAACAAAGATGGAGAATCTTTGAGGGGTGATGCAACAATCAGATCGGTGTGAAATTCATTATGAAGATTAAACCCTAGAACCTCTAGCCTCTCAATGTATCCAATGAACTTGACTGTATAAGGCATAGCTGGTACACCCTCTACAAGCTTACTCTGAAAGAGAACCTTGGAGATCTCAAACCATTAATGTCTTTCGCTCTCATGGAAAATACCATGGAGATTATTGAGCAAGATATAAGAATCCATGCTTTAATGATACTTAATGAGTTCACTAGACATAGATGAAATCATTAAACATTTAATGTCAAATTTCTCATTCAAGTGTTTTTCATAGACAAGGAACTCTTCAATACTTTCCTCCTTTGCATGCAGATTCAGAAGTCAGGATTCTAGCTCGTAAGATTTGTGTTCATAGTGAAACACAACCCGAAGGTGTCTAAACCATTCCAGAAATTTAATTACAGTGAGGATATGTTATTTATCTAATATATATCATAGGGATAATTTGTATTATAAACTTTCCATTTATTCTAAAATTATAAAATAATAGATTATTAGCCCTTTTCTTTATTACAATTACATGAGAAATAAAAATTAATTTTATGAATTATTCCATTATTTTATCAAGTCCCAATATACATCACCATTGGTCTTTTAATTTATAGTTTCTAGAAAATTATAGTGGAAAGGATCCATATTACCTTCCACAGAATGCCAATAAGGGTTGTTTAATCTTTTTGAAGTTATTTAGGTGGGAAGGTCTTCTATAACTATGGGCTTGTAACTCTATGATCCATTGAGTGGATTCCCCAATCCTGAATTCCAAAGTGGGATTTCATCAACACATGCTTATAGGTTACACCAATTTTATCAAGGATTACTTCTATTGATGTAGAATGGTTAAGTCAATCCAAAATTTTCATAATAAATCCCCTTATAAAAGTAACTGTCTCAACTTGGGTTGGTCAAATGCTTACTATTATTAGTTTATTTCTAATTATTTAATGGAATTAGTAGTTTGACTTAATCTTAGATTGAGGGGTTTTATTTTATTATGCATAAAATTTTATTATTTTCTCATTTACATGCCCTGTTAATATTAAGTGTATTTTACTTAATTTATTAGCAATGTCTTGATAAAACATTTACGCATAATCCATTTATTTAAATTCTTTCTTTACGTATTAATAAATTTATTTATTTTAACACAACCTTGTATATATAAAATTAATAATGCATAAGACAAAATTAGATAAATAAATAAATGACTATAACGTGAAATTTTTCAAACTGTTGATTTATTAAGAGGAAAATAAATCAAATTATGACCTAGGTTAAACTCCTTGGGCTGATCTTGGAACGAGTTATAGTATTCTACATGTCCACTTATGTATCATGTGAGTTGGAATCATCTAGGTTTTATCTTCAACCACCTACATGTTCCTTGGCATTCTCCATGTATTACAAGTATTTAAAAATCAAATGTCGTTGAGGGGAACCAAATTATTGATTAAGGGGAATTTCATAAATAACCTTAGACATATAGATCCTACATGATAATGGAGGAATGGATGACTTTCACACCATCAATTTTATATTTAATTATTATAATTGAAAAACCATGCAAGAAATTAAACTAAATAATTACAACATATACACAAGTCTTGGTTAAGCTCATGATCAGTCATAAACATGCAATAGTTATGAAAAAGTACATTGTTCAACATCCATTTCTATTTGTTATTTATTATTAAGATAACATTAATGCATTAATTAATTAATTAATTAACACTATTTTATCTTAATTACCATCCTAATTCTCTAGGGGATATCTATCATTAAATACATTTAGGGAAAATCAATGACAGAACCAATAATCACGGATAATTACAATAAATTACTTAAGAATTTAATAATTATTCAAAATCATTATTAAATTTTCAAACACATAAAGTGTTAGTTAATATAACAAGGTTTGAATACTTAAATTAATAATTTAATGTAATTTAATTCTATACTTTATTTGGATACTACATGGCATGTACTTTGGAGCTACATGTCTTGTACCTAAATTTTTGTGTACTCAGGTAACATGGATGGGGCTTCAATGTGTACTTCGGTTGGACTACACAATGTATACTAGCCAACTACACACCGTGTATCTTTCTTTCAGTGTCACTATAAAAAAATAGTGTAGTTTTCAGTAGTTATTTAGATGGGGTTGTGCACAACCCCCACTAAATTAAGTTTTTGTATAAATTAGCATTGGTTATGTCAAAACTATTGTTAAATTAAAAATAAGTTGTGGTTTTGACATAACCACTGCTAAAATAAAAAAAAATATATTTTTAAAAAATAGAGGGGGTTAAAACTCCACACTAATCCACAAGATTAATAGTGATTATTAACCGCCAATAATTTCTTCGATTATAGATGGTTTTGACCCTCACTAATTTTTTAATTTTCTATAATGAATATGTTACATTTTAGCTATAGTTTTTACATAACCATCACTAAAATATAATAGATTTATTTTTTAAAAAAATATATGTTATATTTTAGTAGTAATTATTTCAAAAGCACCACTACTCTATTAGATTAAAGGGGGTTTTAACCCCCTCTAATAATTTTTATTCTTTTTAAAATATATAAAATTTTATAGTGTGTGTGTATTATATAACAAGTTATTATATATATATATTTAAATACATTATAAACTTATTATATAAATTCATTATATAAATATATTAACTAAATACGCATATATGTATATAAACAAAAATGTAACTATGTATAGATAATTATATAAATATATATATATATATATTATAAAATTATATTAATTATATATTATATTATATATATCCTATTACTAAATATATAAATACATTATATATATATATATAAATAAATTTAAAAAACAATTTATAAATAAATAAAAAATTATAATAATATACATATAAGTATTTAAATTAATATATTAAATATAGATTTGTATTTATAATATTAGTATATATATATGAGTGTGTGTATAGATATATTTATATATATATAATACATTTATATCTAAATATTATATTATATTATTTTTATATATATAAACATATAAATATAATAAATAAATGAATATAATATATTGTATATTTATATTTATATTTATATTTATATTTATATTTATATTTATATTTATATTTATATTTATATTTATATTTATATTTATATTTATATTTATATTTATATTTATATTTATATTTATATTTATATTCATATTTATATTTATATTTATATTTATATTTATATTCAATTAATATATTTATATAAGATAATATTTATTCATATTTTTATGAAATATTTATATTTACATAATATATTTGTATAATATAATATATATATCTATTTATATAATATATATATGTATGTATGTATGTTTAGTATATAATACAAATGTATATAAAATAAATATATACGTAATATAAATATAAATACATTATTGTATATTATATTCTATATATTTGTATAAATATATATCATATTTATATTTGTATATACATTAATGTGAATGTATTTAATGTATAATATAAATGTATACATAATATAATTATTAATACATCAATGTATATAAATGTATATAATATATATATAATATAATATACTGTATTCATATCTGTGTTTACATTAATATAATGTTTTTAATATATTACATAAATGTATATAATATAAATGTATACATTATATAAATATGAATACATTAATGTATATTTAAATGTATATATAAGGTTGTATATTTAAATGTATTTAAATATATTATACAAATAATATTTATTAATATCAAACTTTTAATATATATAAATATAAACATTCTTTATACAAATTTAAGAAGTTCCATCCATCAACGGGTAAAACCATCGCATCGGCCTCTATGAGGCATGAGTTCAAAACTCGTACGTGGTATTATTTTCGTGTTTGGTGGGAAATCTATTGCTTTGTTGGAGGGTGGGGGGTTGTAGGTGTGTGTCAATGAGAGTACAGGGAGGCATGGCGATATGTGTATATCATGCCAAAAATATGAACAATTTGGGGTGATTCTGGACCACCCCAAAATTAGTGGTATTTTTTAAAAAAAATATTGGTTATAGTTGGTAACCACAAAAAAATATACTAATTTTATTCACACAATATCAAGCCTTCTAGTGGAATTTTTGAATATTTTTTTCCATAAAATTTAGAGGGGATTTAGCCCCCTCTAAACTAACTGACTCTAATTTTTTTAACCTTACCAGTGATTATGAAATAACACTGATGATAAGAGTAGATGACCACTTTAGCAGCAGTTTTTCATAACCACCCATAAAGTGTTTTGGGACTGTTATAACCCACTATAAATGAAAAAAACACCTCTAATTACACTATTTTTTTGTATTTTGTGTCCTCACCACCTGCTAAATGACTCTGCATGTTATTCGGACATGAGACTGCATGATGTGTACCCCAACTACACTCTGTATATTCCACTAGTCGTGTATCTATATAACTCACCAAATTAATCATCATGTATTTCAAACATAGGAACTAATTGACTACATATTGTGTATTCTAGCTACACATCATGTATATCATTAATGCTCTAGGAGGTTAGTCTCACATGGTTTTGACTGTGTATTCAACCACACAGTTTGTGTGAATTTCACCGCTAAACTATGTAGACAACATGATGTGTATGCTAGATACACACCATGTAGTCCTATAATCCATGTGTTATATTGTCCCAATCTATATTTGGTGTGAAATAAATTATCCATGTGTAGTTAATGATTGGCATGTCGTGTATATCATGGCACGTCTAAGTGTAGTGCACATGGGTGCATGGATTGTAATTTGGCTACATGTCATGTAACCCAATCTTACCAGCCAAAATTCTCACCACTCCCCAATGAAATCTCTAGTTATTCTTCATATTTTCTTAGTCCTTTAAGAAAATGAAATCTTGAATGTAGTAATTAATAATATTGAAATTTTTTTAATTAAAATCTAATAAAATAACTAATAATTCATGATATAAAAATCTAACAACTGTTTTGAATATAGATCAAAAATAAAATAAATAATTATAAATTTTAAATGTGGCCCCTTTGATATCACTTGAAGGTTCCATGTACAGTAGAAGTGCCTTGGAGGTAGAATAAACATGATGGAATTTTCCACTAGATGGATCATTTACGATATTGAACATGACGTGAACACTGTGACCATTGAAATTTTTCCACCGAATATTGACATAAGAGAAAAGCTTGAACCCAGAGAGGATATTTACATGTTAAATTTATAATTAATTAATTTATGATCAAAATAAAATATTAAATCATCAATGATCTTTCTTCTTATATAATGTTGATCGTACAAAAACCATTTTCTGGATTACCATCATTTCATTGTAAGGATCTAATTATAGAGTCCCTCTAGTAGTGATGCACATATACTCCTTTGATCTATGAAGGATTTCTATTGATTTCAGAGTTCTATCGCAGTGAACCAATCATCTTATATTGTTCATCTTTACTGCTACAAGACCGTTCATATTTAGTAGAGTTCTTCTCATTCTTGAGAAGAGGATATGAGGAATTCAATAGAGAAGTATATTGTGCACAACGATTCTCTATTCTCGATTAACCCTATATAATAGACATAACCATCTATTCATAGAGATAGGGTTTAGGTTAAAATATACTATTTAATTGTGTACCATATCTTAAATAATATAATAATAATTATCAAAACCTCATTCCATATAATAATAATATTATTATTATTATTATTATTATTTTATGGCGTGCGCTAAATTGCACAATGATAAATATTAGTTTTTCAAATTGAAAATTTATATTTATCACTAAACATGATTTTGGTCTTCTTGAAATACTTGGTATTTATTAAATGCATGAGTAAATATTTAATTAAATATTTTAGACATAAAAAAATATTTCTTTATAATCTGATGAAAAAATATTTATTAAATATTAAAAAATAAAATAAATACATTTTATTCATGATCCTAAAAATAAATATTTATTTAATTTATGTAATCAATAAAACATGAATAAAATTATTCATTAATATTTAGAGTAATAATTATTCAAATAATAAAATTAAAATATAATTTAATCGAGATCAACCTAAAAACTTAATGTGTGACCCTCTAGGATTTTTTTCATTGGCTTTAGGTGGTCTTGTCTAAAGTCCAAGATTACTATCTAGAAATGGATCAAGAAACATAAGGGAAATAACTTAATGTCGCAATGATGACAACCACATATGAATTCTTATTGTTTAATATAATCTCTTTATCACAATATCTCATCAAGAAAGTTACACATATGTCTCATCAACCAATATTCTCGATAATTATTTCTTTGACTCTTTGAAATAAACATGTTGTTACACTATGGTCATGGAATTTAATGTGATAATTCTATTCCAATCAAAGGGCCAAGATATCAACTTCTATAAATATGGAAGTGATAAATCCTTCCTCAACTTATCTATTAATATCATGTTATTCATGACACACCCAACATACCATACTTCCCACAAATATATATCATTACAATTTTGATCATTAAATATAAGTTCATGATTCATGACATTCATTGATGATAATATTAAATTCTAAGGATAATTATAAATGTTCATAGATAAGAATATATGATGACACAAAAACTTGCAGAATTCCTACAGTAGGTATGTTCTCTTAATATATGATCTTGAAGATTACCAAGTACAAATATCATGACAATAAGTATCATCCACTTAAGAGTACTCACACCTGATAGTCTCATTCTATGTTTCACATCATAGAACATTATCCTACCATAGAAATATATTTAGGAACCTCATCATGGCATCTCAGGGTTCTCATCATAGTGGGGAACTTTTATGACCTTATCAATGTGAAAGATACTTTAGTAAATTGTTACATTAATTTAATTCATAAAAATTCACAATATATAATATTTTATTTTTTTTAATATTCAAATATTTGAATATTCATTTAATCAAAGTATAGACAGATGCTTCTAGAACACCAACTCCAATAGTCTCTATGTTTAATTTATATATGAAGCTATAGTGATAGGATTATTATGTCTTTTATTTCATTATAAAGATAAGAATATTATCTTAATTATATTTTTTATTTAAAATTCCTAATCATTCGATTCAATGGGGAAAATCTTTTAAAGTTGTTATAATTTTTTAGTGACGATGTAGTTTTTTAGTTTAAGGTCACTTATGTATTTTAATGATATATAAAGATATAATACTCAGATTTTCATGAAACTTTTCACATTATATATCCAAGATATTTATCTAAATTTCATTCATATAAGAGAAAGTCTGAAATTATCTCTTTGGTTATCTGAAGTTGTAATGAATATATTTTTTTCATGTAAAAATTTGTAATATTTTATGTAATACTTTCAAATCTTGGCACTGAATCAGTGGGATTTCATGGCCTAGGAAGCCTCAGTGTTGATATAATAAAAATATTATATATATTATATCTTTCAAGCATAGTTTTTATAAAATAATAGAATAACTATTGAATAGATTCTTGAATGGGAAATATAAGACAGTTACTAAATTCAAAATGTGGGTTTTACCCTAGCTACACATAATCCTTATTTGTGTTGGTTGTTTGGTTTAAGATCCATCATGGGAGAATCAATAAATGATAAATTGAATAAATTAGTTTATTGTTTATTTAATTTTCGTGACCTAACTCCCATATATTTAAACATAAATTATGGGGAAATCCTAGGGTTACTCACATAACCCTAGGTATTTTTAAAGGATCCATGGAGGAAAACATTTGATGAATGACAATAGATCATGGTGTAACAATAATTTTCCAAAGGATTTTATGGATCTCTCCAATGACAATGATGTAGAAATTTTCATCAATAATAAATCCATTATCAAGGTAAGAATTTTATTTTTTTGGTTTAATCCCATTTTTTTATCCCATGTCAGACATGAGTAAATTCTCTAAAAAATTGATTCATGGATTGAAGATAGATTATGGTTGATTTTTTATCTTCCTATAATTTTATGAATTGATATTTTTTATAATTACTAATTATCCTTTTAGTATATCACCTTCATAGAAACATATTAAGGTTAACACAAAAAATGGATGAGGTTCATTCCTTGTGTTTTTGTTTTGTGATTCTCTCTCACCATTCTTCATGTGTTCATCATTGGGGTCTTTTTGACCAGAAGTTTAACAATACCTAGTAACCAATCATTGAACATATGATCTTTGGTGTAATGGATCATTAATGTGGGTTTGATTTCAATATTGGAATAATGATCGAGGTGTGATGATGATAATGGGATATTCGATGATATATTAGAGGATTCGTTTCTCGAGTGTTTACATTTTGGAGATTTGGAGTGAAAGCATATGATTCCTGAGAAGATGGGTGGTTAGAATCAGTCCATTGATGATGAAAAGGCTCATTCAATCCTAAATCTATGTTCTTTTATGGATTTTTGGTGGAATACAAGGTGGCGGTTGTGTGGGTGAAAACACATGAATGTTATGGGATTTATGAAAAAATATTGATTACATGGTGTGTACTCTATAAGAAAACACACCATATGAGACCCTTGTCGTAGTGGCTAGGGTTTACCCACAGAGAAAAATACCACACGTCATGTGACTTGATGCTAGTGTATCATTTTATAGCCTATGGTTACATGGGCATCGAAATTTCTACACACAAGAGCATGACTAGAATATAGGGGCATGGCTCTGTACTTGGGCACGACTAGGTGTGCAAACATAGCTAGGTATACAAGCACACCAATGTACACCAATATGGACAGAGTACATGAGAATGAGCTGTTGAACATGGGGATGAACACATGAAGGTATGGACTTAGAGTGACATTATGTATACTCTTAGTACACATTGTGTACTTTTACAGGGAAGGTTGATTCCATTATTCTCTTCAGTTTAGAGAAATATTAATAGGGTACATTCCTTTGGACAATTCCTATGAGGGTATTGTGAGGTTTCCCATCCTAAACACAGGATGAGTGATCCCCTCTAAGGATTAGTCTTTCATAGAGTCATAAATCCATCTGTGTGACATGGGATTTAATTCTTATATCATTCATTCTTCCCAAGGTTGGGTTAGGAATCTGGTTACCAACTATTAGGGTGAGTGATCCCCATCCTAGTGGTTTACTCTGGTTAGGGCCAGGTATCCTCAATAGGCCCTAGGTGTGATCCTCTATCTATGTATCGACACCTTATGAGATCCAATGCATACTTCTTTATAGTGAGTCCTAATGAGAAAAACCTATTATATGAGAATCATCATTGATAGAAAGGCTTGTGGAGTGAGATATCTTGGATGAGTGTTACCTTAAATCCTCGATCAGGATTATAGGCTGGTAGTATGGCTATGAATTTTCTTTGAGACTCGGTATATAACTTGAGTATATTTGGGTTATTATTGTTATTTTATAATATTATAATTGACATACCTTCATAATGATGATATGACTACTCTCTTGATGCTTTATGTTTGGTTATTTCTGGGTGTCCTAATAGTTATGTTATACTCACCCCTATGTTGATCTTCCCACATGTGTCGTGTCTTTTGTAGATGATAGGATTTTCAACAGATTTCTAGGAGAACCAGGGGAAGGCATAGCATTGTTGATCTAGATGGACTAATGTGGTTACATGAGTTTCATTTGATATTTGTCCCCTTCTTATTATTAGGTTGGACTCTTTTACAATTTTTGTGGGATTGTATTTGGCCCTTTATGATTTCATGTACTTGTATCATACTCAAATGTGGGATAGATGGTATACATGTAATTTAGTTCTAGTTGTTCATATTTATGCATTATATTGGAATATAGAGATGTGTGCATGTGTACAGATACATTAGGTTAAGTCATCCCATGTGTGTGATATGGTTACTAGGAACTTATCTCCAAACCTTAGCCAATTGGAGGCGGTTTGGGGTGTTATACTCAGCTTACCATTGGCCAGAAAGAACCTTGTAGGTCAGGTTGTGAGAGAGTGGTATCAAATGTCATTTTTTCTAAGACCATAATTTGGAGATTTTTCAAGTTGTGAGTTTTGGTTTTGGAACTAGGGAAACAATGTTAAATTATTTCAAGTTCGGCACTTAGGCCAGGGAATCCAGTATTGGTGTGGGGGCTGACATATCCATTCACTGGGAATCTTATAACCTACATAATGAGTAGATACATATAGGAAATTTTTGCAGGGAATATATCGGTACATTCATCATATAATAATGAGTTGGGGTTTCCATTCCATTCTTGATTAATTTCCATGGATATAGTTTTTAACCATTGTATGTAGTGAATTTTCAGGATTCCTCTACCATGATAGCTAGCTAGTATGCCCTAGTAGGATTGTGATGATGATTCACCTAGTGATGTGGCTTCTATTTAGGGTCCTGTTCAGGAGGTGGTACCTCCATGTGGTTTTTTTAGTCTTAATAAAACTTTTTGAGAAGTAGTTTTCACCATTATTACATGTAGAGGATGTACTCAGGTTGATACACTTCATGAGTTTTATAGTTAGAGACCCCTTAGGTTTCAGGGTGATCTAGACCTGGCTTGAGGTAGTTTCATGATTTTTCCTCCTTGTTAGAACTCCTCCAAATAAGATGGTGGTCCTGGTGATGAGTCTTTTACCACGATCCATAGGGAGATAGTGGATTCTAGTGAGATGATCACATGATGAGGAAAATATATCTTAGACTAAGTTTAATAAAGTCTTTAGAGAGGATTTCCACCTAGAGATGTTTCTATCAGTGTGAATCCAAGAACTTCTGGAGCTTTGATAGGGTAGCTTGTCGGTGGTAGAGTATTCATCGATTTTCACTAACTTATCATGATAATATATGGATATGGTTTGTGATACGTTCTTTTGAGAATAGACCATATATTATGGATTAATCTGAGATATTTAGTATATTGTGATATATCTTTTCATTCCTACTTATGTTGGAGTGATTGAGTGATCCACGGTGGTGGAGAGCTTCTTGGAGATGCATTCACTGATAGTTGGTGCTAGTAGTGGGCACTCCAGAGATGATACTTTGGTAGATGGTGTCTAATTTCAGAATCAAGGGTCCAAGAGGGATAGTAATTTTCAAATAAAACATTAGGATAGGTGTTCTATAGTTCAGGGATCGTAAGATGGTTGTATTTAGTCGAGGTAGAGGCGGTATTTCTCCTGTGACGGGCGCAAATATCTCACACAATATTTTCTGAGTCACTGTATGGATGAAAGAGTGATGGTTAATGGGCCACCTGGGTAGAGATATTGGTTAGAGAAAGGAGTTATATAGGTTCTAAAACATGTAAAAGGATCTAGGAGAGTATTGGGAGGTGGCAGACATTTCGACATGCTTCCACCAACATCATCAGGTAGTCCACTCCATGCTCAGGGAGTTGGTGATTATGGATGAGGGTAGTTGTAGGCATAGGAGGATTATTTCTAGGAGGATCTAATGATGATTTTATGTACGATCTATGTCTTCTATAATTTATTTTTTATACTGATATACATAGGTGTGATCCATTATTTTCATTCTGCATCCCTTATTAGAGATATGGAGATTCTTGTGGAGACTTTGGCTTGATCCTTATTCTTAGAGACTCCTACTGAAGTAGATTTAGTGATCACACACTTCTGAAGATAGTGTGACCTCACTTTTAGAGGATATAACTTTGTATGGGATCTCTTTATAGTATCGTCTAGGATTTATGACATAATCTTAGTTATGGACTGGTTATACATAGTTCATGAATAGATTGACTATTTTAGGAGGAGGATGTGGTGCATCCACTTTGATGGGATGTGATTTTGCTTCATTGGTGAGAAAGAGACACGGGATGAGTAATATGGTCTCATACATAGGATGATACTAATTATTACTCATCATTTGGCTAGGATTACTCTTGGGGTGGCATATTTTATGGGAATTTAGTTTCCTGCATTGGTGGTGGGGTATGAGGGTGTCTTCCCTGAGGATGTGTTGGGATTACCTCACCACTGAGAGATTAACTTATGCATAGACTTTCACCTTGTGAGTTCCCCTATATCTATGCTAACATATCATATGGATCCCTTAGAAAATTTGATATTTAAAGGTGTATTTGGAGGATTTATAGAGGAAGGGATTTTTCATACCCATTGTGTCTCTCATGGAAGCCCCATTATTGTTTGATAAAAATGTAGAAATGAGCTTGAGGTTATGTGTGGATTACCATCGCCTCAATAAAGTGAATATAAAGGATAAATATCCACTACCTTGAATCAAATAACTCATAGACCAGTTGAAAGGGGAAAGGTGGTTCTCAAAGATTAACCTCAGGTTGGGCTATCATTAGCTTCAAGTTCAAGATGATAATATACCAAAGATGGAATTATGATGTCATTGTAGTCACTATAAGCACTTAGTGATGCCCTTTAGTGTGATCAATAGCTCAAAAAATTTCATGGGACTTATGAACTAGATTTTTCATCCCTTATTGGACCAATTCATGGTAGTCTTTATGGATGAAATATTAGTGTACTCGACATCAGAGGAAGAAATCATGAGAGATTTAAGGATGGTCTTAGGCATAATCTATGAGAACCATCATTATGGGAAGATATCAAAGTTTTAGTTATAGATTCAAGAAGTAAAACTATTGGTAGATGTAATCTCAAAAGAGTGATTTGAAGTAGACCCAGTGAAGGTTGAGGTAGTTAGATTGGGAGCTACATAGGATCATGATTGAGGTGCTAAGATTTATTAGGTTGGTAGGATACTATCAGATACTTTTACTCGATTTATATAAGATATTTTCACCCTTTACTAGTTTTACCTGAAAGGTTTTTCCTTTTATATGGATAGATAGATTCTGGTAGGACTTTCAAGAGTTTCAGCATAGGTTGAAAACCATACCCATCATAGGACCTCCAAGGGAGGGTGTTGAGTATGTTGTATTTTGTGGTGCCTCTAGAAATGGGTGTGTATGTGTTCTAATTTAGAGGGAATTGGTGATTTTATATGGATCCTGTTAGCTGAGATAGAATGAGTAGAACTACACAACCCATGATGTAGATTTGGTAGTGGTGGTCTTCACCCTAAAGATGCAGTAACACTATATTATGGGATAGAAGTTTATCATCTATTATGACCACAAGATTCTAAATTAAATCTTTACACATAAGGATATTAACTTGAGATATAGGTGTTGTCAAGAGTTTTTTTAGGATTATGACATCGAGATATTCTATACTTTCAGAAAGGGAAACATGGTGGTAGATTCTATCAATAAGAGATATTATTCATAGTTATTTAGAGAGGTTTCAAAGTCATTAGACTCATTTAAATTTTTATATGTGTATGAGGATGGTGAATCTTAACTCCAGTCAATGTTTGTTACCCCTGTACTTATTCAATGTGTTAGGGAGGTATATATTGGAGATCTTGATTATGAGATATTATGTGTTCATATATCCACTAGACGTGCTCCTAATTGATTTTATAAATGTGGGGAGCATGTATTCTTTTTAGGAGGGAATAACATAGTAACATTGATGTTGTTCAAGGATGTTTTTATGGAGTTTCACACCCCACCCCCCCTGACAGTACATATAAGTGTGGTGAATATGTACCAGGACCTCTAATGTTAGTTCTGGTGGCCAGGGAGGAAGAATTGTGTGGTTGATTTTGTCTCTCGATGCCTCACTTATCATTAGGTGAATGAGGAATACTAGGTTCCAATGGGTTTGGCTCAACACCTTGTAGTGTCAGAGTGGAAGTGGGATTGTATCTTTATGGACTTCATGACAAGACTTCCATGATCATCTAGAGGATGCATGCTATCTGGGTGATTGTATACCAACTCACCAATTTGACTCACTACCTATCCATCTAAGAGAATGGTTTGGTAGATAGCCTTTATGTGTAGGATATATTATGGATACAAGACTTCCATGATCATCTATAGGATACATGCTATATGGGTGATTGTATACCAACTCACCAAGTTGACTCACTACCTAGCCATCTAAGAGAATAGTTCGATAGATATCATAGGATTCCTTTATGTGTAGGATATATTATGGATACATGAAGTTTACTCAATGATCATTTCAAACCATGATTCTTTCTTCACTTTATTATTATGGGGAGGATTTTGAGAGGCCTTTGTAATATGGTTACAATTGAACACGGAGGTTTACACTCAGAAAGATGTCCAAACTGATTTTACTATTCTGGTTATGGATGAAATTCTTTAGGCTTTCATGTTATACTTTATTCATAGTTAAAGGATCACCTAACCTTAGTGTAGTTTTCATAAAACAATAATTACCAATAAACCATCAATATGACACCATTAGAGGTCTTGTATGAAAGACCATGTATGTCAATACTATGTAGAGATAATTTAGAAGAGTTAGTATTCATGGGCCCTGAGTTTGTGAGAGAGACAACAGAGAAGGTTTAGTTCATATAGGAGTAGATGAGAACTACCTAGAGCCATAATAATTCTTATACAAACTGGTGACAGGGGCCTTTGGAGTTCGATGACAGAGACCATGTGTTCCTAAAGGTCTCACCACAATGAGGGTTGTGGATATTTGTAAAGGGAAGAAAACTATCTCTAAGATTCATTAAACCTTTCTAGATACTATTTAGGGTTGGAAAGGTTGTGCACCACTTATCCCAACCACCACATTTAGACCAGGTATATGAAATATTCTATGTGTCATAGTAGAGGAGGTGTGTGCATGATGTGTCACATGTTATTGACTAGGTAAAGCTATACATTGAGGACAAGGCTACCTTCACACAGTAACTAGTATATATTGAGGATCAGTTGGATAATATCCATTATGTGTGAGAGATTCCATTGGTGTGCGTCTAGTGGAAGCATAACAATCTCTAAGATAGCATGTGGGAGTGGGAGAACTAGATGTAAGCTCAGTACCCTCACCTATTTGAGTGGGATTTTTCTTTTCAAGATGAAAATATCTAAGATGGGAAGAATTTATTGACTCTATTTTTTCCTTAAAAAATGTTGTAATATTTTAAGGAACACTTTTGAAGATAAGAGATAAGAAAACATAGGATTCTGGGGCCCTGGAAGCCTTGGTATTGATATAATAAAAATATTAAATATATTATACCACACATGCATGGTTTTTCTAAAATAATTGAATAACTATAAAATGAAGTCTCATATGGGAAATTCAATACTGTCAATAAATCTAGAATATAGTTTTACCCAAGGCATGACATAATCTTTATGTTTTTTGGGTGTTTGGTTTAAGATCTATCATGGGAAAATTAATAAATGATAGATTTAATTAATTTATTTATTATTTATTTAATTAGCATGACCTAAATACTCTCAATTTAAACCCATATATGGGAAAATTTTAGGGTTATCCTCATAAACTTAGGGATTTTGATACGGTTCATGGAAGAAAATCTTTGATGAATGATAATAGATCATGGTGTAGTGATCATTTTTCAGAGGAGTTCGTGGATCTCACCAATGGAAAATGACGTAAAACCATTCTTCATCAGTGATTGATCCAAACTCATGGTAGTATGTTGATTATTTTTGTTTAATATCACCTTTTTTATACCATTTCAAACATGAATAAATTCCTCTAAAAAATTGATTCATGGATTGATGGTTGATTACTATTGATTTTTTATCTTCCTAGAATTTTTGGAATTGATATTGATTGATAATTTAGGATTATCCTTATTTTTCATCTACTTCATGATAATGTATTGAGTTTAAATTTAAAAAAATTCAAGGTTCGTTCCTCTTGTTTGTGTTTTGTGCTTCTCTCCCACTGTTCTTTGTGTGTTCATTATTAGGGTCTGCTTTCCTAATAATTTCATAATACCTAGTAACCATTCATTTTTCATCAGATCTTTGGCACAATGGAACATTATTTTGGGTTTGGTTTCAGGATTGGAATCATGATCAAAGTGTGGTGATGATGAAGGGAGGTCTAATGATGGAACAAAGGATCTGGTTTGAGAGTGTTAATGTTTTGGCAATTCAAAGTAATGATGGACGATTTCTGAGTGGATGGGTGGATGGAATCTGACTATCAGTGACAACAAGGTCTGTTCAAGTCTAGAACCATGTTCTTTAGTGGATTTGGTGGTGGAATCAAAGGTTGTGGTGGAATTTGTGAAAACAAATGAGAATTTTGGGATTTCTACTAAAATCTTGACTATATGGAGTGTATTTCATAAGATCACATGTCATATTAGACCCATTTCATGGAGGATAGTGTTTAAACATAGAGAAAAATACCACACATCATGTGGCTAGACTACACACCATGTCACCTAGTGCTGGAAACTCAGTGTATAACCAAAGGGTACATGGGCATAGACACCACCAGGAACACATGCATGACTAGTGTACAAGAAAATGATCATGTACTTAGGAATGACTAGGTACTCATACATGTAAAGGTAAACAGACACAAATAGTGTACATCGTCACATCTAGAGTACACAAGCACGAGATGTTGAATACGAGGATAGACATGAACATGTTTGAACTTAGATGTACATGTTGTGTACTCCCAGTACACATCGTGTAATTTTCCAAAGGTAGGTTGGGGCCCTTTTTCTATTCAGTTTAGAGAATTATTAGTAGGATATGATCCCTTGTTCCATTATTATGAGGGTATTATAAGGTATCTCATTCTAAGAATAGTATTTTTGATCCCCTCTATGAATTATTCCTTAATAGAGTCATGTATCCCTTTGTGCAGCTTAGGTTGTTTTCTTATATCATTATTTCTTCCCTAGGTTGGGTCAGGAATACCATTACCAACTATCTAGCTGAGTGATCCCCATCATAGTGGTTTACTCTAGTTAGGGTTAGGTATCCCCCACAAGCCCTGGGTGTGATACCCTATCTTTGTATCAATGCCTTTTGAGATCCAGTGCGTACTTATTTATGGAGAGGTCTGATGAGCATAACTTCTCAGATGAGTTTCATCTGTTATATAAATGCTTATGGATTAGGCTCTCCCAGAAAATCATTATCTTGAATCCTCGAGCAAGATTCTAGTCCGGTAGTATGTTTGTGAACTTACATTGAGACTCAGTGTCTATATTGAGTATATATGGGTTATTATTTTTATTTTCTCATATTATGATTGACATACCATCATGATGATGATCCAAAAACTCTCTTGATGATTTATGTTGGTGATTTTAGGGTGTACTACTGGGTATTTCATACTCAACCCTACATGGGATCTTCTCACATGTGTCATGTATTATACAGAAGGTGGGATTTTTGATGGAGTCTTAGGAGGACCAAGAGAAGGTGGAGTATAGTTGATCTAGATGGACAAAAGTGGTACCAAAAGTTAATTTTACAGTCATCCCCTCCTTATAATCATGTTTTAATATTTTATAGTTTTGGTGGGATTGTATTTATCCCTTTATTATTTACTATAATTTTTTAGTCCTTTAATGTGGAATAGATGGTATGAATGTATGGAAGTTTCAATTGTTTATCTTTCTACATTATATTAGTGTTTAGATATGTGTGTGAGTATTGGTACTTTAGGCTTAGACCTCCCATGTGTGTGATATGCCTACTTGGTGATTTTTTCCATACCCTTGCCTATTTTAGGTGGGATTGGGGTGTCACACTTAGATTACCACCAACCAGGCAGTCCTCGATGGGTCGGGTCAGGACAATTATGAATCTAAAAAATGGAGATGGATGTCTTGATGCTTATATAATATATCGATATCACTAAAATGAAATGGAAATGTATCACCATACTGAAACCTAAAATTATTTCACTAAATATGATATAAAATTTTGTATAGAATATGATTATGTTGATACATCATATAATATAATTCACATAGCACTGAAACACTACACATCAATTATTATGGAACAATATAATGAGTTAGAAAATGGGATTGTATGAGGGAGAAATCTTCTTCATGGGTTCCACCTGAGTGATGATAGGAGTTGGAAACATTATTCTTATTATATATTTAATATAGGATATCAAGTAGATAATCATTTTAAAAAATAGAGATATATCACATGATGCATGCAGTATTCATTCAAACTGGAAGATAAGCACTATTACAAACTATTATTATAATATCTATAGAGGCTCTGTATACAGTGTCTGTGTTTAAATATGGATCAACTATATAACTGAGTAACATCAGCTACACCTAGAAGAGAATAATGACTCATTATACTGGAATCCAACATATATGGGGTATCTTCATCATGTGTATAAGATCTCGTATGCTGAAATAGAGAAGATGGAGTGTTGCGTGATAAATAGATACTTTATCTCTAATAGAATGGAAATGTGCTATAAGATATTGCATAAATTATGGTAATATAATGGGTTTAGAAATCATCATATGATAAAAATGGAAGTTATGATGATGAATTGGTCTAAAATATAAGACTATAATCTCAAGGTTGTGATTATCTATTTCATATTGATTTTCTTATATATATATATTGTGATATTATCTAAGTTATTCTCTCTTATTTATTTATTCCATAACTTTTATTAAATTCCAAGGAATCTACTCAAAGTTGTAGAAATGAATTTCATACATATTTAAAGGAGTATTTATCATCATATCATTTGGGAGTATTTTAGAAATAAATGTGGTATGTTTATAATTCAAATTAAAATATTTGAATTATTATAAAGGTATTTCTATGAGATTTAAGGGAATGATGAGAATGAATTTAATGGATAATTTTTAATTGAGAATAAAACTATTTCTATTTCAAAGAATGAATTATTCAACACTACTAATATTTTGAAGATATTATCAGAGGATTTTTTTCAAAATATTTTGAATGCATTTATAAGAAAATTATTCTATAGATGAAAGAAGAAGGAAATAACATTGTGATTTTATTTGATATATTTATGAAATATCTTGACTCTATTCATTTCTGCCCGAATGGCCCGAAGGCCTTATTTTTTATTTATTTTTGATAAAACCCCTTTCAAGGGATGAGGGGGAACCCTTACACGGCTTGTAGGCTTAGATATTATATGACCTGTAGGTCTTAGGAAATATACAGACTATACTTGGAACTCCTCCTTCCAGCTTCTTCATCGTGATATCAACTATCCACATTTACATTGTTGTTTAGCTCAGATTACCATGCAATCATAGACTGGTCTCGATGGAAATTTCATACCCTCTCTTTCTATCAAATCCTATTATATTTTTCTCTGGTGAATGCACCTACTCTGAATCCCCATCTAGAATATTCTCCTTATAGAGTATGGCTGATCATTTAAGTACAACTTCAGGTGGCCTGAGGGACTTGAGGTGGCCCGAAGTCCTTGAGGTGGTCTGAAGTCCTTGATGTGTCCTGAAGGCCTTGAGGTGGCCCGAAATCCTTACTAGCTCGAAGGCCTTGGGTGGCTCAAAGGCCTTAAAGGACCCGAGGCCCAAACCGGTGGCCCGAAATCCCAAACGGATGAATAATTACAGCTGTTGTAGTACTGAATAGTGCCTTCTATAGTTCCTGCTATAGTACCTGCTACAATACTTCTACAGTAACTCAGAAATATGTCTCCACCCAGTTTTGAACTCAGGTCTCTTGAATGTACTTGTCGAGTCCTCACCAACTAGGCTGAGGCTCTTGTGCTCTATTGATTTCTTATTTATAAAAAGGTGGAGATGTTGTAGCTATTGGATATTTTTATTCTCTATAAATATTTATCTAAAAGGTTAAAAGTAAGAGAGAGAAAAAACTTATGAAAATAAGGTGCTGAAATTTTTTCAAATTTTTGTTTAAAATTAGAAGAAGATAAAAAATAATTATCCATAAATTTTTATTCTCTATCAGAATAAAGGATTTTTACATGAATCATTGTATTTTATTTCTTCTATTATTTGATTATAGAATCTTGTGTGACATTGAAGAATTTATTTGCTACTATGCTTTATTGAAGATCATCTACATCATTCATTTGTTTCGACAGTTGTGTGTTGAAGCTATATCAACAATCTAACTATAATATATTTATATTGAAGTTTTGATAGATTTTAATCAGTTTTGATGGAGTGTAATATTCTCATACAAATATGTGGTTTTTGAGGTTCCCTATACAAGGGCATGACTTGTTATAACATGTTAATTGTCTTCACTCAGTTGTCGAGGTCCCCAGATAAAATGACCTACTTAGTGAAAATAACTAATATCATGGAGAGAGTGTTGGTGAAGTATAATAGGTGATTTATGTACCCTAAACTACTATAAATCATTATGTACTAATCTTTATTTATTTTTTTCTTCTTTACTCATCTTTAAGATAGAATGTCATGGTCTCTCTAATTCAATGGGGATGCTTTGAATTTTTCAATATTTCTAAAAGGAGACAATTCACCCCCCCCCCCATGTTTTCTACATCATCATAACTATATAACAAATCATTGAGTGTATTAGGGTTCAAAAAAAATAAAATACACAATTAAAATAAATAACATCTAAAAAATATATTATTTGTGTTGTTGTTGGGCATTTCATTTCTCTGTCTGCTTTTATTTTTGTGTGTGCTTGATTTTTTTTAAATTTTGATTGATTATTTTTCTATGATTGATTGGATATTTGTTTTAAAATAGAACAATATAAGGATCGAATCAATAGAATCAGGTTTATTGTGTATAATTTGGTTGTTATGGGAATATTTACTGGTATTTTTCCTATCATCAACCATGGAATCCCTGAAAATATCAAATTTTTTGTGATAATCAATGATTGATTTTGAAATTTCATAATAAAATTATTGTTCTTTTTTATGGGAAGTGGAAGAAATTAAAGAATATTTTTTTGGGAACACATTATTTAGAATCTATATAAACTATTTTTCTAAAACATTAACTAATGAAAGACAGTTTGATGTTTGGAATTTGGGGGACGACAACATTAAATTAGAAATCTTGAATTATGAAATTTTTTAACTTAATTTGAATATGATCTTTCCTACTTTCATAGTTTAAAATCAGTACATTTTTTCTTGTAACTTTATGAATAGGTTAATAGTATGAAATTGGAATAAAAAATTTATATTGAAAAATAATTTCATGGTCCCCCCACCTTTTTTTCTCTGAATAACTAATTAAAGATATGGAAAAAAAATGTTAATTCATTAGGGGGATATGCTATTAATATGGAATTTTTTTATTCTAATTTTTCTAAAATTAAACTATACTAGTTCCCCCCTAAAATTTAACCGGAACACTCAAATTATATCATTGTTTCATTGGAGGATGAAATTTTGGAGTTTGGATGTGAACCACTGGCTGACCATACATTCTTTGACTTTAGAATAAGATGTTTAGTAGAGGGAGTGAGTGTCAAAAATTCTTTGACATCATAGTTTTTTAGGAGAAAATTTTTAATTTTACATTATTGGTTTAAATTATTTGGAAACTAAACTATAAATAAGGGTTGATCACATACTAGTTTTTTAAGAATAATCAATTCATTGAAGAAATTTTTTATGATTTTCTATTTTTAGATAAGGATATTTTAGATAAAAGTCCCAATTTTATGAAACTTGGTCTTCAAGATGAACAAAAACCAATTTTTCCCTATTTCTTTATTATATAACACATCTTATTATAGTGTTTAAATTAAGTTTTAATCAAATATTTATATGCTATATAAATTTATCTTGAGTACAAAAAACTCAAAAACTATAAAAATTTAATTTATAAATCCTCTTCATGAATATGTTTTCTGATTATCAAATATTTTTACCTTCAATTTTGATTATGTGATGCTCTCATGTAAATAAAAAGATCTTTGGAAATGAATACATAACCCTAGAAACACCCCATATTAGGTTGTACCTTCAAGGATGCCTGAAATTCATTAAATATGGAAAAATAAAATAAGTGGAAAATAATATGCTCATAAGTATCAAAGGGTTTTTTCAGGAGTATTGTTCAAGTATTAAAAAAATTTAGATTCAAAATATATGTTCTAAGGCATTAAAAATACATTTATCACTTAAAAATATTTTGGTAACTCAAATTTGGTGATTCCTAATAAGTAAATCACATCCTCTAAGTGATTTTGGTAATATTCCTAGGAAATTATAGTTGGTGACTTTAAATCTAGCAATTTATGGAGGCAACCCATGGTTTTTAATTTTTAATTTTTTTTTTGTTTGGTATTATTTGGAATAAAAATATATTACTTATTTCTTGATAAAATCACATTCTTATCCCCACTCACTCTTTTCCATGATTCATGTTGAATCATTAAATTCTTGAATATTCACTACCACACCCTTTAAGCATTTCACTTGGTTCAATTTTATTAATATTTAATGATGGATCTAATGTTTCATCTACATTTCACTTGAAGGTACCTAAATTGAGGGACCAAGTGTGCTTTATGTGGTAAAATATGGTGATATTTTAGGCCTGAGTATAAAGTAACAACACAAAATTTTTAGGGGAGTAATATGTTTCATGCTACATTAGAATTTTATTTTTGGAATCTTATTGTATTCTTTCCTAACAATGGTTTCTTGATAAAAAAATTCTTTTTATTTATTTAAAATTTTTCACTATTTGAAATTAAGTTTGGGGGGTTTCATAACTATTTGAAACTAAAGATGAAATTGAAGGGGTTTCAAGTTTGTTTAATTATATGCCATTGAAAATCTTTGGGAATCAATTTTTAAAATCTTTTCTTAACAAAATTATTTGAATTTATATAGATTTTTAAAGTGATAATTTTTTAATAATATTCATGGTTTAAGAATTTTTTAGTTTCCTAAAGTTTTTTTTTGGATTTTTTAACGATATAGATAAAAGTATAATGAATTCCAACTTGGAAAGGGAAAGTAGGACCATGCCTTAGCACAATTAATTATGTGTTGATGTTTTCCCAACATGGGTAAGGATAGACTGTAAAGGTGGACATGGTGATGGTAGAAAAGAATCTAGGAGTAGGAGACCATGTCATAGAGGTGAACATAGTGAATATAGAGAAGAATCTAAGAGAAGGCCACCGCTATGGCATAGGTTGTTTTGAGTAGAAAATGCAAAACATGGGAAACCATGAGCTGAACCAAGTCGTATTGGTCCCTAATTTGATGTCTTATAATTAAAAATGGTCAAAAAAAGGAAACCCAAAATGGGTATAGTACCCCCTGTGGAAGTTGTGGTCGATGGGAAGAGATCTAGGATAGAATGCCAGTCCTATACCATATAGGTGGGTGTGGTGATCAAGATGTCTCCTTGTGAGGCATAGGGAAGGACAATATGACTATAATGATGATTTTGGTGCGATGGAAGAGTGTCTATGCAAAATGGAAAATAGGAGAGGATCACACCATTATTTTTAGCATTTTAAGGAAAAAATAGCCCAAGATTATTCACTATGCCTTGTTGAAGGGTGTGCAGGAAAGTGATGTGAAAAAATATATAGATTCAATTATGAAGATGCTTAATTGGTTATTCGATGTATCATTAATCAAGGGCCTTGATTTTAGGACATGATTTTGGAATATTTCAAAGGAAGTGAGAAATGGTTATTCAAGAGAATAAAATTGTATTAATTCACATGGAAATGAAGAAAATATTGATCCATGAACCAATTATGGTTTGACTTATATAATGGAAATTGTGGGAATTATGGAGGAGTTATCGGATTTTTTTTATGACCCGTTATGAAATGGTAGGTAGCTGACTTATTGGAATTTATGTTTCTATATTTGGAAATAGTAGGTTTATCACCTAAAAGGAGAGATAAGGGATGTTCATGAGGGAGTTAATTTGAATAAAATAACTAAGAGATCCTGATACATTTGAGATCAAGGAGATAAGTGATAGAGGAAAAACTTAGATATATTCAAGAGGAAGAAAAGTCCTAAGACCCTGATTAATCATAACGCTGAGTAGAATCAATATCATACCATATATAGAAGTATTTTTCAATACTATAAGCCACACTCAATGACTATTGATGATATTGAAGAAGAAGTACTTGTGTATACCCTCTAATATATCTGTTCGTGGAGAAGGACATCACCATAGGTATTTCTTGTTTAGATCTTCATTGCAGTAAAGTTATATCTTCTAGTGGACTCTAGAAGTGGTGTGGACACTATGTAAATTTTTTTAATGCACTATTATTATAGTATAGAATCCATGTTTTGGGTGACTAAACAATATGGAAAGGAGTATTAATGGGTAGATGAACCTTGTAAATATCACGTGATATGATCCTTCTATTTTTTTTCATAAGAGGTGAGGTTGTGATTCTTTTTTTAAGTGGATCGAGAACATCCACCATTTAAATAGGTTGAGTTTAAAATATAGTAACTCCTAAAAAGAAAATGAGGATCATTAATTCAACCCCCCCCCCCTCTTATTGATCCAAACAGATCCTAACAAGTGGTATCAAAGGAAGGTTACCTTTAAATATCCAAGAGAAGTTTTTGATCATGGTAAATAAAAACATTTTGAATGACCAATGAGTTACTATATTTGATTGAAAAAACTATTATAGTTTGAATAATATAATGCTTCCTTACCTACTTTCACTTAGAATTGTGGTAAAATATGCTACTACAGTGGGATTCAATACATTCTTGAAAACTACATTATGATACTTGTTGATAAAATGAATTTGGACATGGATAGAAAGTCAAAAATTGATATTTTGATGTCTTTACCTGAGAAGGTTTACACCAAGGTAATGGGTCTTAAAACTATAAAATAAATATGGGACAAACTAAGTAGAAGCTATGATGGAAACACCTAAGTGAATGAATCCAAGATACAGTATTAAATAAGTTTATTTGAGGATATTAAGATGGATGAAGATAAAGATGTTGATAACTATTTTACAAGGTTAAATAAAATATTCATCAATATTCATGGATTTATTGATAAATTTGATGACACAACAATCATGAATAATCTTATGAGGATCATTATAGATCAGTTTGATCCTAAGGTATCATCTTTGGAAGATCACTAAGTAATTTGATTAGATGAACTCTATGATATTATCATTATTTATGAAATGAGGAAGGTAATGGCTTTCAAAAATAAATAAAAATTTGAGATAGACTTTTATTCCATGATAAAAGGAAAAGGTAAAGTGAATGAAGAGTTCAATTATTCAAAATCCAAGGATGATAAAGATCTCAATCAGATTGTTTCTCTCTTATCAAAGATATTATTAAAGGGAAAATGGAATAGAAAATATAATAAATTTATTATATGTTTTAACTATATTTATATTAGTCATATTGAAAAATTATTCCCAAAGAAGTAGGCCAAGGAATATGAATTAGATGAGGATGAAGAAAATACCCAAATGAAAAAAGGAGATAAGAAGAAGAAATGATATATAACCAAAATAAGGGAATAAGTTTCTTGATAAAGGATGAAGACTCATCTAGAAATTCTGATAATGAAGTCTCTCTTGTCTCTCATGTGGAGAAAGGTTTACATTCTTCAAGAAGTGATGATGATGGTGATGAGTTAAAGGAACTTTAATGGGAGATAAAATCCAAGTTGTAATAATTTATTGATTATATTTCACAACTTAATAAATATAATAGAAATATAAAGAAAGATAGAAAGACAATGGATACTCAAATGAATTATTTTGATAAATAATTAAAAATGACCATTTATAATGAAAATTATACACTAATTAAGTAAACCATAAGGATGAGAAGAAAACCTCAAAATAAAGGAACATAGGAATGTTCTAAGTAAACCATAATCTCCTATAAGAAGAAAACTCATGATGGATAACAATAACAACATTACATGCATGTCTGGAATGAGTCAAGAAAATAAAAATTCATGGGATATTGTTAGTGTTTTGGAAGGTTCAAACATAAATCCTATTCATATTTATTTAACTTATATTTAACTGGGAAGAGGAAATGACAAATGGGAATTTTTAGTGAGAATTGACAGATGAGAACACAAAGAAATTTGGTATTCTCTAAATAAGAGGTAAAAGATAATCATAAGAATTCCACAAATAGAGATCTAAAAACTTTTAAAAGGTATGATAAAGATGGTGATGTCCCAAATAATTGTATTACTATTTTCTGTAATGACCCAAAAATTTAAAGTATGAACATTGTATTTGATAGCATGTATGACACGCAACACTAAGCATATAAGGGAATATAATATCCCAAAAATTTATAATATATTTACTATTATAAATAAATTCAATATGTTCTATATATTTAAATTAACATGATATTGAGTTAGCGTGTAATATACGCAACAACAAGTTTCTTCTATGGCTTGTGTTACACATAGAACCAAGTTTTACCAAACAATAATATATTATTACAATATTATTATTTAATATAATAAGATATAACCTAGGTGTTTAATTAGAGGTTATGAAGAGGATTAAATAACTTATAAAAATATATGGTTTACACCAATATAAAATGAATTCATTAGTTAAAATTAATTAGAAATGAATATAAGAACCAATTGGATATAAAAAATAATATTTTATAGAAAATGATTTGTATGCTCACAATGTTGTTTTATCATTATAAATTAAATTAATTTCAATTATTGAGTGATATTAATGTAATATCTATATTATATATTCAATATAACATTTATCATATCCACCCAGTAGATTCGATAAATATAAGATAAGAACAAACCCAATTTCACGCATAAAATACTATATTTTTATTAAGGCACTTTTACCGCCTTTTAATGGATAACCTATTTTAAATCCAATTTTTTGAACTTTTATAAATATTATATGTAAAAATAAAGTTAATATTTGAAATAGAAACATAAAAATTAGGTTTTGGTGATTTTTTGGTATTTTTCTATTAAGTTTCATTTTTCTAATGAATAATGAAAAATACTAAATTTTAATTCAAAACTGCATTTTCGCCCAATTTATTTATAGTGTTAAATTATATTTTAATTTGGTTTTAAAGTCAAATTATATAAATTATTTATAAATTAATCTAATTTTTTCATTTTAATCAATTTCACATTGAAATTGGGTATAAAAACTTAGCATACTTTTAGACGTTTTTACTTTAAAAAAACCCGCATTGTCGTCCCGTTTATAGGAATAAATTTAAATTCATTTCTACCACTTCTATGATTGTAATTTAGAAAATATATTCAATATTTGGAATCGGAATAATTTATAATGTTTAATAATTTCAACTTATTTTTTGACCAAAATATGATTGGAAGTAATTAAAATCAATTACAATTATTAAGGCAAAATTAAGCTTAACAAAGGACTAAACCTTTAACTTAAGGGCCAAAATGGCCTAGAAACTTGTAAAAGAGACATTTTATGGGAATATTTAGACCCTATACCCACTTTTATTAAACTTTTACCATTATGGGGTCCACTTTCAATGTTAAAAATGTGTATGGAATTCCATTGTCAAAATTTTACAAGAATGTCACTCCTCCTCCACTATATAAAGGCCTCCACTCCTCCCAATTCCTCACACCTCTCAAGAAATTTTTTCTTGAAAAATATCTACAAAAATATATCCTAAAAATCCCTCCCATAATCCTATAATCCTAACCTTTTTAATTAATCAATCCATGGAAGCCTTTTGGTACAAACCAAAAGGAGTTACCTAATTAAGAGGTAACAAACTTCCTTAAGCTTTTTAGTTTTATTTCCATTATCCAATCCCTAAAATATTCTAATTCCATGATTTTATAACAAAAAAAGTATCCTAATTATACTAGGATGTTATTATGATAAGTTTTATACCTAAAATTATACACACTTCCATATAATGGGTAATAAACATACTATTTATATGTACGGTGAACTATCACCTCACGAAATGATGATTGTTCATTTTTCCATTACCACCTATCATGGTGGAAATTATTATTAACACAATTTTTATATATGTTATATATTATATTTATAAATTCTTTATACTTATTTAATTCTTTTATAACATTTATATTTATTCACTCCATTTGTTGGGAATACATTAACATCATTTGAGGAAGTGTGGACTACTACCTCCTCAAAGAGATGTGATTCGATCACATGATACATGGAATGTATAAAGGATGGTTTTAATTAAATATATGTGACATAAAAAAACATATATATTATATTCATGAAATAATCACCTTTATTGAAATATCATTATATATATATATATATATTATTTTCTTTATTACCATTTCACACACTAAAAAGTGATAATGTCGGTCGTAGATGTGTGGACTATAGCCTCCTCCACATAATGTGGTTTCTTTTACATCACAAGAATTATATATATATAAGTATATATAATTAAATAAAATTTTATTTATGATGTAATTATCATTTTGGGAAGATATGATTTTAATTACTTTATTTTCATAACAATCAATGAAAAATAGGAATGTTACTCATGCGTATATATGGCATATCGTCTCCATAATTGTAACGTTTATTCATTTTTCATAACCATATTTAATTATTGTTTTTAAAAGTATAATTGATGTATAAATATGATATTTATTTCATGATTATTATCCTATAGATGTTATATAATAACCCATTTGACCATAGTTGACCTACCAAAGTTGTTTTTGACACAAAAATCGAATTTGGTCAAAACATCTGATGTAAACATAATTGTTTAAGTAGTTGTATAAAAAATAGTAATGAGTGAAATAAAATTAATTATAAACATGAAAAATTTTCTCAATCAAATAAATAATTAACATAAGTTTGTTGTTTATAAATATAAAGGCACACGAGACAAGTCGAACATAGGGTGAGGGATTTTCATCTCACTTTTTTAATCTATGAGATAAGTTTCATATTCACCACTTACTTATTCTGTGTGGTTTACCTACTGCACATTTTGATATATTATATCATTAATCCTTTTATCTTCATAGTATTTAAAACTTTCATTTAATTTTATTCCTTCATGAGGCTTATGATTCAAATGTTTCAAGGTGGTATGGGACACTTTGGAATGTTTAAGGATTATTTTCCTCAAGATTAATTTTAATGATCTTTTAATGGTATTTCCATTTGAGGAAATTATATAACCATTGTTTAATAAAACCTTTAATTTTTCTATCCTCTAGTTATTTATGACCTATTTAAATTATTAGTACCATTTTTTCACTCTTTGTTACTCAAAATGTTTCAGAAAATATTTTTATGAAAACCCGACTTTATTTCTCTCTTTAGTTAGAGAACCTATTTTTGTCTAAAAACCATGTTTTATTAAAAAAAATAAAAAAATTCTTTAAAATTATTTGAAAAATACATTTTTACCCCTCTTTTTATTTTACAAATTTTTTCAAAGGAATATTCTTGTCACTTTCTAGATAAGACATTTTTGCTAACATTTTTATCGTGCAAAAGAAATATTATTTTTACTTTGTATAAAATGCATAGATTTTCCAATTTTCATTTCTTTAAAGCTTAATTTTCATTTTAAAAAGGTTAATTTTTAAATAAAATGGTTTCAAAGAAAATTATTTTCATAAAAAAAATCAAACAAAGTATATTTTCCTCAAGAATGTTCTTAATGACTATCTTTACAATCTCACTTACTTTTTATGATTGTTAACTTTCTCTTGAAAAAATCACTCTATAGTAATCATTTTTCATTTTATATATACTTGTATATCTATATTCTCATATAATTTATATTATAATTACCTAAATTGTATATCATTTTTATATACGGTGTTTACTTTTAATGTTATTTTATCCTTTTGGGAAATATTGATAAATCTGTATCTTCTACTCCATATGGATATTTGATAAGGCATACTATTTATTTTGATTATTAGATATGATGATTGTTTGAACTGGAAAGACATTGGTTAGGGAACATTTAATGAAATACATATGGGTGGGGCTCAGTTATAAATAGCCCTTCAATGCATCAGAAGTCTCATGGGATGAATTAGTTGAGCAAATTATATGGGTTTCTACCTAATATGATAAACCGTCTTGTGAAAGGTCTTGATAGTAATGATTACATGTACCTTGGAAACATGGCATCCAATAATTAATCATTTCTATCATTTAGTTTCTATTATTATTTATCCATGATATTTCACATCGACATATCTATGGATACATTTCATTTTCAGTTCATTGATTAAATGGAATGTGTTTCAGTTTTATACCCTTCTATATTTATTTTTCCTTATCTAGTTATTAGGATGGGATGTGTTTCCATTTATTAAATTTCTATATAGTTTATAAACTTTCTTCTCAGTTTGTTGATTATATGGTATGTGTGTTCAATTATTTACCATGCCATAATTATTATTCTCATTGATTCATTATTACTTCCATTATAATTTACCCTTATTAGGAATTTAAGCTTACATTTATTATGTTTCCTTTCCCTAGTAATCCAAGAAGCATACTATGGAAGATATGTAGTGATATACTAGATAGAATAAAGTTATCGTTGAAGTTATTTATTTTGAAAAAAAATTATGTTGTAATGAGTGTATTAATTTGTAATACAAGAATCATGTATGTATCTGGTTTTCCAAGACAACTAAACACTCAATCCTTTAGGATTTTATTCCTTATGATAATGCCAATGTAATTGATAGTAGACACTATCTCTGATCTTTTTGGGGTTCGGTTGTTATAGTTAGTATCAAAGGAATTTTAGTATCAACCTTAGGAACTAGATTTAGGAAAACATAGATTAGAGGACATACCAATAAGGTAGAATTTGATAAAAAGTATAGAAGAACACCCTAGAATTATGGTAAATTAGAGATTATATGGGTATTTCTAGCAATACATCCCTATTTGGATACTACAATTGGATGTGGTTATGGCACAGATGTTCCTAAGAGTAACAACTCTAACAAGTTGTTTCAAGCCTGACCCAGTGTAACATGGTACATGACAATGGGCCTTACTGTACACCTGGTTTAACACTCATGAGGTATATTCTTAGAAAAAATTACATTTTCTTTACACACCATTAAGAAATATTTGAATAGATAATGATAATTAATGACCTAGGTAAAACCAAAGGTGTTTTAGATTGAAGATAAGGTTTCATGATCTAGAAATCCAACTAATGATATTATGGATAAACTCTAGACTAATGAAGGAACTATGTGGAAATAAATGGATGAAGTATTTATGAATTAAGGTTTTATTGAAAACTTTAGTTAAAAGTCTATTTACTGATTAACCTTATTTCAAGGATGTCCATCATATTTATTTTTGGAAATTATATTAATATGGTTTTAGAAAAGGACAACCTATAAGTCGAGTGACAACCAACCAAATTCAGAAAGGTCGTCAGTCTTGAACCCATGACTGAAGGATTATAAGGTTTTAACACCAACCACTAACCTATACAATGTTCTGGTTAATATGTCATTTTTTTTATTTGAACAGTTTGACAAATAAATATTAATGATGAACTAGTAGTGTAACTTCTTAGGTTTAGAGATTAATGTATTAACCATATTTTCTTTAAATAATAGTTAGAGATAAATAGTTATACTTTTAAATATTTTATTGGACTTAAGATCCTTAAATTTTTTATTTTAGTACTTTATCCATTAAAGTTAATTTTTTGATATCCATTTCTTGAAGTAAGGGATGAATCAGAATTTGATCAAAGTATAACCAAAAGATGTAATTATTCACATGAAATTAAAATATATCATGTAAGTAAATTTCCTTATATTCTTAGGTATTAAATGAATTACCCAACATTAGAAAAATGACTTAGAAATAAAATTTTTTCCTAATACCCTTTTTTTAACTGATGGCCTTCTAAATCATCACATATTTATGGCTTTGAGGCCCTCGAATTTCTATTGATCATTCACTTTCTTGTAATTGATGACCTCAATAACTCCCTATAAATATTTATGATTTTCTTCCAAGTATGTATCTCTAATTTCCAATAATGTTATTCTACTTAGAGATTATAGTCACATGTTAGTCCATGTGACCTTTTTACTTCTCATTCTCTCTTTTCTAGAGGATGTTTTATGAACCCTTCTCACAATATGGGATTTCAAACATAGGAAATATCAAACAATATATTACCAAGATTGAGTTTAAATTATGAGGACACAATTTAATTAAGGTATAGAGAATGTAACGCCTAGAAAATCTAAAGTAGGAACACTGTATTCGATAGTGTGTATGACATGCAACATCAAGCATGTAAGGGAATATAATATCCTGATAATTTACAATATATTTACTTTTTAAAATAAATTAAATATATTGTATATCTTTAAATTCCTATAATACTGATTTAACATGTGACATATGAAACAATTAGTTTCTTCGATGACTTGTGTTACATACAAGATCGAGTTATACTAAACAATAATATATTATTAAAATATTATTTTTTAATATAATAAGATATAACCTAACTATTAAATTAAACTTTATATATAGTATTAACTAAATTATGAAAATATTGGGTTTACACCAATATAAAATTAATTTATTAGTTATAAATTTATTATAAATTAATATAATAACTAATCGAATATAAAAATAATATTTTATAGAAAACTATTTTTATGCTCACAATGTTGTTTTATCCTTATAAATTAAATTAATTATAATTATTGAGTGATATTAATGTAATATATATATTATATATTCCATATAATATTTATGATATTTATCCAATAGATTTTATAGACATAAGATAAGAACAAACCCAATTTCACACATAAAATACTATATTTTTATTAAGGCACTTTTACTACCTTTTAATAGAGAACCAATTTTAAATCCAATTTTTGAAACTTTTATAAATATTTTATGTCAAAATAAACTTAATATTTGAAATATAAACATAAAAATTAGGTTTGGGTGAATTTTTGGTATTTTTCTATCAAGTTTCATTTTTTTAATGAATGGTGAAAAATATTGAATTTTAATTCAAAACTATTTTTTCACCTAATTTATTTATAGTGTTAAATTATATTTTAACTTTATTTTAAAGTAAAATTATATCAATTATTTATCTATTAACCCAATTTGGGTCATTGAAATCAATTTCACTTTAAAATTGTGTATAAAAACATATCAAACTTTTGGATGTTTTTACTTTAAAAACCTGTATTGTTGTCCCATCTACGGAATTAAATTTAAATTAATTTTTCTCACTTATGTGATTTGAATTTGAAAAAATGGATCCCGTATTTTGAATTATCATAATTTATAATTTATAATAATATTAAATTAGTTTCTAACCTAAATATATTAGTGAAAGTAATTAAAATTAATTACAATTATTAAGGCAAAAATTAAGTTTAACAAAGGACTAAACCTTTAACTTAAGGGCCCAAATAACCTATAAACTTGTCCAAGATAAAATTTCTGGTTATATTTATACCATATCCCCACTTTTATTGAAATTTTAACATTATGGGATCCACTTTTAATGTGAAAAATGTGTATGGAATTCCTTTGTTAAAATATTACAAGAGTGCCACTCCTCCTCTGCTATAAAAAGGCCTCCTCTCCTCCCAATTTCTCCCACCTCTTAGGACACTTTGGATCAGAAAATATTTGAAAAAATATCTCCTCAAAATAACTTCCCTCATTATATAAGCCTCCCCTTTGTCAGCAATAAATCTAAGGAATCATTTTGGTACAAACCAAAAGGAGTTACTTGATTAAGAGGTAACAAACTTCTTTAAGATTTTTAGTTTTATTTCCATTATCTAGTCCCTAAAATATTATTATTCCATGATTGTATAAAAACAAAATTATCCTCAATATACTATTATTTGTTTATGCTATGGTTTCAACCTAAACTTAAACACACTTCCATCTAATGGGTAACAAACATATTGTTTACGTGTACGGATAAATACCACCTTATGAAACGATGATTGTTAGTTTTTCCTTTACTACATCTCATAGTAGAAATCATAATGGAAACTCTATTTATATATTTTATATATGATATTTATAATTTATTTATACTTCTATAATTTTTTTATAACATATATCTATATGCACTCCATTTTGTGGGAATACGATAACATCGTTTGAGGAAGTGTGGACTATCACCTCTTAAAAGTGATGTGATTCAATCACACGATACATGGAATATATAAAGGATGGTTTTAATTAAACATATATGACACAGAAAACATCTATATGATATTAATGAAATAATTTAATTTTTGTAAATATAATATATATATATATATATCATCTTCTTTATTACCCTTTCACACACTAAAAAGTGATAATATCAGTAATGGACATATGGACTACTTCCTCCTCAACACCATATGATTCCTTTTACATCACAATAATTATATATATAATTATATATGATTAAATAAAATTTTATTTATGATATAATTATCATTATGGTAATATATGGTGTCACTTACCTTCTTTCCATAACGATCATTGAAAAATGGGAATGTTACTCATGCGTATATACGGCCTACCGTCTCCATGATTGTAACGCTGATTCATTTTTCATAACCACATTTAATGATTTTTTTTAAATTATAATTGATATATAGATTTGATAATTATTTCATGATTATTATTTTGGATTTTTTATATAATTACCCATTTGACCATAGTTGACCTACCAAAATTGTTTTTTACACATAACACAAATTTGTTCAAAACAACTAACGTAAACATAATTGTTTTGAGTAGTTTTATACAACATAGTAATAAGTGAAATAAAAGTTATTATAAACATGAAAATTGTTCTCAATAAATTAAATAATTAACATAAGTTTGTTATTCAGGAATATAAAGATACATGAGACAAGTCGGACGCAAGGTAAGGGATTTTCATCTCACTTTTTAAATCTGTGAGATAAATGTCATATTCACCACTTACTTATTTTATGTGGTGTAACTAATACCCATTTTTATATATTATATTTTTAATCCTTTTACCTTCATGGTATCTAAAACTTTCATTTAATTTTATTATTTCATGAGGCTTATGATTCAAATGTTTCAAGGTGGTATGGGACACTTTGTAATGTTTAAGGATTAGTTTTCTTAAGAGTAATTTTAATGATCTTTTAATGGTATTTCCATTCAGGTAAAATATATAAAAAAAATTCAATAAAACCTTTAATTTTATTATTATATGGTTATTCATGGCCTCTTTCAAGTATTACTACCATTTTTCCACTCTTTGGTACTCAGAATGTTTTAGAAAATGTTTTTAAGAAAACCTGACTTCATTAATCTCTTTAATAGGAGAACTTTTTTTCTTCTAAAAACCATGTTTTATAAAAATGTTTTCAAAAATATATTTAAAATTATTTTTAAAATACATTTTTACCCCTTTTTTTCTTTTATTAATGTTTTCAAAGGAATCTTCTTGTCACTTTTCGAACAATCCATTTTTTTAACATTTTTATCATGCAAAAGAAATGTTCTTTTACCCCATATGACATTTATGGATTTACCCAATTTAATTTCTTTGAAGCTTCCTTTTCATGTTATAAAGTTTGGTTTTTAAAGAAAACCTTTTCAAAGAAAAAAAGTTTCAAAAATTTTTTCAAACAAAGGATATTTTCCTCAAGAATGTTCTTAATGACTATCTTTCTAATCTCACTTTTTATGATTTTAAACTTTCTATTAAAACAATCACTCTATTGTAATAATTTTTCATTGTAAATATCCTTATATAATCATATTCTCAAACAATGTATATTATTATTACCTAAACCATATATCATTTTTTCATATGGTGTTTACTTTTAAATTTATTTGATCCTTTTGGGAAATATTGATAAATCTATATCTTCTAATCCATATAGATATTTGGTAAGGAATATTATTTATTATGATTATTTGATATGAGGATTTCTTTGTAAATGTAAGAAATGGGTTGGGGACTATTTAAGATAAGCCCTATGGGTGGGGACTAGTTATAGATAGCCCCTCAATGCATTTGTATTCTCATGGGATGAATTAGTTTTGAAAATTAGATGGGTTTATACCTAATATGCTAAATTTCCTTATGAAAGGTCTTAATTCCACTGGTTTCATGTTCCTTGGAGACATGGCATATAATAATTAAGAATTTTCCTCATTTAGTTTCTGTTATTATTTATCCATGATATTTTCCATCGACGTATCTATGGATACATTTCATTTTCAGTTCACTGATTAAATTGAATGTGTTTCAGTTTCATACCTTGCCATATTTATTTTTCCTTATCTAGTTATCTAGATGGAATGTGTTTCCATTTATTACCTTTCCATATTTTTTATGAACTTCCATCTCATTTTTTTGATTATATAGTATGTGTGTTCAGTTATTTATAATGCCATAATTATTATTCTCATTGATTCATTATTGTTTTTCATATATTGTATCCTTACTGATAATTTGATATCACCCTAATTATGTTTCCTTTTCCAAGGAATCTAAGAATCGTACTATATAAGATACGTAGGGATATACTAGATGGAATAAAGTTATCATTGAAGTTATTTATTTATAAAAAAAATATTTTGTAATTAGTGTATTAATTTGTAATACAAGACTCATGTATGTATCTGTTTTACCAAGACAATTAAACTATCAGACCTCTGGGATTTTATTCCTTGTAATCATGCTAATGTAATTGATAGTAGACACTGATTCTTGGATTTCTAGGGTCGGGTTGCTATATTTTCCATTCCCAATAATAAATTATAAATAATCCACTTCAAACATAAGAAACTAAATATGTCTTGAAACCTAAGGTGATGAAAATTTATTTAAACAAGGATGATATTGAGATTGGAAGGATAGGGTGGCCAAAGTTTTGAGGAATATCTCAATTTGATTGTTTCCTGTAAAGGCATAAGATATCCCTCCTTATTCTCTTAATATGTTTTATATCTTGTTCTAACATGAAATTAATTGAAGGTGATGTTTGAGGCTGTCACTTTTGGGCATCAAAGAGGATATGAGTGCATCCCTTGAGGGGATCTCTTTTGAGAATAAATATTTCAAATCTATAATTTCTATAAAACTTGTAGAAATATGAAAATAAAGTATGATAATCAAGCTCTAACTCCATTTTTACGAATATGTTCAATATATTTATCAAGGGGATTTTTGGTTGATCAAAGATGAGAAAAATAGAGATATATATTTCATGAACATGGACTATTTTGATAGTTTTTCAAGATATGTGTAGGATATTGATGTTAATTTGGTTCTTAGTCCCCATGATTGAAAAACTGATGTTTTCTGAGCATTTTATCACATTATGAGCATTAATGAAAACATGGAAAAAATTTCTTATATCTCTCTTCTTTTCTACACTGGGATATCCCACATAGTCTTAGAGTGGATTAATTAAAGTCTCTTTACTAAGGAACCATGTGATATCATACCTCTCTTTGAAATTTCAAAAGTGAGGAGAAGATGTTTGTGAAAAGAAAAATATGACAAGACCCTATTCTGTGATCTTTGAATTATGTTTTCAATAAGGGGGATTAGTAATTTTCATAATGAATATGATTATTTTAAACAAAATCAAAATGGGTTGATTGTCAAGTTTCCCAAATGATTTTATTGGATTTGTGGACAATAAGGTTTAAATCCTAAATAAGGACATCTTGGAAAAGGATTGGATTACCATGACTTAGCACAATTCATGATGTGTTAAATTTTCCCAATATGGGAAATTCCATACTATATATGTGAATATGGTTAATATAGAGTATAATTCCTTAAAAATCTAAAGTAGGAACATTATATTCTATGGTGTGTATGACAAACGACACCAATCATGTAAGAGAATTTAATTTCCCAAGAATTTATAATATATTTACTATTTTAAATAAATTAAATATAATTTAGAGATTTCAATGCACCTAATACTGAGTTAGTTTGTGACATATACAACAATGAGTTTCTTCGATGGCTTGTGTTACAGGAAAGACTAAATTTTACCGAACAACAATATATTATTAAAATGTTATTATTTAATATAATAAGATATAACCTAACCATTAATTTAGAGGTTATGAATAAGATTAACTAAATTATGAAAATATATATTTTACACCAATATAAAATGAATTCATTGGTTAAAAATTAATTAGAAATGAATATAAGAACCAATTCAATATAAAAATAGTATTTTTATAGAAAACTATTTTTATGCTCACAATGTTGTTTTATCCTTATAAATTAAATTAATTAAAATTATTGAGTGATATTAATGTGATATATAGATATATATATTATATTAAATATAATATTTTTTATATTAATACAATATATTTGATATACATAAGATATGAACAAACCCAATTTTACGTATAAAATGTTATATTTTTATTAAGGCACTTTTACGACCTTTTAATGGAGAACCTATATTAAATCCAATTTTTTGAAATTTTATAAATATTATATGTAAAGATAAACTTAATATTTTAAATATAAACATAAAAAATAGGTTAGGGTGAATTTTTTGTATTTTTCTAAGAAGTCTCATTTTTTAATGAATAATGATAAATACTGAATTTTAGTTAAAAACTATTTTTTCATATAATTTATTTATAAGGTTAAATTAAATTTTAAATTGGTTTTAAAGTTTAATTATATAAAAATTTTATCAATTAATCTAATTTAGATCATTGGAATAAATTTCACTTTGAAATTTACTATAAAAATATAGCAAACATTCTGATGTTTTTACTTTGAAAACTCGCATTTTCATCCAATATACGGGATTAAATTTAAATTAATTTATTCCACTTCTTTGATTGGAATTTGGAAAAATGGATTTGAAATTTGTAACTATAATGATTTATAATGTTTAATAATTTCAACTTAGATTTTCACCAAAAATATTATTGAAAGTAATTAAAATAAAGTAAAACGATTAAGGTAAAATTAAACTTAATAATGGACTAAACCCTAATTTTAAGGGCCCAAATAACCAAAAAACTTGTAAAAAATACAATGTATGTCCATATTTCGACCCAATCCTTACTTTTATATAAATTTTTCCATTATTTAATCCAATTTCAATGTGAAAACATGTATGAAATTACTTTTCCAAAATATTACAAGAGTGTCACTCCTCCTCCACTATAAAAAGGCCTCCTCTCATCCCACTTCCTCACACCTCAAAAGCCACTTTAGATCAACAAATATCTACCCAAATATATCCTTAAAATCTCTACCCTCATTCTATAATCCTTCCCTTGGGAAGGAATCAATCCAAGGAATCCTTTTGGTGCGAACCAAAACAAGTTTCCTGATTAAGAGGTAACAAACTTCCTTAAGGTTTTTAGTTTTATTTACATTATTCAGTACCTAAACTCATATTATTCCATGATTATATAAAAAAAGTATCCCAAATATACAATTATGTTTTTATTATAATGGTTCTACCTACACTTACACACACTTCCATCTAATGGTTAACAAACATACTGTTTATGTGTACGGCGCACTACCACCTCATGAAATCATGATTGTTCATTTTTACTTTACCACTTCCCATAGTGGAAATTATGATGGAAAAATGTTTATATATATTATATATTATATTTATAATGTCTTTATACTTCTGTAATTATTTTATAACACATATCTTTATGCACTCCATTTTGTGGGAATATGATAACATCATTTGAAGAAGTGTGGACTACTGTCTCCGAAAAGTGATATGATTCGATCACATGATACATGGAATATATAAAGAATGGTTTTAATTAACCATATGTGACATAGAAAACATATATATTATATTTATTTAAATATAATATATACATATATATCATTTTCTTTATTACCCTTCACACACTAAAAAGAGATAATGTTGGTCGTGGACGTGTGGACTAAAACCTCCTCGACCTGATGTGACTCCTTTTAAATCACAATAATTATATATATAAGTATATATTATTAAATAAAATTTTATTTATGATATAATTATCATTTTTTAAATATATGGTGTTACTTACCTTCTTTCTATAACGATCACTAAAAAATAGGAATGTTACTCAGGTGTATGTACGACCTATCATCTCTATGATTGTAACATTAATACATTTTTTATAACCATATTTAATTATTATTTTTAAAATTATAATTTATTTATAAATATGATAATTATTTTATGAATACTATTCTATAGATGTTATATAATGACCCCTTTGACCATATTTGACCTACCAAAGTTGTTTTTTACACATAAATTAAATATGGTCAAAATAACTGATGTAAACATAATTGTTTAATTAGTTGTAAACAACATAGTAATAAGTGAAATAAAATTTATTATAAACATGAAAAAATTTCTCAATCAAGTAAATAATTAACATAATTTTGTTTTTCAGGAATATAAAGACACACGAGACAATTCGAACGCAAGGTAAGGGATTTTCATCTCACTTTTTACATCTGTATGATAAATGTCATGTAAGCCATTTAATTATTTTGTATGGTGTATCTAATTCCATTTTGATATATTATATCACGAATTATTTAATCTTCATGGTTTTTAAAACTTTCATTTAATATTATTCCTTCATGAGTCTTATGATTTAAAATGCTTCAAAGTGGTATAGGATACTTTGGGATGTTTAAATATTATTTTCCTCAAGAATAATACTAATGATATTTCAATGGTATTTACATTTGAGGAAATTATATCACCATTGTTCAATAAACCCTTTCATTTTATTCTCCTCTGGTAATTCATGGCCATTTTTAAGTATTATTACCATTTTTAGACTCTTTGGTACTCAAAATGTTTTGGAAAATGTTTTTTAGAAAATCCGACTTAATTTCTCTCTTTAGTTGGAGAACCCATTTTCTTATAAAAACCATGTTTTATTAAAACGTTTTAAATTTTTTATGATTTTCAAAATGATTTATTAAATACATTTTTACCCTTTTTTTCTTTTACCAATGTTTTCAAAGGAATCTTCTTATCACTTTCCAAATAAATAATTTTTCTAACTTTTTACCATGCAAAAGGAATGTTATTTTACCTCATACGGCATATATGGATTTACCTACCATCATTTCTTTGAAGCTTATTTTTCATGTTTAAAATGTTAATTTTTAAAGAAAAATTTTTCAAAATTTATTTTCAAATAAAATTTTTTTCAAAAGTTTTTTCAAAAGTTTTTTCAAAAGGTTCTTCAAAAAAAGGATATTTTCCTCAAGAATGTTTTTAAAAAACCTTTTTATAGTAATTCTATTCATCAAAGTCAACAGCCCTTTATTTATACTCAACTTAGGGTATATTTTATTATTACCATCCTTATTCTTCCTCTATATAGTCTATGACATATTTTTTCAAGGATAATATTCACATTCACTTCCTTGGTTCCTTTTAGTCCCCTTGAAATATTAAATTTTCTAGGGTCATTTGACATTGAACTTCCCCAAAATATCCATATCATTTTTCAGTGATATGATTATTGCCTAAACCATTTACCCTTTTTTAAATGGTTTTTACTTTGAAATTTATTTGATTATTTAGGTAGATATTGATAAACCCTTATCCTTTATTCAATATGAATATTTGATAAGGCATATTGTCTATTAGATATGAGGAATGTTTTGGATAAGTAAGACATGGGTTTGGGACTATTTAAGGTAAGACTTATAGTTTAGATATTGGTTAATGAAATCCCCTCGATGCATCGGTGGTCTCATGGGATGAAATTAGGTTGGAAAAATCCTTCACATTTTTAATTAGTACGTTATAAACTGTCTTGTGAAAGGTCTTGATAGTAGAGATAAGGTTAGCCAAACCAAATCGGTTTGTACCCAATATGTTATAAACTGTCTTGTGAAAGGTCTTGACGGTATTGGTTCCATGTGCCTATGAAATATGGTATCTAATAATTAATCATTTCCCTCATTTATTTTTAGTTATTATTTATCCATGAGATTTTGTGTTGACATATCTATGGATACATTTTATTTTTATTTCATTGATTAAATGGAATGTGTTTCCATTTCATACCTTACCATATTTATTTTTCCATATCTAGTTATTTGGATGAAATGTGTTTCCATTTATTACCTTTCCATATTTTTTATTCACTTCATTATTAGTTTTTTGATTCGGTTATTTACCATGCAATAATTATTATTCTCAATGATTCATTATTGGTTCTGCAATAATTTACCCTTACTAATCATTTGAGCTCACCCTTATTATGTTTCCTTTCCCTATGAATCCAAGAAGTATACTATGGAAGATATATAGGTATATACTAGATGGAATAAAGTTATCCTTTAAGTTATTTATTTAGAAAAAAAATAATTAGTGTATTAATTTGTAATACAAGACTCATGTATTTATCTATTTTACCAAGACTACTAAACTCTCGATACTTTAGGATTTGATTCCTTATAATCATGCTAATGTAATTGATAGTAGATACTGGATCTGAGATTTCTGGGGTCGGGTCGCTACAGTTGGTATCAAAGGAAGTTTAGTAAAAACCTTGGAAACTAGATTTAGGAAAACATAGATTAGAGGACAAAACTCTAAGGTATAATTTGAGGAAAAATGTATAATAATACCCTAGAATTTTGGTAAAGTGGAGATTATGTGGTCCTTTCTAGTAATACATCTCTGTCTAGATACTAAAAGTGGACATGGTTCTGGTACTGATGTACTTAGGAATAATAACTCTAAAAAGGTGTGACGGGTATGACTCGGTGTAACCTGGTACATGACAACGAGCCTTACTATGCACTTGGTTTGACACTCCCAAGGGATACTCTTAGGATAATTCAAATTTTCTATACAAACCATTGTTAAGGGTTTGAAAATAAGATGAAAATAAATAAACTAGGTTAAACCTAAGGTGTCATGATTTATAAATCATTTAAATTATATTATAGATAAACCCTAGACCAAGGAAGGACCTATGTGGAAATAAATTGATGAATTATTTATGAATGGGTGTTGTTTTGAAAACCTTATTTAAAAAGATATTTGGTTATTAACCTTATTTCAAGGATTTCCATCATATTTATTTTGGAAATTATATTAACATGATTTTAGAAAAGGACAACTTGTATGTTGGGTGAAAACCCATAAAATCTAGCATGGCCATAGGACTTGAACCCATGACCAAAGGATGATAAGGGTTTGATGTTAACCACTAACCTATACAATGTCTTGGTTAATATGTTATTGTTTTTAGTTGAACAATTTGATGAATAGATACTAATGATAATCCAGTAGTGTCACTTTTTATATTTAGAGATTAATATATTAAACATATTGACTTTTTAGAATATTTAGAGTCAAATAGTTAGACTTTCCACTCTTTTATGGTCCTTATAATCTGTTAAATGTTTATTTTATCATTTCATCCATCAAATTTAATTTTTAGATACCCATTTCATGAAGTAAGGTATGAATTAGAATTTGATCGAAGCACAACCAAAAGTTGAAATTGTGTTTATATAAATATACCAATTAAGTATATTTCCTTATACACTTAGGTAGTAAAATAATTTCTCAACATTAGGAAAATGATCTTAAAAAAAATTGTCCTGATATCTAAATTTGTTTTGAACTGATGACCTTCTAAATCATCACAAATTGAAGGATTTGAGGCCCTAAAATTTCTATTAATCATTCACTTATTTTGTATTGATGACCCCAATAACTCCCTGTAAATATTTTCACTTTTCCTCCAAGTACGTATCTCTACTTTCTACTAATGTTGTCCTACTTAGAGCCCCGGTTACATGGTAGTCCATGTGACCTTTGTAATTCTCGTTCTCTATTTTCTAGAGGATGTTTTACGAACCATTATCATGAAGTAGGATTTAAAACATAAGAAAAATCAAAAAATATATTACCAAGATCATGTTTGAATTTTAAGATCACAATTTAATTAAGGCTGGGATAATTTAACGCCCTGAAAATCTAGATAGCGTGTATTACAGAAGACACCAAGCATGTAAGAGAATATAATATCCCAAGAATTTATAATAAATTTATTATTTAAAAGAAATTAAATATAATTTATAGATTTAAATGAATTTGATACTGAGTTGGCATGTGACATAGACAACATTTAGTTTCTTCGATGGCTTTCATTACACACAAGACTAAGTTTTACTGAATAATAATATATTATTAAAATATTATTATTTAATATAATAAGATATAACCTAGTGATTAAATTAGAGGTTATGAATAGTTTTAAATAACTTGTTAAAATATATGTTTTACACCAAAATAAAATTAATCCATTGGTTACAAATTAATTATAAATGAATATAAGAATCAATTGAATATAAAAATTGTATTTTTATAGAAAACCATTTTTATGCTCAGAATGATATTTTATCCTTATAAATTAAATTAATTAAAATTATTTATTGATATTAATGTAATATATATATTATATATTCAATAAAATATTTTTTATATTCATATAATAGATTCAATAGACATGAGATAAAAACAAACCCAATTTTACACATAAAATATTATATTTTTGTTAAGGTGTTGTTACTGCCTTTTAATGGAGAACCTATTTTAAATTCAATTTTTGATAATTTTATAAATATTATAATTCAAAATAAACTTAATATTTTAAATAAAAACATAAAAAATAGATTATTGTGAATTTTTTTTATTTTTCTATGAAGTTTCATTTTTTAATGAATAGTGAAAATACTGAATTTTAGTTCAAAATTATTTTTTCATCTATTTTATTTATAAGGATAAATTAAATTTTAAATTGGTTTTAAAGTTTAATTAGATAAAAAAAATTATCAATTAATCCAATTTTGGTCATTAGAATAAATTTCACTTTGAATTTGACTATAAAAACATAGTGAACTTTTGGACATTTTTACTTTAAAAACAGGCATTGTCGTCCTGTCTATAGGATTAAATTTAAATTAATTTTTACCACTTATATGATTTTAATTTGTAAAAATATATTCCATATTTGTAATCATAATTATTTATAATATATAATAATTTTAACTTATCTTTTGACCAAAATGATTAGTGAAAGTAATTAAAATTAATTACAATGATTAAGGAAAAATTAATCTTAATAAGTGACTAAACCTTAATCTTAAGGGGATAAATGACCTATAAACTTGTCCAAGAGAAATTTTATGTCCATATTTTGACCCTATACCAACTTTTATTTATATTGGAACATTATGGTAGCCACTTTCAATGTGAAAAACGTATATGGAATTCCTTTGTCAAAATATTATAAGAGTGTCACTCCTCCTCCAATGTAAAAAAGGCCTCATCTCCTCCCACTTCCTCACACCTCTCAATAAACTTTGACTCAAACAATATCTTCCCAAATAGATCCTCAAAATACCTCCTCTAATCCTAGAATCCTCCCCTTGGTCAGGAATCAATCCAAGGAATCTTTTTGGTACAAACTAAAAGGAGTTACCTGATTAAGAGGTAACAAACTTCCTTAATATTTTTAGTTTTATTTCCATTATCCAATCCCTAAAATATTATTATTCCATGATTTTATAATGAAAAAAAGTATCCAAAATATATTATAACATTTTAATTCTAATTTTTTTACCTATACTTACACACAATTCCATCTAATGGGTAACGAACATATTGTTTACGTGTACGGTGAACTACCGCCTCACAAAATGTTGATTGTTAATTTTTAATTCGTCGCCTCTCATGGTGGAAATTATGATGGAAAATATATTTATATATTTTATATATGATATTTATAATTTCTTTATACTTAATTAATTATTTTATAACACATATCTTTATACCCTCTATTTTGTGGGAATACGATAACATCGTTTGAGGAAGTGTGGACTGCCACCTCCTAAAATCGATGTGATTCGATCACACAATACATGGAATGTATAAAGTTTGGTTTTAATTAAAAATATGTGAAATAGAAAAAATATATATTATATTCATGTAATAATTACCTTTATATAAATATAATATATATATATATATACATATATCATTTTATTTATTACCCTTTTACACACTCAAAAGTGATAATGTTGGTCGTGGACGTGTGGACTACCGCCTCATCAACATGATTTCATTCATTTTACATCACAAGAATTATATATATATAATTATATATGATTAAATAAAATTTTATTTATGATATAATGACCATTATTGGAATATATGGTGTCACTTACCTTCTTTCCATAACAATCAATGAAAAATGGGAATGTTACTCATGCGTACACATGGTCTACCGCCTCCATGATTGTAACATTGATTTATTTTTCATAACCATATTTAATGATTATTTTTAAAAGTATAATTAATTTATATATATAATAATTATTTCATTATTATTATTCTGTAGAAGGTATATAATGACCCCTCTGACCATAGTTGACCTACTAAAGTTGTTTTTGACACATAAACCGAACTTGGTCAAAACAACCGATGTAAACATACTTATTTAAGTAGTTGTATACAACATAGTAATAAGTGAAATAAAAGTTATGATAAACATGAAAAAGGTTCTCAATCAAGTAAATAATTAACATAAGTTTTTTATTCATGAATATAAAGACACTGGAGACAAGTCGAATGCGAGGTAAGGGATTTTTATCTCACTTTTTACATCATGATATAAATTTCATATTCACAATTTAATTATTTTTTATGGTGTATATACTACCCATTTTAATATATTATATCATATATTATTTTATATTAATGGTATTTAAAACTTTCATTTAATATTATTCCTTCATGAGGCTTATTATTTAAAATGCTTCAAAGTGATATGGGACACTTTGGGATGTTTAAATATTATTTTCCTCAATAATAATACTAATGGTCTTTTAATGGTATTTCCATTTGAGGAAACTATATCACCATTATTAAATAAACCCTTTAATTTTATTCTTTATTGGTAATTCATAACCATTTTCAAGTATTATTACCATTTTTCCACACTTTGGTACTCAGAATTTTTTATAAAATGTTTTTAAGAAAACCCGGCTTCATTTGTCTCTTTAGTCAGAGAACCCATTTTCTTCTAAAACCCGTGTTTTATTAAAAAAAATTCAAAATTGTTTTTATTATTTTCAAAATGATTTATTAAATGAATTTTTACCCTTTTTTTCTTTTACTAATGTTTTCAAATGAATATTTTTATCGCTTTCTAAACAAGGAATTTTTCTAACTTTTTACCACGCAAAAGGAATGTTCATTTACCTCGTATGGAATTTACGAATTTACCCACCATTATTTCTTTGAAGTTTATTTTGTATGATTAAAAGTTTACTTTTTAAAGAAAATGTTTTCAAATTTTATTTTCAAAGAAAATTTTTTCCAAAAGGTTTTTCAAAAAAAAAGGATATTTTCTTCAAGAATTTTTTCAAAAGACCTTTTTATAGTAATTCTATTCATCAAGGAAACCAAAATTCTATTTCTACTCCACTTGGGGTATGTTATATTGATACTATTATTATTCTTCCTCTGGATGATCTATAATTGATTTGTCTAAGGATAGTATTCACACTCACTTCCTTGATTCCTTTTATTCCCCTTGAAATATTCACTTTCTTATGGTCATTTGACATTGAATTTACCCTAAATATCCATATCATTTTTCACAGATATGATTATTTCTTGAACTGTATAAAATTTTTCATATGGTTTTTACTTTGAAAGTTATTTTATTACTTGGAGAAGTATTGATAAACTCGTATCCTTTATTAAGTATGGATATTTGATAAGGCATATTGTCTATTTGATATGACGAATGTTTTGGACATGCAAGGCATGGGTTGGGGACCATTTAATGTAATCCCTAAGAGTTGGGGACTAGATAATTAAATCCCCTCAATGCATCGGTAGTCTCATGGGACAAAATTATGTTGGAAAAAACTCTTCATGTTTTTAACCAGTATGTTATAAACTGTTTTGTGAAAGGTATTGATAGTAGAGATAAGGTTGGCCAAACCAAATCAGTTTGTACCCAGTATATTATAAATCATATTTTGAAAGGTCTTAATAGTATTGGTTTCATGTAACTAGGAAACATGGCATCCAATAATTAATAATTTTCCTCATTTAGTTTCATTTATTATTTTTCTGTGATATTTTGCATCGACTTGTCTATGGATACATTTCATTTTCAGTTCATTGATTAAATGGAATGTTTTTTAGTTTCATACCTTTCTATATTTATTTTACCTTATTTAGTTATTTAGATGGCACGTGTTTCCATTTATTACCTTTCCATATTTTTTATACACTTCTTTCTCTTTTTTTTATTATACAGTGTGTTTGTTCAATTATTTACCATTTCATAGTTATTATTCCCATTGATTCATTATTTCTTCCATTATACTTTCCCCTTACTGAGCATTTGAACTCACCCCTATTATGTTTCCTTTCCCCATGAATCCAAGAAATATACTATGGAAGATATGTAATGATATACTAGAGGGAATAAAGTTATAATTTAAGTTATTTATTTAGAAAAAATATATATTGTAATTAATGTATTAATTTTTAATACAATAATCATGTATGTATCTAGTTTACTAAGACTACTAAACTCACAATCCTTCGAGATTTGATTTCTTGTAATAATTCCAATTTAATTGATATCAGACACTGGATCCAAGCTTTCTGGGGTTGGTTCACTACATAGAGAATATTGTAGGAGTAGTCAGGCATGATGTAGAGGTGGATGTGGTGAATATAGAGAAGAAGCAAGGAGAAGGTCCAGCCCATAGCATAGTGTGTGTTAAGAAGTCCCACCACTAGAAACCTAGAACCAGAACATGTTGTTGTGGTTCCCATGGTGAATCCTTAGAATTCAAAATTTTCAACATAAGGAAACCTAAAACATTTATAGTACCCCCTAATAGAATCCATGGTCAACATGAAGAGCTAGAAGACAACACGATATGTCCCACACTATAGAGGTGGGAGTGGTGATCAATATTTTTCCATGTGAGACACAGGGAAGGAAAAATGAGTGTGATACTTATCATGGTGTGATGGAGGAGTACCTGTTAAAAATAGGAAAGTGTAGAAGACCACTCCATTGTGTTCGGTCTGTTGAGGCCAAAAAGGCTAAAGATTCTTCACCTCATCATGGTGAAGGGGGTTTCAAGAGGTGAAACATCAAAATTTATATAATTAGTTATGATGTTTCTTGAATGGTTTTTCAATATCTCAATAATCATTGGTCTTTAAACCATGATTCTATCAACGTTTGAAGGAGGTGAGCAGTGGTTATTAAAGTGAATTAAATGGAATTAATTCATAAAGAAATAAAGAAAATATCTAGCCACATGTTAGTTATTATTTTACTAATATAATGGAGATCATGGGAATTATGGAGGAGTTTGGGGTGGTTTTTGATGACCCATAATGTGTTTAAAGATAGCCAACTTATTTTCATTTTTGATTCTCTATTTTATGATAGGAGGATAATCACCTGAAAAGAGAGAGAATGGAATTGTGTGGGGGATTTTATATGAATAAAATAAATCATAGATCCTGATATATTTGGGATTAAAGAGAGAAGTGAGAGAGGTGAATCTAGAAGATATTCAGGAGGAATAAAACTCTTAAGTGCCTAAGTATTCATAAAGTTAAGGATAATCCAAATCGTACAATATATGGATAGAGTTTTCAAGACCAGTATCCACAATCAATGATTTTTTATGATCTTGAAGAAGGAATACATGTGAATACCTATTGATTAAACTATTCATAAAGGTTTACATCACCAAATGTATTTATTGTTTGGATCTTCATTTTAGTTAATTTGTATCTTCTATTGGACTCTAGAAATGTTGTGGAGACAACGGACTCTATGTTCTAAGATGTTTTTTATATAGTGGATAATTTATGTTAGGGGGGATAACCAATATGGAAAGTAGTATGAATGGGTAGCCTAACCTTGTAAATATCATGTGTTGTGATCCTTCAATTTTCTATCCATATTAGGAAATATTGGGATTCTTTTTTTGAGTTGATAGATAACTTTTTCTGGATCAAGAGGTTAAGATTAAAAGGGATTAACTCGTAAAAAGAAAAAAGGAATCACTGATTCACCCCCTCCCCCTCTTAGTGATCCAATTAGATCCTAACAAACATGAAAATTTACTGATATATATTAAAAATATTTTTTTCTTTCAATTGGAAAAAACCATATACATTCTAAAACCTTTTTTGGAAACTATATTGAATTTTTAGTAGGCATGTGATTTTAAAATTTCTTATGTCTCTTAAATAGGATTTTGAACATCTATTTTGAGAATCATTTTTAGATAAAATATTTTTAATTTTTCTATAATTTTTAGGTTCAACTTTGATAACAATGTTGAGTCTTAATTGAGGGGGAGGTGTCTTAAAATGTACTAAATTATGTTTCAATGTAGTACACATCAATATAGCCTTAAAAAAATTTCAAGATTGGTTATTTTTCAATAATAAATTTTCATTTTTAGTGGCTGTAAATTTTTCATTAGTTTGAGAACTTTTTTACTACTTTGATTGATTCTTCATTTTTATTTCCCCATAGATACAATGTATTTACATCATTTACATTTTTCTCTTAAAAATCATGGCTTTTGTTTGAACTTTGGGAATAATATTTACAAATTTAATTGATTTTGAACATTTTGATTGGATTTTAAAATCATAATATTTTCATTTAAATGGGATATAAAATGAACTCCTAATCCTTGTGAATTTTTTGTTCTTTAAGATAAAATTTTTGGATGAGTTAATTGTGATTCCTTTTAATTATTAAACTCATTCATCCACCAGTTATGTTCAATTATTCATTGTTCTAATTATTTGGGTTGGATTATCTTGGAGAAAATGAGATGTTTGAATAAACAATTAAATGAAGTGAAATTTTTTTAAATATTTTCAAAATTTTCAAGATCAATAATTTTTGTAAAAGAGAAATATTTTTTTTTCAAACCATTTTCTTTTAAGATAAGAAAACATCTTTAATTACTCAATAAAATCCATGGGTGGAAAACACATTTCAAAATCACTTCCTTATTGGTAATAAAAAACTTCTATTTTAAGATGAATCAACTTCCACTGAGATTGATCAATTGACTACTTAAGAAAAAATAGCAATTTAAGTGTGAGGGAATTTGATGTGTCTCTGATTTGATACTTGTTGTCCAGATCTCTTTTAAGAATTTAAAGGAATTTTGAGGTCAAAATTTTCTTATAATGGACAATTATTAAATATCAGTTAATTTGTAGTTTAAACTATGATTCTCTTAATTTCTTGTGAAAAATTGTTTTTGGGTGATAAATTGATTAAATGATATTTTATTTAATTTTTATATGCTTTTATAACAAATAATATGATTATTTTTAGTGAATTTAATTAATATGTTATTTTTTGAGAAATTTTCCTAGATTTTTGTTTTTGTAATTTAATTCTTTCAAATTTCATGTTTTTATTTTAAACATCATTATTGAAATAATATTTTAATTAAATTTTATATTTTCATGAAATTATTTTTTTTTTAATTTTATATTTTGAATTGATTAATTTTCACTTAGTATTAAATACTCTTCATTTCTGTTCTTGTAAAAAGGTGAAGTGTATTTAGAGGATATCCATATATTATGGAAACTCTAGGAGAAAAAAATGATAAAATATTTGTAGAATAGTAAAAGTGTAAAGCAAAAGAATCAGTAGAAGATCATAGGATATAGTGATTTATGTGGTTTAGAAAATAATTTCTATGTCCATAGAGAGGTAAAAAATTTACTATATTTGTAAGAACATGGATTTTTTTCAGGTATGGATCTTGATTTCGGGTGTTTTTGAGAAAAAAGAGAGATTTGGGAGATTTTATAAGTACATTCAGTGTACTTAAGAGTACACATCATGTACTCGGTTGTTGTAGGTAGCTGTGTATTGGCCATGTAACGGCCAAGTACATGGTCATGTGAGGTGACCTAGAGACCACCTAAATCGGGGGTCGGTTGAGGCATGTATACAGCATGTACATTAAATGAATTTTTCTTTTTCTTTTTTGATAAATCGGACCGGGGTCACATCTCATACCCAGAAACATCTTCTTCTAACCTCATTTTGTCCAGGATCATCTGAGAGAGATGAATCTTCTCTAATCCACCGTTTCTCTGTCCAAGGTCTGATTCGATCTGTGGTGGGTGCATTGGAATCCCACCAATGAGTTCTTCCTTCTTCTAGAGCCTCTCCTCCTGATTTATTCTCTCTCTTGAGTTATTCAAGGTTTAATGTTTTTGACATTTTTGTAGATCTACGATGTTCTAGGTTGATTCAAAGGTTGATCTTCAACTATATCGATCGTACAATGTCAAGGTAGGTGGTTTTTTGCCTTTTGTTGTTTTTCTTTGAGTTTTATATTCCAAAGTGTTGATTACCCATGTTTCGGGTATTTAGGGTTAAGGAAATTAAACTTTATTTTATCTGCCTTAGATTGATTGCTAATTTTAGGGTTTTTTATATAAAATTTCTTATTTAAGGAACAACCCATGGGTGTGTTTCCTTGTTTGAATGTTTAGAGCCATTTGTTCTAGGTTTCCTATAAGGAAAACCTTGTTTCCTTTCCTTGTTAGATAGGATGGAACTGTTTCCTTTTGTTTCTTGTTAAATGATTGTGATATGAATTGGAATTGTTTATCCATGTAGTAGTTGAGATTACTTTGGGCTGTGTGATATTGTTTACACATGATTAAATTGCACGGGACTATGAGAACATGGTGTAGTTAGACCACAGGGGGAATTGACGTTGAGTGCTTCCTCAAAGTGTCTGTTATATTTCACGCTATGAGACCACATGGGGGGATTGATTGTGAGTGCTCCCTCAGAGTGTCTATAGTTTATGTTATGAGACCACAGGGGGATTTGACATTGAGTGCTTCCCCAGAGAGTATGTAGTTATTGTGGAAATACCATAGGGGGAATTGACGGTGAGTGCTTCCTCATAGTGTCTTTGCCTTTTTATTGAATTACTTGGCCATAGGGGTTAAATTGTGTGAGCTACCCAAAGTATTAACTTAAATATTGATTGTTTGTGATGTATCTTCCAAGATAAAAAACAATCTTGAATTCAGTCATGTTAGGTAGTCTTCTAAGATACCTGTTGTGATACTTACTTGATTAAATGATGAACTTTAAATGCTAATGAATGTAAATGGAAACTGTAGGATTGGTTACTTTTTTGTACTCCTAGTTCTTTGCTACATTTCCATTTTTACCTACTATATATATACTCACTGATAGTTTAGCACAGATCTTGTGGTGGTTGCCTATTAGGATTCATCTCACACCCTATTTGGGTCATTCTTTTGGACCAAAATAGATTATATGGTTACAGGTATAGATAATGGAAAGCACACATCCTCTTCAGTTACTTTATTGTGGTGGATATGGAGAGCATGGGACCAATCTGAGGCTTGTGATGCTGTTGGATTTTATTTTTTTCTTTGTACTTTGATTTAGTACTCTATTTCCATCATTGTGACTTGTTTGGCTGTTTTCCTAGACATAGGTGACATGTATCATTTATACATGTTCTCCAATTGGTTATTTACTTTTATTATTCTACTATTTACTTATTGTATGGTATTTTTCTTCCGCTACGGATTATTATTTGTTTTCCACTATGTGTACTCTACAAATGAGGGCATAATTTTTCCACTATCACACCCAAGGCCCTCAATATTAGTCAGCAGCCTCTGGAGTTCAAGGAAATGATCTTGAGGCCATGTGATCAACTGAGTATGGGGCACATTTGGGTGGCACCTGGAATTTGTGACGTCCTGGTTCTGGGTGCCGCCCAAAGGTGTCCCGTGCTCAGTTGGTCACATGTCCTCAAGCGTATTTCCCCTTATTACCTGCTATATATATACTCACTAATAGTTAGGCACAAATCTTGTGGTGGTTTCTTATTGGGATTCATCTCACACCCTATTTGGGTCATGCTTTTGAACCCAAACAGATTATATGGTTGCAGGTATAGATAAGGTCAAGCACCCCTCCTTGTCTGGTACTTGATTACAATAGAGTTAGAGATCATGGGACCAAGATGAGGCTTGCGATGCTGTTGGAGTTTATTTGTTTTCTTTGTACTTTGGTTTAGTACTATATTTCCAACATTGTGACTTGTTTGGATGTTTTTATACACATAGTTTACATGCATCATTTATATATGTGATCAAGTTTGTTATTTACTTTCAGTTTTCTGTTGTTTACTTATTTTATGGTATTTTGATTCCTCTAAAAAATATTATTTTTTTTTCATTGTGCGTACTCTTCCAATGAGAGAATAGTTTCCTCACTATCAAACCCAAGGCCCTCATTGCTAGTTGGAAGCCTCTGACATTCGGAGAAATGTTCTTGAGTCCATGTGACCAACCGAGTATGGGAAACCTTTGGGCGGCACTCAGAACTAGGATGTCAGAAAGTGGTATCAAAGTAGGTTCTTTTCTACTTTGTCTTAATGTTTATAGCCTATAGATAAGGATAGAAAATAATAGGTAGTTGGTAATAAGTTTTTCCCGGGAGTAGCTAACTTGTGTGTAGGAAAAATCTAATTTACCTCAATTATTGCAATATTTCTATTTTTTCAATTTTTACAGTTGAATTGATTTCATCATTGGGTGATTCACATGATTTGTGTTGTTATGATTTATATCATTAAGGTTATATTTTTGTTGCAACCTACTGAGATGAGGGTATTCCATATCATGCATCATATAGGCACTTTCTAGAGATCGCATGTCATACACTTTGTCATGCCATTTAGGATGCATTACTGATTACATGCTATTGGGATAGATGTTGTGCTAGATATGCATGTTGTTGTGATAAATTTCATGATAGAATACCTTCTATTTTGATAGGGTATTGAAAATTTTAAAGTTTCATTTGAATGAGCACCAAAATTTGGTCCTTGAGGTGTTATGGGCCCTCTTGGATCAGAATTTAGTGGATCATATTGAACTTTAACTGAATTATTCCATGATATAACATGAATATGATTCCAATATTTGATTCGCGAGTATTATGGGCCCCCACGGATCATAATTTGTCACTTTAATGTTTTATTCAGTGTTTTATGGGGTTTTGGAGTAGTTTTTGAGGCTTGTTATCCAGAAAAACTCAGAATACACGGCGTGTGATGATGAATACAAGCCATGTATCCTTCTGTTCGGGAAGGAAATGTTTTTCTTAAGTACATGTCGTTTACTTTATATACATGTCATGTCACAAACCAAATCTGGTATCCATAAAAACTGGCACCAAACCTGGCCCATGACAAGGCCCAAAGGGTGTTACCAATCCCCATGGGCTGGCACAAGTGCCCGGGTATCATAAAATGAAGTTTGGGAACGATTTACCCAATTTTATAAACACTAAACAATAAATGAACTCAATAAAAAAATCTGGATTTTTCAACTAAAACCATCTTTTAAAAAATTTCATAACTGAATTACATGATTTAAAACAATGTAAAAAGGCCATTAAAAAGGTACAAAACTAAAAATGGATAGCCAAGGACCACATTAATTCAAGAGTTAATCACCCTCAATCCATATCCACAAGACTTCACCACTAAGGACCTACTAGAAACCCGAACCACTGGCACAAAGAAAATCTACACAACCTACAACATTAAAAAAATAACCAAGTTTACTTACACCCAAGGGTGTAAGTAGGGTGTGATCCAATTCTCATTAGGATACCACCACTATGATATTCCATGTGATAAACATTCAAGGATGAAAAGCTTGCAAGATTTCATAAACATGAAATGCTAGTTACAATTTCTAAAAGATGCAACTTAAAAATTAAAACAGTTTTCAAGTGGGTTATCATTAAGAATAAACATTTTTAAAAATAATTTCAACACTACTAAATTTTCCATCCAACCATACCGTATGTTGACATTAAGCACAAAGTAATTAATGAGCACAAGAAATAAGAAATAACCCCTAGGCACTAGCTCGTTGTGGGTCCCAGGTACCTCATATCTCAGTGAGAGTAACCATCACAAATATCCGTTATCGTGCACGAGCCACTAGTAGGGAACATACCCATAACCTAGTGGTACCCAATCATAATCATAATCATAGTTTATTTGTATTTGTAAGTGTCAATCTTGCTAAGTGAAACTGAGGCCAAACCCCATGGATTCACTAGAATACTAGTACACGTCCACCCACCTAGATACCTGAGTTTCCCTCTTATGCTCAAACAAGTTCAACATGACAATAAGTATAATTTTCACATGAAAATATCATTTACACATCACATATTAATGAAATAGAACACATGTACATCACACAAGTCACAAAATCCACTTTTTCATTCAAATGCATTTTGAAATCATACACACACCAAAATAGCCCACAACACTTTTCACGTCACTTCAACACATCTTTTAAACATTTTTATAAAACATTTACAAGGTGATACACATCAAATAACATTCCACACACATATTCCATATAATACCCATTTTACCTTCAAAATCATTTTATCATCAAACTTACATGAAAATTCCCACAAACAAGTTTCGCTCCAACTTCACAATTTAATAAAACATTTCAAAATTTTAAAAAATATTCTAAAAATGTTTGACATCTTAAAACATCACTTAACATTTCAAAAACCCATAATAGGTGAACACACACACCAAACAGTACATATTCACCCTTTTCCCACTTTTTTTAACCAACTAAAACATTTACAATTTTCATAAAAATAACTCAAGTGGTGTAAATATGTCTTGCACACAAAACTCATTTCAAAACCCCCATTTAAGATCAAAATCATACAAATTACTATCCAAAACATAATTTTCATCCCTAGAGACATTTATAAAACCACTTTCAAGTGTTATAAAATCACATTTAATAATACCACAAAAGATACAAATGAAAACACGCATTTTCATAAAATGCTCTCAAGAAGTATAACAATATTATACACATCAAACCTATTAAAAACCCCTATTTTTAGGACCACATGACACTAATACATTACCAACCTAGAATTTTCAGTCCAAACAAGATTTATTAAACCAATTCCATAAGTTATAAAATACACCCAAATAATACCCCATGAGTTACACATGAAAGCACCCAATTTAAAGTTAAAATTCAACTATAAAATTAAACACGTAACCAAATCAATAATAAACAGTTTTAGCACCACACCCAACATATGAGGAATATGAAAAATAAGTAAATGCAACAATATAACTCATCAATAATTGTTTACACATATAACCACCTACCTTTTATGTCGAAACCCTCAAAACATGGTGTGAAACATAAACCGCACCACCACCGCACCTCAAGGAAGTGAAATATAACCTAAAACCACAATATTTCACCCAAAATACAAGAAATAAAACCCTAGGTTTGAACCCTAACTTCTAGACATTAGTAACCTCAAGAATAAGGGAAGAAACCCTAATCGCATTGAATGTAACCCTAAGCAAATTGAAAGAAGAGTGAAGAAGACCAACTTACTTGAGGGATCTTGTATAAATCTCCCCAAATACACTAGTATCTGGATTTTAAAGCATTTGAAAATTCAATGGTGGTTATAACAAGGATAAGTAGACCATTTAGGAATTTTAATGGGGAAAAATAGTGATAAATGAAGGAGTTATGAAAGAAATAAATTACCTTTATAAATCTGCTCGAATTGAGAAAGATTAAGAAGTTTCGACTTATTCAGTGAAGAAAAAAAACTCTAAAGAGGGGGAGAAGAGATTGGGTGCATGGACAGGTTCATTGGTCTCGGTTTAGCAGTATAATCACCGGAAAATAGTTAAAATTTAATAACTTATTAAATAAGCAAAATGTTTTTTTATAACTGGAAATGGGATTCAGGGTGGCCTAACTCCTTAAATAAAAACTCAAATCCACCATGATTATGAATATATAAAGGCTCCAAATTGACATGGTGGTGTCAATATGTCAGGGGAGGCTAAGTAGGAATTTAAATGGATGAAAAATGTTGAAAAATTAATGAGTTATAAAAGAAACAAAATTTATTTTAAAATCTGGAATTGGGCTCACAGTTTGGCCCAATTCATGAAAACTCACTCATTCCTCCATAAAAGCTTGGGAAACCCCCAAAAAAAGCATGAATGGAAAATAAATTTAAAATACCTTTAAAATAAGTTATGTATGTGACAATTCTCCCCACCATGAATACTTTCCACCCTAGAAAGTCACATCAAGGTCAAAGCAACAACCAAACCCAACTGAGAAACCAAGAGGTACTCCCTTGCCAGGTTTCACCCCCAAAGTCCAAAACACCTCTAGTGATCAATTAAGGAAGTATTACTCTCACAACCAAAACTTACACCACTTTACTGAAATGATCAATCACATCTATACTTTATCCCAAAACAAAACTCCTCAAACACTATCCGAACATGACTCAAGCAATTCACCCAAACGAACAACAACTTTAAACATAGTTACATTTACCTTACTTTAACTAAACCATTTGGAACTCTCTAATAACAATGTTTAATCAAGGAAGATTTTGGTAGCTAGATAGCTCTGAATGATACTATATACCGACAAGCCAAGACCATGGATAAATCTAATTTATTGGTATAGGGGGACACAAATATGCTCCCCATCATAAGAGAAAACCAATATTTTTTTCGAGACAGAATCAGGACACTAATAGGGGGAGGGTTGAATGGAATCCCTAGTAAAAATGGTAGACTTCCATTCAGAATTTCTAAAGGAACATACATGAGAATCATAGTGAGTCTCCCCACCATAAGAATCAACCATCTTAACCGAAAAACATGAATCGGCACAGAAGGACCCAAAATTTTAAATATTTGGGAAGGTCCCACGGTTAGTCCGCACGGTTTGTGAAACCGTGAACTAACTGTGCATATCATTCTTCCTGCATGGATTCTTGGCACATGGTCACTCCTAATTGTGCACAAACCATGTGCTCATCCTATCTATCCAAATTTCCAACCATTCTCTAAAGACTCAATGGAAACCAAAGGGGGAGGGAATGACCTTGGGTGAGTATAAGGCCCTCCACATATTTCCACCAAACGTAAAAAACATAAGAAATATGATGATATCAGAGGTTTAAACTCTTCCTATATTTCATATTAATGATAGGACTTTGTATAAGGGTTTAAATGACCCTGTTATTTCCCCTGACTATGAGCCAACTTCTCTCTGAGACCTATGGTTGGAGCTCAAATGATTGAAGCATCTTCGTCCTCACAATTAGGCTTTGGAAACCCACTGAATGATAATTCTTCTTTCGGTGCCATCAATAACTACACTGCAATCCTAGATAAGTTTTTTCAGACATAACACATTCCAAACTCACTTTACCCTATTCTAATATTTCATTGAAACAAGGGATTAGAAAATGAACACACATCACACCTTTTTTCTTCTCGTGAGAAACAATATAAGTAAAGAACACCTATACTCACCTTCCTCTAAAATGGAAGATTTTGATGTTTTTCCAAGGGAGACATTCTCCCAACATAACAGAGACTCTCATAGGATTTTACAACTTTCACCTTTACGGTCAATCGAGCACATGACATCACAAAGAATCACCGAACATGACCATTGCAACTGATATAAACAATGCATACAGAGGGACCTTATACAACATCCCCAAACAACACACAATTCTAGAAAGTGTCCACAATATCCTATCATGGCCATATTTTCCACACTGGTAGTTGAACGTGAACTCATTCTTTGAAGAGACTATGTAGGACCGAGAGGACCTCTTAGACACCATCTAGATACTCATCCATTCTAACAACCCCAGACCACTTCCACCTTCGGAAAATCAGGAAACTTAAGAAGTTACGGTCTCTTTAAACCTTCCATGATCACTCTCCTGCTATAAGAGGATACACAAAACCAAGAAATTAAAGGTTGTAGACTCAATATAAAAATCTCAAGAAAAATATTCTGTATATTGATCAACTGGAGGGTCTTCAAAAGGTGAAACAATCCAAGTTTCACTTCAGTTGTGCACTAACCATTAATGGGGCGTACCTTATCCAACGATTGAACCCAAGGACCCAACCAAGATGGTCTATTGGTCAAGATATACCACAAACCAAATCCAAACACATGAAGGGAACCACAGTAAAGGCATCCCAAAACATTTCTCAGAAGAGGCCACTAATCGTCCCTTCAACACAACTTATCTACCAAACACAAACCCAAAACACAGTTCAAACAGGAGGGGTTCTTGGACTCAAAACATCCCACAACATCAACATTTTCAAAAAACACATAATACAAAACATCAAAAACTAGTCATCAAGACATCAATTTTTTCATTTAAAATCATCTTTTTTTAAAATAAACAGTTTAGCAGTTAATGTATCCACTAATGGTACCCCATGGGCCTCACACATGCATGTTTCTGTGCCACACCGGGCACCCTCCTCATATCCATCCCAGAACTCATCCATCCATTCCATCAACCATCCATCATACCATATAACCCCATAAATTTGTTCTCTCATAGAAATACCAAAAATTAAAATAAAAACTCTTTCCACTTTTCATAGCCAAAACAATCAACCAACACGTCCTTTTTCTCAAAACTTCTAACCACAAGATCAAAATCCCAATTCACATCTTACAAAACTTTCTATAAAGTCACAACCATTTAGAAAATAACTCACTTTCAAGTTATTCACATCAATTTCAAAACATATCATCCCATTAAAACACCCTTTTATTGTTTATAAAACTCTATTGGAAACACTTTTTCAAAACCAACTTCAATATAGTTCCTACTTTAAAAAGAGATGCAAGCACACCATTTTTCATTTCAAAACAATTATGAAAATTCAGTTCCACCATTTCATAAATTAAATCATTCCCCATTTATTTGAAAATCATTTCACAAAAACTTTACACTTCTTAAAACCAAGTCACTTTAAAACCAAAATTCTAAGATTTCAAAACTAAACCACAGAACAATTCGAGAGGAAACTAGTTTTAGTGGGTGAATTGGACATATGGTTGGCAGCCATATTCCAATAACTTCACCATCACATAGAGTTTTCTAGGGAATATCCTCGGCTCCACATGGCTTCTAGGCCCTGTGAGCTCACTAAGACCATTAATCCAACTCTCTTTTCATTTCCCCTAATCATCATCAAACCAAGAAAACCAAAGGACTTAGATAAATCCCAACATCCCCTGGAAACATGAATCCTATAATGAGGTGTGGGGACTAAGTAAACTATCCATAACTATAATATCAAGTCCCTATAATCCTAACTCTAGACTATTCTAAATATTCCCCAAATAACATGACCCAAAGAGTTAACATGAACCTCCTTTGATGCCATTTTGTCATGAACCAAATCTAGTCTCCATCAAAACTGTCACCAAAAATAGACCATTACAAGTCCCAAAGGGTGTTCCCAACCCCCATGGGATGGAAAAAGTTCCCAGGTATCATAAAATGAAGTTTGGGAATGATTTACCTGATTTTATAAACACTAAACAACAAATAAACTCAATAAAACAAATCTGGATTTTTCAACTAAAACCATCTTTTACAAAATTTCATAACTGAATTACATGATTTGAAACAATGTCAAAAGGCCATTAAAAAGGTAAAAAATCAGAAATGGATATCCAAGAACCACCTAAAGGCAAGGGGTAATCACCCTCAAGTCATATCCATAAGACTTCACCACCAAGGACCTGCTAGAAACCCGAACCACTGGCACTAAGAAAATGTACCCAACCTGCGAAAATAAAAAAATAAACAAGTCTAATTAAACCCAAGGGTGTAAGTAGGGTGTGAGACAATTACCAGTAGGATACCACCACTATGAGATTCCATGTGATAAACATTTAATGATGAAAATCTTACAATATTTCATAAACATGAAATGCTAGTTAAAATTTCTATAAGATGCAACTTAAAAATTAAAACAGTTTTCAAGTGGGGAATCATTAAGAATAAAAACTTTTAAAAATAATTCCAAAACTACTGAATTTTCCAGCCAACTATATCGTATTTCGATGGTAAGCACAAAGTAACTAATGAGCACAAGAAATAGGAAATAACCCTTAGGCGCTAGCTCGTTGTGGGTCCCAAGAACCTTGTATCTCGGTGAGAGTAACCATCACAAATATCTGTTCTTGTGCACGAGCCACTAGTATAGAACATACACATAACTTATTTTTCCCCAATCATCATCATAATCATAGTTTAGTTATATTTTTAAGCGTCAATCTTACTAAGTGAAACTAAGGCCAAACCCCACGGATTCACTAGCATACTAGTACACGTCCACCCACCTAGATACCCGGGTTTCCCTCTTGCGCTCAAACAAGTTCAACAAGACAAAAAGTATAAATGTTATATTCAAATATCATTTCCACATCACATATTAACCAAAAAAAACACATGTACATCGCACAAGTCAAAAAATCCACTTTTTCATTCAAATGCATTTTGAAATCATACACACACCAAAATATCCCACAACACTTTTCACATCACTTCAACACATCCTTTAAAAAATTTTATAAAAAATTTATAAGGTGATAAACATCACATAATATCCCACACACACATTCCACATAATACCCTTTTTACCTTCAAAATCATTTTATCATCAAACTTACACGAAACTTCCCACAAACAAGTTTCGCTCCAACATCAAAATTTAATAAAACATTTCAAACATCTACAGAACATTCTAAAAAATTTTGACATCTTAAAACATCACTTAACCTTTCAAAAACCCATAATAGGTGAACACACACACAAAACAGTACATATTCACCCTTTTCCCACTTTATTTAACCAACTAAAACATTTACAATTTTCATAAAAATAACCCAAGTGGTGTAAATATGTCTTGCACACAAAACCCATTTCAAAACCCCCATTTAAGAGAAAACCCATACCAATTCCTATAAAAACAGAATTGGAGGCACTAGAGACATTTATAAAACCACTTTAAAGTGTTATAAAATCACCTTGAATAATACCACAAAAGATACAAATGAAAACACATTTTCATAAAATGCTCTCAAGAAGTATGAAAATATTATACTCATCAAACCTATTCAAAACCCCTATTTTTAGGCCCAAATTACCCTAATACATTACCAAAACATAATTTTCAGGACAAAAAAGATTTATTAAACCAATTCCATAAGTTATAAAATACACCCAAATAATACCCCATGAGTTACACATGAAAGCACCCAATTTCAAGTTAAAATTCAGCTATAAAATTAAACACATAACCAAATAAATCATAAACATTTTTTACACCACACCCAACATATTAGGAATGTGAAAAATGAGTAAATACAGCAAGATAACTCATCAATAATTGTTTACACATGTAACCACCTACCTTTTATGTCGAAACCCTCAAAACATGGTATGAAACATAAACTGCACCACTACCGCACCTCAAGGAAGTGAAATCCAACCTAAAACCACAATATTTCACCCAAAAGACAAGAAATAAAACCCTAGGTTCGAACCCTAAATTTTGTACATTAGTAAACTCCAGGATAAGGGATGAAACTCAAATCACATTGAATGTAACCCTAAGCAAATTGAAAGAAGAATGAAGAAGACCAACTTACTTGAGGGATCTTGTAGAAATCGCTCCAAATACACCAGTATCTGAATTTTCAAGCAGCCAAAAATTCAAGTGAGGTTCTAAAAAGGATAATTAGACCATGTAGGAATTTGAATGGGGAAAAAAGAGTGAGAAATGAAGTAGTTATGAAGGAAAAAAATTACCTTTATAAATGTACTCGAATTGAGAAAGCTTAAGAAGTTTCTACTTCTTCTGTGAATAAAAAGAACTCCAAAGAGGGGGAGAAGAGATTGGGTGCGCGTCTAGGTTTATTGGCCTCGGTTTAGAGATATAATCACAAAAAAAATAGTTAAAATTGAATAAGTTATTAAATAAACAAAATGTTTTTTTAAAACTGGAAATGGGATTTTGGGGTGGCCCAACTCCTTAAATAAAAACCCAAATCCACCATGATTATGGATATCTAAAGGCACTAAATTTACATGTTGGTGTTAATATGTCAGAGGAGGGAAAGTAAAAATTGTAATGGAAGAAAAATGTTGAAAATTTAATGAGTTATAAAAGAAACAAAATTTATTTTAAAATATAGAATTGGGCTCATGGTTTGGCCCAATTTATGAAAACTCACTCATTCCTCCATACAAGCTTAGGAAACCCCCAAAACAAAGCATGAATGGAAAATAAATTAAAAATACATTTAAAATAAGTTATGTATGTGACATTCCATGTATTCCTTATCTGTGTGACTGACTGTGTGAGCAGAGACACAGGGTTGGGAAATTTCTGGTAGAACAGGTCGTGTATTGGGAGTACACGCCATGTTGTCGAGACCATGTATCTATCCATGTGACTAATGATACATGTTGATAAAAACATAGGTCTTATAGGCCGTGTTCTATTCTTTCATGCCGTTTAGATTTGACCGCATCACCAACCATGTGACTAACTACACGGGTGGTTATAACTTAAGGGGTACACGCCGTGTCTAGGGTGGACACACCGTGTAGTGTTACCCAGGAAAGAACTGTGTGTCTAGTCATGTAGAGGAACTCGGGTAAGGGAGAAATGATTCAATTACATATTTTTTCTTGAGGAGGAACACACCATGTGTAAGGGGGTTACGCGACCAGTTTTGGCAGAGGTACACACCATGTTAAAGGCTTAAGGTAACACGTCGTGTAGGGTTCATACACGCCGTGTATCCATGTTTTGAAAAAATTGAATGTTTTCTTTCTCCTGTTACTTTCTTTCACTTCTAAGTTTCATTCCATGATAATATTAAACTAAGGTGTGTGATTGACCTTGCAGATTCATGCCACCGAGACATCCTCTGGTTGTACGCCAGATACAGGGCAGCGATCGGACACCGGAAATGGTAGATCATGGAATACCAACATACCCTCCCATCGTTCCTGTCTTGGCACCAGCTATTATACCAGACACAGGTGCTGATTCACATTTCCAATAAGGATTTATGATGATGATGGATACCTTCTAGAGAGCACCGCACCCTTCCCTGTCTATGTCAGATTTGACGTGGGTTTTTCAATGGCAACATCCTCCAACTTTCATAGGGGGTGGAGGACCTCAGGCTACAGAGTCATGGTTATAAGCCATGATATCTATCTTCGAGCATCTCGAGATGCCTCTGGAGAGGAGGGTGAATCTCACTACATAAATTCTTTGGGATTCTACTAAGAGATGGTGGGATGTTATCTCACAGGCGAAATGTCAGTGGGTTATGTCTTGGGATGAGTTCCAGCGGACCTTCTATAACTACTTCTACCAAAAGACCTTGAGGGTCGACCAAGCCCGAGAGTTCATGAGTTTGGAGCAGGGTAATATCTCAGTCATGGAGTATTCTTCTTGCTTCGTAGAGTTTCAGTGCTGCACACCCATTCTAGGGGTGATGAGATATTTATGGAAAGGAAGTTTGAGGATGGTCTCAGGCATGACATCCGATCTCAGGTGAACATATTCAGGTTGACGTCCATATCTTATATAGTCAACTAGGAGCTTATCACTGAGTAAAACCTGAGGGATTCTAGATCTGTGGGATAGGGCTATTCATCATCCAAAGTTGGTGCCCTTCCGACTGATAGTAGGAAGAATCGCAGGGAGTCTACATGTGGAGATCCGAGTAGAAGGGATTTTCCTTCATGTAGCCAGGTGGTGTGCTACCAATGCAAAAAGGGAGGACATAAGAAACCTCAGTGCCCGAGAGACCCAGTTGAGTTCCTATCTTGTAGCAAGATGTGACATATTCAATATTTCTGCAATGCCCTCCTTCTAGTAGCTAGTGAGGGAGGATCTGTTTTGACTCCTCATACCGGAGCAGGACCACCAGTCCTAAATCAGACCAGGGAATGGATTTCTTCTGGCTGTTCTGGTCGAGGTGGTGGTCGTGGCCGTAGTGGTCAGACACAGAGTTTTCGACAGCCATAGGTTGTATCAGCTCAGGTATCTCAGATAGTTTGATGGTTTGTGGCATAGGTTAGGCTTTTTCACTGGAGTAGATCCAGCAGGAGTAGGATCCTGAACCCTCTACGGTTAGAGGTACGATTTTGGTTTCCTCAATTTTAGCTTCTACTCTTTTCGATATAGGGGCTTCTCATAGCTTTATATTTGTTCCTGTTGTGGACAGGCTTGGGCTCTGTATCTTTACTTATGCTAATATCATGATAATGTACGCTCCATTGGGGATTAGAACGACTAGTGTACGTCAGTGCAAGGAGTTCCCTCTTGAGGTTGGTGAGTGTCACTTCTTATGGGACTTTTATGTCTTAGAGATGACGGAATATGATGTTATTCTCAGAATAGACTAGTTATTTCCCTTTTAGGTTGTTGTCGATTGCTATCATCATAGGGTTAGTTTCACATCACCATAGGGTGGATTGTTTCTATATAAGGTGAATGGAATGTCCAGGTTAGTAGAGCTAGACCTGAGCATCTTGGGTTGGGAGGAATTACAGCCCAGATTACTAGTCTGTATCTGGATTACCAGGGGACTTCATAGAAGGAATTTCCTTCAGTGGACGATCGTTTCAGGGATTTCTTTTCAGAAAACTTTTTATGTTTACCTCTAGAGTGAGAGGTATATTTCTTTATTCATCTTGTTCTAAGAGCAGCACCGGTGTCCATTCCTCCTTATAGGATGGCTACACTAGAGTTACAAGATCTCAAGAAACAGTTGGAGGAGTTGTAGGCAAAGGGATTCATCTGACCCAGTACTTCTCCTTGGGGTCTGCCTGTTGTAACACCCCATGATTTCATAGTACGTTATCTCATTAAAGTAATTCAATAGTTTGTGCTACACACAACACCGAGTTCGAGTGCACAAAAACTTACCAAACTCGTCGTTCAAAAAGCAGTTATGAATAGTATTAACTGCATTTTGAATCTTATATACTCTATATAATTTTAACACCCATATTATGTGTTTCTTAGACATAATATAGGAAAAAATTCAATTTTTTAGATAAAGGAGGTATTTTTCAAAAATGCAATTTTACCGCCTACTAATGGTGAATTTTTTAAATACAATATCAGACACTTTTATATTAAATTTGAAAAAATAAACTTCTTATTTATAAGCGAGACATAAAAATTTAGTTTGGACAAATTTTTGGTACTTTTCTGATAACTTTCATATTTTGATGAATAGTGAAAAATACTATGTTTTAATTGAAAACAACTTTTTTAATCAAAACAATTTATAGTGTTAAATCATTAATTTTAATGGTTTTTAAGTATAATTAGATTATATTTTTATCATTTAATACAATGTAGGTCATTATAAGTAATCTCACATTTAAATTTGACATAAACACGTGTCAATCTTTTGATAGTTTTTACTTTTTTTAAAACTCGCTTTTTGGTTTTGACAACAAGAATTAATTTTAAATTAATAAAGGAATCTTCTATGTTTTAAATTTGGTAAAATGGACTTCATTTTTGAATTCAAAATATCAAATTTATCTTAGGGTAAATTTTGGGTATTTTTCTGAAAACTTTCAATTTTTGATGAATAGTGAAAAACACTGCGTTATTATTTAAAATCGACTTTTTATTTAAATATTTTTTTATTTTATTTAAATTTATTTTAAGTCAAAATAGATATATAATACCTATATAAGTTCAATTTAATTCATTTGAGTCATTTTATAATAAAATTATATGTATAAAATTTTATTGAACTTTTTAACGTTTTTTACCCACATTCTAGGAGCATTTGCAAATTTGCATAAAACTTAATTTTTCTGCTTCTGTAAGTTGAATTTCAAAAATCCGAGAGACACAGTTTATATCAGTAAGTAAAATGTGGTTCAATAAGATGAAAATAATTTTTGGTGAATAATAACTTTTGACTTTTATTTACCACGGTTAAAAGTAAATAGGGTAATTAAGGGTAAAAATAATATTATAATTACCCTAAAACATGTCCTAATTCTATTGGATAAGTTAAATTCGACCAAAAACAACCTTAGGAATAAAATATGATCCTATTTTTTCCACTTGGATTAGATTAGGACATTTATTAATGTTTTATTTAAAGAAGAGTTAAAAGTGTTAAATTCAAAGTTTAATAACTAAACCATTTTTAATATAGGGTTATACATAAGATTAATTAGACTATAAATATTCATTATAAAACTAAAAATATTTCTTACATAATGGTATTTTATTTATAATTTTTAGAGATAAAATAATTAAATTTATTTATGACACAATGATGACGCAGCAATTACCTTATTATTGAAAGAATCAAATAAATGGTAATATAAATATTAAAATAAATATAATTTCAAAGTTTTTATGACATCCACGAATTTTCTAGGTGAATATGACATGTTATTTTTTATTCAATGTATCTTGTTCGAAGTAATAAAGTTGTTTTGACTTTCACAAAAACCAAATACCAAATAGTGTCAAAATTGACATAAATGCGTTTTTAAAACAAATATTATATTATTAAATTATATAATATTCTTAAAAATATAAGGTTCATAGAAAGGGATTAAATAATATTATATATGTCATTAATGAACCACTTTATGTTCTCTTGGAAGTTTATAGTAATTTTATTAACCATATAGTGTAAGAATACAAGAAGACACGGTAAAAGTTAAACTATTTAACTAAGAGTTAAATCTAAAAGATAAGGTTAATATGGTGACCTAAACCTTTCAAAAATCTATTGTTTGAGTGTTTATCGACCCATACCCGCCTTATACTATAAATAAATCATTTTTGAGCCATTATAAACTGAAAATTATTTTATTATAAAATAATATTTCAAGCTTTTCCTAAAGTGACCCTCACCTCTCTTATAAAAGGGTACTTCCCCTTCTCTCAAAATAACACCTACTAAGCCATTTGGATTAGAAAATCCCTGACCAAATATCCTTAAAACTTCCCTAAAATCAACCTAGATTCCTTACTTTGATCATAAAGTCAACCCAAGGAGCCCTTTTGATCAACTCAAAAGGAAACACCCGAAGAAGAGGTAATAATTTCACCACCCTCTTTCAAGTTCTTTTCTTCTTCCACTTCCTCTTTATTTGTTGTTTCCATACCAAAATAATAAATATATTACCTCCTACATATTGTGATGTTATTATAAATATGGTACAACCATATTCATTATTCTATCCATCCTACAAATTACAAAGTCACCATACGTGCGTACATACGGCTTACTGTCTCCACGTCGTGGTGTAGTTTGTTATTCAAACACTTCATTATTTGGATGGGTATAATAATGAGTATAAATGATGTAAATAATAAATATAACATGTTAATGATTCTTTATATATGATATACCATCCAATTTCATATGATTTCACCATCAATATAATGATATTGTCACTCGTGTGTGCATACGGATTACCGTCTCCACGACGCGATGAGATTCATTCCCGCGTTCACCATTCAACGATGATTATAAAAATATATATTATTAATAAGTATGTAATATATGACATAATAATTCTAATTTATATATATGTATGTATGTATGTATGTATTTATGTATGTATGTACTTACATATATCTTATTCACTTACTTTTGTTCAATACGATATGAAAACGGAAACATCGTTTATGCGTATGTATGGCCTACCATATCCATAAACGGTGTTTTCCATTTCATATATCTATATATTATACATATTTATATTATAAATATATATGATATATAAATTATGTGTTATATTCTATAATTATGTAAATCATGATCTAAATGATACGATCAATAATAAAAAGTTAAAACACGTACGATAAAGAAAGCGATTATTACCCAAAATGTTAATTTAACATGGAAATCATTATTAAATGGGTATTATATAGTCATAAATAAATAATGTATGATATAATAAATATGAATATGTTTTTATTATAATTTAATAACATACTATTGTCATTATACATAAGGTTAAATGTACCCTCGACCAAAGGAAAGTGCAAGGTAAGGGTTAATTTCACAATCTCTTTATTATCCGAGGTTATTTTTACATAAGTATCTACTGGGAAATATTTATTATCCATGTCCATGTTTCATAAAATATTTTTCAAAGGGATTATTTTTAAGGTACTCTTTTATTAAAACATCATTTTAAATGTTTTAAATATTTATTCTTCTAAATCATTCTCATTAATGTCAATGTTTTAAAAATGTTTTTTAATGATTTGTTTATATTGACATGAATGTTTTTAAAATGTTAATTCCATTCAAAAGTCTAAAAAGTGGTATGGGAAACTTTGATTCAAAAATGTCTTTAAATGTCTTCCTTTCTAAATTGTGTGACTTTTAAATGTTTTCATAAAAAAGGGATATTTCTCTCAAAGAGTTTTACAAATTATTTTCATCTATGTCAACATCCTTTGATGGATTTTAAACTTGTTTGAAGTTGATTTATTATGATACAAATCTTCCATATTATATTGAAGGTTTTGTGATATTTTTGACTATGGGTGTGTTATTTTTATACCATTCATAATTTATGGTTAAAGTATTGATATTTTGTATGCTAGTTCTAATATGAATGTTTATGTTATGTTTCAACCTTTTCATATGAGGAATTATTGGACATAGTAAGTGACAGGTGGAGCCCGCTATAGCTCCTCAATGCATCGGTAGGTCTCATGATACATTTATATGTTGAATTGGTTGAGGCCTTTCCCAATTTGATATATGGTTTTGGCCGAGGCCTTAATCATTTTTAGACATCTTGGCTGAGGCCTTGAAAAAATGTTTCAGAATGTCTAGCATTATACATTCCCTCATTATGAAAATAATATTGATGGTTCATGTGGTTATTCAACTAGTAGAATACCCATGTCTATGTTTTGTTATGGCATTATTTAATAAGCTCATATTTCTTCCATAAAGTGTTCATGTTTATTATTTATAAAGGAATGTGTTTTCAATTATTCACCATGCCAATTGTTTATGTTATCTTCTGCTAAATTTTTTACCCTTACTGAGCATCTGAGATCACCCCTTTATTATGTTTTATTTTCCCAGGATTTTCAAGAATTGTATTATGATTGATATGCAGGGTTAAGCTAAAAGGGAATAATGGAATTCTTAAAGAACTATCTGTGTTGTATTTTATGTTTGAAATTGTAATGTGAAGTTGATGTATGTAATCTATTCCCAAGACTGCTAAACTAATCGGTCTTTTGGGACATGATTTCCTTGTATCATGCTAATATATTAAAATAATGCACTGGATCTAGGTAAATGGGGTCAGGGAATTACACCTGTCCTATTTGCAAATAAGGCAGATGGTACCCTCATACTTTTTGTGGATTATTAGAAGCTGAACCAGTTGACGGTCAAGAACCGATATCTTTAGCTGAGAATTGATTATCTCTCTGATTAGCTTCAAGGATCCCAAGTGTTATCAAAGATTGACTTGAGATCTAGTTATAATCAGTTGTGCATTAGACCATCAGATATACCTTTTACAGCCTTTCGGAGTAGGTATGGTCTATACGAGTATTTGGTTATGTCATTTGGTCTCACGAACGTGCCTGCAGTTTTCATGGCACTGATGAATTGAGTGTTCCATCCATACTTGGACTCCTTTGTAGTCATTTTTTTGGATGATATCTTGGTGTACTCTCACACTCAACACAACCATGATATCCATATTGATATCATTTTGAGTACACTAAGAGAGCATCAGTTATATGATAAGATCTCAAAATTATACTTTTGGATGGACCATATTCACTTCTTGGGTCATGTTATCTCAAAGACAGAAGTATTAGTAGACCCATAGAAAGTGATATTAGTAGTTTCCTAGAAGCAGTCGAAGAACCTATTTGAGGTATGGGGTTTTATGGGGATGGATGGTTACTACAGACATTTTATATAGTACTTTTCATGCTTAGAAGCTCCATTGACGGGCCTAACTAAGAAGGGTGTAAATTACTTGTGGATAGATTCTTGTGAGTCAGCCTTTCAGGAGCTGAAAGGGAGGTATACTTTAGCACTGATACTGATTTTTCCAGATCTATGAAAGATTTATACTATTTAATGTGATTCATAAAGTGTAGGGCTAGGAGAAGTGCTTGTGTAGGGGTAAGGGGTCATTGTGTATGGGTCTCAACAGTTGAAGCCACATGAGAGGAATTACCCGATGCACGATCTCAAGTTGGTTGAAATTGTTCATGCTTTGCATAGTTGAAGACATTACCTTTTGGGAGATCATTCTTTGGTGTTCACTGACCACAAAAGCCTCAAGTACATTTTTACTCAGTGTGACTGGAATTTGATACAGTGAATGTGGTTTGAGTATCTTCAGTCCTTTGACTTTGAGCTTGCCTACATGCTTAGGAAAGGCAATGTTGTGGCTGATGTGTTGAGAAGGAGGACTCAGATATAGGCAGTTCAGAAAGCCAATAGTTAGTGGCAGCTTATGGATCTGTTCTCTGAGATGCATTTGGAGGTGCACGACAGACAGGGGCAGACATTTCTTTCTTTTATAGCTGTTACTTCTACTCTACTGGATCAGGTGAGAATGAGGCAGTTATCATATTCCTAAGGCCTATTCCTATAGAAGAGTGTGTTAGGAGAAGACCCTACTTCTGGTTGGACCATAGGTGAGGATGAGATCTTGTGCTTTTATGGATGTGTATGGGTGCTAGCAAACATACGCGAGGAGATAACATAGGATTTTCATTCCTTATCATGGGAAGTTCATCCTGGTGTCCCCAAGATGTATTATGATTTACACTATCAATATTGGTGGTCAGGTATGAAGAGAGATATTTTTGGTTTTTTTATGAGGTTTTCCACCTATCAGCAGGTGAAGTTGGAGAATCAATGACTAGACGGGCTTCTACAGCAGTTACTCATTCCCGAGTGTAAGTGGAACGATTTTACGATGGATTTCGTGATAGGTTTACCGAGGTCCCCTTGAGGGACTGATGCAGTTTGGGTTGTTATAGACAGACTCACAAAGGTTTCAAACTTTTTACCGATCAATGATACCTTCAGTGTTGATGATCTTGTAAGGTTATATATCCGAGAGATCATACGTTTTCATGAGGTTTTGCGCTTTATCATTTCAGACAGGGTGTCTGTTTTACTTCTCGTGTTTGGCAGAGATTATAGAGGGATTTGGGTACATAGGTACTTCTGAGTATAGCTTACCATCCTCAAACATATGGCTAGTCCGAGCATATGATTCAGGTGTTGGAGGACATTCTTTGAGCATGTGTCCTGAATTTTGGAGGTTCTTGGGAGAATCACATGCCTCTGGTGGAGTTTACCTACAATAATAGTTTTCAGGAAACTATTTAGATGTCACCTTATGAGGCGTTGTATAGTAGTCCATCTCAATCACCCATATGTTGTCTAGAGGTAGGAGAGGCAGCTATGTTGGGACCTCGTCTTGTCCAGGAGACCATAGAGTAGGTGGAGTTGATTCAGAAGAGGATGTCTAGTGCACAGTCATAGCATAAGTATTATGCTGATCGATGGAGACAACCTTTAGAGTTAGAGGTTGGAGATCAGGTTTTCCTACATGTCATACTGAGGTTGGGATATAGGAGGATTATGAGATAGGTAAATCTTTCACTGAGATGCGTTGGGCCATTTGAGGTTTTGGAGAGAGTTGGGCCAGTTTCCTATTGGTTGTAGTTACCTCAAAGGAATCGGTATATGCATGACATCTTTCATGTTTCTCAGCTACGACGTTACTTTTCAAACCCATCTCATGTTTTTCAACCCGATGAGTTAGAGTTAGAGGTAGACGCATCGTTCGAGGATCGTCCTATCTATATTTTTGATCGTAGTGATAAGGTTCTCCATGGTCAGCATGTTCCTTTGGTATGGGTGTTGTGGCAGCACGGCGGAGTGCAGGACGAGACTTGGGAGAGGGAGACTGATGTGCAATCACAATGTCCAGAGATATTCGGGGATTATTCTTTTCCACCTTGTTATGGAAATTTAGAGATGAATTTATTTAAGGAGGAAATTTTGTAAGAACCCGGATTTTTTTTCGGGTATGGATCTTTTTTTAGGTGTTTTTGAGAAAAAGAAAAGATTTTGGAGATTTTAAAAGTACATGACATGTACTTAGGAGTACATGTCATGTAACCAGTTTCTACAAGTAGTCGTGTATTGACCGTGTAACGGTCGAGTACATAGTCGTGTGAGGTGACCTGGAGACCGCCTAAAGTGGGGGTCGGTTGAGGCATGTACACAACATATACATTAAATGAACATACCATGTGATTTTTATTTTATTTTTTGATAAATTTGACCGGGGTCGCGTCGCATACCCAGAAATGTATTCTTCTAACTGCATTTCGTATAGGAGTGGCTAAGAGTGACAAATCTTTTCCAAGCCACCATTTCTTATTCCAAGGTCTGATTCAATCTCCAGAAGGTGCATTGGAATCCCACCGGTGAGTCCTTCCTTCTTCTAGAGCTTCTCCTCCTAATTTCTTCTCTCTCTCGAGTTATTCAAGGTTGAACTTTTTTAAAATTTTTATAGATATATGATGTTCTAGGTCAATTCAAAGGCTGAGGTTCAACTATATCGATCGTACAATATCGAGGTAGGTAGTTTGTTGCCTTTCGTTGTTTTTCTTTGAGTTTTATATTCCAAAGTGCTGATTACCCATGTTTTGGGTATTTTGGGTTAAGGAAATTAAACCCTATTTTATATGCCTTAGATTTATTGCTAATTTTAGGGTTGTTTATGTGAAATTTCATGTTTAAGGAACACCCCATGGGTGAGTTTTCTTGTTTGAATGTTTAGGGTTGTTTGTTCAAGGTTGCCTATGAGGCAAACCTTGTTTCCTTTCCTTATTAGATAGGATGGAAATGTTGCCTTTTTATTCTTGTTAAATGCTTATGATATGCATTGGAATTGTTTATCCATGTAGTAGTTAAGATTGCTTTGGGCTTCTTGATATCATTTATGCATGATTGAATTGCATAGGGTAGTGAGAACCTGGTGTAGTTAGACCATAGGGGGAATTGACGTTGAGTGCTTCCTCAGAGTGTCTGTTATATTTCACACTATGAGACCGCTGGGGGGGGTGATGGTGAGTTCTCCCTTAGAGTTTCTATAGTTTACGTTATGATACCGTAGGGGGTAATTGATGTTGAGTGCTTCCCTATAGAGTCTACAGTTATTGTGGAAAGACTATAGGGGTAATTGATGGTGATTGCTTCCTCAGAGTGTCTTTGTCTTTTTATTTCATTACTTGGACAGAGGGGTTAGACTGTGTGAGATACCCATAGGGTTAACTTAAATATTGAATGTTTGTGATTCTTCTTCCAAGACAAAGCACAAGCTTAGATTCATTCATGTTAGGTAGTCTTCTGAGATACCTTTTGGGATACTTACTTGATTAAATAATGAACTTTAAATGATAATGAATGTAAATAGAAACTGTAGGATTGGTTACTTTTGTGTAATCCTAGTTCTTTGTTGAATTCCCATTATTACCTGCTATATATATACTCACTGATAGTTAGGCATAGATCTTGTTGTGGTTTCCTACTAGGATTCATCTCACACCCTGTTTAGGTCATGCTTTTGGACCCAAACAGATTATATGGTTGTAGGTATAAATAAGGGCAAGCACCCTTCCTCATTAGGTACTTGATTATTGTGGAGTTGGATAGCATGGAACCAAGCTAAGGCTTGCGATGATATTGGAGTTTATTTGTTTTATTTGTAATTTGGTTTAGTACTATATTTACAGCATTATGACTTATTTAGATGCTTTCCTAGACATAGGTGACATGCATCATTTATATATGTGCTCCAGTTGGTTATTTAATTTCAGTCTTCCATTGTTTACTTGTTGTATGGTATTTTTCTTCCACTAATGATTATTATTATAATATATTTTGCATACTCTTCCAATGAGGGAATAGTTTTCCCACTATCACACCCAAGGCCCTCAATGCTAGTTGGCAGCCTCTAGTGTTTGGGGAAATGTGCTTCAGGCCATGTGAGAAACTGAGTATGGGGCACCTTTCGGTAGAACCTGGAACTGGTAAGTTACAATATTCAAGATTAGAATTTCAAGGACATTTTCAAAGTTTCGTAAACACAAGAACTCTAACTTTAATGAGATCACAAAAAAAAGATGATACAACTGTGGCACCAATGACACAGTAAGTCCATTGTACTATAGTTCCATAACCACCCAACTCTAAGATACTAAATTATTAGTGTCAAGATGTATGTGGAGCTATAGTGGCCTATTGGTGTCATCATTCATATGCTAATATAGTGTCATGTCAAATTCTACAATACTACAGTGTCCTATCGCATGGTGTTATAGTAAGTATGCACTACTACAGTGCTATGTCGATGTCTCCTAACATCTATACTATAGTGAGTTAGTATTTCTATAGTTCCCGAAAAATTTGGTTTATGGAATTTGGCCCTTGGACCCCTGAGTAGGGGTGCGCTGCCACCTGCAACCCCCAGTGACCTCATTGTGGAGGTCGAACCATGAGAGTTACAGTCTAGTGTGTAGTCTAGAATGCTAAATTTTTTTCCAAATTTATCCAAATGTATTGGTATACATCATACCAATAGTGTAAAGGTAGAATGAATATCTAGTAATGATCCACATAAGGGTAAAGTTTCATTATTGAAATTGCATAAAGTTCATTTTCATAGGCAGTGGCTACGTATGGGTGATTTGGAAGATTCACATATGGATGTTCAAAATTTACTAAGGGTTACCAAAAAATCATGGAAAGGTCAGGTTCTACATATTTTAGTACTATGTAAGGGTGCATCAATTTCATAAGGCTTGTTTTTAATTCCATAAGGTATGTTTGATTCTTTATTAAAGTAAAAAAGTAAACTTGTATGATATCACACCATGGTCACTTGATGCTTAAGACTAATCTACAGAAAAGGATTGATTAAGAATACTACTCTAATGGGAGATCACCCTTCTTACCCCCCCAATAAAACTAATAACTATTTATGAGGAATGTGACACTGATTGGGAACTGTTTCTAATATACAATGAAGTGAATTCTTGATGAATTGTGATTGGACAAAATTGAGGCTCTAATTGAAAGATCTAATAACAATTGGAAATGCAAGAAATATTGGTTAATTCATCAAAATATGACTAATATTTTTTATGTTGGATAAATAATAAAAGATGAAGAATTTTTTTTTATGGACTTGAAATTTTATAGTTCAAATATGATGATAAATGGGGTGTTGGAAAAAATTCCTCATGATGGTAATTTTGGTTTGATTATTTTTGTTGAAAAGTTTTTAGGTTTTTGAAGAAGGATGGCTTTCAAAGGAGGCATAAATAGTGAGAATGAATGTTTTAACTGATATTTTATAGCATTAATGTATTAACTAATCTCATAGAACCTGAATTTCTGAACTGATCTTACAGAGAGAGAATTTCTAAATTGATCTCGCAGAGTGAAAATGTCTGAACTAATCTCTTAGAGAACAAATGTATGAACTAATATCAGAGAGATTTAATGTATGAACTTATCTCTTAGAGAATTTATTTGAAGTACCACATTATTTTCAAAAGATCTCACACTGATATAATGCAAATCACATGAATACATCGCGTGATTTTCATAGGATCTCATGGAGAGATCATGAAAATCACTTGAATACACAACATAATTGTCATAGGATCTCATGTAGAGATCATATGAAGAGCATGAAGAAAATTAAGTTGTAAATGATGGTAATATCATGTTTTCATTTAGAATCATGCGACCATAGGATTGTCTTTGGATCTCATGATGGGATCTCAGGAAGTGATTGAATACAATATCACTAATACCGCATGATTTTAATTTGATCTCGTGATGGGGTCATGTGAAGAACTATAAGAAAATGGTTTTATTCATATGATTATATTTGGATATCATGATGATATCATTTAAAGTATATGAATACAATGGATATGATCATGAGAACTTGTGACATGCAGGAAGTGATCGTGTGAAGTGATCACGCAAAGTGCGTAATGTCAATTACTAAGGTGGTAGAACAGATGGATAACCGAAGTTTGTTGAGTTAAGGAGGTGTATTTATGCCTATTTATACCTCCTAACCCATCCTTAATAAGTCAATAAGTTTAATTAAGTGGTTTTATCTAAATAAAAAGTATTTCACTTGACTGAACAAAGTCCTATGCTGGAGTCTTGTGATATGCATAGTAAGTAAAAAGTATTTTGAATGGATCTCGTGAATGAGTCTCAAGAAGTGAATTATGTGTTAGGTGTTTTCATGCATAGGCATTCCTATTGATATCATGCAATCTTCATAAACTAAATAAGGCCTCGTGATCTTCATGATCTGAACAAGGTCTCATGATCTATGTTATCTAAACAAGGTCTCGTGATCCATGTGATCTGAACAAGGTCTTTTAACCCCAAGTGAAGTGAAGAAATTATCACAAAAGGGTATTTTTAAGGGTGTTATTCACAAGTAATAGGTCGGTCAATTAGAGTCACATGAACCACATGAATAGAACAGAGTATAATAGTGGATTCACACAATCCGAATGATCTGAAGGGTGTCTCATGAAAGGGTATAATGGAGGGGTCTTGCAGAGGAGTCTCATGAAAAGTTGGTTGTCATCTCATTGATGAAACAAGAGAATAAATACACACATGACTATGAATAAACTCATAATTAATTTTCAAAAGAGTTTACTAGAGGATAAATGGGTTTTCTTTAGAGAGTGAGCAGTGAGATTTCATATTGTGAATGGTTTTAAACCAATAGGTAAGGTGAGTCCACTCTGAACTTTGTATCATCAGTGATCATTATTGGATTTATTACATTGGAACATTTCCTTTGTATTCTCTTTAGACATATCCCAGTGAGGGTGAACCAAGTAAAATTTTTGTGTCTTGTGCATGTTTTAATTTACATTTATATTATGAAATGGAAAAGAGAGAGAATAGAGTTTTATATAATGATGAAAAAAGATCCAAAGAGATATTTTTTTAATATGTCGTACACTGATTCACCACCTCCCCCCTCTCAGGTTATTTAACCTAGTTTGGATAACAATTTGTGTCATAGGTAAAGGTTAAAATCAGTGTTTCTATCTCATTTGTTTCAATGTAGGTTGTTAATCAAAAAGGGATTCTGATCTTCAATGGAAATAATTTATATTTTTTGAAGAATAAAATAGATAACTACTTCTTATCATTAGTTATGATGTATTTATAGTTGCGATGTATAGTATTTTTTCAATTGTGGAGAGTAGAGTTTTATTATAAGTAGACTTAAGACAATTAGATGTTAATGCAAAATAATTCAATGCCTTAGGAGGATCTTTATCAAACACAATCTATATGAAGGTGATATCATGTAAGTTAATGCATGAAATGTTGGAAATATGATAAATATATATGAATGTGATTCAAAATTTAGAGAATAAAAATTATAGGTACTATTGAACAAATATGAAGATTTTAGGAATACACACCAATGAGTCTATAGATACACTCATTGATTGGGTAAATGTTTTCATAGAATTTATGTGTGGTCTCAGAGAAATTCTTGAAGATTTAAATATTTTTAAGTGCATATTGAGATTAATTACACCTCAGTTAAATCCTAAAGTCCCTATACTGGAAGATAAAGATACAAAAGAGCAAACATTATATAGCTTACAATATAATCTTTTCACATATGAGATGAGAAATGATGATAATGGGTATGTGGAAAAAGAGAAATATAATGAGGTGGATTTCAAGTCCATGAAAAGATCACTATAATGTATGGTTAGGATTAAAAAGAGGTGTACGAGGTTATGTAATTCCTTTCCTCAAATCTATGAAAAGGAATATGAAATGTCAAAGGGAGACTTCCTATAGAATGATTTTAAAGTGTATAGGTTGGACTCTTGCAGCAAATTTACTCAAGAAGTTCTATGATGATGATGAGGATAAAGTCAAAATTCCTATGAAAAATCATTTAGCCTATGTGAAAGTAAGATAAATTTGATGTGAAATTTATTCAATAAAAATAATATTCTTTTACAAGATAATTATAGTTCTAAAGAAAATGAGGCAGGAGAAATGGATGATTGCAAAGATCATGAAGAGGATGGTATGGGGGTAGTTGTGGGTAATCCCCAATCATGGAAATAAAGTGATGATTATGAAGTAGATATTAAAGTAATATTTAACCTTTAGGTTGAATTAGAAGATGATATTTAGGAGATGTATGTTTTCATATCCAAAAATAAATAAATCCAATAGGGTGTTTCATGATTACAATCTCTATATGCAACATCAGGAAGAAGATAACTCTTAGATGATGGATAAAATTGAAAATATTAGAACTAAAAAGCAAGATAACTCATATAAAGTCATTGAGTTTAGACTCAAGGTTGAAGAATAAACCACGGTTATCTATAGTCTAACTAACATAATAAAAGATCAATTCAATGTATTAAATAACTTGAGGAGGAATGTTATGGTCTATGAAGAAAGGTGGAAGATTAAGAGAAACACTTGACTCCTGATATTATTTTTGCAAAGTAGGTTCCACATATGATAGAAAAGTTGAAATTACAATTCATAGGTCCAACAAAATATTCAAAGGAATTTCTGGAGAAGAATATGTCATATCATAATGGCACTGATGGTATGAGAGTTGATTGCAAATAGAAAGTAGAAATGGTTAATGTTAGACCAAAATCTCCCACTCGAATGTTGAATATTTCTTTGGGTATGAATTATAATTAGAAGACTTAGAGAACTCAAGGGACAATCAGTGGTTCATAAATGATTTACAATAAAACACCACTTGTTAGGTGTTATCACTATGGAAAGATGGTACATTCTAAAAATTCATGTTCCATATCTAAGAGGTATCGATGGGATAAAATGAAAAATAGGAATCTAAATAGAGTTTAGTAGTCCATAAATTCCTTTGATGTTCATTTTTTTTTTGTGGAGGATTCGAACACATGGCCAGATATTTATCGTCAACAATGCAGAGGAAGGTACTGAAGTAGACCCAAATAAATTGCATATAGTAACCCAAGGGAACATCAAATGAGATAATATTTCAAAATAAATTTGTAGCATTGAAAGAAGAGGGTGGATCATCATACTCATAATATCAATAGCATCAGTCAGCATCAAGTATGAATCCAGAGACATGGATCAAAAAGAAAAGATTTGAGCATGCAATGGTTGTAGAGATTACCTTCAAATCATCAGAATGCATTGTAATATGGATTATTGATAGTATATGTACCTATCATATGACGGGAAATAATAATTTGGTGATAGAAATTAGGTATGTTAAGTATGGATTTGAAATATTTGTAAATGATGAAGGCGTGATGATCATTGGATCAGTGAAGGCCAAGTTTGGTGAAAAATACATGAGACATGTAGATGTATTGGTTGTTGAAGGTCTCAATCATAATTTTATAAGTCTCATCCAATTGTATGACTAGAGACATTAATTATCCAATAAAAATACATATTTTAATTACATTTTAATGGTATTAAATGTTCATTTTTGATCTTATGGACCTGAGTTAGTGGATTTTAATTTTGAACATCCATTCTTATCATTTGTGCACTTCATGCCTAATGTACACCAATTTAGGACCAATGATTCATCTGATTTTAAGAAATGTAATTATCCATATTTTAATTAGATATTTTGGTAACATTATCTAAACTTAAATATGATCATTTTTTATTTAGGTATCAATAGAGGATTCATAAAGGATGATGGAGATATTTGGTGATGAAAGGAAAGAATTCTGGAGAAGGCAGATTGGACACCAGCCCGCTGATGAGAATGTGGGACCCACAATACAATCCCAATAAATCCCAACTTTCATGGTATGATATAATAAATATATAGGAACAAATAATTCTTCATAATACAGTGCTAATTCGGCCTCTATAATGAAAAATTAAGGCAGCCCAAATAGAATATCAAAATATGGTCCAGAATCTGCGGCCCGAAATATTATCCCATTAAATCAGACATAGCCCCAGATTCACAACTCCAAATGGGCCCCAATTTTACAGAGAGTTATGAGACATCCGTATCTTTATTTTCGTTTTCTATGGACCACTCTAATTCTGCCATCTAGAAGGTCATTTTGGTGCGTCTGTTCGGTGATTGCAAGCTGGATTCCACCTCGGGTCAAGAGTGGAAAAGTCCAAGTTACACAAGCTTTCCACCACCCTAGGCCTACCATAATCAAGTGGGATACTTTGTACTATTGTAGGCTCTAACCAAGGCTCCAAAAATTCCTATTTAAGGAAGTTTTGGTGGATAATTTTATGATTTTGGTGCTTTGTTCAAATATAATGTTATGTTGCGTTTTTGTTGTCTCAAGTTTGGCTTCCACATGTAAGTTGTTCAATTCACTTTAGTTTCTTAATCAAAGTTCTTATTCTCCTCTTATTATGTTGTTCTACATATCACTTTGATACCATTGGTTCAATGTGTGAATTTATTCACACCAAACCTTCTGAAATTATCACACAACGGTGGAGTGGTTGTTATTTCATTGTTTTTTTCATCTCCATTTCCTCCCTCATGAGTCTACTTTCCACTTCCATTGAAACTGTAGAATCAATAGAGGGCTAACCCAATTATGGGTTGATCCAAGGGATTAGAAAGGGGCTGGATTGGATGTTATTTCTCACTCTATTAATTTATAATCACTTATTTTAATTGAGAATTTTGTTTGAATGTTTTTAAACTCCTTCATCCTTATTGAATTTAAGGCCACACACTTCAAGTGCTAATACGAACCTTTACCTTGAAGTGCTCAAAACTTTGATCCTTTAAGTTTATAGGTGATTAGTATCAAAGGTTTTAGGTATTAAACCAGTAAGCGATGATTTTGTATGATCTTTTTAAATAAACCCATCTCAAATATAAGAAATTAAAATAGATGAAAAGGAATGCATCTAATCCACCCCAAGTGATAACCTAGGATCAACTCATTATTTTAATATAAATTCTCTTAAGTATCTTAGCATTAACTTAAACCCATATAATATCAACCTAATTTGTCCACTTCATATCCAAAAACAATCCATAGAATGTACGTGTTTATAGGTTACTTCTTAGGTCTCTGAGGATTCGACAACCCAAGCTAAACTAAAAGGATCGTTCTACCTTCATCTCTTGGGTAAATTTGAGCATGAATAAAATTTTGGCACTGTTTCCAGGGACCCAAGTAATTAATATAAACACCATTATATTCTCCCCCATTTCTTATATTCTCACCCAAGATCTCTTATCTTTTCCCTTTCTCTTTTTTTTCTTTTGGCGCATGTCGGCCTACACTCATGATCAATAAAACCGTCTAGTTAGGGTGGATAGTCCTGGGGTTGGGGAGTCAAGTACACAAAGGGAACTCTTTACATTGGATTCTAATCTTCCTAATACTCTAGAGTCAAAAATTGAGCCCATTTTAATGGAAGGTCTTCAAGGAAACCAACTCATAAACCCGGGTGGAAACCAAAATGGAAATCCAAATGAGGTAGCCCCAAACTTGGGGAATGCAGTCGATCAAACCCTGAATGACTACCAAACACCTGCCTGGACCAATGCCCCCTAATGCATTAGACACAAATCCCTAAGAGATTCCAACTACATCTTTAAACCCCATGTCCTAAACCATCTTCCCACATTCCATGGAATGGAGTCTGAGATGCCCTACCTTCACATTAAGGAGTTCAATGACATTGTAGAAACCATGTGTCCCCCACATCAACTAGAATCAGATAAGATGAGGTTATTTCCTTTTTATTTAAAGGATCGAGCTAAAAATTTGCTAAACAATTTGAGACCATCATCCATAAACTCTTGGGACCAATTACAAAGATAATTCTACAAAAAATACTTTCTCCACCACAAAACAATTACACTTAAAAAGATCATCCAAAACTTTTTTGAAAAAGAGGGAGAGTAATTATATGAAACATGGGAGAGGTTCAAGGACACTCTAAACATGGTTCCACACCATGGTTTTTCTATTCCTGAACAAGTGATAATTTTATATGAAGGCTTGGGTATGGGGAATAAACAATTCATTGACATGATGTGTAATGAAACCTTTAAAAACAAAGCCCCAAATGATGCTTATGAGTATCTGGAAAGCCTTGCTTAACAAAACTAAACATGGGGAACTTCACCTTATTCTGAAAATCCACAAAGAACTACTGTAATTCATACACTTAGAGAAGAAGAAATCCTTAGGGCTAAAATCACAGCACTCTCTAGGAAGGTTGAAGAGATAGACCTTAGGAAAGTCTATGAAATCTAAAATGTAGACCCAGTTTGCACAATTTGTGACAAACATGACCATAAGATAGACAACTGCCCAACCATTCCATCCATCAAGTATTTCATTTTAGGAGGACCCCCAGAAGAAGTAAATGCTTTGAGATTTAAAAAGCCTCAATACCAAAACACCTTCAACCCAAGGTATAATGACCACCCAAGCTTCCGCTGGAAAGATAACCAGCAACCTAGCCAACCACAGGGAAAAAATCCTTACCCCCATCAGAACTACCAAACCCATAACTAGTTCCAAACCCAACCTATCCAATACCAACAGCCACTGGTCCATTTTCAACAAACCATCCCACCTCCAAAATATCCCCCTGGGATAAACCAATCTTCTCAAGAACCAACCCAAACTGTTCCACAAATCCTACTAGAACAACTGTACAAACAAATTGAAAGGATGAACTTAGAAGTCTCTTCCCTAAAACAAGAACTTCAAACCATCAAAACTGGAAAGGCACCCATGCTTACTCAGGCGGTACCATCCTCAACTTCAAGGGGAGAGTCAAGTTGTACTCAAACAACTCATGAACAACTAAAGGCCATGACTATTTTAAGAAGTGGGAAATAAATTGATAAACCTGAACAACTAATTCAGAACCCATCTGAAGATTCAAAATTGGATGAAAATTAAAATGAACCAAATGATCAAACTGAAAAACACGATAACATTGTAAAAGAAAAAACTCTTCAACAAAAAACCCCATAACCTACACCATTTCCTCAACACATGAGGGGGAAAACCAAGCCTGAATTGATTGAAACATTGAGGGAAATCTTCTCACAAGTCAAGTTGAACATTCCTCTTCTCGATGAAATCCAAACCATACCTACCTACTCAAAGTAACTTAAGGACTTGTGCACTTTTAAAAGAAAATTTTCACAAAAAAACCAAGTCCTTTTGGCAGCTAATGTGAGTACCACCATTCAAGGGATCATTCATCCTAATTTGAAAGACATGGGTTACCCTTACATCAATGTTGAACTAGGAGAGAACAAATTTTTCAAGGCCTTTTGTGACCTAGGTGCTAGTTTCAATCTCATCACATATGTTGTGTACTACTAGTTAGGCCTAGAAGAGCTCCAACCCACATCTGTCACACTTCAACTTGTTGATCCTAGAATTAGAGTTCCAAAGGGGATTTTAAAGGATGTTCTGGTAAAGGTTGAAAACTTTATCTACCCTGCTTACTTCATTGTTCTTGACAACCATCCAAACTTAGGAAATATGGAACAAACCCCGATCATCCTTGGTCATCCCTTCCTTACAAAAATCAACTCTATTATTCGTGTCTGAAATGGGAACATGACCATCACCTTTGGAAACATGAGTCTAGACTTGAACATCTATAATGAAAACTCACAAATAGGGGATGACGAGGATATTCATGAAGTGAACATGATAGGAATCATTGATAATGAATCTATAGAACATAAAAGAATATTTGATGGATGTTTAAGTCAGGATGAGATTGATTTCCTTTGTTCACATGAAGGAAGTTTATCTCCTTGGTTTGAATCATTTTAAAATTTCTCTTATGATGAAGTCTTAGGTCCAACAATCAGTGAAACCTTTCAAGAAACCACTTTCATGGAGACCACTCCAACTTCCTTCCTTAAATCCGATCAAGCCAATCTAGTAGTTGAACCTTCTACATGTGGGGAATAAATCCTATATAAAACTCTAGGAAACAAAATTGATCTTGATCCAATGTTCCAATTTTCTTCTGAAATTTTGAACCAAACTTATCTTATTTGAAGGAACTTCTCACTACACTCAAGTATGCCTTCCTAGGGGACAATCAAACACATCCTATTGTCATTTCTTCTTCTCTTGAATCCAATCATGAGAGGATGATTCTAGATGTCCTTAGGAAACATAAGAAAGCTATTGTTTGGACCCTGTATGATATTCCTGGGATTATCCCACTTATCGGGACTCATAGGATTGTTCTAGAATCTGATTCAAAGCCATGTCGTCAACCTCAACGGAGACTCAATCCTAATCTCATGGAGGTAGTAAGAAAGGAACTTCTAAAATTGTTAAAAGCTGGTATCATCTATCCCATAGCTGAGAGTGAGTGGGTGAGCCCAATCCAAGTGGTTCTGAAGAAGGCAGGAATCACAATGATAACCAATGAGGATGGAGAGATTCTTCCAACAAGGGTTAGTAGTGGTTGGAGAGTCTACATCGACTATAGGAAGCTAAACTCATTTACCAATAAGGACCATTTCCCCTTACCATTCATTGACCAAGTCCTTGAGAGAGTGATAGGCCATGCCTTCTACTGTTTCTTAGATGGGTACTCGGGGTATAATCAAATTGAGGTCTCCCTATAGGATCAAGGGAAGACTACATTCACATGTCCATTCGGAACCTTTTCCTTAAAATGCATGCCCTTCGGGTTATGCAATGCCCCTGGAACCTTCCAACGGTGCATGATGGGAATATTCTCAGACATGGTAGGGGATTTTATTGAGGTCTTCATGGATGACTTTTCTGTGTTTGGGGATACATTTTAGGGATGTCTGAGGAATGTGGAGAGAGTATTGTCAAGTTGTGAAGAAAATAATCTGGTCCTAAACTGGGAAAAAATCCATTTCATGGTTAATAGGGACTAGTTCTAGGCTATATGGTCTCAAGTAGGGGGATTGAAGTTGATAAAGACAAGGTTGACATCATTCGTCACCTTACATAACCCAAAACTGTCAAAGAAGTGAGGTCTTTATTAGGACATGCTGGTTTCTATAGAAGATTCATCAAGGACTTTAGTTCAATATCCCATCCCCTTTGTGCTCTCCTAGTAAAGGATGCTCCATTTGTTTGGACAGAAAGCTGTGAGGGTTCATTCTCAACCCTCAAATTCTCTCTCACCTCTACTCCCATCATGAAATCTCCAAATTGGAACCTTCATTTTGAACTTATGTGTGATTCCAGTGACTTTGTTGTAGGATCTGTGTTAGGACAACGTTGTGATAAAAATCCTTATGTCATTTCTTATGCAAGAAAATCCTTAAATGATGCCCAAAGCAACTACACCTCCACTGAAAAGGAGTTACTTGCTATTGTGTTTTCCTTATAGAATTTTAGGTCCTACCTCTTAGGATCCCCCATAATTGTGTTCATTTACCATTCTGCACTAAAATACCTCTTCCAAAAACAAGATACCAAGGCTAGACTGATTATGTGGGTCATTCCTTACAATAATTTGACCTCACAGTCAAGGATAAAAGGGGGTTTGAAAATGTTGTAGTTGATCATCTCTCTAGTATGGAATTCAAAGACAACTCAAATCACCTTTCTGTGTCTGATTCATTTCCTGATGAACACCTATACTCTATGAGTGACTTCCCTTGGTATGCTCACATAGCCAACTTCTTAGTTACAGAAGTAATTCCAAAATTATTAGGGACTCAAGCTCGAAGTAAATTCCTTTCTGATGTTAGTCACTATGTGTTTGATGATCCATACCTCTATAAGTTCTGCCCTGACCAAGTCATTAGGAGGTGTGTCCCAGAATCTGAACAAGAGTCTATCCTTAAATTCTGTCATAGTGAGGCATGTGGAGGTCACTTTTATTCTAAGAAAACTTATACTAAGGTTCTTCAGTCTGGTCTCTTCTGGACTACCCTCTCAAGGGACTCCTATAAATTTTTTCAAAGCTGTCCTAAGTGTCAACAAGTAGGGTCAATCACAAAAAGGAATCAAATGCCACTCACTCCCATCTTAGTGATTGGAATCTTTGACTGCTGGGGAATCGATTCCATGGGTCCCTTCCCAAACTCTAGGGGATACCTCTATATCCTATTAGCTATTGATTATGTCTCAAAATGGGTTGAATCCATTCCCACCAAGTTTAATGACCATCATGTTGTGATCCGATTTCTGAAAGAGCACATATTTTCTTGATTTGGAATTCCTAGGGATATAATCAATGATCTAGGAACCCATTTCTGCAACCGTCCATTCTCTTCACTCATGTCTAAGTATGGAATTTCTCATAAAGTTTCCACTGTGTACCATCCTCAAACAAATGGTCAAGCTGAGTTAGAAAATAGGGAGATTAAGAATATTCTTGAAAAACTGTCAATCCTTCTAGGAAAGATTAGTCTGAGAAACTCTTGGATTCTCTTTGGGCATATCGTAAAGCATACAAAACCATCCTAGTAATGTCACCATATAGGTTGGTTTATGGGAAAGCATGCCATTTACCTGTTGAAATTGATCATAAGACTTTTTGGGCAATTAAGAAAATAAATTATGACCTCTCATTGGCCAGAACAAAAATGAAATTAGATCTCAATGAACTTGAGGAAATAAGGATGGAGGCTTATGAAAATTCAAGGATCAATAAAGGTAGAGTTCAAGCCTACCAATATAGTAATATCAAAAGTCAAACATTTTGAACAAGGAAAATTTGTGCTCTTTTATAGTTCAAAACTTCATTTATATCTGAGAAAGCTAAGGTCTAGATGGTCAGGTCCTTTCATAGTGAATCATGTGTACCCCCATGGGGCAGTAGAGGTTCAAGATCCCATAATTGGTTACATTTTCAAGGTCAATGGTCAAAGGTTAAAACCATTCATTGAATCATTAAATAAATAAGAAATAGAGGTTGAGTTAACTGAGCCAACCTATGAACCAGAAAAAAAATTGATAGATTTAGGATCCATGTCGGGCTAACGATGTTAAATAAAGCGCTGCATGGGAGGCAACCCATGGTTTTCAAGTTTCCAATCATTTTTTTGTTTTAATAAACTTTATATTTTAAATAGGATTAATGAATCATTTTTATATTTAAAAATAAAAAAATAGATTGTTGACATGTTCTTCTATTATGAGTATGGATGGGTATGAAAGGGGAGCACCATATTTATCTGTGTCACGTGGTGTGATCCTTGAGTAATACCTTACCCATAAATTTAAAAATAAGACAATGTATCATCAGTTCGGTTTATTTTTATGTGTTTGTATATTAAAATAAAAATATAAAATATATATATATATATTAATAGAAAAAAATGCCACATCATAGGTCGTGGGGCAAACCCTATCACAAGCGACAAAACCGTGGGGACTCGAACTCGGGACCGAAGGGAGATAGGGGCACGCACTTACCACTGACCTACGGCTTACTGTGCTTCCTTATTTTTTATATATATACTTATATTTTACTTTCTTTATTATATAAATATATATATATATAGTTTTTTTCTTTTTTTTTCTTTTTTTTTCTTTTTTTTCACTAGGGAATTCTCAGAGTGACATCGAGATCAAGGGATTAAAAGGGAGCAGCAATAATTTCAACTTCAACCACCAGGTGACTTCATTCCATGATCCTCATTTTCAATTTCCTTTTTGAACTCCCATTCTTTGCCTCTACCCCCTTCTAAATTTTGTTTTCTTTAAACACTATGGATAGTGTTATTTTAAGTTGGGAGGGGAGATAAAATAAAAAAATGCTTTTGTGTTAAAAAAAATGAATGATTTGAAGAAGAAAAAGCTTGCATTAATGGAAGGAAAAATTCCTTTAACTTTGAACATGGTAATACACATTGCACACTTTGAAACTAAATATCAAATAATTTAGCATGCCCTGATTTTGATTTTGATCCATGTATAATTTCATGAGCATATATTTTGGAAAGTGTGGCTGTCTAGTGTGAAATTTCATCATTTATAATTTCATCCAAATAAAAAAAATCACAATGCACATCCTTTGGATAGTGGGGTATTAGTTTGAGTTCATGGGGTCCCCCAAATAAATAGAATAGGTTTGGTGATCATTTTAGTTTTAATATGAGTATTCAATAAAAAAATTAAAAAAACAATAAATTTGCACGTAGAGCAATGAAATGACCTAATGCGTGGCTTTCGGCACTTGGGGATCGTGACTCCATAGTTTTCTGGCCCAAAGTTAGTAATTTTATCTCTATTTTTAGTAATTTGAATTTTTTTTTGACTGAGTTAACTCGAGATGATGCCCGAGCATGTGGTATTCACTTGGTACCCAAAGGTCTTTGAGCCTGGGAGTCATCGGCAAAGTCTCGCTACAGGGGTTGACTCTTTTAAGTGCAATTTCAATTACCATGGAAAAATTGAAAAAATAAAAAATACAATAAAATACAATAAAAAATTGAATACTCATATTAATATTGAAATGTGATTCCACCTAGTGCTTCCATCATTTCCCTCTTGAATAAAGATGAACCCCCATGTCTAATGCGATGCACAACACATCATCACTCTTAATTGATATTAGATGAAATATGGTGATGAATTTGAATAAATGAATGGGCTTAGGATTGGGATCTGCTTATGAAACTATCTTGTATTAAAATATTTTTATGGGTTTCATGATTGATTGGTATAAGGGTTTTGGTGATCATTGTGTATTAAAATGTTTTTGGAAAAGGGAATCCGAATTTCATATTGTTGAGATACATTTTGCTTGGGACTAGAAAATCTCAAGTTGGGGGTGTTATTAGCCAATAAAAATACTTATTTTAATTAAATTTTAATGGTATTAAATGTTCATTTTTGATCTTATGGACCTGAGTTAGGGGATTTTAATTTTAAACATCCATTCTTATCATTTGTTCACTTCATGCCTAATGTACACCAATTTAGGCCCAATGATTCATCTAATTTTAAGGATTGTAATTATCCATATTTTAATTTGATATTTTGGGAACTGTAGCTAAACTTAAATATGATAATTTTTTATTCAGGTATCAATGGAGGATTCATAAAGGATGATGGAGATATTTGGTGATGAAAGGAAAGAATTCTGGAGAAGACAGATTGGACACCAGCCCGCTGATGAGAATGTGGGACCCACAATACAAACCCAATGAAGCCCAAATTTCATGGGATGATATAAGACATATATAGGAACAAATAATTCTGCATTAGATAGTGCTAATTTAGCCTCCATGATGGCAATTAAGGCGGCCCAAATAGAATATCAAAATCTGGGCCAGAATCTGTGGCCCAGAATATTATCCCATTAAATCAGACATAACTCCCGATTCAAAACTCGAAATAGGCACAAATTTTATAGGAGGTTATGATACATCTAGAGTTCCATTTTATTTTTCTATATCCAACTCTAATTCTTCCATCTAGAAGGTCATTTAGACGCATTTGTTCGGTGGTTGCAAGCTGGCTGCTACCTCGGGTCAAGAGTGGAAAAAGTCCAAGTTCCACAAGCTTTCCACCACCCTAGGCCTACCATAATCAATTGGGATGGTTTTTTCTATTGGAGGATCGACCCAAGGCTCCCAAAATTTCTATTTAAGGCAGTGGTTGTGGATGAGTTTATGACCTTTGGTGCTTTGTTCAATTGTAATGTTATGTTGTGTTTTTGTTGTCTCAAGTTTGTCTTCCACATGTAAGTTGTTCAATTCACTTTAGTTTCTTAATCAAAGTTCTTATTATCCTATTATTATGTTGTTATACATATCACTTTGATACCGTTGGTTCAAGGTGTGAATTTATCCACACCAAACCTTGTGAAATTATAACACAACGGTTGAGTGATAGTTATTTCATTGTTTTTTTTTCTTCTCTATTTCCTCTCTCATGAGTCTACTTTCCACTTCCATTGAAACCGTAGAATCAATGGAGGGATAACCCACTTATGGGTTGATCCAAGGGAGTATCAAGGGGATATATTGGATGTTATTTATCACTCCATTAATTTCTAATCACTTCTTTTAATTGATAATTTTGTTTGAATATTTTTAAACTCTTCCATCCTTGTTGAATTTAAGGCCACACACTTCAAGTGCTAATACGAACCTTTACCTTGAAGTGATCAAAACTTTGATCCTTCAAGTGTATAGGTGATTAGTATCAAAGGGTGTAGGTATTAAACTAGTAAGTGATTATGTTGTTTGATCTTTTTAACTGAACCCATCTCAAATATAAGAAATTAAAATAGATGAAAAGGAATGCATCTAATCCACCCCAAGTGATAATCTAGGATCAACTCATTCTTTTAATTTGAATTATCTTAAGTATCTTAGAATTCACTTAAACCCATGTAATATCAACCTAAGTTGGCCACTTCATATCCAAAAACAATCCATAGAATGTACGTGTATGTAGGTTACTTATTAGGTCTCTGGGGATTCGACAATCCAAGATAAACTACAAGGACCGTTCTACCTTCATCTCTTGGGTAAATTTGAGAATGAATCAGACATTCTATAATCTTTAAAAAAAATTGTTTATCATAGGGGGAAAATATAGATTAGTTGTTTTTTAAGGAAAGTGCATAAAGGGGGATCTCTACCTTATGAGTGGAGAAGAATACAAATGATTCCTATATAAGGAATAACAAACCCAGTTGTGGTATAAGAATATTAGTCATCTAAGATAATCATACATGTAAAATCTGGTAAAATATGATGCCTCTTGAGATATCCCTAAATTATCATGTGATCACTCACATTCATGCAATTCTTGTCAACAAGGGAAGATTACATGGAATACGAATAAGGAAAAATATCAAAGATCAACAAAAGTTCTTGAACTGGTACATATTGATGTATGTGGACCTATTTAACCAAGATAGGATGACAGGGAGTGATATTATATCCTTTTCATTGGTGATTTCAATAGAATGGAATTGGTTTCAATTATCACCCACAAGCCAAGGTGCTCCTCCAATGGCCCGAAGGCCTTCATCTTTATTGATTTTTGATAATCCACCTTTCAAGGGGTGAGGTGGAACCCTTATAATGCTCGTAGGCGTAAGTATTATATGGCCCGTAGGCCTTAGAAGAATTCAATGCCTGTAGGCTTCAAACATTACATAAAACCCAGACTAACTACTTGGAACTGCTCCTCCCCAACGTCTTCATCATGAAATCATCTCTCCACCTTCTCATGGCTATTCGGATAGGCATTCCTGTGCATGCATAGGCTTGTCTCAATGGCAGGTGCCATACCCTCTCATTCTTGCAATCCGTTTAGCTTCTGCTGTGGGGAAAGCTCCTTGCTCATCCTCCTTGTAGATCTTGTTCCTTGTAGGTTGTCTGGTTTGAATCTGCACTTAAGGTGGCCCAAAGGCCTTACTGACCCGAAGGCCTGGGTGGCCCGAAGGCCTTACAGAACTTAGAGACCAAATCGGTGGCCCGAAGGCCCAAACGGGGGCATATTCTCGGCTGTTACAGTGCCAAACAGTTCCTTCTATAGTTCCCACTACAGTACCTACTACAGTACTACAGAGTTCCCACTGTAGTACCTACTACAGTGCTACTACAATGCTGCTACAGTGCTGCTACAGTGACTTAGAAATTCTGCCTCTGCCTGGATTTGATCCCTGGTCGCTTGGATGCACTTACGGAGTCCTTACCAACCAGGCTAAGGCTCATGTTCCAATCCAAGGTGTTTAGTTGCATAACATGTTATTGAAGGGAAGTTGAAATGATACTAGATCAAAATATCCAAAAGTTACAAATTGATAATGGAAAAAAGTTCAAAAATATCCGAGTTGAAGATTATCTTGAGAAAAATGGGATAAGGTGCCAAGTTTTAGTAGTAAGAACTCCACAGAAAATGTATTGGTTGAGAGAAGAAATCGAATTATCAATGACATGGTCAAAACAATACTTATTGAGAAAGAAATTACAAAGAATTTTTGGAAATAATTAGTGTTGACATCAGCCTATATTTCTAATAGATACTTATTATGCCCAAAGAAATAAAATATTCCATATGAGATGTGGTATGGAAATAATAAAACATTGAAATACTTTCAAGTTTTTTGGAGTAAGTGTTTTAGTACCAATAAGGATAAATGCATGAATTTTGAATCCCATGGAAATGAAGGGATATTTCTCAATTACTCAATAAATAATAAAGAATATGTTTTAATAAGAAACTGGGAAATTTTATAGAGATAAATGATGTTTGTGTGGTGTAAAATGATAATAATATTCAACAAATATATGAATAGTATTAGGAGTATAGTAATGAAGAAGTAAAAAAGATTAGGGGGTGAAAATACTCAGGGTAGATTTAGAAGAAGATTCAAATGATGATCAGAATAAGCCTATAAAGAAACCAAAGATCCAAGATGAAATTGATCAGAAAAATATCATCAAGGATCAAATAGCTCTAATGTAGATGAGGGTGTGAAGACTCTAACATAATAATCTTTATTATCATGATTAGAGCTAAATTTTTAGGAAAAATCTTCAAGGGATAAGATTTGAGTTCAAGAAATGAATGAAGAACTTGACCAAATAGAAAAGAATCAGACATGGGAGATTATTTAGAGGCTAACAGATAAGAATATCATCAGGGACAAAAGGTTTTTCCATAACAAGCTGAATGAATATGTCACAATAATTAGAAAAAAACATGAGTAGTGTGAAAGGGATACTCCAGGATAGAGGTTATTTATGTTGATGAAACATTTTTACTTGTTTCAAGGATAAAAATCATTCTATTATTCTTGTCCATAGTAGTGCAAAAAAATTAAAATTTTTCCATATGGATGTCAATTCATCATTTATAATTGGGATTCTAGAAGAAGAAGTTTATATTAAATATTCAAATGGTTTTATCATTCATGAAGATGATAATAAAGTTTTTTAGTTAAATAAGTCTCTATATGGGTTAAAGTAGGCACCAAGAGCATGATATTCATGACTTGATCAGTATTTGAAAAATCTCAGTTTTTAGTGTGGTGGATTTGATTAGAATCTATATGTAAATAATGAGAGTAATCAAATGATGATGGTGTTGGTATATGTCGATGACATAATATTTGGTGGATCAAATGAAGAATAGTGAAAATAGTTTGCATAATTCATGAAATGTGATTTTAAAATGTCAATGATTGGTTAGCTAACATTTTTCCTTAGTTTACAGGTAACATAGGGAAGACATGGGACATTTATCTTCAAGTAAAAATATTCCAAGGAGGTTCTGATAAGATATTGAATTAAAAATTACAATGAAATGACATCTTTGGTTTCTACATGGATGAAATTATCAAGGGATGATGAAGCCAAAGTATCCAATATCACTGAATACAAATAGATCACTGGATGTATGTCATACTTAAGAACAACATGACCTAATATTGTTTTTTTCCACATTCCATGTGGAATAGTATCATATTAATCCCAAATAAAGACACTTAATAATAGTAAAAAATGAATACTTTAGTATATTAAAGGCATGGTGGATTTTGGTTTACTATACAATGAAAAATCATAAAAATATTTATTAAGATTTATAGATGTAGATTGGGTTAGTTCAACAGATGATCTAAATTAAACATCATGCGGTGCATTCTATGTTGGTGAAATATGAATTTCTTAGATAATAAAGAAACAATATTGTATTTTATTGAGTACCGTAGAAGCTGAATATGTTGTAGTTACTCTAGCTTGCATGAAGTTACTGTGGATGAAGCATCAGCTCGAAAATATGGGAGTTGAAGGGAAGCCTATGATTGGAATTCATTGTGATAATTCAAGTGCTATAATATTATAAAAAATCCATTCCATAAAATAAATACAAAGAAAGTTGAAATTAAATCACTTTATCAAAGAGAAAGTATAGAATGGCCTTTTTAATCTAGAGTATGTGCCTTCTGAATTACAGGTTACAGACATCCTGATGAAGGCCTTACCCAGAGAAGTGTTTTAATGACATCGACTGACTCTTTGAGTTTAGTAAACTACCCACACATAAACAATGTGGATGTGGTACCCCCTTCTCTCTAAGGTATGGTATGTTTTCCCATATATACTGATATATTTTCTTTACCATGTTTCAGACCAAAACGAGGTGTCATTTGGGTTTACTGATAAATGGAGGGAAATGTCTTAATAAATACAGGGGAGAATCTGATAGGGTCAGTGAAATAGGGGGAGTTTTGAATCTAATGATGATAAAATTGGTCTATCAAAAAAGAGGAATCACATAAATGAGAGGCCTTTGGGTTTATGATGTAATAATTAGTCATGTGTGTGTTAAGAAGTGGTCTTGAAGGCTAATAGTGTTCTATATTTTTGTAACGTCCCGGACCCGGGTGCCACGCAACGGGTGCCCCGAGCCCGGTTCGCCACGTGACCTCAAGCGCATTTCCCCAAACACCAGAGGCTGCCGACTAGCAGCGAGGGACCAGGTCTGATAGTGGGGAAACTATGCCCTCATTTATTAAAGTGTAGCACAGCGGAATACCAAAATCAACATACAAAAAACAGCGGAAGTAGTAAACATACACAACTGAAATGACTACAGCAGTGGATATAACCAATAGTACATAAGTGATGATGCTACATGTTTCAAGTTCTAAGAAAACAGCCAGAACATGTTATACATCAATACAGTACAGCAGAAAACAGAGTACAGCAACAAGAAAATAGCTAGCAGCGGCATCGCGAGCCTTGGATCGGTCCCATGCCCTCCTACTTCTCAGCAACAGTCAAGTACCTGTATAGGGACTCTTGCCCCTATCTACACCTGCAGCAACGTAATATGTTTGGGCTGAAAAGCGTGACCCAAACAGGGTGTGAGAAATATATCTCAGTAGGCACCCACCAAAGGCTCGTGCCCAACTACGTGTAAGCATGCAACAACAGTGTGCAGTAGTAAAATGTAATAAAGTAAGCAGTACTCAAAAGTAACTAATTACCAGTTATATTGACATTTTATTATCCATTTAATCCATTTAAAAAAATTAGAAACCACCACAGTGCATTTCTAAGTAAACAGTTCACGTCCTCAGACAAACAAAACCTTACCCTTAGGTAATCAGAATCCAACCCGCAGGTATAGCCCTCAGGCGTAACAGAAATTTCCCTCAGGCGTAGGAAGTGTCACCCTCAGGCATAGAAGTCAAGCCCTCAGGCACGAAAGGTTTCCCTCATGCGAAATACTATAGCCCTCGGGCTAAATAGTGCAGTGCCCTCAGGCTAATCACAACAACGCCCTCAGGCCAAATACAACAGCGCCCTCAGGCTAAACAGGTAACCAGGCCATGCCCAACAGGTAAACAAGCAGTAACAAGCAATTCCTCTCAAGGAAATTCTACAATTACTACATTTAAGGCATACCCTCGGGTATCCTGGCCAAATGGCTAAACAGAGGAACACACCCCTCGGGATGGTCCTGGATCCAAGCAACGATACCAAACAGCATTTTATTATCACAGTTAAATACCTAATCAATTCTAGGTATTAAATATATCAACGGCCTCAGCCACACGACACCCCGACATGGGTTCGTGGCACAAAAACGCACAAAACACACAGAAGTTGGAAAACTAAACACAAAGCCACCTACCTTAAACGTTAATGAACGCTATACTCGAACGTCGACTCCAGAAACGCTCAAGAATGGCGTAGATCTGACGAAGAACAAAACCCATTCAAACTTAAATAACTTACGCTGGGAGAAGAATTGGCAAGAACGGTACCAGGAGGAGGAAGGGCTTACCCGTGCGGTTCCAACGAGATCGTCCGAAGCCGAATCAGATTCTAGACGAACTCCCGGCGGATCTTCAAAGGTCTGGCCTCCTCCTTTGGCTCCAAAAAATGGATCAAGTGCCTCCTCTGCCAAATGAGGAGGCTACTGCCTGTTTTAAGCCGAAAAAACAAAGTACACGGCGTGTACTTCAAAGTACACGGCGTGTACTCCTTTCATTTAACTGTTCATTTGGCAGCACTTCCACACCGTTCATTTTCCGACAAGAGTACATGGCATGTACTCCCAAGTACACGGTGTGTACTGCCGACCAGCTGGCAGCGACTTCACCGCCTTACTTTTTAACCTGCCGACTGACTACACGGCGTGTAAGGTACAACTACACGGCGTGTAGTCGGTTCCTACACCCTTCGTCACCGGCATGGCTACACGCCCTGTGTACTTATCCCAACATGTCCAAAAGTACATGGCGTGTAGTTTCAAAATTTAGGATTTTTCCCATTTTTCCATATTCTCTCAAAATCACTTAAGGAAAAGGAAAAGAAGAAGCCCATACCTCTAAAACAAAAACCAGGTTCTTACAAACTTTCCCCCTTATAGAAATTCATCCCTGAATTTCCCTTTCAAGGGTGGTGAAGAGAAAGCTCAGAACAGCTCTGGCCACTGAGCATGTACATCGGCCTCCCGCTCCCAGGTCTCTTCCTGCACTCGGCCATGCTGCCATAGCACCCGTACGAGAGGAACTGACCGGCCTCGGAGAACCTTCATGCTCCTATCAATAATACGGATCGGATGCTCCTCAAAGGACGCATCATGCTGCAGCTCAACCTCCTCTGGATGAAATGTGTGAGACGGGTCTGAATGGTAGTGACGCAACTGAGACACGTGGAAGACGTCGTGCATGGCTCGGTACCGCTGCGGTAACTGCAACCGATAGGCAACCAGCCCGACTCTTTCCAGAATCTCAAAAGGTCCCACATACCTCGGCGAAAGCTTCCCCTGTCTCCTGATCCGTTTGTGTCTGAGCCTCGGTGAAACATGCAAGAAAACCTGATCCCCAACCACGAACTCCAAAGGTCGTCTGCGGCAATCAGCATAAGACTTCTAACGAGACTGTGTAGTAGCCATTCGCTTTTGAATTAACTGGACCTGCTCAGATGTCTCCTACATGAGTTGTGGTCCCAGTAAAGCTACCTCACCTACCTCTAACCAGCACAAAGGTGATCGGCATGGCCTACCATATAAAGCCTCATAAGGTTCCATCTCAATAGTCGCCTGAAAACTATTGTTATAGGCAAACTCGACTAAGGGTATATGCTTCTCCCAAGAGCCCCCAAAGTCTAGGATGCATGCGCGCAGCATGTCCTCTAGCACCTGTATCGTCCGCTCTGACTGGCCATCTGTCTGAGGGTGGTATGCTGTGCTCAAAATCACCTGTGTACTTAGCGCCCTCTTAAAACTCTGCCAGAAACGAGACGTAAAGCAGGTGTCCCTATCTGAAACGATAGAACGAGGGACCCCATGTAGACATACGATCTCTTGGATATACAGCCTTCTGAGATCATCCACACCAAAGGTCTCCTTGATCGGCAATAAGTGAGCTACCTTCGTGAGTCTGTCCACAACAACCCACACGGCGCCATTGCCTCGAGGTGACCTCGGCAAACCCGTCACGAAATCCATCGTGACATCATCCCATTTCCACTCTGGAATGGGCAATTGCTGTAACATCCCAGCTGGTCTCTGATGCTCTGCCTTCACCTGCTGACAGGTGGAACACCTCGTAACAAAACCAGCTATCTCTCTCTTCATACCTGGACACCAGTACTGATGTCTCAAGTCTCGGTACATCTTGGTAACCCCAGGATGAACGTCCCAAGCTGAAGCATGAAACTCCCTCATCATCTCCTCACGTATATCCCCTGGAACCCATACACGTACATGGAAATGCAAAACCTCGTCATCGCCTATCGTTCAACCGGAAGGAGGGTCCTCACTTGCCACCGACTCCCGTAGAACTAGGCCTTCTGAAACTGATAGTTGCCTCATCCTCACTCTGTCCAGGAGGGTAGAAGTCATAGCTAACGAGGAAAGATAATTCTGTCCCTGACTTTCATGCACCTCCAGATGCATCTCAAAGAACAAAGCCATAAGCTGCCACTCACCACTGGCCTCCTGCACTGCCTGTATCTGAGTCTTCCTACTCAGTGCATCGGCTACTGCATTACCTTTACCAGGTGTGTAGGCAAGCTCAAAATTGAAGGACTGTAGGTACTCGACCCACCTTCTCTGCCTCGGATTTAGGTCACACTGATTAAAGATATACTTCAGGCTTTTGTGGTCGGTGAAAACCACAAAATTCTCTCCCAATAGTTAATGTCTCCAACAGCGCAATGCATGCACAACTACAGCCAACTCGAGATCGTGTGTCGGGTAATTCCTCTCATGTGGCCTCAACTGCCGAGACCCGTACATGACAACTCGGTCACCCTGCATCAAAATGGCTCACAGTAAACTGTATAGCTCTTCCCCTGCTCTGGGAGTATCAGGATCGGTGCTGATGTCAGCCTTCCCTTCAGGTCCTGAAAAGCTTTCTCACAAGCTTCTGACCAAATTAACTTCACACCCTTCTTAGTTAGACCTATCAACGGTGCTTCTAAGCGGGAGAAGTCTTGTATGAAGCGTCTGTAGTAACCAGCCAGCCCTAAGAAACTTCTTATCTCAAACATGTTATTGGGATGCTCCCAGGAAACTACTGCTCTCACCTTCTCTGGGTCCACTGCAACTCCTTCCTCTGAGATGATATGACCCAGGAAGTGAATCTGGTCCATCCAAAAGTGGCACTTCGAGAGCTTAGCATATAGGAGATGCTCTCTCAGTGTACTCAATACGTTCTCAAGATGGGTGGCATGGTTTTGTCGAGTGTGAGAGTACACCAAGATGTCTTCCACGAATACTACCACAAATGAATCAAGATACAGATGGAACACACGATTCATCAGAGCCATGAAAACTGCTGGCGCGTTCGTGAGTCCGAACGGCATAACCGTATACTCATATAGACCATACCTGCTCCTGAAAGCTGTGAGAGGTATATCAGATGGTCTAACGCGTAGCTGATGATATCCGGATCTCAAGTCAATATTCAAGAACACTCATGCTCCACAAAGATGATCAAACAAATCATCTATCCTCTGCAAGGGATATCGGTTCTTAACCTTCAACTGGTTCAGCTTCCGATAATCCACACAAAGTCTAAGGGCACTATCCGCCTTCTTCGCAAAAAGGACCGAAGAACCCCAAGGAGAAGTACTGGGTCGGATAAAACCCTTTGCCTGTAGCTCCTCTAACTGCCTCTTGAGCTCCTGCAACTCAGGCGTGGCCATCCTATAAGGAGGAATGGACACCGGTGCTGCTCCTGGCACAAGCTCGATAGAGAAATCCACCTCACGCACTGGAGGTAGACCTGAAAATTCGTCCGGGAAGACATCCTTAAAACGATCGACAACTGGAGGGAAAACCGTCTGAAAATTCCCCTGGTCATCCAGATATAATCTCGCAATCTGGGTTGTGACTCCACCTCACCCATGATGCTCTGGTCCAGCTCGACTCGCCTGAACATCCCACTCGCCCTTGTAAAGAAACTCCCTGCCCTCTGGTGATGTGAAATGCACCCTGCGACGATAGCAGTCTACAAAGGCTCGAAAGGGAACCAACCAGTCCATCCTGAGAATGAAGTCATAGCTCGTCATCTCCAGGACATAGAGGTCCCAAAGGAAGTGGCACCCACCAACCTCAAGGGGACACTCCTTGCACTAACGCACACCAACCGTCCTAGTCCCCAACGGAGTGTCTAGCGTCAAGATATCAGAAGAAGTAGAAACACTGAGCCCAAGGATCTCCACAACGGGTACTGATATAAAACTATGTGTAGCACCCGTATCAAAAAGTACTGAAGACAAGACAGAAGGTACTAGAATAGTACCTCTGACTGTTGAAGGTCCGGGATCCTGCTCCTGCTGGGTCTGTTGCACTGCATATGCTTGTCCAGTGCCGCGGCCCTGCAACACAGCCTGGCTACCCTGAGCTATCCCACCCTGTTGCCTCTGAGATCCTGGTGTCTGGCTACCACGGCTACGACCACCATCTCTTCCAGCACGCCCAGACGTATTCCAGTTCCCTGACTGGTAAGAAGCCACTGGTCCTGCTCCCGTACGCGGAGTCTACACAGAACCCCTCTCACTAGCCACTGGTAGAAACACCCTGCAAAAGCTTTGTAGATGACCCATCTTGCCGCAAGCTCGGCACTCCACTGGGTCCCGTGGACACTGCAGCATCTTGTGCCCCTCTCTGCCACATTGGTAGCACCTGACCGGTCCACCTGAAGAAGCTGCCTGGCTGGTACTTCCGCCCTGAGAGAATTTCATCTGTCTCTTCCTCTTGCCAGCAGAAATAGTACCAGTAACTGGTGCTGAACCGCCCTGGCCCACACCACTAGATTCCCTTAGGTTCCTCTCTATAATCAATGTCTGGTTCACAATCGCATGTATAGTAGGCAACCTGAAAACATTTACCAATGCTCGGATGTCATACCGAAGACCATCCTCAAAACGTCTGGCTCTCAACGTCTCATCACCCACCATCACGGGTGAAAAATGCTGAAGCTCTGTAAAACGAGCAGAATAGTCCATCACCGACATAGAGCCCTGCTGCAGATTCATGAAATCTCAAGCTCTATCTGCCCTCAGCGTCTCGGGGAAGAAGAAGTCATAGAAGACTGCCTGAAAATCCTCCCACGCCATGTCCCTGTGATGCTCTGACTGGGTGGTAACATCCCACCACCTGTTGGCAGAATCACGCATCATGTAAGTCGCGAGCTTGACCCTCTGCCCCGGAGGCATCTTAAGATGATTGAAAATAGTCTACATCGATCCTAGCCAAGACTCTACAGCTTGTGGTCCGCCATCCCCTGAAAACATAGGCGGATGCTGCTACTGAAAGATATGTGTCTGCTCGGCCATAGATGTGGCAGCCTGCGATGCTCCCTGAAAGGTCTGCATGAACCGCAATAAGCCTTCACGGAACTGCACCTCTGCACCTATGTCTGTTATAACAGCTGGTGCCGCATCTAGCTCTGCTGGTGGATCAACTGGTAGCCCATGGCCCACCATCGCTGGAGTATAATCGTCGCCGCTCTCTTGGCGAACAACTCGCGGTCGTCTAGGCGGCATGACACTACAAGGTCAAAAGCACGCCTCAGATTCAAGATTATTAATACTGAAATGAAGGAACCATAAAGGAACAAGAGGAAGAAGGCATTTCAAAATTTTCAAAACAAGACTACACGACATGTACACTGACTACACGGCGTGTACTTGACTTCCTTTCCCCTGCCCGAGTCCTTCTACACGGCTAAGCCACACGGCTTCCGTTCAACAAAACTACACAGCGTGTATAATATCTACACGGCGTGTATGGTGTTATTTTCCAACTGCTCGTGTCTTCTGTGACACGGCCGACTACTCGTCTTGACTCTACACGATGTGTTACACTCGTACACAGCGTGTACAGCACCCCGTTTCCCAGCCACACGGCTAACTCCACACGGTCTGTCCTCAGAAAAAACTACACGGCGTGTCCCAAAGGTACACGGCGTGTTCTGAAAGAGGTGACACCGGCCCGTGTTGTTAGTTACACGGCCGAGTTCCCAGGTCACACTACATGGCGTGTTCATCATTGACACGGCGTGCTGTACAAGAGTTCACCGACCCGTGTTGTTAGTGACACGGCCGGACTCCGGGTCAACACTACACAGCATGTACAAAACTACGCGATGTGTTTTACCCTAATCCCTTCCCTACCCCATGTCGTCGCCCACACGGTTTGTGACACGAGAAGAGACTACACGGCGTGTACTCAGGGTACACAGCGTGTACTCAAAAAGTTCATTTTTCTTCCCGAACAGAAGAACACACAAGGCGTGTATGAGGTCCTACATGGCATGTATCCTGGGTTTTCCGGACATTATGCCTCAGAAACTTCTCCAGAACCCAGAAAATACTGAAAACAACACCTAAGTGTCAAATTCTGACCCGTGAGGGCCCATACTTCCCACGAATCAAAGTTTGACATCTTATCTGTGTTATAACCAATAACAGTCAATGATCCACCAAATTCCGGTCAATGGGGGCCCATACTCCCCAAAAACCAAATTTTGGCATCCATTCTATAAACAAGATCAACAAAAATACCATATCACAAGGCAGGTATTTATCAAGAAGCTATCACAACAGCATGATTTTCTAGCACAACAACTATCACAACAACATGCGAATTTCTAATGCACCTACATGGCATGGAAACTATGCATGGCATGTGATATCTAGCATGTGCCTATATGATGCATGATACGGTATACCCTCATCTCATCGGGTTGCAACTAAATAGAACCCACGGATAAAATATAAACTGTACAATCTCAAAGTGCGTCACCCAATGGTGAAAACATATCAACCGTAAAATTGCAAAATCAAAAGAATGCAAAATACAAGGTAGACTGGATTTTCCCTATACACGGGTTAGCTACGCCTGGGAACAGCTTATTACCAACTACCGTTCTGTCCTATCTCTGACTACGGCTCCAAATAGTAAGTCAAAGAAAAGAAACTCCTATGATACCACTTTGTAACGTCCCGGACCCGGGTGCCACGCAACGGGTGCCCCAAGCCCGGTTTTCCACGTGACCTCAAGCGCATTTCCCCAAACACCAGAGGCTGCCGACTAGCAACGAGGGCCCAGGTCTGATAGTGGGGAAACTATGCCCTCATTTATTAAAGTGTAGTGCAGCGGAATACCAAAATCAACATACAACAAACAGCGGAAGTAGTAAACATACACAACTGAAATGACTACAGCAGTGGATATAACCAATAGTAAATAAGTGAGGATGCTACATGTTTCAAGTTCTAAGAAAACAGCCAGAACATGTTATACATCAATACAGTACAGCATAAAACAGAGTACAGCAACAAGAAAACAGCTAACAGCAGCATCGTGAGCCTTGGATCGGTCCCATGCCCTCCTACTCCTCAGCAACAGTCAAGTACCTGTATAGGGACTCTTGCCCTTGTCTACACCTGCAGTAACGTAATCTATTTGGTCCGAAAAGCATGACCCAAATAGGGTGTGAGAAATATATCTCAGTAGGCACCCCACCAAAGGCCCGTGCCCAACTGCGTGTAAGCATGCAACAACAGTGTGCAGTAGTAAAATGCAATAAAGTAAGCAGTACTCAAAAGTAACTAATTACTAGTTATATTGACATTTTATTTTCCATTTAATCCATTTAAAAAAATTAGAAACCACCATAGTGCATTTCTAAGTAAACAGTTCACATCCTCAGACAAACAAAACCTTGCCCTCAGGTAAGAAAAATCCAACCCGCAGATATAGCCCTCAGGTGTAACATAAATTGCCCTCAGGCGTAGGAAGTGTCTCCCTCAGGCACAGAAGTCAAGCCCTCAGGCACGAAATGTTTCCCTCAGGAGAAATAATACAGCCCTCGGGCTAAATACTGCAGTACCCTCAGGCTAATCACAACAACGCCCTCAGGCCAAATACAACAACGCCCTCAGGCTAAACAGGTAACCAGGCCATGACCAACAGGTAAACAAGCAGTAACAAGCAATTCCTCTCAAGGAAATTCTACAATTACTACATTTAAGGCATACCCTCGGGTATCCTGGCCAAACGGCTAAACAGAGGAACACACCCCTCGGGATGGTCCTGGATCCAAGCAATGATCCCAAACAGCATTTTATTATCACAATTAAATACCTAATCAATTCTAGGTATTAAATATAGCAACGGACTCAGCCACACGACACCCCAACATGGGTTCGTGGCACAAAAACACACAAAACACACAGCAATTGGAAAACTAAACACAAAGCCACATACCTTAAACGTCAACAAACGCTATACCCGAACACCGACTCCAGAAATGCCCAAGAACGGCGTAGATCTGACGAAGAACAAAACCCATTAAAACGTAAATAACTTATGCTGGGAGAATAATTGTCAAGAACGGTACTAGGAGGAGGAAGGGCTTACCCGTACGGTTCCAACGAGATCGTCTGAAGCCGAATCGGATTCCAGATGAACTCCCGGCGGATCTTCAAAGGTCCGGCCTCCTCCTTTGGCTCCAAAAAATGGTTCAAGTGCCTCCTCTACCAAATGAGGAGGATACTGCCTGTTTTAAGCCGAAAAAACAAAGTACACGGTGTGTACTCCTTTCATTTAACTGTTCATTTGGCAGCACCGCCACACTATTCATCTGCCGACAAGAGTACACGGCATGTACTCCCAAGTACACGGGGTGTACTGCCGCCCAGCTGGCGGTGACTTCACCACCTTACTTTTTTACCTGCCGACTGAATACATGATGTGTAAGGTACAACTACACGGCGTGTAGTCGGTTCCTACACCCTTTGTCACCGGCATGGCTACACGCCCTGTGTACTTATCCCAACACGGCCAAAAGTACACGGCGTGTGGACAAGGTACACGGCGTGTAGTTTCAAAATTTATGATTTTCCCCATTTTTCCATATTCTCTAAAAATCACTTAAGGAAAAGGAAAAGAAGAAGCCCGTACCTCTAAAACAAGAACCGGGTTCTTACAATTTTGGTGTTGAGAAGGTTTTTTGAGGAGTTTTCAAGAAAAAATTGATTCATTGATGAAATTTTCATGATAATATTATTTCTCATGTTGATCTTGACTCATGTGGGATTAGAGTATGTGTTAAGAAAGTCCTTGATCACTATCAAGGGTTGCATAAGGCAAGTGGTTTTTTATGCATGTGAATTTTCAACATGTTGGATCTTAAAGGTTATAAGTGTTTTCAGCAAACCCAAAGGGGTGATTATTGGAAAAAATACCTCATGATGGTGCTTTTGGGTTAATTGTGTTTTTTTACATGGTTTTAGGTTTTTGAAAAAAGGATTGCTATAAAAGGAGGTGTGAATATTGAGTGTGAATTTCTAAACTGGTCTCACAGAGCATGAATGTCTGAATTTATCTCACAGAGTAAAAATGTATGAAATGATCTCACGAAGCATGAATGTATTAATTGATCTTATATAGTGTGAATTTCTAAAATGATATTTCATAGCATGAATGTTTGAAGTGATCTTGTAGAGAATTCACATGAAACACCACATGATTTTCATAAGATCTCTTATTGATATCATGTGAAGCACTTAAATACATTGCATGATTGTCATAGGATCTCATGGAGAGATCATGTGATGCACTTGAATACAATTCATGATTGTCAAAGGACGTCACAGAGAGATCATGAGAATCACATGAATAAAAATAATCTTTAAATAATAGATATATCATGAGTTCATTAAAAATCACATGACTACATGATTGTCTTTGGATCTTGTGATGGGATCTCATAAAGTGCTTGAAGACAATGTCGCTGACACCTCATGTTTTTCATTTTATCTCACAATGGGTCATGTGAATCATTGGAATAAAATGGAATTGGACACATTATTTCCTTGGATCTCATGATGAGATCACATGAATCTCTTGAAAATAATGATAATGGTCACAAGAAGCACTTGTGACATGCAACATGTGATCATGAAAAGCAATAACGTTAAGATCATGGTGTTGATTATTGAGGCAGTGGAACAGATGGGTAATAGTACTTTTTGGAGTTATGGTGGTGTATTTATGCCTATAAATACCTTTTAATGTGTCCTTAAGAAGTTAAAAAGTTTTCTTAAGTGGTTTGATCAGAAGTAGAAGTATTTCACATGACCATAACAAAGTCTTATGTTGGAGTCTTATGATTCACATAATCGATTGAAAGACTTGAGAACATATCTCATTAAGGATTCTTGTGGAGTGAAGTATGTGATGGTTGGTTGCATGAATATTCATACTTGTTGATATCATGCAATCTTCATGAACTAAACAAAGTATTGCATTCCGCATGATTAGAACAAGATCTCGTGATCTGTGTAATTTGAACAGGGTCTCACAATCTACATGATTTGAACATGGTATCATAATCTATGTGAATAGAAGGAGGTCTCATAGAAAGGCCTTGTGAAGGGTATTATGCATTGGTCATAGGTAGGCTGATCAGATTCACGTGATCCACATGAAAAAAATAGATTATCACGGTAGAGTCACACAATCCGCATGGTTTAAAGGATGACTCAAAAAAGGGTATCATGGAGGGGTCTTACCGAGTTATCTCATGAAAAAAAAAATCATATCATTGATGAAAAAATTTTATAAAGGCACAAATGAGTTTGAATCAACTCATAATTGATTCTCATAAGATTCTACTAGAGTATCAATGCATTCACTTCATAGAGAGAGTAGTGAACTTTCAAATTTTGAATGGTTGTAAACTAGGAGGGACAATGAGTATGCTTTAAACTTTTTAATAGTAGTGATATTTAGTGGATTTGGTACATCATCACATTTACATTATGTGATTCTTATAGTTATCCTAGTGTGGATGAACTAAGTAAAATTGATGTGTCTTGATCTTTTTTAATTTCCATCTATATTGTTTAACATAAAAAGGAGAGGAGAGAGTTCTGTCTAACGATAAAACAAGATCTGAAGAGATGGTTTTTTTAATATTTCATACCATGATTCACCCCCCCCCCCAGATTATTTAACCAAGTTAGTATAATATAGGGCCTCCAAGTTTTCCACCATTGTGGCTTTGAGGGAGAGTTCATATGAACATAGAATGTTCAATCTTTTTCCAAAAAATAAACTTAAGTTGAAAATTATGCTTAAGAAGATGCACGTTGAGTGATAGAGGGGCCTCACCAGTTCAATTTGGGGTATTAATTTAATTTTATGGTGGTGGGTTGATGATTCCACCAAGATACAGTTGAGGAACAAAACTTGAACTGCACGGATGGAGATGGATTGAAAGGAAGGGTAACTAAGTCTTATAAGTCTTTGGTTGTACTCATGAAGAAGAGTGTGGGAAAGATAAAATTAGAAAGATATTGAGGTTGGCGTTGGGTTTAAAATGAAGATACACTCACTCGGGATGAGATAGGGTCACTCGAGCTATGATTGGAACTCGTATTGGTATTTGATTAAAGAAGGAGATTTTAAGCACTAGTTAAGCCTGAATATCCATGATGAATCCATGCATGGGCATGTTGATATAGGTTAAGTAATAAATTGGGAGGTGAGAGAAATAATTTAATCAAGAGAGTTAGATGATGTCATGTTACATAGTATATTGTTGGAGTAATTACTTCACCTGTGCAAGTGGAGAGATTTTTGAAGAAGTTTTTCTAAAGCTACTACATCGATGATAGAATTCCAAAATTTACTCTCTTTTTAGATATAACGAAACAAAATTTAGGAATTTGAAAGACTAAGTAGTTGGTAAAACTCTTATAAAAGGGGAATGTAGTAGAATATTTAGTGGACTAACACATTCTAGGAAAAAACTCTCAAGAGATGACACTTCAGAACACATCAAAACAACATCGGTGGTGATTGGTGGAGATGAAGGATGGGAGTTGCAAGCTCTAACAGGGATTTCATAGGGAGAATAGGTTGAAGAAAAAGGGATAAATGGAGATGTGACCTTGATAGGGAAGAATTTATCATTTTTCTCTCATTCTTATTCTTTTGAATTTCTACTATTTTGTGCTTATTCAAGATTCATATGACATGAACATGTGTTGTACTTAATTTATTTTGGGGAATGAACATTTACATCTTAATGAAAATTAATTTTTTAGATGAACAAATCATCATATTATTTTCTCGCTATTGTTCATAACTCTTTTTCAATGAAGATTAAGTTATGTTCATCAGTTATTATATTTATTAGCAGAGATTTTAAAAAACCTTAGTGCTCAAGTTTGTATGTTTAGTGCACCCATTTTCAAGAAAGTAAGACATTACAAAGGTTGTATCATTTAGTTTGTCCCTTAACATTCCCATATGTATTCTACCTATAATCATAGTGTCTAACACCAATCACACCCATATTCATTCCATCATTTTTTTCTCTTCTCTTTCATTAATCCATTTCATCATTATCTTTTCAAGTAGTTTCATGAAAAATAAATCCATTTGAATGTTACCTATAATTCATGTGGTCACATGGGTTATAAGTATGAAAAGTTGAATCAAATATTACTTGACTTAAAAAACACCACATGGGTTTTTTCCATTTATGGATTTAGTGTATCTCTAGAGGTATTTTATTCATGTATCCTTTAACTAATGGGTTTGAGGTACACTCTCCCAGATAACTTTCATACTTGGGTTTCCATTCTACATAATTTTGGAATTCTAGATAAACAAATGGTCATCAGGTATGTTACTAATTATGGGTAGGACATCACTTGAGACTGTGTTAGAAATTATCTTCTTGTGGGATAGGTTTGGAATCATGATTTTCATTTGAGTTATATTTATAATTTTCATAGTCATGCATACTATATTTGATGTATTAATATGTTTAGTTAACTTATCAAGACAAATGATATATTCAAGTTAATTGATATGGGGTTGACATAATTTGTGTCTTGTGACCATACTCTATGTCATGAATAATAAAAACATGATAGAGCAGTAACTATAAATCATGCATGGATTTTTAGGTTTTAAATTCATTTATTTTATTATTTAATTAATCATTTCTCCATAATTTTCAATGGTTTTTTGTATTAAATGTTAGAAAATTTAATCATCCGTGACTTTTTACCATACTGTGAGATTCTACTATGGTACATGACTGGGTGGTATATAGGGCGATGCTGGCGTGCAGAGAAGAACTAGTGTGGGGAAAACATTGGTAGGGGGAATAGTGTGGGGTGGCACATAGCAAGGAAAGAACTATCCATTCATGCCTACATATATTAAGAAGCAACCATAAAATAGAAAAACCAATGTGGGATGTGGTTAAAAATAGGGCATTATATGCTTAAAGAACACACACATAGGGGAAAAAATTCAGGTGGGGGTATTTTTTTAAATTAAATGGGGTTAGGGAAGCTTTTATTTGGGAAATGGGGCTGGTTAGCGCCAGTTAAATTGGAATTTTGGGGTTCAGCCCCAAAACACCAATTCAATTGGTGTTTTCCCCCCACCCCACCCCCCTATATTTATATAAATATATCATTAAATATTAATAAGTATAAATAAGTATAATAAATATATATATATATATATATATTATGTGCTTGGGGGTGCAATTATATTAAACATGCACACACCACACACACAGGCCGCAAAGGAAATCCATACCTCCCCCCTAAGGGATAGTTCACCCATCAAGCCTAATTTATTCAATACATTACCTGAAGGCCCAGTGGGTATGAAGCCCATTACATGGACCAAAGGTCTTATGTAGCATCATTCCTACATCATATTGTCTATGTCATGCCAGTGTCACCGCCTGCCTACGTCACCGCCTGCCTACATCATGTTGGCATCACCGCCTCCCTTTGGAAATTCACTCCCAAAGAGACATGCCCTCATCTAGAAAAGAAGGCTATGGATCAAAAAAAGAAAGATCGTTACCATAATCATAATCAAAATCATCATTAGCAGCAGCAGTTTCCCACTCTGACTATGAATTGCCCTTACTGAAAATCCCAAGGATCCTCTCCTTAGACTTTTCCTACTTCAGAGTGAGCTGGATTTTTGAAGTCTTGAAAGATGACCCGGTGGACACATTTTTGGGCATATTGGAATAATCCTTTTGGGGCCTTCTTTTTTAAGGAACCGAAGCTACACCTTCATTATTGACCATTTTTCCCTTGCCATTTAAAACAGCATCCTTAAAAGAAACATTCTCACCGCTGCTCGTAGATCAAAGATGGGTGGTGTCCAATAACACTATCAGTTTTTCCTTATCACTTCCATCATCGGAAACATTACCTCATTTAGCAGACATTCTTGAATAAATATATAATTACTAAAATAAATATTTATAATGAATATATAATTACTATAATAAATATTTATTTATATAGTTATAAATAAATCTTCTTTAATATATAAATTACTATAATAAATATTTATAATAAATATATCATTACTATAATAAATATATAATTAAAATTATTTAAATATATTTATAATTACATAAATTTTGATTTATATATATATAAATAATTCTTATTGAATTTATTTATAATTATATAATTATAAATCCATATTTATAAATATATATTTATATAGTTATAAATAAACCTTATTTAATATATAAATTAAAATAATAAATATTTATAATAAATATATAATTATTATAGTAAATATTTATAAAAATTCCTATATCAAATGGAAAAACACACATAGTTAATAATAATAAATAATTATATATAATTTAAATTTATATAAATCTATATAATTATAAATATAATATATATATATATAATAAATATATAATCATAAATATAATAAATATATAATCATAAATATAATAAATATAAATATAGTAAATATATAATAATAGATATAATGAATACACATATAATAAATATATAAATATAATAAATAAATTTATTATATTTATAATTATATAGATATTTTTTTATTTATAATTATATATTTTTATATTTATTTAAAATTAAATTTATAAATACATATTTAAAATTCTTTAAATATATTTATAATTGTATAAATATTGATTTATAATTAATTTTATACACATTTATAATTATATAAATATATTTAAATATTTATAATTATGTATTTATAAATATTTATTTTATATTTATAACATATTTATTATATTTATAATTATATATTTATTATATTTTATATTAATAATATATTTATTATATTTATAATTATATAACTATAAATCTATCTTTATAAATAAAAAATTATAAATATATATAAATATATTTATATTAATAATTATATAAATTTTTATAAATTTAAATTATATATAATTATTTATAATTATTAATATATAATTAAATTTTTATATATATAGTTATATATATATATATTTATATTTATATTTAATTATAATTTTAAATATATAATTATATAAATAAATTTATTTATATAAACATATAATTCTATTTCTATTTCTATTTATTTATTATAATAAATATAAATATAGTAAATATAACTATAAATATTTATTATGATAAATAATTATATATTTATAAATTAGATAAATACATAATTCTAAATATATAAATATTTATAAGTATATTTATAATCATATATTTATAAATATAATTATAAATATTTATTTATTATATTTATGAATATATAGTTATAAATAATTATTTTTTATATTTATAAATGTATAATTATAAATAATTATTTATTGTATTATAATTATTTATTATATTTATTATATTTATATTTATTAGAAAAATATATTTAAATAATAAATATATAATTATAAATATTTAAATATTTATTTTATATTTATAATATATTTACTATATTTATAATTATATATTTATTATATTTATAATTATATATTTATTTTATTTATGATTTTATATTTATTATATTTATAATATATTTATTATATTTATAATTATATAATTATAAATCTATCTTTATAAATAAATATTTATATATTTATTATATTTATTATATTTATTATTTTTATTATATTTATTATATTTATTATATTTATTGTATTTATTATATTTATTATATTTATTATATTTATTATATTTATTATATTTATTATATTTATTATATTTATTATATTTATTATATTTATTATATTTATTATATTTATTATATTTATTATATTTATTATATTTATTATATTTATTATATTTATTATATTTATTATATTTATTATATTTATTATATTTGTTATATTTATTATATTTATTATATTTATTATATTTATATATTTATTATATTTATTATATGCATATTTATTATATCTATAATTATATAATAAATATATAGTCATAAATATAATAAATATACATGATCATAAATATATAAATATACACAATCCTAAATATAATAAATATATAATCTACCTGATGCAAGTAACTCAAAAGAACTATGAGAACTAACCTTCAAACATGTGTTACCCTTCACATGGTGTCTGCCAGACAAAACTTCATCCTTTCCCACTCCTTTTGAACTAGCCAAAACTATGGGTAAGGGAGTGAAAGCCTTATATTGTGTGCCCTGCTCAGAAATTGAGATCATTCTAAGTTGTTATACAATGTTTGGTACCAATCCACCAGTAGTGTTCCTACAAACACCATCATCAGCATTCTCCAAATCAGAAGAGAGAGCAGCAGCTATGAAAATTGCTTTTCTAGAGGTTGTCTTATGTTGTTTTCCTTGCTCGTGAGAGAACGGTTCAGTTACCTGTATAGAAGTCGAATCCGAACTATCATCATTATCCATGTGTGCACCACCATCTACACCCCTTAGGGCAGAATAAGTCCTTACAATTGTGCTAGAATTCTGCTTTCCAACAATAGGTTCAGTGATATATCCTTGTTGTGTTGAATAACTAGTAGTAGGTTTCCTTTGGGTTTTCCCACTATTGTTATCACTTTTACAGCCATTGGAATTTGATTGTATAGCAGTGGAATTTGAAAACTCCCTACCTTGAACAGATGCCAACATCTTCTTGGGTAAAATTTCATAGCTCTGTTGAGCTACAGAACCACTGTAGGCAGAAATTTTCATCCCACTATCCATGGAATTCAGATTATATATTCCCAAGGATGGTTGTCCCTCCTTTTTCTTAGCCATGGTATGACCATGATACAATTTAGAATAAGTGGCAGTAAACATATTACTATAGTTGGATACTCTAAGTGTAGTGTCTTTCTCAATGAAAAGCATAGGAGCATATAATAATTATATAATTATAAATAAATTTAATATAAATTATGCATTTATATATATAAAAAATCAATATTTATATAATTATAAATATATTTAAAGAATTTTAATTTATATTTATTATATATTTATTATATTTATAAATATTTATTATAGTAATTATATATTTATTATAAATATTTATTATAGTAATGTATATATTAAATAAGGTTTGTTTATAACTATATAAATAAATATTTATTATAGTAATTATATATTTATTATATTTATAATTATATATTTCTTATATATTTCTTATATGTATTATTAATATTTATTATAGTAATTATATATTTATTATACTTATTTATAATTATTAACATATAATTATATATTTATATATAGGGGTGGTGATTAGCTACTGAAATAGGCTAATATTCATTGTTAATATTTATAATATTTATGAGATTAATTATTCATAAACACCATTTTAGTGCATTTTACACTTTGAACATTATTTCACATTATGATTGTAATTCTTTGTTAAAGTGCACTATTACTTGGTACATATTTGAACACGTCCTAAACTAAAAAATGGTCTTGAATTTATTTTCATATTTTATTTTCAGGTCTCCCATGCTATAAGGAACAATTCTTGTTTTTGGAGCACTAGAAGATTCACATTAGAAGACCACCAAAGTTGTCCTTGAACCAACAACATTCTAGGCAAAGTAAACTGGAAAGTAGCCCAATAAAGAGACTGTATCGACCAAGATAAAAGCTCAATGATTATCAAAATTTAATTGAAGATATAGGAAATCATGTAGAACATTTCATCCAACAGTGAAAATATCTAATTCGGATGTTTTAATGGAGTTCCAGGTGGCCTAATTTGGAGAGAAAATTCTTGGCTAGATTCTGAGGCCCAGAAAAACAACTCACCATTTTGATAATATCTCACAAAAAAAATTCCATTTGGGATGAAATTTTACAGGAAGTTATGTAACATCAAGAGCTCCATTTTCTTCTTCTATGGATTACTCTAATTAGGCCATCTATAAGGTCATTTAGATGCATCTGTTCAGTGGATACAAGATGCCTTCCACCTCGGGTCAAGAGTGGAAAATTTTAAGTACCACAAGCTTTCCACCACCCTAATCCTAACATACTCAAGTAGGATGACTTTCATTATTTGAGGCTCGACCCAAGGCTCCCAAAATTCCTATTTAAGGTAGTGTGTTGGAGGATTTAAGGATCTTGGATTCTTTCTTTCATTGTAATGTTATGCTGCAATTTTGTTGTCTCAAGTTTGTCTTTCACATGTAAGTTATTCTAATTCATCTTAGTTTCTTAATAAAAGTTCTTCTTATACTCTTATTATGTTGTTATTCATATCACTTTTATAACTTTGGCTCAAGGTGTGAATTTATTCACACCAAACCTTGTGAAATTATCACACAATGGTGGAGTGATCATTATTTCATTGTCTTTTTTTTTACTTCTCCAATTCTTCCCTCATGAGTCTACTTTCCGCTTCCATTGAAACCATAGAATCAATGGAGGGATATACCACTTATGGGTTGATCCAAGGGTGTATTAAGGGGTTTTATTGGAAGTTATTTCTCACTCTATTAATGTTTAATCACTTATTTTAATTGAGAATTTTGTTTGAAGATCATTAAACTCCTTTGTCCTTGTTGAATTTAAGGTCGCACACTTCAATTCCTAATACGAACCTTTACCTTGGAGTGATAAAAACATTTATCCTTCAAGTGTATAGGTGATTAGTAGTAATGTGTGGAGGTATTAATCCAGTAAGTGATGATTTTGTTTGATCTTATTAAATGAACCCATCTCAAATATAAGAAATTGAAATAGTTGAAAAAGGAATGCATCCAATCCACCCCAAGTGAAAACATAGGATCAAATAATTATTTTAAATTGAATTCACTTAAGAATATTAGTGTTCACTTCTACCTATCTAAAAGCAACCCAAATATGGCCACTCCATAGCCAAGAACAATCCATAGAATGTATGTGTCTATAGGTTTCTTCTTAGGTCTCTGAGGATTTGACAACCCAAGCTAAACTACAAGAAACTGCTTAAACCTAAAATCTTGGGTAAATTTGGGCGTCACCAGGTGGGGTGGGGGGGGGGAAGTGCCAATTGTATTGGATTTTTGGGGTTGAATCCCAAAACACCAATTCAACTGGTGTTAAGCAACCCCATTTCCCAAATAAAAATTTCCCTAACCCCCATTAATTAAAAAAATACCCCACCTACAAATTTTTCCCACACATAGGAGTCACATGATACGACCCTATATTAGGTTGTCTCCCTTGTGGGATAAGGTTTATCACACCTAACTGGTTCATGTTTTTAACTATAATTAATGATTAAGGAGATCTTGAGTGAGACTTTATGAAGAAAATAGAACACATCATGCTAGAGTACTTCGCATCGTGACCACCTGAGTACACTATGAGAGGAGATGATATGAAGAATTATGTTCGTATTGTGGTCTTGGGTTTGAACCACATCATCTATGGGTGCTTCATGAGATTATTTTGTATGTCGTGAATAGATACAATGCATACCACAACCATGATGAAGAATATATGGGGCTGACTGGTTGCACCATGGTGACCTATGGTTGCAGCCATGAAGATGAAGATGATTGGATACAATAATGATGAAGTTGGTCTGTTCCATGTTCATTCCAATATTTTAGCACGAGAGATAGTGATACTAAAATTTATAAGATTTTTCATGCCAAAATATATATAATTTTCACCACATGTATGTAGTTTATTAACAGATACGATGAAGAATGGTTAGGTTTTGAGTGATGTTCTCATCATGTGTGTGCATGTATTGCAATGTGCAGCCATGTTGGAGCAGTAATGAGATTTCAAAAATGATATTTCTATGGAACTACTAGTTCTCTTCACACTAAAACAAGAATGATCAATGGATTTTAAAAGATGTGAACTTATGAGATATGAGTGGAAATTTAAGGATGGTTGGTGATCGAATCTCATGTGAATTTTCATGCATGAATTGGTTGGTTTTAGAAAGGAAAGAGTGACCACTTTGAAGGGATGAAAGCCTATAAATAAAGGGTAAAGGTTGTTGTTCCAGGATATTCACACTAGACCAGGACTAAAGTGTTATTGTTGGACTTTGTTCAGAGGTGTGATGCCGGTGGGAATAGGATTTTATTTTTCTACCCTCACATGGAAATCATGATGGGGTAATATTTTCACTGAGGTAATTGTAATGATGATAAATTAAGGTATTGAGGTATTTTATTTTTAATGGAAATTCATGTTTGGTTCTTTCACTCGTCTTGTTTCTCATATATCTATCTCATTATCTAAGTAATGACCATTATTTTGCGAGTGACTAAGTAATTTTTAGTCTATTAAATGTCATTTTATTCTCATCGTGACCATTGGATGAATTTCATACTTTGTTTAAACATGGTTTCGGGTTACATGTTTCTTTAAAAAAATTAAAGTACATGACATTGGTAAAATGGGTATTTTTTTAGATAGAGAGTCTTTACCTAGATTAAGGGATTTACATAAACCTAATTCCTAAAATTTCATGGTTATTAATTCATTATTTTATTTCCAATTATGTCATGAACCTAGAATTTTAATTATATATCACTTTTTTATCTTTCTTATTCTTCCAAAAATCAATGTATTTGTAGTTTTAATTTATCTTAGAACATTTCATCTTAAATATTGAGTTAAATTACTTATTATACATCATCTTAATGGGTTCAAACTTGAGGCTTTCATTTGATATAATTATTTTTTCTAGTATAGTGTTTTGTGTGTTTCATGTTTATAAATTATAAACCAATTAGGTTGTAGGGAAGTAATGATACCTTGTGGCCTGGAAAAGTTTTTGGTGTTGTCGTTAGGAACTTGGTATAAGAGACCTTTAATTCAATAATTTAGAATATTTCTTTTCCCCTATATTTCTATTTTTTTATTTTAGCTTAGGTTTTTTGTTTTATTTTCTTTTTACATGCAGGGAATTTTCATGTTGTGATGGAAGGAATGGATTTCATATTAATTGACCACCTATACTTTCCATTCAAGTGGTGGATCTTGTACATAAAATTTAACAACTTATATAGAAGTTCCAAAAAGAAGGATAATCCATCCCATGACCATACTTGAGGGTTGATGAAGAACTCCTCTACAGCCTAGACTTTGTTTTCAAAGAGGTGTGTCAATAAATAGAGAGGATGACCAAGGATTCTAAGGAATAAAAGGTAAATTCTAAGGATAAATATGAATCTATACCCAAGGAATACACCCTCACTAGTTTGGAACCAAAGGGAAAATATGAATAATAAGAGGCCTTAGTAGGAGAAGAGAATGGAGAGGAAGGGGTGAAAATTATAGGAACAAAAAATAATATTGAAGAAACTAGAAAAGAGTAAAAATAAGAAGTTAAATATAAGTATTAATAGGTTTGGATAGACCATAATCTCATTCTTTAATCTTTTAGGCTATCCACATTTTGGTTTCCACCTTCATAAAATACCAAGCTGATTTTAATGAGGAGGAAGAGAAGAGTTACACATGGTGAGAAAAAAAGTCATACATGGAAAAATCCAAATTAGGTAACTTTATTCCATACTATTATTAGTTTAAAAGGTGGTAATTTATAGCTAAAATACCTTAAACATATTACTTTTCTAGAGTAAACTCAATCTTTTTATGGATTTTTAGAACCTTAGGAATTATATTTTAGGAATTTTATTAGGAATTAGTTATTTTTAATTCACCTTGATCATTTTGATATTTAATACATGGTCCTTATGATTTCACTTATTGGTTTTGATTTTTTAGGTCAATGGTGATGAAGGAACAAGAGGAGAAGAAAATAAAGAAAAGGAAGATCACATTAGAAAGGGGAGAATTTTTTTCATTCTTTATTTCTTTTCATCTTATTCAATATTTTTTATTTTTTTAGGTTTAAGGAAAGTTACATGCCGCACATATATTAATTGTAAAATTTTGTTCTATGATGAAAAAAATCCTTAGGAATCCCATCATGTCATGTTTTAGGTTTCATTATCAATAAGATCAAATGAGTAAGATAGGGGATGAATAAGTAGAGATAAGCATAAGGGTGTTAATTTGAGGAACCATGATTTGGGAATATTATTTTATTTATATAGATGAAATTCCTTTAAAAATTTTGAATCTTTGATTATTTGAAATTTATGTCAATTAGTTTTTTATTATTGTGCATTCCATGAGTTATTATCCAATTTTACATGTTTCTCATTCCCAATAATGTTTCAAGCCAATTTTTCATATTCTTTCTAATACCCTTTTCTTGAGAGATACTTGGGGTATGTAAAACTACTATAACATTCATTGATATCTTTTAAAATATATGAAATAAAATGTTTTAATTAATATTATTGAGTAATTTTTTTATCCCATTATATCCTTGATACCTAACTTGATATTGAATCCTTTTTTTAAGATCATAGAATCCATGAATTTCCTTGATAAAGTGAGCCACAGTAAAAGAATATTTTATCCTTATTACCCTAATATTGGTGTTTTTCATTATATTAAATGGTTTAAGTGTGGTGGAAGAGGTTTTCCAAGTGTAAGGTGATGATATGTATTGAGGATAGATGTGATGTGTTTTCATGGGCTGCAGGGAATGGTTCCTAATTTATGTTTCATTGTATTTAATTGTCTGGCCTCCAAAAAAGGGAAAAAAGAAATAAATGGGTTGTTTCTTAGGAAAGTAAAAAAGAAACTTTTACTCGACCTATGATCTTATTAAAACTATTATAATTTGTATCATTAGATGTATAAATAATGGTTGAATGATTATTTTGAAATTTGTTCCATGTGAAATCTTAAAAAAAGTAAAAGTAAAATGAAATAAAAATGAAAAAAAAGGTTGTCTCATGGGAAAGTCAGAAACCACTCTTACTCAACCTATGATATTGTTATAACTATTACACTTAGTGTCTTTAAGATATCAAATAAGTTTTGGATTATGAGTATGAGATTTTTTCCAAGTACAATATTAAAAAAAGAAAATAAAGAAAGAAAAAAAAGGAGTATCTTTCTTTATTATTATTGTTTATATTTGTGATACTTGCTTTGAGTTGGGGAGTTTTTGGTGATACCATTCTTTAGAGAGGTTTTCATTGAGATTTTATATTGTTTATTATGCAATGTTTATTATAGTTAACCTCCTCTTTGAGGCTTATTATTTTTTACATTAATTACCTACCAACCCTCAACCTCATATTCATTTGATCCTTACATTGAATCCCCCGTGATTTGTGTTGATATTTGTCTTTACACTATGTATATTGGAAATTATTTTCAATCTTATAGATAGTATGATTGTATTCAAGGTATGATCATAACTCTATTTATAAATTTTCCTTGAGTGATGAGAGAAAAATTTTCATGGTGTGGTAGATAATAATTGGAATCCATAGTAATGAAGAATAGAGAAGTGTGAATGGATATTGGGAGGAACTTCATTATTTCAAGAGGTAAATTAAAATACATAGTCAAATTAGTTTCTTTTAAAAGTGAGGAGTTGAATATATTTATTTGTATGATTCTTGAAAATTTATATTCTACTGATAATTGTTTTATTTTGTTGATCATGATGTTTAAACCTTCGTATTATGGGGCTTACTTTATGATTAAGTTGAGATTCATGCTTGAGTGTTGGTTTTGGGTGCAATAGAAGTGCTTATCGAGTTGATCCCTACTCATAAATTGTCGGATTCAATGAATCATTCACATATTTTACAAGAAAAAAATGTCATGACCAAAAAAAATCCATATAATATTTACAAATAAGGTCACTGAAACCAAGAGAAGAACTTTTCAAGTTAAATTTATAATTAATTTAAATAGATTGAAATAAAGAAAATATTAGTCTTGAGATCTTTCTTTGATGAAGATGTTGGTCATCTAAAACCATTTTTCTATCAACTATTGTTGCTTTTGTAGGATCCAAGTGTAGAATTCCTCTGGTGGTGATCCACACATGCTCCTATGATCCCTAAACAACTTCGAGGTATTTTTGGGTGCTAGCGTGATGGATCGATCATCTTGTGGTGTTCTTATTGATTGTTATAATGATTAATTTGAGCATTAATAATTATCCATTAACTCTCATTATTGAGATGGTGGAGAAGGAAATAAATTCTCTAGATCATTCTTCAGTTTTGATAGTGCTCGAGATTTCTTTGTGCTCAACGATTCTCTATTTTGATCAATCTCTACACAATAGACATAGTTCTCTATTTATAGATTTAGGTTCAGTGTTAAAAAAAATTGATTACCCTGTGACCCTTAAATAATAAATTAAACCTTATATAACCTCATTACATGTAATATTATTATTATTATTATTTTCTCATGGAATATGTTAACTGGAGCAATGATAAATATTCTTTTACTATCTTTATAATTAACATTTATCACCATACATGATCTTGGTCTACTAATCCTCCTATGTATTTATTAATAAATATTATATATCCATGTAATAATTAATTATCTTGAAAATAAATATTTATTTAATTTAGGCAATCAGTAAATTCTGAATAAAATTATTTATAGGTCTTGATAATAATATTTATTCCAATAATTAAATTCAAATAGAATTTAATTGAGATTAACATAAACACTTAGTGTGTAACCCTCTAGGATTCTTTATCATTAGCATTTGGTGGGCTTTCCTAAAGTCTATAATTACTATCTAGTAATGATTCAAGGCACCCAAGAGTAAAATTTTATAACACAATGTCGGAAACCACACACAAGCACTTGTTTGGTAATATAATGCCTTTTTCATAATATCTCATCAAGCTGGTTGAACACCAGTATCATCAACCTATATGCTTGATACATCTTTCTTTGATTATCTAAAATAAACTCATCGATACACCATGAATATGGAATTTAATGCAATCGTTCTATTTCAATCAAAGGGTTGAGATATCAAATTCCATAAATATGGAAGGGGGAAATCATTCCTATACTTATTCATTAATAACATGTCATTAATGACGCACCCAACATACCATACTTCCCATTAACATATGACATCATGGTTTTGGTAAGTACATAAAAGTACATGAGTCGTGACATGCATTAATAACAATCTTAAAGTTTAAGGATCGTCACACATGCTCATGGATTGGAAATTCCAATGACTTAAAAAACATATGGAATTATTACTGGTGGGTATGTTCTCATAATCTCATGTCTTCAAGATTACTAAGTGTGAACCTCATGAGATAATGTATCATCTACTTATGAATACTCACACCTAACAGTCAACATACTATGTTCCCCATCATATAATTTTATTCGGCTGTAGAACTATTTTTATGAATATATTAATTGATCTTCATGGTTCACATCATAGTGGGGAACATCAATTCCCCTTTCAATATGAAAAATAATCTAATATGTTATTATATTAGAGTCATGAAGAAAAATGAACAGTATGTAATAATATGTATTAATTAATATTCACTTATTTGAATATACAAGTAATCATAAGTAAAAATAGTTGTTTTTAGAACACCAACTCAAATAGACTCCCACTTGAACTAGATCCAGCTACCAAAAAATTGGAGTCAGCTAGAAATCACATGAATAACATGTTTCTGATGAGTTAAGGCTTTAGTCAAGGGGTATTACATGATCTATTTCAAATATACTTTGATCACTACAACATCACCTCTCTATGAAAAATCCTATAAGATATAATACTACTAAAGTATGTATCTCATCCGCTGATGTGACCATGCCTCCTTGGAAAGAGCTTCCACTACCGTATTATCACAATAAAGTGTGATAGGGTCTTTACTGCTTTCAATCACATCAAAATATTAGATGAATTTGTGTATCCAATATAATTATTTAGTTTCCTAATAGGTGGAAATATATTTAGACTCTAATTTAGAATCTATAACCATGGATTGATTTGATATCTTCCAGCTCACAACACCTCTAGTGAGAGTGAAGATGTATCCCGACTATGATTTCATATTGTCTTGATATATCTAGTAACTAAAATCTACATATCCCTTGATTACTAGTTAATAATATCCTCCGTAGACTAGGAAAATATCCTTATAATTCCTCTAATACTTAAGGATGGTCTTGACTTGTCACGAACCAAATCTGGTCGCCATCAAAACCGGCACCCGACACGGCCCGTAACAAGGCCCGAAGGGCGTTCCCGATCCCCACGGGCTAGCACAAGTTCCCGGGTATCATAAAATGATGTTTGGGAACAATTTACCCAAGTTTATAAACATTAAACAACAAACAAACTCAATAAAACGAATCTGGATTTTTCAACTAAAACCATCTTTTACAAAATTCAGAACTGAATTACATCTTTTAAAACAACTCAATAAGACTATAAAAAAGGTACAAAATCAAAATTAAACATCCCAAGAACCCTCATGTCAAGGGGCACCGCCCTCAATCCATCTCCACAAGACTTCACCACCAAGGACATGCTAGAAACCCGAACACTGGAACTAAAAACTATATCCTAACCTGAAACAACAAAATAACCAAATCTACTTACACCCAAGGGTGTAAGTAGGGTGTGAGACAATTCCCAGTATGATACCACTACTAATAGATTCCATGTGATAAACATTCAAAGACAAAAATCTTGTAAGTTTTCATAAACAGAAAATGCTAGTTACAATTTCTAAAAGATGAAACTAAAAAAACAGTTTTCAAGTGGGCTATCATTAAGAATCAATACTTTTAAAAATAATGTCAACACTACTGAATTTTCCATCCAACTATACCGTATGCCGACGATAAGTACAAAGTGAATAATGAGCACAAGCAATAGGAAATAACCCCTAGGCACTAGCTCGTTGTGGGTCGTAGGTACCTCGTATCGCGGTGAGAGTAACCATCACAATATCTATTCTCATGCATGATACACTAGTAGGGAACACACCCATAACCTAGTGGTCCCCAATCATCATCATCATAGTTTAGTTAGAGTTTTAAGAGTCAATCCTACTAAGTGTAACTGAGGCCAAACCCCACGGATTCACTAGCATACTAGTACATGTCCACCCACCTAGATACTCGGGTTTTCCCCTTGTGCTCAGACAAGTTCAACAAGTCAATAAATATACATTGCACATGAAAATATCATTTTCACATCACAAGTTCATCAAACATCCAACATGTATTCCACACAAGTCTAAAAATCCACTTTTTCATTCAAATGAATTTTGAAATCATACTCACACCAAAAATAGCCCACAACACATTTTGCACATCTTTCACAATTCAACAAATCCGTTAACAATTTTATAAAATCTTTCCCAAGATTCTAAACATCACATAACAGCCCAATCACGTGTTACATAATACCCTTTTTATAAAAAAAGTCCATTTTTCATATCACACTCACGCAAAACATCCCGAAAACACGTTTCGCACCCACATCCCAATTTCATAAATCACCTCGAAAAAATTACAAAACATTACCAAAATGTTTTACAACATAACTGACAACATTATGTTTCAAAAATTCATTTTAGGAACATACTATCACCAAAAAAGTACATAAGCAACCATTTCACACTTTTTGTAACTCATTAAATCATTTATAATTTTCATAAAACCAACCCAAGAGGTGCAACCATGGTTGGCATACAAAATCCATTTCAAAAACCTAATTCAAGACCAAAACAATGCCAATAACAATATAAATCATAATTGGTAGCCCTAAAAACATTTATTAAACCACCCCCAAGTTTTATACAAATACCTCAAACAATACCACAAAAGGTACACATGAAAAACACATGTTTTCACAAATCATGTTCAAGAAGTACAACATGGTTTCACACATTAAAACCATTCAAAAACCCCATTACAAGGTCAACATGACATTAATGCATTAAAAAACAGAATTTTCATCCCCTTTTAATACTAATAAATCAATTTCACATCTTATAAAATACACCCAAATATTTCCCCAAGAGCCATGCATGAAAAGCACCCAATTCCAAGCAATAATGCAACTACAAAATTAAACACTTAACTCAATCCATCACAAAAACAATTTTTGCACCACACAAAACAGATTTGAAACATACTAAATTAATAAAACAAGAAATCTAACTCATCATAAAATGTTTATACATGGAATCACCTACCTTTTAAGTCGAAACACTCAAAACATGGTGTGAAACATAAACCGCACCACCGTCGCACATCAAGGAATTGAAATCCAACCTAAAACCAGAAGCATTCACCCAAACGACAAGAAATAAAACCCTAGGTTTGAACCCTAACTTCTGGACATTAGGAACCTTATGGATAAGGTGTGAAACCCTAATCACATTGAATGTTACCCTAAGCAAATTGAAAGAAGAATGAAGAAGACCAACTTACTTGAGGGATCTTGTAGAAATCTCCTCACATATACCAGTAGATGAAATTGAAAATAGCCAAACATTTCAGGGATGTTTTAAAAAGGATAAGGGGACCATGTAGGAATTTGAATGGGGAAAAAAGAGTGATAATTGAAGGAGTTATGAAGGAAACAAATTACCTTTATAAATCTACCCGAAATGTGAGTGCATCAAAAGTTTCGACCTAAAATGCAATGAAAATGAGCTGAAAAGAGGGTGGGAGGATATTGGACGCGCTTCTGGGTTCAAGGGTCGTGTTTGGGGCTTGGAATCACCGAAAAATACTTAATATTGAATTAGTTATTAATTAAACAAATTTTATTTTTAAAACTGGAATTGGGCTTTCGGGCAGGCTCAATCCCTTAAATAAAAACCCATATAAAACATGTTTATGGTTTTCTAAAGGCTCCAAACTACAATGGTGGTGTTTCTATGTCATGGGAGACCATTTAGGAACTTGAATGGGTGAAAAATATTAAAAAATGAAAAGGTTATAAAAGAAAAAAAAATTATTTTTAAATCTGGAATTGGGCTCACAGTTTGGCCCAATTCATGAAAACTCACCCATTCCACCATAAAAACTTGAGAAACCCAAAAAAACAAAGCATAAATGAAAATTTAATTAAATTTAACTTTAAAATAAGTCATTTATGTTACAATTCTCCCCACCATGAAAACTTTCCATCCCCGGAAAGCTACCACAAGGCCAGATACCAAAACCAAACCCAACTGATAAACCAAGATGTACTTCTTTGCCAAGCTTCACCCCCAAGGGCCAAAACACATCCAGTGATCAATTAAGGAATGATTAATCTCACAACCCAAACATACACCACTTTACTGAAATGATCAATCACATTCGTACATTATCCCGAAATGAAACTCGTCAAACGCTATCCGAACAAGACTCAAGCAATTCACCCAAACGAACAACAACTTCGAACAAGGTTACACTTACCTAAAATTAACTAAACCATTGGGAGCTATCCAATCCAAACATTTACTCAAGGAAGAAGTTGGTATCTAGATAGTTCCGAACGGGACTACCTACCACAAATCCAATACCATGGATAAATCTGATCTATTGGTATGGGGGGACACAAATAGGCACCCCACTATAAGCAGCAACCTATATTATTTTCTGAGATAGAATGAAGACACTAACAGGGGGAGGCCTGAACGAACTCCCTAGTACAAAGGGTAGAATTCCGTTCACAGTTTACTAAGGAACGTACTTGAGAATCATTATGGGTCTCCCCACCATAAGAACCAACCATATTAACTGATCAGCATGGACCGACACAGAAAGTCCCAATTTTTTTTTAAAGATTTGGGAAGGGCGTAGGGTCAGTCCGCACGGTTTGGGAAACCGTGCACTAACTATGCAGGTCATTCTTTCCATGTGGCTTCCTAGCACATTGTCATTACTAATCGTGCACAAAATGTGTGCTCAAACTGTGTAGCCAAATTTCCAACCATTCTCCAATGACTCAGTGGAAACCAACGGGGGAGGGAATGACATTAGGCGATGACATGGGTACAAGGCCCACCACCTATTTCCACCGAACGAGAACAAAAGAAGGAATATGATGACACCATAGGTTTAAACACTTCCTATCTTTCACACCGAGGATATTAAATTATACAAGGGTTTAAATGACCCAGGGATTTCCCCTAACTATGAGCCAGCTTCTCTCCGAGACCTATGGCTGGAGCTCAATTTATCGAAGCATCTTCGGCCTCTCAGTTAGTCCTTGGAAACCCCTTGAACGAGAATTATTCTTTCAGTGCTACCAAAAACTACACTACAATCCCCGATAATATTTCCAAGACATAACACATTCCAAACTCACTTTACACTAACCCAATATTTCAATGAAACAAGGGCTTAGAAGATGAACACAAATCACACCTTGTTTCTTCGGGTAAGAAACAATAGAAGTAAATAACACCTATACTCACCTTCCTAAAAAAATGGATGATTTTGAAGTTTTTACAAGGGATACATTCTCCCAACATAATAGAGACTCTCAAAGTATTGCTTGAATTTCACCTTTAGGGTCAATCGAGCACATGACAACACAAGGAGTCACCAAACATGACCATTGCGACTAATATAAGCAATTAATGGAAAGGGACCTTAACCTACATCCCCAAAAAATACACAATTCTAGAAAGTGGCCACAATATCCTCTTGTGACCAGATTTCCCACACTGGTATTTTATTGTGAACTCCTTCTTCGAAGAGACTACAATGGACTGAGAGGACCTCTTAGACACCATCCAGATACTCATCCATGATAACAACCCCAAACCACTTCCACCTTAGGAAAATCTGAAAACATAAGAAGCTATGGTCTCTTGAAACCTTCCATGATCACTCTCCCACTACAAGAGGATACAAAAACCCAGGAAAGGAAAGGGTGTAGACTCAATCTTAAAATCTCAAGAAAAAGATTCCTTATATTGATCAACTGGAGGGTCTTCAAATGACGAAACAATCCGGGTTGTACTTCAATTGTGCACTAACCCTTAATGGGGTGTTCCTTATCCAACGATTGAATCCAAGGATCCAACCAAGATGGATCATTGGTCAAGATATACCACAAACCAGATCCAAACACATGAAGGGAACCACCGTAAAGGTGTCCCAAAACATTTTTCAAAAGAGACCACTAACCATCCCTACAACACAACTTACCGACCAAACTCAGACCCAAAACACAGTTCAAACAGCAGGGGTTCTTGAACTCAAATCATACCACAACATCAAATTTTTCAAAAACACATAATACACACCATACCAAACTATTTATCAAGACATCAAGTTTTTCATTAAAATCATTTCTTTGAAAAAAACGGTTCAGTGGTAAGCGTATCCACCAATAGTACCCCATGGGCCCCACACATGCATGTTTTGGTGCCACACCAGGCTCCCTCCTCGTATCTGTTCCGACACTCATCCATTCATGCCATCAACCATCCATCATCCTATATAACCACATGCATGTGGTCGCTCATGAAAATACCAAAGGCTAAAACAAAGATTTTTTCCACTTTTCAAAACTGAAACGGTCAACCAACACATCCTTTTTCTCAAAACCACTAACCAGAAGATCAAAATCCCAATTCAAATCTTACCAAACATTTCAGAAAGACAAAACCATTTAGACAAGAAATCACTTTCATGTTATTCACATCAATTTCATATCATCTTGTCCCATTAAAACACCCTTTTATTGTTTAGAAAACTCTATTGGAAACACTTTTTCAAAACCAACTTCAGTATAGTTTCTACTTTTAAAAAGAGTTGTAAGCACACCATTTTCCATTTGAATATAATTCTGAAAATTAAGTTTCACCATTTCATAAATCAAACCATTCCATATTTATTTGAAAATCATTTCACAAAAACTTTACACTTCTTAAAACCAAGTCACTTTAAAACCAAAGCTCCAATATTTTAAAATTAAAGAACACAAGACAATGTGAGAGGAAACTAGTTTCAATGGGTGACTTAGAAATATGGTTGGCAGCCATATTCCAATCACTTCACTATCACAGAGAGTGTTCTAGGGAATATCCTTGGCTCCACATGGCTTTCTAGGCCCTGCGAGCTCACTAAGACCATTAACCCAACTCTCTTTTCATTTCCCCTAATCATCATTAAACCAAGAAAACCAAAGGACTATGAAAGGTCCCGACTTCCCCTAGAGACATGAATCTTGTCATGAGGTGTGGTGATCAGCCACACTACTCATAACTGAAATTCCAAGTCCCAACTATCCTAACTCCAGACTATCCTGACTGTTCCCCAAATAACATGACTCAAAGAGAGCGAACCTGCTCTGATACCATTTTGTCACGGACCAAATCTGGTCGCCATCAAAACCGGCACCCGACCCGGCCCGTAACAAGGCCCGAAGGGCGTTCCCGATCCCCATGGGCTGGCACAAGTGTCTGGGTATCATAAAATGATGTTTGGGAACGATTTATCCAAGTTTATAAACATTAAACAACAAACAAACTCAATAAAATGAATCTGGATTTTTCAACTAAAACCGTCTTTTACAAAATACAGAACTGAATTAAATATTTTAAAACAACTCAATAAGACTATAAAAAAGGTACAAAATCAAAATTAAATAGCCTAAGAACCCTCATGGCAAGGGGCACTGCCCTCAATCCATCTCCACAAGACTTCACCACTAAGGACATGCTAGAAACCTGAACACTGGAACTAAAAACTGTATCCTAACCTGAAACAAAAAAATAACCAAATCTACTTACACCCAAGGGTGTAAGTAGGGTGTGAGACAATTCCCAGTAGGATACCACCACTAAGAGATTCCATGTTATAAACATTCAAAGACAAAAATCTTGCAAGTTTTCATAAACAGAAAATGCTAGTTACAATTTCTAAAAGATGAAACTAAAAAAAACAGTTTTCAAGTGGGCTATCATTAAGAATAAACACTTTTAAAAATAATGTCAACACTACTGAATTTTCCAGCCAACTATACCATATGCCAACGATAAGTACAAAGTGAATAATGAGCACAAGCAATAGGAAATAACCCCTAGGCACTAGCTCGTTGTGGGTCTCAGGTACCTCGTATCTCGGTGAGAGTAACCATCACAATATCCGTTTTTGTGCACAAGACACTAGTAGGAAACACACCCATAACCTAGTGGTCCTCAATCATCATCATCATAGTTTAGTTATATTTGTAAGCGTCAATCTTGCTAAGTGAAACTGAGGCCAAACCCCACGGATTCACTAGCATACTAGTACATGTCCACCCACCTAGATACCCAGGTTTTCCCCTTGTGCTCAGACAAGTTCAACAAGTCAATAAATATACATTGCACATGAAAATATCATTTTCACATCACAAGTTCACCAAACAGCCAACTTGTATTCCACACAAGTCTAAAAATCCACTTTTTCATTCAAATGAATTTTGAAATCATACTCACACCAAAAATAGCCCACAACACATTTTTCACATCTTTCACAATTCAAAAAATCCGTTAACAATTTTATAAAATCTTTCCCAAGATTCTAAACATCACATAACATCCCAATCACATGTTACATAATACCCTTTTCATAAACAAAGTCCATTTTGCATATCACACTCACGCAAAACATCCCGAAAACACGTTTCGCACCCACATCCCAATTTCATAAATCACCTTGAAAAATTACAAAACATTACCAAAATGTTTTACAACATAACTGACAATATTATGTTTCAAAAATTAATTTTAGGGACATAATATCACCAAAAAAGTACATAAGCAACCATTTCAAACTTTTTGTAACTCATTAAATCATTTATAATTTTCATAAAACCAACCCAAGAGGTGCAACCATGGTTGGCATACAAAACCCATTTCAAAAACCTAATTCAAGACCAAAACAATGCCAATAACAATCTAAATCAGAATTGGTAGCCCTAAAAACATTTATTAAACCACCCCCAAGTTTTATACAAATACCTCAAACAATACCACAAAAGGTACACATGAAAAACACATGTTTTCACAAATCATGTTCAAGAAGTACAACATGGTTTCACACATTAAAACCATTCAAAAACCCCATTACAAGGACAACATAACATTAAGGCATTAACAAAACAGAATTTTCATCCCCTTTTATCACTAATAAATCAATTTCACATCTTATAAAATACACCCAAATATTTCCCCAAGAGCCACGCATGAAAAGCACCCAATTCCAAGCAATAATGCAACTACAAAATTAAACACTTAACTCAATACATCACAAAAACAATTTTTGCACCACACAAAATAGATTTGAAACATACTAAATTAATAAACCAAGCAATCTAACTCATCATAAAATGGTTATACATGGAATCACCTACCTTTTAAGTCAAAACACTCAAAACATGGTGTGAAACATAAACCGCACCACCGCCGCACCTCAAGGAATTGAAATCCAACCTAAAACCAGAAGCATTCACCCAAAATACAAGAAATAAAACCCTAGGTTTGAACCCTAACTTCTGGACATTAGGAACCTTATGGATAAGGTGTGAAACCCTAATCACATTGAATGTAATCCTAAGCAAATTGAAAGAAGAATGAAGAAGACCAACTTACTTGAGGGATCTTGTAGAAATCGCTTCACATACACCAGTATCTCAATTTGAAAACATCCAAACATTTAAGTGATGTTTGAAAAAGGATAAGGGGACTATTTAGGAATTTTAATGGGGAAAAAGAGTGAGAATTGAAGGAGTTATGAAGGAAACAAATTACCTTTATAAATCTGCCCGAAATGTGAGTGATTCAAAAGTTTCGACCTAAACTGCAATGAAAATGAGCTGAAAAGAGGGTGGGAGGATATTGGACGCGCAGCTGGGTTCAAGGGGCGTGTTTGGGGCTTGGAATCACTGAAAAAGACTTAATATTGAATTAGTTATTAATTAAAAAAAAATTATTTTTAAAACTGGAATTGGGCTTTCGGGCAGGCCCAATCCCTTAAATAAAAACCCATATACAACTTGTTTATGGTTTTCTAAAGGCTCCAAACTACAATGGTGGTGTTTCTATGTCAGGAGAGACCATTTAGGAACTTTAATGGGTGAAATATATTAAAAAATGAAAAATTTATAAAAGAAACAAAATTTATTTTTAAATCTGGAATTGGGATCACGGTTTGGCCCAATTCATGAAAACTCACCCATTCCACCATAAAAAACTTGAGAAACCCAAAAAAACAAAGCATAAATGAAAATTTAATGAAATTTAACTTTAAAATAAGACATTTATGTGACATTACTACCATCCAATGGTGGTCATCTGGACCAATTTAATATCTTCCTACAACATTTAAGTTGTAGGCAATATCTAGCCTAGTACATAAAATAACATACAAGACAAAACCATTCACTGATGTGTATAGAATCCTTTCCATACCCTATCTTTATTCATGTTTCATAGGAAACATTTTCTTGGAAATATGAATTCCATATAAAACTATAAATAATCCCCTATTGGATTTTTTTATACTGAATATCTTTAGTATCATATTAATATATACTTTGACATAAACCAAACATCATATTGGATCTATCAAGATGGATCTTTATCCCATTAATATATGATGTTTCACCTAAGTCCTTCATAGAAAAGCATGTGTTCAGCCAGACCTTGATAGACTGTATGATTGGTATTTTATTTACAATAAGTAGTATGTCATCAACATAAACTATTAAGAAAACAAGTGTACTCCCACTAAACCATTTATAAGCACAAGGCTCACATTCATTATTTATGAAACTAAATTCTATTATGGATACATCAAACTGAATTTTCCATGACCTGGGTTATTTATTTAATCCATAAATGGATCTCTATAACTTAAATACCTTGTTGGAATCCTTCATATTCACAAACCCTTCAATTTGTTTCATATAGAAATCTTTATGAAAGTTACCATTAAGGAGGGTTGTTTTGACATCCATATTCCAAATCTCATAGTCATGGTAGTCCTCTATAAAAATTATAATTCTGATGGATTTCAACATAGAAATTGGTGAATAGGTTTTCTTATAGTATATGCCTTGATTCTATTTAAACCCTTTTTCAATCAGTCATTCCTTATAAGTATTGAATTTTCCATACATGTCCATTTTCTTCATGACTACCCATTTACAACCAATGGGATTTACATCCACTGGAGGATCTACCAAAATGAAGAGTTGGTTTTGATACATGGAATCCATTTTAGAATTCATAGTTTCTTTCCACTTGGAAAAATTTGTTCCACTTACTTATTTATTATAGGTTATAAGATTGTTATTAATAACTAATAATGAGTCATCGTCCTCAGAGACTAGAAAACCATATATTTCAAGTTCTCTAACCAATATTATACTCTTATGTAGTACTTGTGTCTTCATAACTTCCTATTCCATGGGGTTTTGTGGAATTTTTTCATGTTACAACTCTTATATACCTTGAACCTAGACTTCATCAAAGTTTATTTCACTCCCACTATCTATTTTATAGATTTGATCTGTCTCAAGTAATATGGTGTTTCTTTCCATGATTACCTTTTTTTGAGGGTTCTATAGGTAATATTCCCTTGTTTCCTTGGGGTATCCTATAAAGGTACACTTTTTTCCTCAATGTGAAAGTTTGTTACCTGAATAGACCTTAATAAATTTTTTGCAACCCTGCACATGTAAATTAAACAACATAAATTTCCTTACACACCAAAGTTCATATGGAATACCATTTTTAAATTTAGTTGGTACTTGTTTTAGTATATGTGTTGTTGGCTATAATGAGTATCCCCAAATGGATAATAAAAGACTCTTGTAACTCTTCATTAATCTCACCATGTCTAACAAGGTGCAATTCCTTCTTTCTTTTACACCATTCCATTGAGGTATATTAGGAGGAGTGAGTTGGGATAGAATCTAAAACTTCTATAAATAATCAATGAAGTCTTGATTAATATATTCTCTACCATAGTCTAAGTAGGGTTTCTTAATCTTCTTACCAAGATGGTTCTCAACTTCATTATTGTATTCTTTGAATTTATCCAAAAAAAAGCTGACTTATACCTCATTAAGTATACATATCCATAACTATTAAAATCATTAGTAAAAGTTATTAAGTGTGATTTCTCTCCCATTTCTTCAACTAGAAATGGTACACACACATCAGTATGAACTAATTCAAGAATATCCTTATCCCTTACACCTTTTCCACTAAATGGGTCTTTAATCATTTTTCCTTGTGAATATGCATGACATAAGCCAAGTGGTTTTAGTTAGAATGAATATAAATATCCATCTTGGTGAAATTTAGTCAAATGGTTTTCATTTACATGACCTAGTAGGTGATTTCATAGTTGAGTTTGGTATGAGTCATGTGAAATATTTTTGTCATCAATTATCATTACTTGGTTTTCATAATCCAACACAAAAAGATTTATATTTAAATATTTCATACCATAACATTTGATTTCATTATGAATGAAGCATCATTTATTATGAAATTTGAAAAGAAATATGTATGTATAAAGTCTAGATAAGATATAATGTTTTCGGTGACTGAAGATATATAATAAAATCTTTTAAAACCAAGATCATTCCTATCAGCATCATGATGTGGTAGTCCCCAATAGCAATAGTAGGAATTCTGGATTCATTGGAAGCTCGTGGATCTACCTCACCTTAATAAATCTTATAGAATCTACTTGGTTCCTATATTTGAATAAATATGTTAGCAAAACATGTTGTATCTAATACCCATTTTCTATAAGTAGATAAATTTCACTTAATAACAAATGCACCTAAATATTCCCATTGCTTCTTTTCCTAGGTGCAATTTTTCTTCCAGTGACCCTTTTTACCAGATGAAAAATAGATTGCATCTTATTCCCTTTCTTGTACCTTGATCCTTCTCTTCTTGGAAGGGCATTTCATTGAAACTTAAGACTTTGAGCTATTCTCCTAACCTTTCCTTTTATTCACTATAAGGACAGAAGGATTTTCATGCTTCATATCCTTTCTAGCATGGAAAAATATCATGAGAATATTTGGGAGAGACTTCTATATATTGTTCAAAGTGAAATTAACAACAAAAATAGAGAATATCTAAGGAAGTTATGAAATGATGAGATCGGTGTGCAATTATTTAGGTATTTTAAACCCTAAAACCTATAGGCACTCAATATAGCCAATAATTTTGACTATGTGTGGACCAAACGGTACACTTTCTCCATGTTTGATCTTAAAGAGAGCCTTGGATATCTCAAATCGTTCCTTTTTGTTCTATCTCATGATAAAAACCATAGGAATATTAGAGAATTCTATAAGAATTCATGTCTTCATGTGACTTCATGAGTTCAATAGAAATGGATGAATGAATTAAACATTGAACGTCAACTACATTGCTTAGTTGTTTATCATAGACAGTGAACTCCTCATCACTTGCCTCTTTTTTCAGCAGATCAGGCATTGAGTATTCTAGCATGTAATACGACTCATATGTGTCTAAACCATTCCTATAAGTTACATCCAATTAAGAGTTTGTCTTCCTATAGAATTTTTTCTAGGGATAATGTGGTTGAAGAGTCTATCATTATTCTATAATATTAAAAGAGCAGATTATTAGTGCTTAACATGATTACAAATTATGTAAGATGTGATAATAATTTTAAAATTTATCAACTCTCCTACTATTTTATCACGTCCTGAAATAACTCACCATTATTCTCGGAATATATAGATGCTTTAACATTATAGTGGAAAGTATCCATATTCTTCTTCTCATAACCTAAGGGTTTGGTCAATTAATCGATGGTATTTAGGTAGGTAGGTCTTTTCCAACTGTGAGCTTGTAGCTCCTTGATCTTTTGAGTGGGATCCCCAATCTAGGAACATTTTCTCAAGTTTCCCCAAAAATTTCCTCCAAGTTACATCAAATCTAGCAAGGGATACTCCTCTTGGTGTAAAATGGTAAATTCAACCCAAAACTTTTCATAAGAACTTCTAGATAAAAGTAATTGTCCCAACAAGGGTTGGTCAAACACTTAGTTTTATAGTTTCATTACTAATCAAGTAATGTAAGGCTTAGTCTGATTTAATATTAAGTTTATGAATTTCATTTATTATGAATAAAAATTTCTTGTATTATAATTTACATGTCTTATTAAAATTAAGTGGATTTTACATAAGGAATTAACCATATTATGATAAAAAATTGTGCATAATCTGATTATTTTAATTCCATCATTTAATATTAATCCATTTATGTATGTGATTGTGGTCTTTCATTAATAAAATAAACCATGCATAAGATATAAATAAAACAAATAAATAAATTAAATGATCATGATCTTTATCTAATGGTTGATTTATTGAGCAGACAATAACTCAACCAATGGCCCTAGGGGAAAACTCCTGGTACCGATCTTGGCATGAATTAAAGCATTTCACCTATCCACCTATGTATTTCCCATGTTAGTTTCAACTCAGTTACATCTTAAATCATCTCCATGTGACTTTTAAAAATACTTTTATCACATATTTATTATAACTCACAGACATGTGAGGGGAATCAAAGGTTAGGTTAAGGAGAATTACATAAAATAACCATGGACACACAAGTCCAACATAATAAAAGAGTGAGGTTTGACACACATGCCATCTGATTTAATTTAATAATAAATAATTGAAAATCCATGTAATGAAATTAAATTAAATTAAAACAACACATACAATGGTCTGGTCAAAGCTCATGATCATTCATACACATGCAATAATTACACATTTAACACAACTAGTTAGCATTAATTTCAATTTGTTATTTGATATGATAAAACATGCTTGAATTAATCTGATTAATGGCCTTGTTAATCAATTGATTCATTTTATATCATTTGATCCAATCATCCTGAACTTCCCATCCATTTTGATTTTAAATGAATAATTTTATTTTATTTAAAACTTAATAAAATGGTACACAACTTTGTACATGGAAGCAACAAGGAGAGTAAATGTCTAAACTACTCAGTATGGGTCTTGTTGTATATAATGTACTCATTCAAAATATTGTGTAGATTAAATGTATTGTAATTTCATTTCATGTAATACCAAATTAATGCCACATATAATACATGAATATTATGTTTCTTATACAATTTAATGCATTGAGTCTTTAGTATGTAATGATTGTACATGATTCATAGTTTCAAATATTACACAAAATTAATTAATCATGTAATATAATATAAAACCTAACGACTGGTGTATAGTGTCAATTTAATGACCCATGGAAATCAGGACAATAAGATTTAATGGAGTAATTAATTAAATTTAATATTTCCATGTAAACAAGTAAAGTACATGTTGTGTGCAAGTTGGCCACATGGTGTGTACTTCACTTCGCCAAATATCCACAATATATACCTATGGGATTAGTCTGTACTTCTTAAATAAATTTATGAAGTAAAATGTGTGTATAATGTATATATGGTGTGCATATCAAGTTACACAGCTACAATCCTGCATGCATCACGTATTAAATACATGTGGTGTATTAATTATGTGATGTTTCTTGACCCCGTGTTTTCCACCTTGAAAACATGTATACTACATGGTGTGTATGAAATCTACATAGTGTATAGTACATCAAATTTTTATGCCACCCTGGATGGTCAGCACATGGTGCATTTAATGCACGTGGTGTGTAATAATTACATGACCACACAAAGTCCATGTGGGTTCCCTTGTGCAATGAACAAGGATGCACATTCTGTGACAAAGGATTACACACCATGTAATAGTGTATTATCCATATAGAATTCTTTTCACCTATGGATGGGTTCTTCAGATGTGTTCTTCATTAATTATTAACTAATCTTGGTTATGTGAATGAGAAACGATTAGGAGAAAGAAAATATTTTGATGAAGGATCAAGAATGAATAGAACATGAAATGAATTTTAACTTTTAAATGCATAATGATCAATAGTCAAATAAATAATTATAAATTTGAACATGACCCATTCTAATACCACTTTTTGTTTTTGAGTGCAGCTAAAGTGCTTATCAGGGTTAATCTCAACTCAGCAAGTGTTGGATTTGATGAATCATTTGCATATGCTACAAAAAATAAATTTCATGATCGGGGAAATTTTTTCAAATATTAATGACAAAGAAGGTCACTAAAACCATATTCAATCTTGAGATATTTATTTGATGAAGATTTTGATCATCTAAACCCCTTCTTGGTCAAATGTCATTGCTTTTGTAGGTTCCAAGTGTAGAATCCCTCTAGTGGTGATCCACACATGCTCCTATGATCTCTAAACAATATTGATGGATTTTTGGGTGCTAGCATAGTAGATCAGTTGTCTTGTGGTTTCCATCTTGATCACCACAATGATTCCTTCAAGCTTGAATAATCATCCTTGAACTCTCATTCTTGAGATTGTGGAGAAGGGAGGAGAATTGCTAGAGTGTTCTTCGGTCTTGAGAGAGAGCTCTAGATTCCATTGTGCTCAATGTTTCTATATTTCGATCAATCTCTACATAATAGACATGGTCATTTATTTGTAGAGTTAGGGTTAGGGTTAAATATAATTTAATTGAACAATGAACTTTAAATAATATATTAAACCTTATATGACCCCATTCCATGTGATATTATTATTATTATTTTATCACAACGTGTACTAACTTATGCAATGTGAGATATTATTTTACCACCTTGAAAAATAATATTTATCGCAGGCCACAATCTTGGGCCCCTAGTCCTTATTGACATTTATAAATAAATATTATATATTTTTGTAATAATTAATTACCTTATGAATAAATATTTATTTAATTTATGCGATCATTAAATCCTAAATAAAATTATTCATCGGCCTTGTAACCAATATATATTCCAATAATTAAATTCAAATATAATTTAATTCAGATCAAAAGAAATATTTAGTGTGTGACCCTCTAGGATTCTTTCTTATTAGCATTATGTAGGCTTGTTTAATGTCTAAGATTACTATCTTGCAATGGGTCAAGGCATCCAAGAGAAAGAAGTTAAAGGTAGAATTCCAACTACCACAAATGAGTGTTTTTTGTGTAATATAATAACTTTGTCACAATATCTCATCATGTAGGTTGTACACTCATTTCCTCAACCTATATGCTCGATACATCTTTCTTTTACTATCTGAAATAATCTAATCATTACAACATGTACATGGAATTTAATGTGATAGTTCTATTTCAATGAAAGGTTTGAGATATCAACTTCCATAAATATGGAAGAGACAAATCCTTCCTCAACTTATTCATTAATAACATGTCATTTGTGACATGCCCAATGTAACATAATTCTCATGAACATATGGAATCATGGTTTTGGTCATTGAATCAAAGTATGTGATTTGTAACATGCATTAATAATAATATTAATGTCAAAGGATCATCACACATGTAGATAAAAAATTCCAATGATTCAAAAAAATATTTGGAATTCTTATAGGTGGGTTTGTTCTCATAATCTTCTATCTTAGAAATTACAAAGCACAAACTTCATGAGATGAAGTCTCATCTTCTTATGATTACTCTCACACAACAGTCAACATTCTATGTTCCTCATCAAAGAATGTTATCCGACCATAGAACTAGATTTATGAATATTTTCATGGCACTTCAAGGTTCTCATCATGGTAGGGAACTGTTATAATCTTTTCAATGGGACATGTATTCTAGGATATTATTATATTAAAGTTGTGTAGAATATTAAATAGTATGTAATAATATTTTTTAATTAATATTCACTTCTTTGAACATACATGTAATCTAAAGTACAAACTGTTGGTTCTAGAACTCAAACTACAACGTTAAGTAAAAGAAGAAAGAGTTTGTGTGGGGGTAATACTTATAAATAATGCATGGATTATAGGTTTTAAATTCATTCCATCCATCCAATTTAATATTTTTATTTCAATAAAGAGATCACTTTTAAGGATTAAGTGAGAACCCTCACAAAATAACACTGGTAAAAAAAATTGTATCAGCAATCCACACTCAAAGCATCATAAAAACACCCCACACACCATAACCACCAAGCATCAAACATCGTAAGAGATCACAGAACCGTTAAAATACAATTTAAGTCTATCAGAATCCTTATCTCTATATAATTTCTAGTGTAGGGTGTGTACCTTTGTTTCTGGATCATCCTTGATGAGGTCTTCAAAGTGATAATTCATCTTGTCCCACATTTGAATAAACTCCTCCACATTTATTTTCCTTTCATTGAAACCTCTTGTCAAAATATGTTCTTGTTTTTTGAACCATTCACACTGCTCATCATTGGTGTCCACTTGAAGCAATCTTTCAATGATCTTGTCTACATCATCTTGGGCAACCTTAATTAGTAAGGCCTCTTCCACCATTTATTCCCCAGAGTGTATAATAAGATCCCATGTATTTCCATTATTGGCTGACTCACCATCCCTTTCTTTGAGAAAAATATTTTTAGCATACCTTGTCTCCATCAGTCTAGGAAAATGAGAATAATCCTTTCTCCCTTTAGATTTCTTCCCTTTAGTCAGAATACAACTCCTTGAATCTCGTTTTCCTTTCTACCCTTTCTTCCTTCTTGGGCGATGAATTTCTATATTGTGTCTTCCCTTTACATCGTCTCCTGATAAGTAGCTCACACTCACATTATCTTTATTTGCCCCATAGGTTCCTTACACCTCATTGGAATACTCTTCATGTGCTAAACCTATTTTCTTTTGTGTCTGCCCCTCAATTCATATCCCTTCAAAGCGGTTACCTAGTTTAATAGTGTCAATGGTCCTTATAGGACTTGACCTACTCATTGAATTCTTTATAGCCCCATGTTTGGCCAAAGCACTCTACATTTCACCCTTATTATAGTTGCTAGGACCACCCACACCTGTCACCTGAACCATGGCCTCCAGAGTAGGATCACATACCAGTCTAATAGCCTCTACATATGAGGAAGAAGTCATGTTGGGGACCGACCAAACACCTTCATGCACCCCTCAGCCCCCCTGAACGAACCTGAACCTGCCTTGTCGAATTATTGTCACTCAATTCATGCCTCAGATAATCATAGATGTCTACTATCTTCAGCTCTGGATTTATGGTCCTTTCCTCTTTCTAGATGCTAATATAATTACTCATCCCATTATCACCCAACTGGTCCACATCGAGAAAATTTCCAGTATCTGGCCCCATCACCTTCAAATCCTACACCCCATGCTTGTTCCAATGCCCATGATGACAGGATAAAGTGAGATGGCCTAGCCGACCGCAAGAAGAACAAAAATCAGTCCGAGATTCAAAAACGACAACTTGATTGCAAAGAAATTCTCCACCCACTGTTATCCACATCTACTCTACTGGTGCCTTAGAAACATCAACCTCCACACAAATATGGGGACAAATTAGATGACTAATAGAATCTGTTCTACTATCATCACACAAGAGTCGCCCTTCCATATTTTCAAGCATACGCATAATAGAGGGGTTTTGAAAGGGTAGAAGGAGTTCAGGGAAACTTACCCAAATCGTTTTGACAGGGGAATAACGTTTCATATGGAACACATAGGACCACCGAAGTAGATAAAAATGAAACCCATCACATTTTCAAGGAGCTCTGGACCATGCTATAATCAAATCATCAATCAAAGCAAAACTGGTCATGATGTGTTGCTTGTCAAGAATCCCCACTATCGCATGTTCCTGTAATCCCCAGGAACCAAAGATAAAACAATCAAAAGCATCAACCGAAGGACGTTGATGTTAGAATCATGAAACTGGGGATAGATTTAGGAGATCGGAAGCGTCGTTGAACTCCAACAGTGAGATTGAAAGTTGAGGCGAGCCTTTGAATAAATCTGGTACTTTGGGGCTTACCAAGATTTCCGGAAGCGTCATAAGAAAATCAAGATCCAAGAAAGGGATGAAGGAGCATGACCAAGCCTAATGAGAAGATGAGGGTTGAACCCCCCCCCCCTCCAACGGGGAGGGGGGAAGAAGCCCTTCCATCGATGCCTAGGGCATCACCGAGAATGCAACCGAGAGAGAAGCAAGGTCTATTGACAATGGAAAGCCTTTTAAATTCATTCATTTTATATTTTAATTAATTATTTGTCCATAATTTTCATTTTTTAATGTATTCAATGGTAGAAAAAAATAGATTAAAAAAGAATAAAATGAAGAAATTTATAGAATTATGGAAGAAGTGATTTTTTTCAAAAGATGTTAAAAAATGAGCCAGGGGTGCGCTACTATGTTGGGGCAGCAGACCCATGGCGGGAAGCGCTACTGTGTTGGGGCGACAGACTCGCGGTACTCGACGAGAGGAGTACCTCAGCAGTCTAAGGTTAGTGAGTAGCACCTCGGAGTCGCGACAGGACTACTGTACTCGACAGAGGAGGAGTTCTCCAGCAGCCGTGGTTTCGACATCGTGAATGAAAATCCTGGTTTGAGCTGAGTCAATGACCTTTGTGTTTTCCTCATGATTGAGATGGGTTACTTGATAACTTAGGTATATGTATGGGCATATACCTAAGTAAAGGTTATTTATTGAGATCTTTCTTTGTGGTTTAACCTTGTTGGTTTTAGTGAGACCTTGAGGGTATCGGGGTCCCTACTGAGTATCTTTATACTCACCCCTACAGGGGTTATGCCCACACTTCGTTGTGTTGGATGCAGACGACGGACAGCACTGATCGAGGCAGAGTGTACGAGGATTGGACGGTACCTGGAGGTGGACACTCGGCGTGACGGCACACGGAGTGGACCGATATATGCGGAGTGCTGAGGAGGACATCTGTACCTACCCTTCAGGTAGGAACCCGGAGGATGATCCATGAGCTGCTTCCATCTTCCAGCTATTTTTCTTTTCAGTTGTACTTCCTTTCAGTTGTAGTTGTACCTTTCTGTTGGGCTTGTATTCCGGCCCCTTGTACTTTCAGCACTTGTTATACTGATTTACTTAGTGTTTTCTTCCGTTTGTACTCTGGTTGTGTATGTTTACGTTTTATAAAGGCAATTCCTTCCCAGTTTATAGGGAGTTACACCTTTGGTGCTAGTCGCCATCCCCTGGCCTATGGAAGGTGGGCTTGGGGTAGTCACGGCATGGGCCCCGAGGACGGGTCGTGACAAATTGGTATCAGAGAGAGGTTCTACCATAGAACTCAGGACTCTGATCTTTTTTTCTGTGAAGCAATAGTGATAAGGGTACCGAGTGTGGTTTTCAGTTCAGGGAGTCTAGTGTTGGTGCGGCGACCGACGTATCCATACACCAGGACCCTGACTTCTGATTTCTGACTCAGTGCACGAAAACACTTATTGCGTGTCTATTTTCAAAAGTATTCTTTAAGTCAGCTCAAACCAGGTTAGCTCACCAGGTATGGTCTTTTGACCGTGTCGCATCTGTTCAGGATGCCTCCACGCAGACAGTCAGTTGGAGTTCCGAGAGAGTACCCGATAACGGCACACCGAGCGATGAGGATCTGGTGCAGGGCCCTCTTGCTATGATGGCACATTCGGGTGGTGTACCAGCAGCACCACCACCCGTTGGGCAGCAGATTATACCAGTCGTACTAGCAGATGGTGCATGCTAACAGAGCGTGTTGCATGAGTTCCAGCAGTAGAGGCCTCCGAGGTTACGAGGCGAGGAAGATTCCCATGCAACAGTGGACTGGCTGGAGGCGGTTGCTAGAGTTCTACACCTAGTTTAGACACTGGTAGAGAAGATAGTGATCTTAGCTACTGGTGTTTCCCAGTGAGTGACCATGAGGTTGGTCTGTATAGTGATGAGGTTTTGGTACATGGACCGATGCCTGAGATAGTACCTTCGGGTAGTGTGTCAGTTATATCACTACTTGTTGGTCAACAGTTTCAACCGGCGGTACCAGTAGATGACACATGTAGGCTTAGTGCCTTACACGTGTTTCAGCATCAAATACCCCTCAGGTTCCGAGGCGAGCCCGACTCACAGGTGGCTAAGGACAGGCTTGAGGAGGTGGCTGAGAGTTTTATAGAGCTTATACAGCTTCGGCAGGACGACATGTCGGTAGCTGAGTATTCATCGAGGCATACCGATCGTTCTAGGTACTCGATGAATATGATACGATCAGTGCTTTGGGGCTCAGACTACCGAATGAGGTGAGTTTAAAGGATATCTGAGCTAGCACTTTTTCCTCTATGCATTCCTACTTATGTGAGGGTGCTAGAGAGAACCTTTGTGGTTGAATGTTCTTTGGTTGAATGAATAGAGCTAGTGGATGTTAGCAGTGGGAAAGTAGGGAACTGACGCCAGTCTCAGAGACTTGGGCGTGTAAAATGTTTTAAGAAGAGGAAGTGTTAAGGAAAGATAAATCTGCAGAGCAGTAGATGTGGAAGTAGAGCTAGGAGGGCATCATGTGGTGATGTACATTTCGACATGTTACAACCACCCGCCTTAGTAGTCCCCGCCAGGCTCAGGGAGCAGGAGGGCAGGAGAAGAGAGTAGTTGCATGTGGTCAAGGAGTGTGACCCAAGGGCTCTAAGAATGATTCGAGGTACGGTCTGTGTCTGCTACTAGCTTCCGTAACAACATACATTGATACGAATCATTCCTTCCTTCCACGAATCTTGTCCCAGACCTAGAGTTTCCAGTTAAGCCGTTGAATTGACCCTCACGTCTGGAGATACCTTTGGGAGGAGACTTGATAATCACACTTACGCCGACGGTGTGATCTGACCCTTGAGGCGAGAGTTTCGGTTGGAACCTCTTGGTGGCAGCATCGAGGTCTTACGACGTTAGTTTGGGTATGGACTGGGCAACCACAGTTTATACACAAATTGACTATATTAGGAAAAAAGGTTGTGGTTTACCAACAACGTTGGTATGGGTTTTCCTTGGTCGGCGAAAAGGAAACCCCAGGCAGTACAGGATAAACTCATGCTTAGGAGGGTGCGGCCGATCACTTTTGAGTCGGCCAACCTTACCCTCATGGCAGCAGGAGTTTTGAGTTTTCAGATCCAAATAGGAGACGGAGACCACAGGAGTTCGAGAATGGCGGCCACGTTTTCCTACGGGTCTCACCTTGATGAGGTCTACGGAGATTTGGCCGAGGCGGTAAGTTATCTCCGCATTTCATCGGACCATTCCAGGTCCTCAGCATGGTAGGCGATGTGGCTTACTGTCGGGCCCTTCCACCTCAGTTGCACCGGGTGCATGACGTCTTTCACATATCTCAGCTGAGGAGATATGTGCTCGACCCTTCACACATCATCGACCACGAGAAGCTAGATATCGATGACGAGGCGACTTTCTCGGAGGTTCTAGTAGAGTTTGAGGGTCGACAGGAGCAGGTCCTACGAGGATGGTTGATTCCTTTGGTGCGCATTCACTGGCAACACAGGAACCTCTAGGAGAGCACATGGGAGAGGGACGCTCAGATGCGTGCTCAGTACCTCCTCTTTTGTTTCCCTAGTGTGTGTTGTAGCTTTACGGGGACGTAAAGCCCTAAGGTGGAAGTAATGTAAAGACCCGGAAATTTCCAAGAAAAGTTTTTCTTAAATACTTTGGAATTTTACGAGTCTGCGGTTTCTGACGGCACTTGATTCTGAGGCCCGGTGTGCGTGGAATCAATTTCTGAAGTTTTGTTTGGGTACGTTCAGTAAACGTACGTGCGGGTTTTTCTATCTTTTGAACCGGTGCTCGGAATTGAAATCCGAGGACACCGATGAACTCGCAACGCCGACAATTACTTAAGGGGACCTTTACCATAGTTGTGTTTTATGCGGGTTGAAAGTTAAAAATTTGGGTTTAATTAAGAAGATGAATAAAATTGTTTAGAACAATTTTATATATCTATGGAAGTTATTTTCTCCCATGGGAAGTTATTGGTGGGGCCCACACCCACCTAACTTCCCATGTGTGGATATTTGAGAGGTGGGGCCCACACGATCCTCAACCTTTCATCTCCCATAACTCTCTTCAAACTCCCCAATTGTTTTCTCTTCCTTTAATGCGACAACCCCCCTTAATTATGAGAACTCTTCCTCTCCCTCTCTCCCTCTTTAATGTTTGTCAACACATGTTAATCAATGAATTCTGACTAATCAATTAATTAAATTAAGTTGTTTGAATTTTGAATTACTTGTGTGAATAAAATAATAGCTTAGCTAGTATTTTATGGTGGCACTTGTTGTGTTGGAATTTGGGGGAGCTCTGGAGAAATAGAGAAGAACACCACCCTCTTCGACGAAGAATGCCTTCGACGGAGAACGACACTCTCTTTGATGAAGAACGCCAAATCCACGAAGGACGACGACGCGCCTTCTTTTCTTTTCTCGGTGACAAGAGAGGAGACGCCACTTCTTCTTCGGGTACACTTCGACGACGACGGAATCGATACCGTCATCCACGACGCTCGACTACCGCGAAGCTTTTCCTAGGTAGGGAGGATTGCTTCAATTTTATTTGAATAAAATTGTTCTTCGTTCTTCGTAAAACCTTGTTTATCCTTGGCCAATTGCTACCGCTTAACGCGGAGGGCGCGGACCGAATGCACACGGCCCGACGACCCTCCGTAGTCTCCATGTTTGCGATTGAGGCACGTTGGAAGAGGCGATGAGGGGAGAAGCGGCGGTCGTGCGCCGGCCGCGTGCGCAAGAACCGCGGGCCGCTAAACTGAGGAAGAACTGACCGGCCATAGCCGGTCGGGCCGAAGGGAGGAACTGCGGCGCCGCACTACGGAAGACTGTGGCCCGCATTCCGCGGGCCGCTTCGGTGGAAGAACCGGTCGGCCCGTCGGTCGGCCGGGCAGAGGAGAGCCGCGGCGCCGGGAGGGCACTGCGCCGAACGAACCACGGCCCGCCCGTGCGGGCCGCTTGCGCCATGAAGGCCAGACGGCTTCAGTCGGCCGGTTAGGGAGGACGGCGCTGCTTGGCGCCGCCGGTTCGGGCAACCGAGGGGCCGCGCCCCTCGCCACGGACCGCTCGACCCCTTCGGGCCGAGCCGCTCGGCCAGCCGGCCTAGCCGCGGCCGACCAGGCCGGGCCCGTAAGCTTAAATGCGAATAACTTCACGATCGTGCGTCTGATCGACGCGCCGTCTGCGGCACTGGGACCCTTGCAACGAGGCGGTCCTTTTGCGATACTCTAAGTGAGTTTTGGACGACTTTAGAAAAACGGTCGGGTTGGTTCGAAACCGAAACCAACCGGGTCCTCGGAGCGGAAACGCTTATAACATAAGGACCGGATTGACGTGTCGTCAACTACGTTGGAATCCTCTTGATGAGATGGACTTTTTGGCATACTCCACACAGAATTCGGATGTGGTTTGAGTATGGCCGGGTTGGATTGAATCCAAAATCCAACCGGGTCCCTGGAACAGAAATGCTAATAACTCACAGACCGGGCATCCGATTGACACGACGTCTGTTGCGTTGAGACCCCTATGACGAGGCGGTCTCATGAGATACATCCACATGAGATTATGTGACACTTGGAAGAATCGGCCAGTAGCTCGTGGAGCGGATCCTCCCGGAGACGAGCGTACGGAGTACGGAGACCTTGTAGCTGGCTGAGACCTGATGACTGCTTGTCTGATTCGATTCGGAGTGACTTGACTAGCCCAGTGGGGAGCGCTATTGTATTGGGGTGACAGACCCATGGCGGAGGAGCGCTACTGTGTTGGGGCGGCAGACCCGCGGTACTCGACAGGAGGAGTACTTCTGTTGGCTATTAGGGGGTGCGCTACTGTGTTGGGGCGACAGACCCATGGCGGGAAGCGCTACTGTGTTGGGGTGACAGACCCGCGATACTCGACAGGAGAAGTACCTCAGCAGTCTAAGGTTAGTGAGTAGCACCTCAGAGTCGCGACAGGAATACTGTACTCGACAGAGGAGGAGTTCTCCAGCAGCCGTGGTTTCGACATCGTGAATGAAAATTCTGGTTTGAGCTGAGTCAATGACCTTTGTGTTTTCCTCATGATTGAGATGGGTTACTTGATAACTTAGGTATACGTATGGGCATATACCTAAGTAAAGGTTATCTGTTGAAATCTTTCTTTGTGGTTTAACCTTGTTGGTTTTAGTGAGACATTGAGGGTCTCGGGGTCCCTACTGAGTATCTTTATGATCACCCCTGCACGGGCTATACCCGCACTTCGTTGTGTTGGATGCAGACGACGGACAGCGCTGACCGAGGCAGAGTGTACGAGGACTGAACGGTACCCGGAGGTGGACACTCGGCGTGACAGCACACGGAGCGGACCGATAGATGCGGAGTGCTGAGGAGGACATATGTACCTACCCTTTAGGTAGGAACCCGGAGGACGATCCAGGAGCTACTTCCATCTTCCAGTTGTTTGTCTTTTCAGTTGTACTTCCTTTCAGTTGTAGTTGTACCTTTCTGTTGGGCTTGTATTCCGACCCCTTGTACTTTCAGCACTTGTTATACTGCTTTACTTAGTGTTTGCTTCCGTTTGTACTCTGATTGTGTATGTTTACGTTTTATAAAGGCAATGTCTTCCCAGTTTATAGGGAGCTACGCCTTTGGTGCTAGTCGTCAGCCTCTGGTTTATGGAAGGCGGGCTTGGGGTAGTCACGGCATGGGCCCCGAGGACGGGTCGTGACATGGCACCGTAGGAGCTCAGTCGGTCGTTATGAGGCAGTCGATTAGGCTCAATCATAGTTCATAGTCGAGCAAAAAGTGAGAGAGTATTAGGGGGCCACCACAGGGTGGACTAGCATGCAAAGTAGAGTTGGTGCGGGGCGGCACCAAAAGGGGGTGATAGTGAGGGGCAGCACCACGACGAGGCAACAACGGCCCTAACTGCATTCGTATATACTAAGAAGCAGTCAGACGATATAAAAATGATGTGGGACATAGTTTAAAATGGTGCACTATTCGCTTAAAAAATTCATGTTTAGGAGTCAAAAGATACAACATTGTTTCAGGTAATCTCCCCCATGGGCTAGGTTTGAATTGCGCCTACATGGTTCGCACCATGAATATAACGTGCCAACCTGGGTCTACCTGATACATCACCCAAGATGGCTCGACATAAGACCTGAAGCTTGTTCTCAACCACTACGGGCTGGGGACAAGCACTTGGGTATCAACATAAAAACCAAGGGAATGATTTCACCCTGAAAAATAACATCACATGTCTCATGTACAATAAGAAAAGATAATAATCAGAATATAATTAGAAAGAAAAATTACACAACCATGAGACATAACAAACAATGTCAAGCGACTAGTCTCGAAAACAAAACAAACTGAGACCAAGACCAAGTCTCCATGTGACTATCTGTCACCTCCATACCAAACCACTAAGAAGGTGATATCAACCACAAGAAGGTGCCATGTCACATGACGCCCTTCCCTCAACTTGTATCCTACAAAATCGTGACAGCAAAATCCCGAAGGAAAAGGTATGATGTAAGCACTAAAGCTCGGTAGGATACCACCAAAGAATCCCTACAAATTCTAACACCTTGCAACCATAAGTTCTATCTTTAAAACAAAACAATATTATAAAGAATTTACAAATAAAACCATTTAGTAAAAAAAGCGTTGGTTTCCATGAAAACATTTATTGTTCACATAAACCAGAAATATGACAAAAACATGAAAGATGGTATAAAGGCATCAGTAGAATCATCCATAGAAACACCATATGATAAATATGTGAGCAATCAAACAGGAAACGATATCATCATGTATAAAACCAAGCACAAGTTGTGCTCTAGCCTATGAAAATATGTACTAGGAAACGTGAAGGAACACTAAACCATACATAACTTGAATCCTACTGATATTGAGTCCTGACACAGTATATCGATATCACAAGAATAACCTTTAGTGGTTCCACACTTACTAAGGTTTCATATGTCAATAACCCAATGTTTTCCAAAACATTTAAATAAACCATGCTCACAATTTATAAAACATTTTTATGGAAAATCATCACCGCTCTCATGCTTGAAAATCCAATTTAGAATGAGGGTCATCTTCAAGGAATTTCATCAAACACATAACAAGCATAAATTTGTTTTTAAAGAAAACTCACTTTAAAAACTCCTTTTTATGCGAAGATATAATCAATTAATCAATTTTACAAACCAAACCAAAGGAATTTACAAAAAAAAACCATGGGCTTGCACCATTGTATAGAGACACCAACCTCAAAAACAAAGAATACCTTGTTGCCTTCAAAACCAAAATGGGAAATGAAATGTGGTCCTCACAAGCCTAGATCCAAGAGAAACACCATCAATTATCCATCTAAACCATAGATTGGGTCATCGTACCTCACATAGCTTTAAATGACATGCATGACATGAAGAAAATGATAGATCGAAAGTAGATTTATAAAGAGAGAAGAAAGAAACCGGAACACGCACATACCTCAAAGGGATCCATCATGATCAATAGAGAATCACCAATACAATTTATTTAAAATTAAAAAAAAAAAAGCAATAGTAAATGGGCTATAGTTGCATGGCATCCCAAAGCGCAAACATATCTTCAACTCTTAAGTTTAATTCCACACCCTAACCCGATTAAAACCAATTTGAAAGGTACTCAACCCCAATTAATTAAGGTCAGGTAGTATTGCAATCACTGTGTAAATAAATAATTATTTAAATCAAAGACTTTAGAAATATTTAATTTCATTTAAAATAAAGATTATTTTAATTTAATTATTATAAAATTATTTAAAGCAAATATTTATTTAAATTAAAATAACCATTAAAATTTTATTGATACACATATATAAAACAAAGAATTCCAACAGGAGGGGGGCGATTAACAACGCTAACTGATCTCTCGGGGATTCACTGGGTATAAACATTGTTTTCCGCTGCCAAACGCGGCCAATGAAGCTGCAAAAGATTCTTTCCATCGCCAAAGGAAGACATTGTTTAGTGTGAGAAATACATCAAAAAAAAAAGACTTCACAAAGCAGGAACCAACACAAATATGAAACTCCCCCCAAAACCTATCACTAAAAAATTATTAAGAACCCAGATCCAAGAACAAAACCTACTTTTTGAGCTGCAAACTCCAAAACACTTTCTAGAGCTTTAAAACCTCATACTTAATGGCGATGCCTGTGTCGGTCACGATCACGGTCACGCCCATAATCTCTGCCGCGTTCCCTTTGCCTATCTCTCTCCCTGCTTCTGCTTCTGTGTCTGTCTCGGTCATCCCGTTCCCGGTTCCGACCCATCTCCCTCTCTCCCCGTCCCCTCTCTCTGCCCCTCTCTCCTCCATCACCCACTTCCTCAACCTCCCATCCCGCACGCCCCACGCCGGGAATCCCTTTTCCAACCTCCGCTTGCTGAGATTTAGCACGGAATTTCTTCTTCAGGTTTCCGAACTCATCATACAACTCATCATCATCCTGCACACAAACTCAAATTTTTAGGTTTCCTTTGGTTTTGGAAAACGTTTTCTAGCTGCTATCACCACCTCAGCTTCACGGCGACGGCGTTTAATTTCCTCAAGTTCTTCTTCCTCAAGTTCTTTGTAGCCCCCACCGCGCCCTCCTCTATCACACAAGTAACAAATGATATTTAACAAATGATATTTATGAATCATGATATAGTGGGAATGACGACATTTGAGATGAACACAAAAAAAAATCATCATGTCATCTCACATGCGTAAATAGATGATGTGCATATAAACAACATGTAATTTATCACCTCACGCCACCCTCATTGTGACCAGGTTTACTGGTGTTGCAAATATTGCACTTTAAACGCTTTGCCCAGTTGATGTTGCCACACCTGAAAAGCAAGAAAAAGGATTAAAATGCAGCAGCTCACAAAAAAATTGAAGTTCTCCTAGGGTTATGAAGGTGCTGTATTTGTTGTGAATGATTGTATGAGGGATAATTGTTTGTTGCACATGAGTTTCAGCCCGGTTGGTGAGAACTTATTAAGTGCATCCAGGCGACCCAGAATCAAATCCAAGCGGAGGCATAATTTCCGAGGGGGTACTGTAGCAGGACTGTAGCAGGACTGTAGCAGGGACTGTTTGACACTGTAGCAGCCGGAAATATTCCTCCGTTTGGGCCTTCGGGGCACCGATTTGGTCCCCGAGTCCTTTAAGGTCTTCGGGCCACCTAGGCCTTCAGGTCACAGTAAGGCCTTCGAGCCACCTCGAGGCCTTCGGGTCACCTTAAGTGCAGATGCAAACCAGACAACCTACAAAGATAATGTAGAAGTAAAGGGAGCAAAACACCAAATATGGCGAAGTTTGAAGACTTGGAAATAGCTAATGAAAAGACTATAGATGATTATTTCTCAAGGGTAAATGAAATCACCAACATCATCAGAGGTTTTGGTGATACCTTGACGGATTCAACTATTGTGAAGAAGTTAGAAGAGAAATTCTCCAGACATTTTATGCTAAAATTTCAGAATTAGAAGATGGAGATTGATTTATCTCTAGATGAGCTGCGAAATATCCTCATTGCATATGAAATGAGGAAAACTCCAGCATTTTTTTTTTTTTTTTGACAAAACAGAAGGAAATATAGTAAGGGGACTGGAGGTAGGAGTACAAGAGAAAACATCCATGGCGGGAATTCATCCAATCAAGTGAGAGAACCATCTGAGAGACTCCTTGTCAGCAAAAAATGGGCTACTTTATTCCCTTCTCTTTTAATTAAGGAGAAGGAACAAGCCGCAAAGTGGTGGAGCAGAGATCAGATCTTCAAAATGAGAGCCAAAAGACTGAAAGGTCTTCTAATGAATCGGAAGATGAGATTATAATGACAGAGACGGAGATTACAAAAGAATAATGTCTCTCATCTCAAGAAACATCAAAAAAATGTAAAGAAAAGTGTAAGGGAAAACTTCTGTTGAAATGTTCTAAGGGTGGCGGAATATGGCATTTTGTTATAAATTGCCCAGGAAGAAGGGTGGTGGTGGTGGTGGTGAGCCAAAAGAAAAACCTCGAAAAAAAAACTGGGGTAAAAGTTCTAACGAAACTAAAAAACCGGTGAAAAGGGAAATTCACCGGAAAAAGAAAAATCTGGTGAGCAAGGAAGAAGAAGATGACTCACCGGTAGGGGTATCATCCAATGAGAAGTTCTGAAGAAACTTGTGAACTACATGGCTCATGTTAAGCATGAGGAAACCTAAGTGGTGAAGAAGAACATCTATTGAAAGTAGATTTTGAGGCTTGTCTTGAGCAAAATACTAAGCTCAAGAAAGAACTTTGATTGTTATGAGAGGAGAAAAGAAATGTGAAGATAAAAAGGAGTTTCACCAGGGCAACGGTTAAGACCGAGTCATCTCACGAGGTTGAAAAAGTTGACTTGACAAGCCAGGTGAAATCTTCTCCAGCAAAGAAGGTCAATAAATCGAGTTTTACTAATTGTGTAGCCTCCTCAACTAAAGATGAGAATGTTTGGATTGAGAAGAAAAGTGGGAGTGCTTCCGTTAAACCAACGGGAAGTTAGGCGCAACTTCCGGAAGCAAGTTCCCCCGCATCACAAGCAAAAGTCATATCTTCCAATGGACTTCCTCGACAGTTCTACAACCGGAACTTATATCAATCGGGAAGGTGGAGGTTCAAAGGCTATTATTGGTGTTGTAGAATTTGTGGGCACAAAACTTACAATTGTTGGCACAACATGTCACCTTCAGGGAGAAGGCATCAATCGAGGGGGGGCAACTCTCAAAGCAAAAGGAAATAACAATCAGAAATTGAGAGATAATGTCTCTCTAAAGGAGGAATCAGAAATTAAGAACTCCTCAAAAAATCGTTTTGACTACCTGAAAGAAACCTGCAGAAAATGTGACCAAACTGGTCGTTGTGTGGAAGATTGCATTACAACTCTTCCTAGACAAACTCCATATACCGGAAGAAAGAAGGAAGAACGAAAACGAAAGATAAAAGGAAAATCTTTCATAGTCGAAGTCGCCTTGAAAGCTTGCCGAAAAGGAAAGTTTTGGATACTTCATAGTGGTTTTTCTTCGCATATGATAGGTGATGTGAAAGTTTTGAGAAGTTATGAAGATCATAATGGAAGAGTCGTAACCTTTGGGAATGATGGTTTCCTAAAAATTAAAGGAGTTAGTGCGGCTGTTATTGATGATCAGAAGTTAAAATCCGATGAAGTCCTCGATGGATTTAAGCACAATTTACTGAGTGTTAGTCAACTTTGCAATGATGGAAACAAAGTGATTTTCCAGAATGATGGTTGTATCATTCGGTGCTTAAAGAATGGGGAAATAATCACACAAGTAAGAACCATAAGTAACTTATTTCAAATGGGTGATCTGAGCAACTCATGTTACCTAAGTTCCCAAGATGAAAATGACTTGTATCATAGAAGACTTGGCCATCTTGGCCAAAAGAATATGAGAAGATTTCAAACTTGTTGGTAAGAGATTTACCTCAATTAAAAGGAGAAAGAAACAAGGTTTGTGAAACTAAACGGAAATGAAAGATTACACAGGGAAGGCACAAGTAGAGATTCAATCCACCCAGCCACTTGGACTCATACATTTCGATGTTTTTGGACCGGTGAAACATCAATCCACAATGAATGATCTATAATTTATCACTTTTATTGTTAACTTCACTCAGATAACCAATGTGGAGATGTTCAAATTATTAAGAAGGGGTGTCGAGAAAGAACTTGGTTTATATACCTAGAAGATAAGAACAGATAATGATTCAGAGTACATATGTAACTCTTTTGAAGCCTATCTTTCAAAGCATGGAATCGGGCATCAGTTTAGCGCCCCGTATACCCCTCGGCAAAATGGGATTGCGGAAAGGAAAAACAAAAGTCTGGCTGATGGAGTATAAACTTTCAAAATTATTTTAGAGTGGTATGTACAGTGGTACATGTTCAGAACAAGTGTTTACTGAGACCAGAATCAAATTTGACTCTATGAGATGTGGTATAAAAAGAAATCCACAGTGAAATACTTTAAAGTTTTTGGGAGTCCCTGTTTAATAAAGATAAAAAATCTGGCCTTCGGAAAATTTGATGAAAAGGTTGAGGATGAAATCATCCTAGGATATTCATCCAACAAAAGAAGTTATAGATGTTGGAACAAACGACTTCACAAGGTTGTAGAATCTTGTGAACGGAAGATACTCAACTTTCGGAAGGGCTTATGAAAAGGAAAGAAATTGTGAAACTCACCCTGAAGTCTGTTCTGATTAGTCCAGTGATGAAGAGACTTTCGATGAAAACAAAAGATTGAAGTTCTAAAATTTACAAAAGTGGGTTGAACCGGAAAATATCATCGGAAGACAGGAAGCCCTGGTTCAGACAAGGAGGAAACTAAGTGTTGAAAATCAAACGGCGCTCATATCTCACAGATTGAGCTTCGATCTGTTTCGGAAGCTAATACGCGTAAGGAATGCAATGAATGGGGATTTAAATCAAATTGAGAAACTTGTTCACAAACCGAAAGATAAGAATATTATTGGAACTAAGTGGGTGTTTCAAAATAAGTTCAATGAAAAAGGTGGGATTTTGAGGAATAAATAAATCGATTACATCCACCACTACAGAATGTGGGGGCCACTCCCATTTTGGGAGTCATCTTGGTCGGCAGCACCCTGCAGCGTGTCTCTCATGGTGGGCAGTCGACACAACAGCCTTCGTTGAAGTTTTAGGAAGCATGGAGGAAGAATCATGGGTAGATGAGCTACCCACCAACTGAAGGAGAAGGCTGGATTTCTTCCTCTATTTAAACAAGATTTGAATCCCATTGTTTGTAAGAGGTGTTGTATGTTGTAATCCTCCGTCGAGAACCGGAGAGAAGTGGATAGAGAAAGATGTTTCTCCCATGGATGTAGGCTTCAAAGCCGAACCACGTTAAATCCTTGTGTTGCTCTGTTCTGCTTCCGTTTTGTGTGTTTGAGGTACCACGCACCTCCGCTGCGCCCCAACAAGTGGTATCAGAGGCGAGTCGGAGCGAATGAAGGTGAGACGGCGAGCCCGCAGCGAATTTTCCGGTGGCCGGAAAATTAAAGTTTGTCAGAAAATTTTTCCGAGGCCAGATCTGTGAAGAGGACGGCGAGATGATTCCAACGGCACAAGCGGCGATAAAAACGGAGTTGAAACGAGCCCGATAGGCTTGGTCAAAGTTTGGTCAAACCCGCGGGTGAACAGTACCCCGTGCCGGAGAAGACAACACTGTTCACGCCGGCGGCGAAAATTCCGGCGAGTTTCCGGCAGGAACTCCGGCGTGCCACGTCATCGACACGTCAGAGCCACGTCAGCGAGCGATCTGAACCGTTGAACATGTTTTGACCATATCTCAGTCAATTGGTATCCGATTTTGGCGATCCAGGAGTGGATTCCGACTATTTCGACCGTTCTGGACGCATCCGTACGGTTAGTTTTTCAAAATTCGCACTCCATCAGTTGGTTTCAGAAGGGTGCGACATCGACGGTAGTGATCGCGTTTTGCGACAACGACGATGGCCGGTGGCGGAGCACTTCCAAGATTTGATATCGAGAAGTTCAATGGTCGAAACAATTTCGGCTTGTGGCAAAGCACGGTGAAAGATCTTTTGGTGCAGCAGGGCATGATCAGACCGTTGATCGGAGAAAAGCCCGAGACAACTAGTGCCGATGATTGGGAAGAGCTTGAGATGCGGGTCGTCAGCACAATTCGACTATGTCTGGCGAATGAGATAAAGTACTCGATGTTGGACGAGACATCACCGAAGGAGATCTGAAAGAAGTTGGAGCAGTGATATATGGCGAAGTCGCTCACCAACAAATTATTCCTGAAAAAGAAATTGTACCAGTTGTGGATGGACGAGGGAACAAATTTGTTGGATCACACCAATGAATTCAACAAGATCCTGACATAGTTATTGGGGCTCAGTGTGAAGGTTGGTGAGGAAGATAAAGCACTTTTGCTTTTGTCATCACTACCAAGCTCATTTGATGGGCTTGTGACTGCATTGCTCATGGGGAAGGAGACATTGAAGCTGGACGAGGTGATGACGTCACTTCAAGATTCGGAGGCATTCCGAAGACCCGTGATGCATTCAGGCGAGCAAATCATGGTGATGCGAGATGATCAACGTGGGAGAAGCCGACATCGAGAGTCAGGAGGTAAAGAATGGCGGCCAAAATCCAAGGGGTGTGATCACAGCGAAATCACGTGTTTCTGGTGCGAGAAGAAAGGTCACTATAAAAGTGATTGTGGAGAGCGCAAACGGTATGTTGTTGGGAAGAAGAAAGTTGAAGAGGAGGATGCAAACATCATAAAACTATCGACAGATGATGAAGTCTGTATAACAACGGGAAGTTTGAACTCCGATGGGAGAGTTGAACGGGGAGAAGTGCAGTGTCATTACTACAAACGATACGGGCACATGAAGCGAGAATGCCGATTTCTAAAGAGGAAGAACGAGCGGGCTCAAAATCCAAAGGAAGATGGATGGGTTCTGGATTCGGGGAGCTCGGCACACATATGTACGACAAGAGGTACATTTGATACTTTTCAGCTGGTGCGAGACTCGGTGAGACTTGGTGATGGGTCAACATGCGAGGTTCGAGGAGTCAGGACGGTGAAATTGAAGACACCCGATGGAGGAGTTCGTAAACTGGCTGATGTGAAATTTGTTCTGAGGATGAGATGGAACCTGGTATCATTGAGTAGACTCGATGCGAGAGGATTCAAGATTTTCATAGCAGGTGGAGTGTTGGAAGTCTCACGTGGGGATGCAGCGATGTTTACTGGGAAGGAGTCTCAAGGGTTGTATCATTTGATGGGGACCGCAGTCAGCCCGAGATCGAGTGAAGATGGTGGAAGTGTCACGTCATCTGGCATGAAGAAGCGTGTTCGATTTGCTGATGAAGTTTTCAACACTTGCAAGGAGACTGCAGGTCAAGCTTCTACCCCAAATTGGTCGTGAGGGAGAGATTTGTGGGGGGCACTCCCATTTTGAGAGTCATCTTGGTTGGCAGCAGCCTGCAGCGGGTCTCTCATGGTGGGCAGCCGACACAGCAGTCTTCGTTGAAGTTTTAGGAAGCATGGAAGAAGAATCATGGGTAGATGAGCTACCCACCAACCGAAGGAGAAGGCTGGATTTCTTCCTCCATTTAAACGGGATTTGAATCCCATTGTTTATAAGAGGTGTTGTATGTTATAATCCTCCGTCGAGAACCGGAGAGAAGTGAATAGAGAAAGATGTTTCTCCCGTGGATGTAGGCTTCAAAGCCGAACCACGTTAAATCCTTGTGTTGCTCCGTTCTGCTTCCGTTTTATGTGTTTGAGGTACCACGCACCTCCGCTGCGCCCCAACACAGAACACAACACAAGGAAGAAAATCACAGTAAACATGCAGGTCCGAAAACTTGATTTCGAAGAAACTTTTACACCTGTTGCAAGGCTAAAAAACTCTCAGAATGTTTTTGACAGTTGTTGCTCACCGGAATTATAAAGTCTATCAAATTGACATAAAGTCCACATTCTTGAATGATGAAGTTGAGGAAGAAGTTTATATTGAGCAACCCGATGGCTTCATGCTTGATGAAGATTGAAGCAGAGTGTGTAAATTAAAGAAAGCTTTGTATAGGTTGAAACAAGCCCCTCGAGCCTATTATTCCAAACTTGATAGCTACATAAGAAAATTAAACATTTCTAGAGAAAAGGCGAATAACTTATATATAAAGGAACTTCAGAAGAGGTAATGAGTTGAATTTGCATGGTTTCACAAATGCTGATTGGACTAGAGATTCCAATGACTGAAAATCAACAGAGGAACTTTCTTTTAAAGGAAAGTTGTGTAAGCTGGCACGGTAAGAAAAAAAATCGGTAACTTTGAGTATAGTTGAATCAGAATATATTACTGCCGCACATGCGTATACTCAAATAATGTGGATGAAGGTTCAACTAGAAGATTTAAAGGTGCGTGTTAAGAACAGAGAACCTGGAGTTTGTATTAATGGAGGAAGGGCGGAATTACAGGTTAACAAGGGAGGGAAAATAAAGAAAAATTACAAAGCCCCCCTTCAGGGAACTTCCCACCCAAGCTTTCAACTGAGTCTCCTCTCTTAACAGAAAAAGATACCCCCCACCTCTCCCCACATCCCCCTTTTAATTGGACAGCTTTGCCCCATTTTCCAAGAAGGTCACGAATCCTAACACTGCCCCCACCCCTTGAGAATCAGTCATATCCTCAAGACTGGAGGTGGGAAACTGATTTTGGAGGACAAACTCATCTTCCCACGTTGTGTCATCTGCTGTGTGGTCGTGCCACTGAATCAAATACTGAGGTTGATAGACGACATCCTGCAGATGGAAACGCCGAGACAACACCCTTTGGGGTTCCGGGTGTGTGGAGTCACCCCTGTCTAGATCTGTAGAAAGAGAGACAGATGTGGTATGGTGCCCTGTGGCCTCTTTGAGTTGGGAAACATGAAAGACCAAATGAATGTGTGTTGTCGGTGGTAATGTCAGCTCGTATGCGGCCGGGTCAACCTGTAGGGTGATAGGGGACAGGCCGTAATAGCACGGTGATAACTTCAGAATGATGCGCCGTGCAAGGGAGTGTTGCTTGTGAGGACAGAGCTTGACATAGACGAGGGTACCAAAGGAGGCTTGCGATCGTGGACAATTTCAAAAGGAGTTTTCTAAATTGCTGAATGTCGAGTAGTGTTGTAAGATAATTCGGCCCAAGGTAACCAGAAAGATCAACGCTTCGGTTGTTCACCAGCAAAGCAACGGAGGTAAGTCTCGAGACAACGGTTAACGACCTCAGTTTGACCATCTGTTTGGAGATGGTATGAAGAGCTGAAACGGAAATGTAGTATCATGTAAGCGGAACAGCTCAGCCCAAAAATGGCAGAGGAAAATCGGATCCCGGTCACTAACAATGGAAGAAGGCAAACCATGGAGGCGAATGACCTCTCGGAAAAACAGATCAGCGACTTTGGCAGTCGTAAATGGGTGTTTTAACAAGAGAAAATGAGCATACTTGGACAGTCAGTCAACCACAACATAAATAACATCAAAACCACCTGATTTGGGGAGGCCCGTAATGAAATCCATTGATAGGTCATCCCATATGAAGTCTGGAATCTCCAAAAGTTGAAGTAACCCAACTAGTGATAGGGTGGAATACTTGTTCCGCTGACAAATAGAGCATTCGCGGACGTGTTTCTGAACAGCGGTTTTCATCCTCGGCCAATAAAGAGTAGTTGTCAGGCGTATGTAAGTGCGGTAAAATCCAAAATAGCCACCTTGGGGTGACGAATGATATTCGGCCAAGAGTTTAGTGATCCATGGAGAAGAGGCTAACAAAACAAGGCGGCCTTTGTAGTAGAGGATGCCCTGAGTAAGAGTGAAACCTGGAGAAGACAGATTGCCAGCTTGCAGGGCGGTGACAATTTTATGCAAGTAGGGGTCAGTAGAGACCCCATGTACAATAGTCGAAGCATCCAGCCAATGGGGGGCTGATTGAATGAGGGTTAGAGAGGGAGACTCATGGCAGCAGGACAAAGCATCAACTGCAGAATTCTGATTCCCTGGTTTGAAAAAAGTGGTACCCCAATAATTTTGGGGGCCAACATTGCTAAACAACTGTGGTAATATGTTGTTGGAGCAAAAATTTCAAAACTCCGCTGATCTGAATAAACCACAAATGGACGGCCCAATAGATAGGGGCACCAGTGTTGAATGGACAAAACCAAAGCAATGAGCACTTTTTCATAAGTGGACTTCCTCGTGTTTAAAGGGGATAAAGCTTTGCTGAAGAAAGCGATGGGATGTCGAAGCTGCATGAAAATGACACCAATGCCCCGACCGGACGCATCGCATTCAAGCTCAAATGAGGCAGAAAAATCAGGCAATGTGAGAACAGGTGCCTAAGTCATTAGTGGTTGCAGGGTGCTGAAGGCTAATTGAGTCGTCGCATCCCAGAGAAACCCCTCCTTGGTGAGGGTTGTCAGTGGTTGAGCAATGGCGCCATATCCGTTGATAAAACGACGATAATAGCATGTGAGGCCCAAAAAACCCCGCACCCCGCGGACTGTTGTAGGGCGTGGCCAATCAAGAATGGCCTGAATTTTGGCTGGGTCCATGACGACACCTTGGCTGGAAATGACGTGTCCTAAGTACTCAATTTGTTGTTGGGCGAAATGACATTTTTGGCGGTTCACCAGGAAATGATGGTCCAGGAGGACCTGGAGGACAGCAGTAAGGTGGGTCTGATGGTGCTGCCAATCAGCGTTGTAAAGTAAAATATCATCAAAAAAAATTAGCACAAATTTACATAGGGGCTGAAAAACTGCATTCATGGTAGCCTGAAAAATTCAAGGGGCATTAGTAAGGCCAAAAGGCATAACCAAATATTCATAATGACCCCGATGGGTGCGAAATGCTGTTTTTTCTATGTTAGACTCCCGCATCCTAATTTGATGATATCCCGATTTAAGATCCAGCTTGGAGAAATAAGTGGCGCCATGAAGTTCATCCAATAGTTCTTCGACCAAAGGAATTGGAAATTTACCCGGTATAGTAGCTTTGTTGAGAGCACGGTAGTCAATGCACATACGCCAAGAATTGTCTTTCTTTTTAACTAACAAAACGAGACTGAAATAGGCGTTGAAACTAGGGCGAATAAAACCAATCCGCAAAAGATCTTGCACCTGTCGTTCTATCTCATTTTTCAGCAAGTGTGGATAACGGTAAGGGCGCACCACAATGGGTCCTTGGTCGGGCTATAAACGGATGGCATTATCCCATGGTCGTGTTGGGGTGAGCTCGCTTGGGCTCTGGAACAGGTGCTCAAACTGAAACAACAAGCAGCGAATGCCGGAGCGTAGGGGTTTTGTCAACAGAGTACCATATTGGCCCTCGAGAAGGAGAAAGAAAATTGCATGAGCATGGTTCTCCAATTGGTCTGAACCTCCCCTAGGGTGCGAAGCCAAGCAATACCCAGGATCATGTCAAGGCTGCCAATGTCTAGCACATCTGCAGAGATGGTACATATATATGGACCAATACATAGAGGTAACTGCGGGCAAGTCCCCAATGACCAACGCTGATGGTCGTCCCCCAATTTGATACAAAGTTTGTGGCTATGCTGGACTTCCAAGGCGAGAAGACGAGTCAAGTTGGATGAAATGAAATTATGGGTGGCTCCACTATCGATTAACAGTAGGACAGGAAAATCCCCCAAAGATCCCTCAATTTTCATGGAGGAAAACCCCCTTGGTGGACTCAGTAACAGGGCAGCCCTTCTGAAGGAGGGGAAATCCGATTACCTAGCATTCGGTGTCCTCCAACACAGTTGGCGGGGGAATATCATCGACAGGGAGGTCCACGTCATCCACAACACTGTCACCTTCGCCGAGAATGACAATGCGAAGTTTAAGCTCCGCACAACGGTGTGTGGGAGAGTATGGAAAACAACAGCGAAAACAGAGTCCCTTCTTACGACGATCCCTCCCATTCTTGTGTTGTTAAGTGGCGGATTCTACAGCCTAAGAATGAAGAGTGCCTTGAAATATCCAAAGGAGGACCCGAGACTCCTTTGGCGGGGCGAGTGGACTGGCCCCCGACGAAGAGGGCAGAGGGAGGAGCCGATCGTGGGAGTGGCTGCTAGAGAGTGGGATCATGAGCAATCCCTGACACGCGGTGGCCCCCACTTTACTGTAAGTTGTGTCTCCTCGACGAAGAGCCAATTCAATGTGTCGAGCAAGACGCATTGCCTAAAGCTACGTATCGGGGTCATGAATATAGACCCAAGATCGGATGTCTTCCTATAAGCCATGCAGAAAATACGCCAGATACTAAGGTTTGGGAAGTCAGGGTAAGAAAGAGGCTAAATATTCGAATTGTTCAATGAATTCTTGAACTGTTTCTTGTTGATGAAGTGCTGCCAATTCTTCATATGGGTTCTAAATCTCGAGACCACTAAATCGTTCCATGAGTTCAGTTTTAAATAAAGGCCAAGATAAATCTGTATATACCTCCACGAGGATAGTGAACCAATGTATGGTGACACCTTCCATACTGATTTGCGCAAGCTAGAGCCACATTGTCTCTGGTGTTTGATGAACATGGAAGTATAATCTGCCCGAGTAAGCCAACCGGGAGGATCAAAGCCATCAAAAATAGGGAACTCCACCCAACGGGAAACGGATGAAGGATCGGGCGGCTGGAAGGCAGCAGTGGAGCTGCGAGCTAGTCCAGGGGCAACAGGTGGGGTGAGAAGTGTTCGGTGGTACCTGAAGACGAGGAAATCCCTGACAGCCAAGGCGTATCTGCCTGAGGTTTGTCCATGCAGCGAAGCATGAGTTTGCGGAACTTGATTTGCTCAACGCGTTCCTGATCCCAGCGGCTTTGGCAGATGCAAAGCTTCTGAACACCTTGTTGAAGGCTCTCGACAATGGACGAGAGACTGGACAATGTGGTTTCGACAATATCCAAGCGTTGATCGAGGCCATCCATACGGGATTGCGTGCGGATTTCCATTGGCTACTCGAGAGACAGGGAAAATGGAGGAGAAAGTGGCAGGTCGGACCAAGTATTAAGAACAGAGGACCTGAAGTGTGTGTGTTGAAAACCCTTTGAAATTTGCTTCTGAAAATCAAAGTGCAATTTCAAAGAACCCAGTGCAACATTCTAGATCAAAACATTTTGATATCAGATATCATTTTATAAAAGAAAAAGTTGTTAATGGGGAAGTGAAGTTGGAGTACATATCAACAAAGGATCAAATTACTGATGTTTTCACCAAAAGCTTTACCAAGGGAAAAATTTGAAGAATTAAGATTGAAACCGCATGTTTAGCCAACCCTTTCCACTCAACGGAAGATGTGCGGTGACCCCCCACTATGCTTTGGATTATGTTGACAAAGAGAGAGAGATAGAACTCTTTGCTAAAGGAGGAGAGAAGGTATGACTCTTATTTTTTGTTGTTAATCTAAAGCTGAAATTATTATAAAAAGGGGAAGGAAAAGTAAAGTGAATGAATTGAAGGGGATTACATCAAAATCACTTGGCCAGAAATTGTTTGTCACCGAAAGATTGAATTCCCTCAAAAACATTGTTTTATCCAATAGTGTGGTGTTGGGATTTTACTCTGAGAAAGGTAGTGGTTTGATGGAAAGTAAAATCGTTGAGAAATGAAAAGAGTTGAGTTGTGTTCTCAACAAACCGAAGGGGGGGGATTGAAGGATTATGAAGGTGTTGTATTTATTGTCAACAATTGTATGAGGAATAATTGTTTTCCTTGGATAAAAGAATGTTTTTGAGTTGTAGTTGAAGATAAAAATGTATTTTTCGAAGGACTAAATCCGGAGGATTGAGTGAGTCATCCGGAAGTTATGAGTCGTGATATCTGATCATTTTACCAAAAGATACTTATGTTCCGACTACTTGTTGTTTATCATCGGAAGATATGAATGCTCCAATTACATGGGAGTCAAAGGATCCAGAAATTATACTACCAGATGATGAGCTGCGGACACTGTGTTGTGATGTTATCAGACAATAAGGCTGCTACGAGAAGTATGAAGACATCAAGTCAAACAATGCGTGCCTTGTACGTTCAAAGGAAGATAAATCACACCTACTCAAGAAAGTTGTGATTCAAGCTGAATTGAATCAACAAATCCAAAGGGATGGGTTAATAAAGGTGGTTGCACCAAAAGTTGAGGGTGCCCGAGACGCTTTGGTGATCTGTGATGTCACCAAAAGCCAAGTCAGTGGAAGAAGAGACAAACGTTAAGACACCGAAAGACAAGTTGGTGTAAGAGGAGCGAGAAAGTTGCACTAACCGGAAGACAGTGTGATCAGAAGATACTTGGATCACATGTAATGATGAAGTGATGAAATGTCGGAAGATAGAAGACCGGCCCTGAGTGAGATCAAAGGCAGAAGCACTGATGGCAATCGTTTATGGGGATGGCTATGACTGGTGAAAAGGACAAATTTTCAAAAGCTAGAATGACTAATCCAAGTGGTGAGAAGATGGAGGAACAGAAGAAGATCGAAAGTTTCACTGTCATGAGAAAAGAACCCTAATAAACTAGTCACGCAAGATCAGGAGTTGAGTTGGCTGAAATGGAGCTTCATCAAGAGATAAGCAAAATCAGTAATTGCGTAAGTCCAAGCATTCAACTGATGAAGACAACCAGAAGATAAACTGATCAGAATATAGCTTCATCGGACAAAAGGAAAAATTAGAAATGGCCTAAGTCCAGGTGATTGGAAGATAAGGTGGTCAGGAGTTATGTTGAGATTTTGCGTGCCAAAGCCAAAGTTCGAACATATGTTGGAGCAACAAATGGAGAACACCGGATGCTCGGGAGCTATCTCAGAGTCTGTTCGAAGATTCAAAGGTTGAGGATAATTAGGGCGAAGAAAAAGGCAAAACCGGACATTAAAGAGCCAAAAGTTAAGGGACCAAAAGATGTCAGGGAGATTTCACATATCATTTATGTGAAGTCAAAATCATTATGACGAAGAAAAGATCACGATGCTAGCCAAGATTTGCGGGAGACTTAACGAAGACTGTTGACCTCGATGTCTCCAAGGGCTTTGAAGGAAGTCAACTAAAGATTGAGAGAAGCGAAATACTCGGAGTTTGAAGATCGTGTGCCGCTATTTTATCGGAGGAAGGTTGGTTATATAAGGGAGTGAGTTCATTCAGAACTTCATGTTGTTGATGCCGAAATTCTTGAGAGCTGAGTTTATTGTGAAGAGTTACCTGTAAGTTCCGAAGAATCCACTGGGTCAAAGAAGAGTAGAATTTCCGGAGAATATAGAGCTAAGGAGGAGGCGACTAAATTTCAGAGGTTTGCATGTTGAGGCGTCGGAAGTACAATTTCCAATGACTGAAGTTCTTGACATCATATTCCGAAAGATTCAATCGTGAGCAAGAGCCGAGTTCTACTAATTGGAAGGCTCGAAGGAAGATCTACATTTGGTGTCGAAGTAACCGAAAGAAATAGTGATCTTTCTCATGTCGGTGGTGGTATCATTGTAACCAGTGGGAACCGGTATAATTTTGTCTAGAGACATCTTGTGCAGGGCACTATGAGTTTCGAATGATAATGATCTCACACCCCTTGCAATTGATAATAAGATTATTAGCAGAGAATTTACAGCTCTGGATAATAACTGAACGTGGCAAGGTGTAGGTTTCCCAAATTGAGACAGAACCTTGAAAAATGTCTCATGTGCATTGCTCTCTCTTTTTATTTCTTGCATACGTTGCTCTCTCTTTTTATTTCTTGCATACGGGTGAGGGTGAGTTAATTTTCTACACAGATCATAACTCTGACAAGTTGAGGAGGTTAATTTCATATCATTGGAAATTGTAAAAAGCGACCACTGATTCAACCCCTTGTCAGTGGTCCCACTCATTCCTGGGAATCTCAAAAATGAAACTTGTGGACCTCCTGACAACTACGTCTAAAAAAACAAATTTATCGATAGTTTTCTGTAAAAAGAAACAGTCAAATTATTAATAATAAGAAATCCATTAAAATAATTACTTATATATAGATAATTTAAAAAAACAGCAAATTAATGAATATTTTTAATAAAATTGTTGAACCCCAATTTATTATAATGGGTATTTCCGAGTCCCACATCGAAATATCCCACCTTGTAATCTATATTACTCATCTATAAAAGAATGTCTCCGCCTCACATTGAGGTAAGGGGAATTCGGCACACCTCTCTTTATCATTCTACATGGTATCAGAGGAAAAATCCCGATAATTTATGTTGCCCTCCCTTCTCCCAAAGAATCCCTCCTGTGTGGCGCTCTTTGCCCCACCCTCTCCTGGTTCTGTCCGACTCCGCCCTCCCGTCAGCTCCCTGCGGACTCCTGGTTCGGTCCGGCCCCGCCCTCCTCGTCTGCTCCCTGCGCCGGCGTCTCCCGGTCCCAAAGCCAGATTTCGGCGCCCCCGCTTCCGACGCGGCGCTCTCCCATTGTTGTCCGACCTGCCACTCTGCAACCTCCATCGCAACAACCGGCCCGCCTCTCCCGACGCCTCCCGGCTCCAAGCGGAACCCTCTGCTCTGCCTCTGCACGTAGCTCCCTCTCGACGTCGCCCCTCCCAGCTTCGCAACCGGCCACTGCTCGCTCGCGCCCTCCTACGGCGTCGCCCGCCACCGTAGCCCCTCCTGGCTTCACGATAGGCCGCCGCCTACCAGCAGCTTACCGGCTACGCGACCGGCCCGCGCCTCCCGAACCCAACGTCGACGCTCAGCCACCCACCTCTCCCGGCACCTCCAGATTCTGACGCGGTCTCCCTGCTCGTCTCCAATGCGGCGATATCCCGGCCCGCCTCGTTCGCGTCTCCAGGCCTGCCCTCCCTGCAGCCTCCCTTGCAACAATCGGCTCCCTCACGATGACCAGCCCACCTTCCCTGCGGCCTCCCTCGCAACGATCGGCCGCATCTCTCGGCGTCTCCCGGTCCCGCCGCGGCCCTCCGTCCCTCCCGACGACAGTCTCCTGCCCGACCCGCCTCCGACAATGCATCTCGGCCTGCCTCTCGCGGTCTCTCAGCCCTCGCCTCCCTCGCAGTTTCCCAACCCACCTCCTGCAGCGACGTCCCGACCCCCGCCCTACTCGGCGATTCCCGACCCTCCATGCCTCGGTGTTTCTCGGCCCACCGACTCTTCACTGGTTGGCTCAACCGCCCGCGGCCCTCTAGCACAACCTCTGATCACCAACGTTCTTGCAAGGTCGCCTCCTCACCGTCGTTGTTGGCCTTCCCGCACGGCAGCCCCACGCTTCATTCGTGCGTCTGTGTGCCCGTCTGAGCAGTTGTCAAATGCTCCATCATCGACTCACCCGCAAGGCAGTCCCCCTTCATCCAATACCCGTTACAGAACGGCACTCTCGCTGCTCTGTCACCGTCCTCTTCTCTAGCCCCCATTGCTCAGACTGACAGCTCTACCGCTTGTGTATCTCATCGACCGACAGCTTCGATGCTTGACTTTGGTGTGTCGGAACATCTCACAGGAGACTCCGGTATGTTCACTACCTATCATCCGTACACTGGGGCCTCTACAATTACTGTGGCAAATGGATCAACAATCCCCATTATCGGATTTGGCACATGCCCCCTAACCCATCTATTCACCTGCCTTCGGTCGCTCACGTTCCTCATAATCTATTTAATCTTATCTCCGTCAGCAAACTCACCAGAGACTTAAATTGTGTTGCTACTTTTACATCCTCTAATCGTGTTTTAGAAGAGCGGACGACGAATCGGGAACTTGGTCGAGGTCATCTTCGGAATGGGGTGTACATGTTCGATACTCCATCATCTCTTGCTTGCTCATCCACCTCAGCTTGTGTCTTTGACCTACATTCTTGCCTTGGTCCTCCACTGGTCTCCGTCCTACATAAGCTTTGCCCCCAATTCAATCCTCACCTTTCTTTCCATTGTAAATTCTGCAAGTTTGCTAAAAATCATCAGGTGGCATATGTTCCTCGACTGGAACCGCGTGCAACGAATCCTTTCGACCTTGTTCATTCCGATGTATGGGGTCCTTGCAAGGTTCCTAGCCAGTATGGGTTCAGTTATTATATATCCTTTATTAATGGCTACTCGCACATGACCTGGATTTACCTTCTTCATGATCGGTCTGAAGTTTTTTCTACTTTTCAGACCTTTTATAATGAAATTCATACTCAATTCTCCACCTCCTGTAAATGTCTTCGCTCCGACAATGAACGAGAATATTTATCCACTTCCTTTCAGCAGTTCCTCAAAGATAAAGGCATCATTCATCAGACATCATGCCCTGATACATCTAAGCAGAATGAAGTGGTCGAACAGAAACATCGACATATTCTAAAGACTGCTCGTGCTCTCCTATTCCACATGAAGGTGCCACTCCTTTCGACCTTGTTCATTCCGATGTATGGGGTCCTTGCAGGGTTCCTAGCCAGTATGGGTTCAATTATTATATATCCTTTATTGATGGCTACTCGCACATGACCTGGATTTACCTTCTTCATGATCGGTCTGAAGTTTTTTCTACTTTTCAGACCTTTTATAATGAAATTCATACTCAATTCTCCACCTCCTGTAAATGACTTCGCTCCGACAATGAACGAGAATATTTATCCACTCCTTTCAGCAATTCCTCAAAGATAAAGGCATTATTCATCAGACATCATGCCCTGATACATCTAAGCAGAATGAAGTGGTCGAACAGAAACATCGACATATTCTAAAGACTGCTCGTGCTCTCCTATTCCACATGAAGGTGTCACTCCTTTTCGGGTCCGATGCCATCCTGACTGCTACCTACCTCTTTAACCGACTTCCTTCTTCTATCCTTCAGGGGGAGACTCTTTTTCGGACTTTGTTCTCCTCTCTCCCTTCTCACTCACTTCCACTCCGTGTGTTTGGGTGTTTGTGTTATGTTTGGGACACTCGCTCCAACCTCTCCAAACTTTCTCTCAAATCCCTCTGTTGCATTTTCCTCAGATATTCCCGCACTCAGCGAGGATACCGATGTTTCTCTCCCGACTTACTGTGCTATATCATCTCTGTTGATGTGTCGTTTGTTGAGAGTTCTCCTTTCACTCTTCCTTCTCCTCATCCAGACACCAGCATCGATGATTGTCTTCCTCTCATCATCCACCCTCCTCTGGTGTCTCCCCCTGCTGATCATCGGTTTGGTACAGTTTACTCTTGTCGCCCATCGACTGTGCCCCCTGTCCAGACCGAGGAAACCATCATTCCAGCTTCATCTGATGCACCTGCCCCAGCACCAAACGATTTGCTCATTGCACTCCGGAAAGGTACTCGTTCTTGCCAGAATACTCCTCTATACATCTTCATACAGAGGTTTGTCAACTCTGGAGATGATATCTATACCCCACACGGTTGGCGATGTCAAATCTCACTCGGGGTGGCTACAAGCGATACGGGATGAACTGCAGGCTCTGGATGACAACCATACTTGGGATCTAGTCCCCCTTCCAGAAGGCAAAAAGGCGGTCGGCTGCAAATGGATTTATACGGTCCATCTCTGATAGAGACCCGAACACCACAGAACCACCTCGAAGTCATATTTCAGGGAAGGAAATAAAGGAGGCGCACTACTTAGCTGGACAGTCTGGCTGGAATATTCTAGAAAGGTCAGAAAGGTTACAACAGGGGAAAATTACAAGCTGGACACAGCTAGACAGTTGGCCACAACTGACACAGGTTATTAAAAGAGGGAAGGCTGGAGTGAGAGGGGTCCGCTGGGGACCACAGGGCTGAAAAAGATTCTGTTAGGGGACCACGAGGGCTGAAACCAACTGAAGTTGTTAGGGGTACAGGTGGAGGTCTGTAACAGAAAAGGGAAGTGGAAGTGGGGGCGTGGGGCGTGGGGCCCATTCGGTTATAACCGATTGGGAAATAAGAGAGGGGGAGGGGGAAGTGGGAGGCAGGCTTTTGCTGCTGGAACTCCTGGAGGGAGGTGAGATTATGGCCTTGGGGCTTGGGCGGGTGAGCCAGGGGGCCTCCTGTGGGCACTCTGTTTTCTGTTTTCTGTTTTCTCTCTCTCTCCTCTACTCGCTGTAATTCCCGGTACGCTGCTCTATTTGTTATAGTATAATTCTAGTTTCACTGTTTTATATCAAGGGGTTCTATCATTTTGGTCCGACCTGCCGGAATATTTTATCAATGCCTCTTGGGGAAGAAGAGAAGATGTCTAGGCTCGACATGGTGGACCAGCAACTCAGGGATATAAACGATACACTCCGACATTGCCGCGAGAGTCGGTTAAACTGGGAATGTGACCTGCGCGTTCTCACGTTTCTGGTGGAACGCCTAGAAGAGAAGCACCAATCAGAGGGGACTAGAAAAACAAAAGGGCCGAACGTGTATTCGGCGAAAGCAAATTCTGGATCTACTTTCTCCCTTCTACAGAAAGGAGATCAGCCGAGGAAGGAGGCGACTCAGTCTTTTCAGACAACTGAGCTGCCTGTGGCGAAATCCACTACGCCTGGCAGTAGTGTTGGCAAAACAAGGGAGCAGGGGGAAAACGAGGTGGCGTTGTGCAGTCTGGCGAAGGAGCGAAACACAATGTTGGCGACAAAAATTGTTGGTAATGTCCCAGGTGAGTTACCTATACACCATATCCAACAAGAAGGCGATCGACTGACCCAGGATACGGTGGAGACCAACGTGTGTTCGGTGGAGGCTGGGAAAAGGAGACACATGAGCGGCGTGAAAACTGGTCGTTGAATGCAGCGGGACTTGATGTGTTCTTGGAGGCAATTAAGTCTGAAAACATGGTGTGGGCTGGGCATTCACAACAGCCTGATTCTGGACTGCTGGGACAAGCAGATGATAACATAGAACTACAGGAAGATGCGCGCCCATTGGAGGAGGTGACCCCTATACAGGACAAAGTTGCAGCTGGGATGGCGATTGTGACTAAAGGCATTTCAGATTCCATGTTAGTTGTTCCACGAATTGCAGCGCTAGTGTTAGTTGGAAATCTTGCAGGCAAAAACACTCGAACTGAGGACTCTGAGCCGATGGGGCAAATAGCCTCCCCGCCTAGTTGGACGCTCACGGTGGGGGAGGACAAGCGAGGCCGTAAAATAGGGAGGATCTCCTGGGAGGTGCCTTGGGGTGTATATGGAGTGTCACTTGCAATAACAAAATCTGTTTCAAAGGCACTTCATGGTGATATATATAAACACCAGAAGGATGGAACCTTGAATGGTTTCCAACAAGGAAAATTCATGTAGTTTGCAGCCTCAGATGTGGCATTTTGTGGGCGATATCTCCAAGGTAGATCTAATCATTCACTATGAGCTGCCCAATGATCTGGTAACATTTGTTCAACACTTTGGTTGCACAAGTCGTGTCGGAAAAGTAGGCACTGCAGTGCTAATGTTCTCTAAGAGCCGGAAGAAGACTGTTAAATCTCTGAAATATGATGTTAGTTATGTGTTTGAGTTCATCAGTGCTCCAGGTGTTAAAGATGTTCTGATTTTATCAGCAGAGCAAGTCAATGCAGTTTATCTTAAGTCTGTACAGCCTTTCATCCCAACCATGCAGAGAATGATTGAGGAACACGGAGTTGATTTTCTTACTGCAATGCTGGCACAGTTGAGTGGTTTCTCCCAGCCACCTTTGACTCGTTCCCTTAGTAGGCATGCGCAGGGATGGGTGCAGCTGACATGTGATTTGGTAGCCCGTTTTCAACCCCGAAGTTTTACTGTTGTAGCTGTTGAACGTAGGCTAACGTTTATGGGTTGGTTGTAGACTATAGGAGATGTTTGTGTTGGGGCCAGGGAACACCCAAGGAGACAGATGCTGCAACCGGCTGACTTTTGTGCTCTAGATACACCTGAATTTGGCATGCGGAATAAAGTGAACCATTTTAAGAGAAACATGACAACGTCTAAAGTTTCAGGAGATATCTCGATGCTCCCTTACCATGGTGACCAGAGGGATTGCTCCCATTATAGATGCAACATGGTGGAATCTCTTAAACATATTAAAGAGAATAAAAACAAGTTGGCTGGAACACGGCACTTAGCATTGGTAGCATATGGTGGACTTATTACAATATGGGGATCTGGCGAGTACGGGCAGTTTGGGTGCTTTAGCAAGGCAGTTTCTGTATTGAGGATCAAAACAGAAATTATAAGTGAGATGATCATTCAGATTTCAAACACTGATTTTCTACGGGAAATTGATCTACTATCCAAACTTAATCTTTGTCATGTGGTGTCATTTCTTGGATATTGTTCGAAATACCAAGGGGAAAATGTTGAGAGACTATTATTTTCTGAATGCATGCAGAATGGTAATCTAAGAGATTATGTCGACAGGGGTCCTGAGAAAAATGTAGAGTGGGCTACCCGTGTTGCGATTGCACTTGGAGTTGCAAGGGGTTTGAAAAATCTTCATGAAGTTGCGAAGCTCGGAATTTTGCACAGAGATGTCAAATCTACAAACATTCTGCTGGATGGAAATTTGGAAGTTAAAATAACTGATCTTGGTATGCCCAAGCACTTGAGAACTGAGGACTTGCCAAGCTGTCCCAGTTCGCCAGTTAAAATGCTGGGAACTTTTGGCGTATTATGGTGCGGAAGAGCTTCCTGCAAGACAGATGTTTTCAGTTTTGGAGTAGTTCTCCTTGAATTGGACACTGGTCGGCATCTTATGCATAAATCGTCAGATAAAAGCCAACAAAGCCTCGTCTTATGGGCGACTCCACGTTTATTTGATAGAAAATGAGTAATAACTGAGCTGTCCGACCCATGTTTGAAAGGAAATTTTCCAGCAGCAGAGATGCCAATAACGAGCTATCTGGTCAAGGAGATGCAATTAATAGGCTATCAGTTTTCTTGCTTCAGTCATGAGGACAAGACTGATTTTCAAGGCGGTGCGAGTGATAGAGACCCGAACACCACAGAACCACCTCGAAGTCATATTTCAGGGAGGGAAATAAAGGAGGCGCACTACTTAGCTGGACAGTCTGGCTGGAATATTCTAGAACAGTTGGACAATTGGCCACAACTGACACAAGTTATTAAAAGAGGGAAGGCTGGAGTGAGAGGGGTCCGTTGGGGACCACAGGGCTGAAACAGATTTTGTTAGGGGACCACAGGGGCTGAAACCACAGTGAGAGGGGTCTGCTGGCACTCTGTTTTCTGTTTTTTGTTTTCTGTTTTCTCTCTCTCTCCTCTACTCTAAGGCTGTAATTCCTAGTACGCTGCTCTATTTGTTATAGTATAATTCTAGTTTCACTGTTTTATATCAAGGGGTTCTATCAATCTCAATACTGATGGCACTCTCCATCGCCTCAAAGCCCGACTTGTGGCGAAGGGTTTTGCTCAGACATATGGCATCGACTATTTTGAGACCTCTCTGGTTGCCAAGATGACATCAGTCCGCTTATCCATCTCTATGGCCACTCATCATCACCGGCCGCTTCATCAATTGGATGTCAAGAATGCCTTCCTCCATGGCTTTTTTGAAGAAGAGGCATATCTGCAACAGCCCCCCGGATTTCGTGCCTCAAGAACCGACTCTCGTGTCTGCCGACTTCGTCATTCTCTCCATGGCTTTTTTGAAGAAGAGGCATATCTGCAACAGCCCCCCGGATTTCGTGCCTCAAGAACCGACTCTCGTGTCTGCTGACTTCGTCGTTCTCTCTATGGTCTCAAACAGTCTCATCGTGCTTGGTTTGGCCGCTTCAGCACCGTCGTCACCGCATTTGGACTTTCTCGCAGTATGAAGGACCGCACCGTCTTCTACCGTATGACGTCCAACAGCTGCATCTTGCTGGTGGTATATGTTGATGATATCATCATCACCGGGAGCGACTCCACTGGAATCGCCCAACTCAAGGGGCATCTTCACCACCACTTTCATACCAAAGATCTGGGTCCTCTCACATACTTCTTTGGCATCGAGTTCTCTCATTCTACGGACACCGTCTTTCTCTGACAACGAAAATATGTCATGGATCTCTTGCAGGATGCGGGTTTGAGTCAGACAACTGTCGTGCACACTCCTCTTGAGGTCTGGGGAACGTTCTCTCTATGACGACATGGCACCCTTTCCTCACACAGAGAGTTACTGTCGTCTTGTGGGCAAACTCAATTACCTCACTATGACACGATCGGACAGTGCCTGCGTTGTTGGCAAAGTAAGTCAATTCCTGGCGCATCCAACCAAATCTCAGTGGGATGTTGTCCTCCGCATTGCCAAGTACATCAAGAAAGACCCTGCTCGCGGTCTTCGATACTCACATCATGCTCATCTGAATGTTGAAGCCTTCTGTGATACGAACTATGCCAGTTATCTTGGTACCCAAAAGTCTACTTCTAGGTTTGCCGCTTTCTTGGCAGGTAACCTCATCTCTTGGCGCAGTAAAAAGCAAATTGTCATCTCCTGATCTAGTGCGAAGTCTGAATGATGTGTCGTGGTCACAGTCGCTACTGAGATTTTTTGGCTTCGTCATCTCCTCCATGAGCTTGGCTTCCCATCGCAGATGTCCGCTCATATCTAGTGTGACAATCAGGCAGCCACGAAGATTGTTTCGAATCCCGTCTTCCATGAACAAACGAAGCATATCGAGGTGGACTGCCACTTTCTTCGTCATCACCTTGAGTAGGACCATATCAGTTTCGGCTACATTCCGATGACAGATCAGTTTGTCGACACCTTCACCAAAGGCCTCCCAGGAGCTCATTTGGACTCTCTCAGTGCCAAACTGGGTATCCACAACATCAGTGGCCCAACTTGAGGGGAAGTGTGTATAGTCTCGTTCGATGTCGTCTTTCTTTTTGTGGGACTCTTGGTCCAAGTTGGGCATGTCCAGCTTGAGGAGGAGTGTTGAACCCCATTTTATTATAATGGGAATTTCCGAGTCCCACATCGGAATATCCCACCTTGTAATCTATATTACCCATCTATAAAAGAATGTCTCCACCTCACATTGAGGTAAGGAGAATTCGGCACACCTCGCTTTATCATTCTACAAAAATAATAATCATTTTTAACAGATAAATTAACTAAACAATTATTATGTTCGTTTTTTAAAAAAGTGTAACGATCTTTCCCCCGACATCGGTTTATGTTCCTACATTTAAAGGAATACCCTTTCAAGATTCTCTCAAACTCACCCAACCAAACACCTCAAGCCCCTGGATTTTAAGAAATAACCTTGTCGAGAATCCAACAAAAGGGGGCGTAAAAGAACTCAAGAAGAAGCTAACTATAAATTATAGCAACAAGCATTATTAAAAGGTGGGTTACAACCGTGAAAGCGGCACAGGACGCAACAACGCATATGTAGCATTGAAATAAGGGAGAAACAAAATACTTATCAAAACAAAATCATAGCCGCATGGCATAAACAATAAAGAAAAAAAGAAAACTCAACAAAATGTGAAGTAAAAGGGTTTGTGGAGATAATTGAAATCTTCAAACAGTTGCCACCAGAGAAAGAATCTCTTTCTAAGCATCACCAACAGTGTTCATCCTAAAGACGTGAGGCCCTATATGGTTACCCAACTGGGTATTGAAGAAATGAAATGAAATGAAATCATGTAAATCATGATCATATTTTAATGTGTTATGAAGAGAAAAATGATGAAAGTGTTAAAATGTTTGGTTGAACACTAAAAAGTGTGGATGTTTGGGAACATTTTGGTAAATTGGGATATGATTCCTTATCCTGAAAGCATCATTCCTTAACTACCATGAGGGTGTTCAGATTCCTTAAATTACCGCATCCTTCATTCGAAAAAGAATCAACAATATCAGGTCAAACCCAAATCACTAACACAAGTTCATAAATTTTATAATGGATCCGCATATATCTTCAAATAGAAATTAACCAACAGCGCAGTAGAAACGGTCAAAATAGAGGCAGTAATGTTTAAATAAATTTTTTATTTAGTAAGGCATTTCGAACAATGCATTATTACTTTCTGATGGGAATGTGGAATGGAGGGTGGCTGCAGGGAAGCTGGTTGTTGCGGCGTGGGCTGGAGAAGCAAGTTGGAAGACTCTAACTGTTGTGCGTTGGAACCTGTGCAGGAGTCCTGGGTCTACTAGGGGATGATGTTGTTAGGCAGGTGGTGTGGTTGGTATGCGCAGGGCAGCTATTGATTGTTTAGGGTGTGACTAACTACTGTCAGGGGCAGTAGTGTCTTTACACTTATTTATTGGGGCTGGTAGTGACAGGTTGGGGATAATAATGAGGGATGTTGGGGTAGTTGGGAGTGGTTAGGTATTAAATAAGGGAGAGGCTGCTATCTGGGGGACTACGGATATTTTTACAGGGACTCAGCCAAGGCTGAAGGGGGTTGAGGCCTAGGGCTTCAGGGAGTAGCAACTGCCTAAAGATTCTTAATCTTTCTCTTCTTATCTTTCTTCTTCTTCCACTAATCTTCTGTAAACTCTATGTCCAACGCTGTAAAAATAATATTCTACTAGATTCTTCCTCTCATCTAAATCATATCAATTGGTGCTTTCATTGATAGATTTCTAGAGAGAGTTTAGAGAGAGGTTCTTGAAACAGAGGTTTGGAAGCCGTCAGATCTACTGTAAGCTCATGCGCATGGAGAATCATCTAGCGGTTGTGATGTTGGAAGTCTTGAAAATGCAATATGTTTTTCAGCGACTAGAGGGCCATGTGCAGGAGCTGTCGGGCCATGTGAAGAAGTTATCGGCGGCTACGGGTCAGCTCGTGAAGGCACAGGAGTGCGTGGCTACTAAAAAGTCGGCTATTGTCGTAGAGGGAGGAAGCAATTTGAAATTTGATGAAGTCAACGGTCCTGGAAATGATGTAGTGACGAGTAAGAGAAACCTACGTACGACAAAATGGGAAGAGCAGCGTGGTGTCCATCCAAAATGGCTTGAGCGGAAGCAAACGGACAAAGTTGCACAAACACGGGCCCAAATTGTGTTACTACCTGTTGTGCAGGTCACGCATGTGTTGACCAGGTTTTTCGGTGGTCATCCTCCTTCTGGTTCAACGCCACCTCTGACCGCGGTGGTTATTAGTCTGAGTCGCAGCGAATGTAGTAAGGTGAAGGCGGGGAACGATGCCAGCAGAAACAGAAGAGGAAATGCAGCAAAACAGTTGCGCGGTGTTGTTATACATGCATTAGAGCTTGGCAAGGAGTCCCTACTACCAAAGCATGATGGTGCAACGCCTCTGGTTGGTGCAACGATGGTCAACGATAACGGCTAGGGCATCAATGCAGACGGGTTGCCAAAGTTGTACGGCTTACCAACAAGGTCAGTTTTCAACACGCGCAACAGATGTAATGTATCTTTGAACATGGCAGCGACACCTCCCCGATTTGGCCCGAAGTTGAGGAGACCCTTACAATCCGGGGAGCTGCACGTTCTGTTTCAGAAAGGCTCGAGAGGGGATGAGCCAAACCATAGTTGAAGTGGGCACATTGAAGTTGTTTCTGAAGTTAGAGAAGTTGGAGAGAACATGTCCAAAGAACTCTTTGATGAAAGGGACTTTGGTGTTGAACTTATGTTGTACTCAACAGTTGATGAGGGATACTAAAATGTGTTGGGTTTAGAATCAGTTCCTTTCAAGGAAGGCATCAACACTGGTTTAATATATGTCATGTGGCGGTTGAAAATGGTGATTTGGGTTAGAAAGAATTTGCAATGGACGACAAAAATCCTCGAAAGTTGGGGAATTCTTCACTTGTCAGGGAAAGAAGAGACTTGAACCTTTCGATGGTGAAGTCAATAGTGCTTCATGACGAGGGAAAGTGTAAGCTTGAATCATGTGATGTTAAAAACGTTCAATTTCTGGTCCACTCACACTTTGTCGCAGGATCTGTTTCCTAGGGAAAGCACTGGTCCGAGACATGAAATTTTTGTATCTTGGGTTTCTTTGGCAAAAGGGGTCCATTGTGTTCCTACAGAAGGATTTGTTGCCAAGCTAGTGGAAGTGAAAGGGCGACATGTTCGAGAGGATGTCTTCAAAGAAATAGAAGAGAGTGACTTGCGTACAAGGAGTGTTGGTGCTGATTGTTCTCAACTACTGGCTGAAATGCAAACTTATAAGGATGCAGGTCCAGGTTGTGTCATGGAAGATCTTGTAGGGTGGCATTTTTTCCCGGTTCTACGGGGGTTCTACCGAGATGAAGATACTGGGAGTAATGATGCATGCGGCAGTGATTCCAATTGTGATTCACAACCTGCTGAAAAAAGGAAAAGGCAGACACAACAGAACGTTGAGCTGGAAAAGAAGTGGCATCGATTTCCTCACCTTGAGGACAAGCTAGTTTTTCAAGGAGGGAGAAATAATAGGAATGTGGAATGGAGGTTGGCTGCGGGGAAGCTAGGTGCTGCGACGTGGGCTGGAGAGGCGTGCTAGAAGACTCTAGCTGTTGTGCATTGAAACCTGTGCAGGGGTCCTGGGTCAGCTAGGGGATGCTGTTGTGGGGCAGTTGGTGCAGTTGGTATGCGTAAGGCGGCTATTGATTGTTTAGGGTGGGACTAACTACTACCAGGGGCAGTAGCGTCTTTACTCTTAATAATTTGTTAGGGCTGGTAGTGACAGGTTGGGGATAATAATGTGGGTTGGTGGGGTAGTTGAGAGAGGTTGGCTATTAAATAAGGGAGAGGCTTCTGTCTGGGGGACTACAGATATTTTTGCAGGGATTCAAACAAGGCTGAAGGGGGTTGTGGCCTAGGGCTTTGGGGAGGAGCGACTGCCTGGAGATTCTTCTTCTTTCTCTTCTTATCATTCTTCTTCTTCCTTTGATCTTCTGTAAACTCTTATGTCCAACGCTGTGAAAATAATAGAGGCTACTAGATTCTTCCTCTCTCTCATCTAAATCCTATCACTTTCTCTACAATTTTAACATAACTTTGCATTACATACCAAACACTGCTATTTTACTTTACCAACAATCATGAAATACCCTCATATGTAAAGAGCTTGTGGTGTAAAATGATTGCAAGTGATTACTAAGAAAGTGATTGTTAGGAAACTAACATAGCAGTGTCAGTATGCAGTGCAAAGTTGTAAAATGAATGCAAGTGATTACTAAGAAAGTGATTGTTAGGAAAGTAACATAGCAGTGTCAGTATGTAGCGCAAAGTTCGATTTATGAGGAAAGTAATAATGATGTACTTGATATATATTCACATTACGGATAATGACGTTTAGATTTTGAAAAATGGCCTTGAATGAAAAAAATAGATGAACATAAATTAAATAATTAAAAATATAAACAATATAGTCTTACATAGGACAGGACCAGTCATTGGGACCAAAGAGACCAGTAGGAGCACCAACTCCATGACCCGCGCCACCAGAATCAACAGCACCACGACCCTTCCCACGGCCACCGGCTCCAGCACCACTGCCTGAAGCGCCAGTAGGTCGTGCGCTTCCGCAACGGTTGCATACTCCACGAAATGCAAAGTTCACATTAGCACAACTGCTATCAAAAAACAGCATGAAGAGGCAATTTTCACCATATCTATTGCAATAAATCCATAGAAAATGAAAGAGCGTGAAAGTGCAAGAAAGAGCTGCTCACCAATCTCACATCACAGACCTTGTATTTGGACACAGCCAGTCTCCATCTTGCTGCCATGATTTCCCAGAAGCATCGCCCCGACCTTTGCCCCTTCCGCATCCATTCCAATCTTTAGAATTTTCATTAAGCCCACCAAAATCACCAGCTACACCTGAAACTCCGATGTCATTAATCTGATTCCCAGAATTATATGAATTATCTTCTCTGGACTTTGGCTCTGCCACAAAAACTCCAATTATATTCCCATGGAAATCTTTGTTGTTGAACCACTCAACTGCAGCTAATGCAGCATGCGGATCCTCATAGGTAACCGTGGCATCTCCCTTTGGCTCATTTGTGACTTTATCTCGATAGAACCATACTTTTGGCCGACCTGTTCTCTTGTCTTTCTGCGGGATATGAAGAATAGCATGAGAAAAAAAGACGGATGGTGAGTTGTAATAAACAATTCCCTACAAATAAACAATACAAGACAAAATTCCTTACCTTTAGCACACCAATCGTGCCAAAATGTTCCGCCAGCATGCTTTCATCCGTCCCACTGGGTAAATTACATACATAAATAGACCCATTTGAAGGAATGCTTTTTCCAGAATAACTTTCCATCTGAAGATGTTATTACCCAATCACCAAAAAATCTTCATTTGAAATATAAAATGTAAACCCGAACAGTGACTTAAAACACGGGCCAGAGCATATATGATAGATAAAACAACTAATCTATCCATTTCTTAAATCGCAGGCACAATATCCTACGACAAACCAGGAGATTTATAATACCAGCGAAGAAAAACTAGAATCAAATTAGGCCTTAAATCCCAGGCACAGGTATCCTATGGTTGGTTGGCGAGGGAAATCTCCTTCCATTGCCCAAGATTGATGAAAACCATAATTTAACAACAACTAAAACATAAGCTTTTTTCCCTTGAAAACCCAGCAGCTGCAGGGAAATCCATAAGGGAACCGTGGCACAAGAAGAACAGGAATAAGAAAGAATGAAAGAACTCCAGAAATCAAGGATTCAAACACACACCGATGCGATATGGGAAGAATTATCCATAGAATCGAATCAAGCAGGGCGACGGGGGTTAAGAGGGCAGCACCGGCGGAGCGAAGCAGAGCAACGATACAGTATTGAATATACCAGAGAAGATAAGCGCCGACAAAAATGTTTAAATGAGCCAAGGGCAATCTGGCGCCGCCGTGTCGTGGGGATTTCAAGGGGGGCAATGAGGGTTTTAGGACAGAACCCGCGAGTACTCACGGAGTGACCGAGGGAGAACTGGAGATTAAAAGGATTAGGATTTCTATAGTTCGAAAAATATCACTGTTTCCATACCATAAGATTTTTTACCAGACTAGAGAATACAGTAAATAAATGATGGGAAAGAGGAACCGCAAAACTATAAAATAAATATACAAACACACGTATGTGGAAAGTAAGGAAGACTCAAACCCGATACCTCTCTAACACTGCACAAGACTCTTTGCGACTAAGCTAAGCCCTGAAGGCACAAAAGTGAATACATTAAACCATATTTTCCTTGAACACTTTATCATCCCTTAAGCAAAAGCCTTAATTTAGCACCTTAGGCAATGCATGGTGCCTTGTAAGTGATTAGGGATTTAAGCAAAACTGATTATATTGTTGAACATAAACTCAATATAATCATACGAGCAAACAAGTTCATAAATCCCACTAGCCAACATATCCTAAACCCCTTTAGGATATTTGAGTGACATTCACTTTGTTATAGTAACTAAATGTAACTCTTTACATTCGTCTTTATCGTCATAATCTAAACTCTTTCAGGATGTTAGGTGAATTTCACTTTGAATTTTGACCATCGTAATCTTTTATTTGTTAACTTTGATTTCCCCTTAGTCCAAGCATACTCTCGCTAACTTCTCAAACATCGTTCTATTCAGAATATCATGCTAAGATACACAACTTTTTATGTTAAGAAATAATATTTATTTCCTTTTAGTAGAAACACTTAACAAATAAACTATTGTTTCCATATCAAATATTGTATTCTATATGTTTGAAGCATTTTATTGAAAAAAAATATTCTATAAAATATGTCATTGGGTGGTGGGATCACATCCTTCATATTTCAACAAACAACCGGGTAAACATTTTATTTGGGATAAAACATTTTTATCCTTATCTTCTTCTTAAAACATACCATAAAGCATGTGTATAAAATTCACTATCACATATTGTTCATAACAACACTTTGTTAACAAATAGCTCCTCTTATAAGAGAAATGTGATGAAGATGCACACCCATCATTTAGATCTATTTGAGCATAACATGGTCCTTTACATTCAAACCATTGATGTGGCAACTCTTTGCTTCATCACTTGAATCCAAATTACAAGCTCTATTGATTCTTACCTTGACTTTGAACTGTTGTATATTTACAACACCTGTAAAACATACAGTTGGTATCACATATTCTTCAAAATCGAAGAATTGATTGTTATAACACAGTTACCTCACATTGACATTCTATAGAGTTTCCTAAACCCCTTCAAACATCACACACAACCCTATCTTATGAAATCATTACTCCTTCCTGAATTTACCTTTGGGTTTCAATGACCTTGATTGACTACTTGAAAAAACATTGTTGGATTTTCCGATTAACTTTTCCTTTTTTGGTTTGAAATTTTACCCATATGTACTGTCAACACAACACTAGAACCCGGACATCAAATGCCCAGTTCATTTATCCTCAACACTTTTAGAATATCTAGTAAAATTTTCTTAAATACATTCATATTGTTGGAATGCATCCATCAATAATAAAAGAATGAATTCCTTAACCAGAACAAGCCTTAGAGGTCATATGGAGTCTTATTAAGTCATTGGTATACTCAATCTCATAGAGTATACGAGTGGAGACCGAAGTTTCTTGGATCATTTTGCATATAATGCCTTTAAAACCTTAAGTGAATAATTATATTCTTCTCATAAGCATCCATATTCACCTGTTCAACAACTTTAATGGCTTGTTTACTCATAGATGTGTTTCTCTAACATGTAGAATTTTCTTTTACTTAATAACTTTTCCCAAGTTACCAGTCTTAGGAGTTTCTCACATTAAAATTATCATTTTCAAGGTTTGATTTCAAAGTTAAGTTTAATGATGATGATGATACTTTTAATCTAAAACATAAGCTTTTATCAGTTGATTGTTGTGTTTTACAAACATTTAATAAGAACTTTTATTAAACGGACTCCCACTAAAATGTCGACCCCTTTAAAATTCATCACATCCATTAGTGGGCCAAGATCCATATTTCATAATGACTTACACCGGTTTGAGCATGCAAACAAGCCATTACTATATATAGAAGACAACTATTGTCAATCATATCATATATGAATATTGGATATCTAAGTGGATAACTCTTTCTCCAAATCCATCATGTAGATTCAATCAACTATGTTCCTCCGATATCCTAACCATCAAGGTTTATCGGATAAGTACAACCCAAATTAAATGCCAAGAGCAAGGCACCTAATCGCTATGGTCACCTCATCACTTGCTTCCCCTATGTGAGATAACCCATGGGAACCTAACCGTTGGGTCACTCATACTAAATGATCAAGGTATTAATAAGAGTTGTTTTGGAAGAAATCCAACACTTAGTATTTTAAGGGTATTTAATTCCACCATATTATCTCATTTTATTCCCTTTATGTATGCATGCTTCCAATGATTTAATTTTGGAATCTCATTCCTTTCACCAAATCAATATGTTCAAGCCATATTGATGTGTAACTCTTTACACAACTCACAATTTGTGTTACTAACCCAAATCAAAATCCAATTATATTTACACATACTTGAATACATCATATGGAAAAGGTACACATTGTTGAAAGTGGGTGCCCTAGACCCAACTCATGTTGTACTTTGATTACCACTACATGTATACAGTTTATTATATATACATGTATTTACCTTGCCATAATAATGTAGATACTTCTGCATCCACTTTGTTTATGGTAATATCCTTAGATTACATGTCGTATAAAAGGGTTATAGTATATCTCAAGCTATAATGAGAACCCCAAGATGCCATGACAATAATCTTAAAGTAATGTCCTATGGTCCAGTTACATCATTCTGAAAGGACACAAATTATGTGTGACTATCAGGTGTTGGGGCTCATAAGCATTGAGACTTCTTTTCATAAAGTTCACACTTGATGATCTATAGTTATTGAGATCATAAGGACTGATCCGTATAATAGGAACACTACATGTTTCAACTGTCATTGGTCGTTCCTACCTACAGACACGTGTAATGGTCTCTAGACTTGATATCATTATCAATACATGTCATTTAATTGCATACTTTGATGCAAGGTGAAAACCATGGAGATAATCGTGGCAAGGTAGTTTTTGTTGGGTACGTCATTGGTGATATGACATTGATTTAATGATCAAAATAGGATTTTTCGCTTCCGAGTTGAGGAAGAGATATCCCGGGCCTGGTTTATTATAATGGTTGCACCTTCATTAAATCCATGGCCATAATAGTGGAAGGTAAGACTGTCTGGATATATCAACAAATAAAATAAAATAAGATAAATGATGATGACACTAGTGTGCATTTTGCTTTATTGAGATATTAATGATGAAGAGATTATATTACACAGACCATGTTCGTAGGAAGGTAGTCGCTGCATTGACTTTACCTTATCTCTACAGGGGCATCGATGGGTTGCTAGACTCCGCTCTTAGTTGGTGAATATTATTCTTTGCTATTGAGATAAGGGCCTCGAGGGTCACACGCTATAGTGCTTTGAGAATCTGCCCCATTCTGTGGAATAGGAATATAGAACTTGGTGGGTCCTACCAAGGGGTCTGAGTATTATCCAAGTTCTATGGATCACTAAATAATAAATAAATTTTTTAATTATTGAATTATGAAATAATTTGTTGAATTTATTTATAACATTTATTTACAAGTGATTAAGTAAATACAAAGATAAAATATTATTCGAATGGATTTAAATATCCAGGGTTTGTTTAATATGTCACGACCCGTCCCAGTGGGGCCCGTGCCTAGCATCGAGTAGGAATATTACTAACATGGGAGGCATTGCCTAAGTACCTGTACACACACACACACATCTTCAAGCCCACAAATGCTGAAATGTAAAAAAACGTTAAGGAACAAAATGCATGCATACACTAAACCCAACTAATAGAGTACAATGAAAAGTAAAGTACTGAAGGTAAACTGGGCTGAAATACAAGCTCACCAAAAACAAAAGTCTGCAAACTATAAAGTCTAACCTATAAACACAAAGAGGTACTGGGACTACTGCTCATAGCCGTAGGAACACCACAACCTATAGGGAACTCAGAAAGCCCGATCCTGCCCTGGTCCGCTCTGGACTCCGTCAAAAGGCCACTCGTCTACACAAGACACGACACGTGCGGGCAAAGCCCGTGTAGGGGTGAGTACAACAATACTCAGTAGAGGACCCCGAAAACCACAAAGGAACACACTAATGAAAGGTACAGTCATCCATACACAATATATGTCTACTAAACATATAATAAGAGAAACACAAACCAGATATACTCAAAACCCAGACCCGCAGTCTAGTGACAAGTCACACAACCGCATACCCATGCTAGGGATTCAGTTTGAAGGTTCCACAAAGCACTCGTCTAGGAGAACTCACTCCATGAGTATGATAGCTCTGATGACATTCATCCGAGAATTACGGTCTGTTAGGTAAAGTCACGAGAGATAGATATACTCATTCTGGGAGAACGCACTCCTGAGTGAAAAAAGATCACAACACACAGATTAGGATCACTGCCAGGGCCTTGGCGAATACCACAAATCGTTCGGATTCACCTGCTAAGTAGAGGATCAACGTCCTGTAGGATTGGTCACATCGATACCTAACTCTACCTAGGGTTAAGAATGTATAAAGGATCTCGCTTCGGGCCTATTAGAGGGATACCTCACTCTATCTCGGAAATTCCTGCTGAAGGGATCATACTCCTGTGGAATGAAATGATACCTAAACTTCAGGGGAACGAGAAAAGGGGGCACTAACCCAAACGAAACAACACTACTAGAAAAACAACCTATACCCACGGTTCAAAACCATGGTTATAGCCCCCAAAACCATGGGTATAGGCTATACCCACAGTTTTGGGAACCGTGGGATGGAATGATGTCGGTATAGGGGTCTCAACCTATACCCACGATTTTGGAGAACCGTGGGTATAGGGGAGTCAAAGTTTTCACCACAGCTGTTCCAGCGTGGCACACAACAGACCCCATGGTTTGAAAATCGTGGGGTATTTAAATTCAAAAAATTCACAGAAGGCGGGATTTGAACCCGCACTCATGTTGCGCCTCACAGCTGTGCACCACTAAGGGACCAACCGAGCTGTGAATTCTTTTTGTTATATATTCATACATCAACACATATATATATATATATATATTGATTTAATCCACATGAGGTACTTAAAATCAAAAAACACAAGCAAGGGGATTCAAACCCGCGTCTCACGCTGGGCCTCACGGTGGCGCACCACCAACTGACCAACCGAGCTACGATTTTTAATTGTTATTTATACATATATATATATACGTATATATATTAATATAATCCACATCGGGTATTTAAATTCAAAAAATACAGACCGCGAGATTCGAACACGCGTCTCACAGTCACGCCTCCACTAGTGACCAACCGAGCTAAAGAAACTTTGAGTATATAAATTTATATTTATATAAATATATTAAACTAAACCGTGAAAAAATATCTTCCCGCCAAATTTTTTTTGTGTCCCGCCTAATTTTCATTCCCTGCCATAAGTTATACCCACGGTTCTCCAGAACCGTGGGTACAGGTCTTCAAAAAAAAACCCCAATACCCACGGGTTTGAAGAACCGTCGGTATAGGTCTTCAGAAAATACCCTATACCCACGGTTTTGGAGAACTGTGGGTATAGGTTCATGTACTATCCCTATACCCACAGTTTTTTGCAAAACCGTGGGTATAGACCTATTTTCTAGTAGTGCAGGTCCAAGAAATGGTGGAAAAGAAGATAAATCCATGCACTGAGAAGTACACGGTGTGTAGAGGTGTCACACGCCATGTCTTCTGACCCCGGGTACTGCCCGTGTGCAACGACCCATGTCATAAGGCTTGTTGTGTAAAACGCAACTACAAGGCGTGTAGAAAGGATCACACGTCATGTTAAAGTATCTGGGGTCTACTCCGTGTACACTGGCCATGTGCCCGTACACGGCCTCAACCCATGTATGTCAACCCGTATAATCGGTACACGGGGTGACCCGCATTACTGGCTTTGTCGGGCCGTGTGGTGGAGTACACAGCCGTGTACTCCATCCCGTGTCTGTGTATCCCCTGGATACACGCCAAGTCCCGCGTAGCCACCTATGCCATGCCACGTAGGGTCTACACGCCATGTTGCAAAGCCGTGTAGTCCATCCCGTGTCCGTGTACATCCTAGAATACACACTGAGCTTCGTGGAAGGTCTCACACGCCGTGTGACAGGGGTCACACACTGTGTGATACCTGTCTGTCACCCAAAACCCTAGCCGACGCTGCTGGTACCACACAGTGTGTTCTTCGGGATACACGTTGTGTGTTCTAGAAAAATCTAGAAACACGAACTTGCTCCACCGCGCCTTGGTGATGATATGATCGTCGATTCGATAATCCTTTTTCCCCCAAACTCAAAATCCAAGGTCACCTCACCATGCTATAGATTTTCTAGGAGGTTTCGGGGGTCCGACTGGCCCTAAAAACTCAATTCAATCATTCGCGCGAAGAACGATCGAAGAATGATTTCTTCTAAACCGTGTTGATTCATCTGCTGCCATCATTGTCTCATCTCTATTGATTCTTCACAATGTCGAATCTAAAATTTGGGATCGTTGCATCGTGAAATAAACATTCAACGATCCGTTGTTCATAACCCCATGAAGAATGTGAAGAACACGGGGGTAAAAGAATGAAGAGATTCAATGAACAAAGGAGGAAAGCACCTCTGTCATCATTCATCACGATGTCGATCCGCTCTCATTAATAGGTTTAATAGGTGAATCAAAATTATGAACCAAATATCATCATAAAATCAATTCCCAAATCAAAAACCCCAAAAGAAAATGAAATTGACACCCTTCTGCATGAACACACTATCCGCGGATCACCCTATTTGTGGGTTGATCCATGTTCATCATTTAATCCAAGAACAGGGAAAATAAAAATTGAAATAACAACTCTTACCTCGATTCGGTTGAAGAACGATCGCCACGTCACGTTCGTTGGTGAGGTTCGTCGAATCCGGGATGCATCGATCGACGTCGTCGTCCGCCAATGAGTTATCCTCCCATGCTCCAATGGAAAATTCTAAATTCACAGGGTTATGTGAAAAACCCTTAGAACTTTACATAAGCATGTATTTAAAGGGGAGGAATTAGGTCGTTTCACAAAAAGGAAACATTTTAAATAAATTAATTGCCAATTTATTTTATTTCCTTTAAAGGTCCAAAAACTAACTTTTGCAGTCGACCCATGTCGATCGGTGTTAGGCCCTACCTAAGGAAAAGTCGCTGCTATGAACACAACAGTGCCCTCGGATTTCCGATCCTGGCAGTCGTTTAAAAGTTTTTCCACTTTTTCATGAAAATCGCTTGCGCGCGCTGTTTAAAGTTTAATTTTTTTTCAAATATTTATTCCAGGCACTCCGGGCCTCGGAATCGCATGTCGTCAAAAGCTTGGGTCTTGAAATAATTCCATATAATATTTAAAAATAATAAATGGAAAATCCGAGACATTAAATTCTCCCCACCTTGGGGCTTTGCATCCTTGAAAATCCAAAACAAAGGCTACTCAAAAAGATGCGGGTACTGGGCACGGATTTGAGCCTCCTACTCCCACATGCTCTCCTGAAGATTCTCGTGCTGCCACCAGACACACACCAAGGGAATTGATCTCCCATGAAGGATATTCTCCTGCTGATCCTCGATCTCTACTAGGTACTCAGCAAAGGTCACTCCATCCTCGACGTCCATCTCGCCCCAATCGATAACGTGCGACGGTTCATGCACATACCTCCTCAGCTACGACACGTGGAAGACATTATGTACCCGGTGTAACTGCGACTGTAGATCTAGGTAGTACACCACCTCGCCAACTTTGCACAGTATATGGAAAGGTCCGATGAACCTCGAAGATAGCTTGCCACCCCGACCAAATATCTGTAACCCTCATCAAGGTGAGACCCGAAGGAAGACACGATCTCCCTCCTTGAACTCCAGAGATCTCTATCGCCTACTAGCATAAGACTTCTGTCAGTTTTGTGCAGCCTTCATCCTCTCTCGGATGATCTGCACCTTCTCGGTGGTAGCTCGTACCAACTCTGGACTCATGAGTGCCGACTCTCTGGGGTCGGTCCAACAAAACGATGACCGACATGGTCTTCCATATAAAGCCTCAAATGGTTCCATACCAATGGTAGAGTGGTAGCTATTATTGTATGAAAACTCCACCAGTGGTAGGTGGCCCTCCCAACTACGACCAAAGTTCAAAATACAGGCTCGTAACATATCCTCCAGAACCTGAATGGTCCTCTCTGTATGACCATCTGTCTGGGGATGGAATGTTGTGCTCAAGCGTAGCTAAGTCCCGAAAGTCTCCTGCAATCCCTTCTACAAATAGGATGTAAAGCGGGCATCTCGATCTAAGACTATTGTCTAAGGGACTCTTTGAAGCCGAACTATCTCCTACACGTAGAGGTTCCCCAAGCTCTCTACATAACTCTACTCCCTGATGGCTAGGAAGTGGACCAACTTGGCGATTCGGTCAACGATCACCCAGATGGAATCGTTCCCCTTGGGCGTTCATGATAAGCCTATCATGAAGTCCATTGATATCACTTCCCACTTCCACTCTAGCACTTCCTAGGGGTGAGATAACCCTACTGGAACCTAGTGTTCAGCCTTCACCAACTGGCACGTAAGGCATCGAGAAACGAACTCTGCTACTGCCTTCTTCATACCTGACTACCAGAACTGTCATTAGAGATCTTGACACATCTTCACCACTCTAGGATGTACAACTAAGAGGGATATATGAAACTCCCTCAGTGACTCCTCCTGCAATGCCACTGGTACAACAATGCATCCTCTGAAAAAAACTACATGCTCCCCGCCTTACAAATATCCATCAGGGGCATGCCCTGAGGATAACTGATCATGTAAAGCCTCACAATTGACACCCCCAAGTTATGCCTCCCTAACTCACTGTAAGAGTGGAGGGGTGACAACCATCGACTGAAGGTATGTTGCATCCTCTCTATCCACAAAAGATAACTGTAATGAGGCCAATTGCTTCATCACCTCACTTAATAGCTACGAGCTCAATCTCCTGATAAGAGCATGCCACCTTTTTACCCTTCCTAGAAGTATAGATGATCTCGAAATCATAGTCCTGGAGGAACTCCATACAATACCTATGTCTCTGATTAAAATCCTTCTGTGAGAAGATGTACTTGAGGCTCTTGTGGTCAGAGTAAATGATGAACTGCTCACCCATAAGGCAGCGTCACCACATCTTCAACGCAAAGACTACCGCTTCCAACTTGAGATCATGGGTCACATAGTTCTGATCATATGGTCTAAGCTGGCGTAAAATATAAGCAATCACTACCTGTCTATGCTTTAGGACACAGCCAAGCCCGGTCCCCGATGCGTCGTAGAAAACTACGTACTTGATGCCCTCCTCCGGAAATCTCAAAATTGGGGCACTCATCAAACTCTGTCTCAACTATCCAAAAGCCTTCTGACACTTATTTTTCCACATGAAGGGTTTCCCCCTCCTGGTCAAGGCTATCATCAGTGCTGATATTCGGGAGAAATCAGGAATGAATCTTCGATAATATCCTACCAACCCAATAAAGCTTTGCACCTCTATCATGCTCCGAGGTGGATCTCATGCTAACACTTCCTCCACCTTGGATGGGTCCACACCTACCCCATTTTCTGATATGAAATGTCCCAAAAAGTGTACCTCTTGAATCCATAACTGACACTTCGAGAGCTTCCCATAAAGGTGGTGCTCTCGGAGTACGTCCATAACCATCTGTAGGTGTCTCACGTGATCCTCCTCTGACACCGACTACACAAGGATGTCGTTGATGAAGACCACTATGAACCAGTCTAAATATAGCTGGAAGATCTGATTCACAAGTCCCATGAACACTATGGGGGTATTCATCATGCCAAAAGGCACCACCAAGTACTCATAGTGACTGTATCGGCATCTGAAAGTCGTCTTCGGTATATCCTTGTCCTACACTCGTAGCTGATGGTAACCTGACCAAAGGTCAACCTTTGAGAACCACTGTGCCCCTCTTAGATGATTTAAGAGGTCGTTGATCCTCGATAGTGGATACTTGTTCTTCACCATTAACTGGTTCAGGCACCGGTAATCCACACACAACCTCAAACTTCCATCCTCCTTCTTGGAAAACAAAATTGGGACTGCCCAGGGTGAAACACTGGGTCTTATGAAACCCTTGCTATGCAAATCCTCCAACTGAACCCTCATCTCATGAATCTCTATGGGAGCCATACGATATGCTGGTGAGGAAATTGGTGTCGTCCTAGGGTGTAAGTTGATGTAGAAGTTGATCTCCCGGTGGGGAGGTAAATCTGGAACATCTTCGGGAAAGACATCCTCGTACTCCACCACTAATGTTGGTAATTGGAAGCTCACAAAATCTTCTACTCCAAGGTTAAGTCTATCCAACTCATAAGTGATCAGATGCACCATCCTATGCATGAGCCCATTCTGTACTGCCTGGGTCTCCTTTTCACCGACAAAGGAAAACCTCGTCCCATCATTGCGAACACACTGCACTCTTCGCCTAAAGCATTCAATCTAGGTATGGACCGAAGATAACCAATCCATACCAAGAATGATGTCGTAAGTCCTCGACGCTGCCACTAAGAGGTTCCAACTAAAACTCTCACCTCCAAGGGTAATATCACACTGCCTGCAAAGGTGAGTGATCATCGAGTCTCCTCCCGTAGGTGTCTCTAAGCATAAGGGTCGAGTTAATGACTCTACTGGAATCTCAAGGTTTCACACAAGACATGTGTAGAGGAAGTAATGACTGGAACTCGTGTCTATAAGTATGGAAGATAGGGTAGAAAAGACACAGATCGTACCTCGGATCATCCCTGGAGTCCCTGGGTCGTATTCCTCGACCGCATGCAGTTATCCCCGCCCCTGTCCCCCAACTCCCTGAGCTTGGTGCGGACCTCCTGGGGGTGGTGGTGGTGGAAGTAGATCGAAGCGTCTGCCACCACCTACAACTCTTCCTACTCCTCTGCCATGTCCGCCGCCTGGCGGGTCTGTCTGCTCCACTCTCTGCCTTTGCCTCGGTGGTCCATCCACCGCTTCCCTGTCAGCAGCCCTATGGTTTGGACAGTCTCTAGCGAGATGTCCTCTACCATCTCAAAAGTATCATCACCTCTCCTTAGGTTGACTGGATCCATCCTGAGAGCCCTAGATTGCGAAACCCCTGTCCTGGGTCCTCCTGTGATGTCTCCCACATCCTGGTCCCTGGGCCTGACGTTGGATCCCTACTGCCGAGGTCTCTGCACCTATCTACCTACTACTAACTTCCATCGGCTATCTCTGCTCCTCCAAGAAGCTCTCAATCACCAAGGCTCTCTCGATCACTCCAGTATAAGTTGAGATGCATAGAGGCACGACACTAGCTCTAATGTCCTGTCGTAGACCTCACTCAAAGGTCTGAGCTCTGAAGTATTGATCCCTGACCATATTCATCGAGTAACTAGAGAGGTTGGTGAAACTAGATGAATAATCATCCACCGTCATACTTCCCTACTGGAGATGAAGAAGCTCATGGGTACGCACTGATCTCTGCATAACCGGAGAGAACTCCTCCCTAAAGAGTAGCTCAAACTCCGTCCATGAAAGAGTCTCCTCGTCGCGAGTCTGTGTGATCAAACTTCACCATCATCCCACTAAACCCTAAAGAAGGATCATTCTTAGGATCACCATCTGGTCCGCTGGTGTCCTCATTAGATGAAAAACTCTGGTCATCACCTCAAGCCAGTCCTCAGCCGTCTGAGGGTCGGGCTCGCCTCAGAACCTAAGGGGTATCTGTCTCTGGAACTCATGGAGTGTGCTCAGCCTGTGCCCCTCATCTTTCGGTACTGCAGGTACCACAGGATTCTCCATTGGTGGTGGGATAACAGGTGCACCACCTGGGGGGAACGCCTGGGGAACTGGTCCCTGTATCAAAGCCTCGTCATTGAGGGGGTCATCCTCCTGATCACGCTGCTGAATGCTAGTGGGTATGCATTGCGGAGGCATCCTGTAAGGAAACAAGATGTATCATGGTCAAAGAGTATATTTGGATAGCTGACACAAAGGACATGGAAAACACAACCCATTCCTATATGATGCATGTACCATTATTTTACTCCCCTGCAACCAGTTTTTTTCATGTACCGAGTCGGAAAGCAGGTTATCAGAGTCCTGGTGTATGCATACGTCGACCACCCACACCAACACTGGAGTCTCTAGCCTGAAATCCGAGCTCGAAACACTTAACATTGTTGCCCTAAACCAATCTCACAGACTCTTGGTCCTAAGGTATAACCGACCGCCTCTGATACCACTCTGTCTCTACCCGTCCCAGTGGGGCTCGTGTCGCGACTCCCCAAGCCCACCTCCAATAGGCCAGGGGCTTGTGACTAACACCGAGTAGGCATATTACTAACATGGGAGGCATTACCTAAGTACCTGTACACACACACACATCTCCAAGCCCATAAATGTTGAAATGTAAAAAAATGATAAGGAACAAAATGCATTCATACACTAAACCCAACCAATAGAGTACAACATAAAGTAAAGTACTAAAGGTAAACTGGGTTGGAATACAATCCCACCAAAAACAAAAGTCTGAAAACTACAAAGTCTAACCTGTAAACATAAAGAGGTAATGGGACTGTTGCTCATAGACGTAGGAACACCACGACCTATAGGGAACTTAGAAAGCTCAGTCCTGCCCTGGTCCGCCCTGGACTCCGTCAAAAGGTCGCTCATCTGCACAAGACACGGCGCGTGTAGGCAAAGCCCATGCAGGGGTGAGTACAACAATACTCAATAGAGGACCCCAAAAACCATAAAGAAACACACCAAGAAAAGGTATAGTCAACCATACACAATATATGTATACTGAACATATAATATGAGAATCACAAACCAGATATACTCAAAAGCCAGACCCGTAGTCTAGAGACAAGTCACACAACCACATACCCACACTAGCGATTCAGTTTGAAGGTTCCACGAAGCACTCGTCTAGGAGAACTCACTCCACAGGTATGATAGCTCCGATGACATTTGTCCGAGAAGTACTATTCGTCGGGTGAAGTCACGAGAGATGATACAATCATTCTGGGAGAACACACTCTTGAGTGGAAAAAGATCACGATACATAGATGAGGATCACTACCAGGGCCTTGGAGGATATTGTGACTCATCTGGATTCACTTGATAAGTAAAGGATCGACATCCTGTAGGATTGGTCACGTCGATACCTGACTCTACCTAGGGTTAAGAATGGATAGAGGATCTCGCTCTGGGCCTCTCGGAGGGATACCTGACTCTATCACGGAAAGTCCTACTGAAGGGATCATACTTATGTGGAAGGAAACAATACCTAAAATTCAGGGGAATGAAAAAAGGGGGCACTAACCCAAATGAAACAGGTTAGTGAAATGGTGGAAAAGAAGATAAATCCATGTACTGAGAAGTACATGGCGTGTAGAGGTGTCACATGTCGTGTCTTCTGACCCCCGGTACTGCTTGTGTACAACAGCCAGTGTTGTAAGGCTTGTTGTGTAAAACGAAACTACACAACAAGTAGAAAGGATCACATGCCATATCAAAGTATATGGGGTCCTCTCTTTGTATGTTGTCCATGTGTTCGTACACAACCTCAACCCATGTATGCCAACCCATGTAATCGGTACACGGGGTGACCCGCGTTACTGGCATCATTGGGCGGTGTGGTGGAGTACATGGCCGTTTACTCAATCCTGTGTCTGTGTATCCCCTGGATACATACTGAGTCCCACTTAGCCGCCTCTTTCATGCCGCGTAGGGTCTACACACCGTGTTGCGAAGCCATGTAGTCCATCTCGTGTCTATGTACTTCCCAAAATACACGCCGATCTTCGGGGAAGGTCCCACATGCCATGTGATAGGGTTCACAGGTCGTGTGATACCTGTCTGTCACCTGAAACCCTAGCCATCGCTGCCGGTACCACACAGCGTGTTCTTTGGGATACACGTCGTGTGTTCTAGAAAAATTCAGAAATGCAAACCTGCTCTTCCGCGCCTCGATGATGATTTGATCCTCGATATGACTATTTTTTCCCTCAAAACTCAAAATCTAAGGTCTTCTCACCATGCTATCGATGTTCCATGAGGTTTCGGGGGTCCGATTGGCCCCAAAAACTCGATTCGATCATCCGCGCAAAAAATGATAGAAGAACGATTTATTCTGAACTATGTCGATTCGTCCACCACCATCGTCATCACACCTCTGTTAAGTCTTCATAATGTCAAATCTTAAATTTGGGATCGTTACATCACGAAACAAATGTGCAATGATCCTTTGTTCATAACCTCGCGAAGAACGCGAAGAATATGGGGGTAAAAGAATAAAGAGATTTAGTGAACAAAGGAATAACACACCTCCACCATCATTCGTCACAACGTCGATCCACTCCCGTTAATAGGTTTAATAGGAGAATCAAAATGATAGAACAAAGATCATTATAAAATCAATTCCTGAATCAAAAACCTCAAAAGAAAAGGAAATTGACAGCCTTCCGTATGAATGCATGATCCGTGGATCACCTTATTTATGAGTTGATCCACGTTCATCATTTAATCCAAGAATGGGGAAAATAAAAATCGAAATAACAACCCCTACCTCAATTCAGTTGAAGAACGATTGTTGTGTCACGTTCGTTGGTGAGGTTCATCGAATCTGGGATGCGTTGATCGATCGCATCGTCGTTGTCCGCCAATGGGTTCTCCTCCCAAGCTCCAATGGTAAATTCTAAATTTGTAGGGTTATGTAGATAACCCTGTGAACTTTCCATAAGCATGTATTTAAAGGGTAGGAATTAGTTTTCTATGCAAAAAGGAAACATTTTAAATAAATTTATTTCATATTTATTTTATTTCCTTTAAAGGTAAAAAAACTAACTTTTGTAGTTGACCTGTACTGGTCGGTGTTAGGCCCCGCCTAAGGCAAAGTCACTACTCTAAATGAAAATGTGCCCTTGGATTTCTAATCCAGACACTCTTTTAAAAGTTCTTCCACTTTTTCAGGAAAACCACTTGCGCGCGCTGTTTAAAGTTTAATTTTTTTTCAAACATTTATTCCAGGAAATTCGGCCCTCGGAATCGCATGCCGTCAAAATCTCAAGTCTCTAAATAATTCCATATAATATTTAAAAATAATACATGGAAAATCTAAGACATTAAATAATATTTTCAGGAGAAGTGAGTCGAGTTATATACTCAAGTTTATCACACAATATATATTGCAGTTAGTGATAAAATTATAAATATCATTTATGAAATAATTCAATTTTTCATAATACTTATATTGTGAATATCTACTACATGGGGGTCGGGAACCCATATTAGGAATATTAGATATTACCTATATAAGTAAGAGATAGGCTCTCCCTATGTACTATTCATGTGTTAGAATTTAGAGCCTCTCTCTCCTCCTAGATTCTAGAGAGAGATTCTCTCAAGTAAGGAAGATATTCAAGTTCATCCTTCTTGGATCGAAGACTCTTGCCTTACGGTGATCACCGTTACGTTAGAGATCTCATTGGTGTATCGCGCTATCACCTGGATTCCAACGAACGGTGCACAAGCAGATTTAAGAGGCGTGTGTGGAAAATCTAGAGGTCTTTGATGTCGGAGTCTTCGAACAATGGTCACTGGCATCCAACGACGGACTTGCACACGTCAGATCCGAACAAGGTACATGTTCGATTTATTTTTATGCTCTTTCAAATCTACATGTGGTCCTCAGACTGTACTGGGATAAGATCACCAGAGTCAGCATTGTTACGTTGCTCCGATGATGCAAAATTTTTTAAATTCACAGCCCATCGGCTTCTGCTACCCGTCCTGATACCTTACAGTGGTATCAGAGCGACGCGTGATTTCTCAGAGTCAAAGAAAAATTAAATTGCATTAAATTTAAGTATGGAGCATAAAATTGGTTCCAATGGATCCGACCGTACATCGATCCGTTTCTGAATGGCCAAGTTATGGCCATTTGAAATTTTTTAATTGGATCAACATCATCGGTTTTAAATTCTTCAGATTACTTTTTTATGAAGAACGTGTTTTTTGGTCACGCTTTGGCCGGAATCCAGTTGTTGGAATTTTTCTAGTGGGATTATTTTAGGAGCTAAATAAAATATATTATAATATAATATTATTTTATTTTTCTCAAATAAAATTAAAAAATTAAAAATGGGGGTCCTTTAGACTTGGGGTCAAATCATCCTTGTTATTTATTAAAGTCTTTAGACTTTAAAATTAAAAATAATTTTTTTTGAGACCAAGACCACAAATTTGGGTCTTCTTATTTTATTTTATTTTTTTAAAAAGGAAGGGGTGGGGTTGATTTTGTCTAAATACAAAATCAATAATAAAAAAAAGAAAGAAGACCCAAAGGGTCTTCTTCTTGTAGCAGCGCAACGCACCCCCCCTCTGGAAACTATAGCGGTCTGCCTCGCGCTGCGCCTCCCTCCGGGCCCACCAAACCCCTCCTCGCCACCTTGTCAAGGACGCACTTCTAATAGCCGCCTCCTCGCATCGCGCTTGGTCGGACCAACAGCGGACCACCACCACTCGGACCCCTCGTCGTTGCCGGCTCGCACAACCTGGATCCCCTCGCCGCTGCTGGCTCGTGCCGCCGGGAGCCTCTCACTGTCGTCGCCTCGTGTCACCCGGACCCCCTCACCATTGTCGTCCCGTGCCACCCTGGGCCGCCTCCGACCTGCTGTCTCGGCCAGACCATGCCGCCGTCGGAGTAGTAGGTCGCCACCCTCACGGCTGGCCGGAGCAGTGGGTCGCCACCCTTGCGGCTGACCGGAGAAGCGCCTCGCCGCCCTCGCACCTCGCTGGAGGACGCTGCCACTGCAAGATGTTGTTGGACTGGGCAGTCATGCTGCGGTCACGCCATAGTCTCACTATGGTCGCGGTTATGCCGTGGTCATGCCACGGTAACACCGCAGTCCCATCGCGGTCACACCACGTTTAGCCCTGCTTCAGTAAGACACCCTTGCAATGGTTCGTAGTCCAGCTGAACTTCTTCCCTAGCTAGAGGTAACCTCGTTAATTAGTTTTAATTAGTTTACTTTTCTAAATTAAATTAATTAGAATTATTTTGGGGTTTAAGTTTAACTAGAATCCAAAACATTAATTTAATTAAGATTACAAATTAAATTAATAGTTTAATCTAATTTTAGAATTAAAATTAAATTAATAGTTTAATTTAATTTTTAGAATTAAAATTAAATTAATGGTTTAATTTAATTTTTGGAAATTAAAATTAAATTAAACAATTGTAAATGATAAAATAAATTAATTGAATTTATTTAAATTTATTTAATTTATTAAAGTGCCCTTGTACTATTTAAATTTATTGCGGTTTAATTTTTAATTGCGCTTTATTTATACTGACTGGTCTCGAGAAAGAGACCGAACCGTGAATATCTGATTTATTTATTTAATTATTTATTCAATGCGTGTAATGATTGTAATAATTAATTAGATAAATGACGGTCTGTGAATCGTCTTTTAATTCAAATATGTATAAGGGCATGCACGTCCAATGCACTAGTTGTATTTTTTACCCTAGACCCCCTTGTCTGCGTGCAGGTATATTTGTAATTATACGGTGATCATTCAAGACGCAGACCCCACCAAGTCGAGGCGGTAATTCAGACAGGAGCCGAGTGCATTGCACTGGGGATAGCTGCGACGTGATTCAGGTGTCGACTCAGGTATGGTTTCCCCTAGGTCAAGATTGATCCGTTATGGATTGATCATAATAGAATGCTCAAGTCCAGTCGTATTGCATGATTTACCTTTATGCATTGTTTATTATTTTATGTGAGTGCATGATTATTGCCTGATCACATAGAATAATAAACAGGATAAAAATGCATAAAGATGTGACGAATGTATTTACATTGCATGTTCAATTGTGAGCGTGAAAATCTAGTTTGAACATATAAATAGAAAATGATTATATTCTTCAATAAATATAAAAAATCCCTCAAAGATATATTACGTCCAAATGCCTTCCATTTCTCACATCTAAACAAAACCGGGTGTTTGAGGTACTCGTCAGCCATAGTTGAGAGTGCCTCTTACTACCGGATCATTTTCATGAGATAACTAGATCAACTTAACTAAAGTGAGTAGTTAAGGATTAGCCATAGCTAACTTGCTATCACTTTAGAGGCAAGATGTTGAGGGAATCAGGTTCAGATTCCAAAAGCTGGGACTTTACTCAACAATACAAGGAACCACGATTCAAGTGGTTGGCCAGCCTAGTGCCTACCTTGAAACCCTCCGAGTAGTGGTGTATCCATATCTTGTAGACTATGAGGGAGGTTTCAAGGATCCTTGCCATTAGAGTACTCAAGCTACAGAGTATTCCGAATCTAATAGTGAGAGATATTATGGTTCACTAAAATAGAGGGAGACATTAAAATGATATAATAATTTATTAATCATAAAGGTTAAAAGGTAATCAAGACAAAGTACTAACTGTTAATGTTTATCTAATGTAGATTTAAAATGGAAATCACCAACACCACAAGTACTTTATCACTACGATCAATTTTGGATAAAGAAAACATCCTAACTAGCAATAACTTCCAAGAGTGGTATAGGCACTTGCGCATAGTACTACACTAAGAAAGTAAGTTATATGTGCTAGAATCCCCAGTTCCTACTGAGCCTCCTCAGGGAGAAAGTAAGGAGGAAAAAGATAAATGGAGAAAGCATGTAGACGATGCACTTGATGTTCAATGCATCATGTTCTCATCCATTTCCAACTAATTGTAAAAAATGCATGAGGATGAGGATGCCTACAAGATGCTTTCACATCTCCAATAATTATATCAGGAGAGGGCTAAACAAGAAAGGTATGAGATCTCAAGTGCCCTTTATAAGTAAAGTATACTAGAAAGGCACCAATCTATCCCTCATGTACTCAAGATGATTGGGTATATTGAGAGGCTTGAAGCCCTTAGGTTCAAATTGAACCAAAAACTAGCAGTGGATCTTATTCTTTCCTCTTTACCGCCATGCTTCTCAACTTTCATAGTCAATTATAACATGAATGATATGAAAAAGTTACTCCTGAACCTTTTGGATTTAGTTCTCCAAGATTACAAGAATATAAAAAATACCAATTCATCTATCCTTATGGTGAACAAGAAAAACAAGGGAAAGAAAAAGGGGTCTAAGGCCAAGTCAAGGCCAAAGAAACCAATGCATCAACCTACAAAGAAGCCAAAGATTCATAGGTAGAGTAATGATAAGGAAGCTGTATGATTTGAATGTGGAAAGAAAGGACACTAGAAGAAGAATTGTAGAGTTGGGAAGAATAAGAAAACTGATGCTTCTACTTCATGTATTTTTGTCATTGAATGCAATATATCTTTATCTACAAGTTGGGTATTGGATACGACATGTGGCTCACACATTTGTATTCATATACATGAACCAAGTGTGAGAGTTGGTGTCCTATAACCAACTGATTGTACTTTGATTATATGGAAATTTAATGTATTTAAATATTAAACATCTTATTACATATTGTTCATTGTTCTGCATGACTATGATGTAATAATGTCCTAGAGTATTTGTTGTATTGATAAGGTCATGGAAGTTCTCCGCTATGATGAAAACCTTGAAATGCTATAATGATATTATTAAATATAGTTCTACAGTTGGATTACATACTATAATGGGACACATATCATGCATACCATTAGGTGTGATTACTCGTAAGCAGATGAGACTTCCTCTCATGAAGTTCACACTTGGTAATCTCCAAGACAAAAGATCATAAGAACCAACTCGCCAGTAGGAATTCCTCGTGTTTTGGTGTCATTAGATATTTCTATCTACGAGCATGTGTAATGATCCTTATACTTTAAGATTATCATTAATACGTGTCATGACTTGCTCACTTTGATTTACTGATGAAAACCGTCACATAGACAGTTGTCAGGAAGTAGGGTACGTTGGGTGTGTCATGAGTGACATGTTATTAATAGATAAGTTGAGGAAGTATTTGTACCTTCCATTTACGAAAGTTGATATCTTGACCCTTTGATTGAAATAAAACCGTCACGCGAAATTCCATAGACATGGTGTAACGATGAGTTTATTTCAGGTAGTCAAAGAACGACACATCAAGCATAAAAGTTGATGACACTATCATGAAACCTGCTTGATGAGATATTGATAAAAAGGGATTATATTACATAGTGATCGTTCATATGTGGATGTCATTATTATGACTTTAAGTTCTTTGTCTTGGGTGCCTTAACCCATTTCTAGATAGTAATCTTGAACTTTAGGCAAGCCTGCCTAATGCCAACAAGAAATAATCCTAGAGGGTCACACACTAAGTGTTTCTGGTGATCTCGGTTAAATTCTATTTGAATTTAATTAATAAATATTATTCTTGAGACAATGGAATAATTTTATTCAAGTTAAAATGATTGCATAAATTAAATAAATATTTATTCACCTAATTGTGGGTAAAATATATTTATTTATTTTATTGAACATTTAATAAATATTTATTTACTAGTTTTTAAATAAAATATTTATTTAAGAGAATAAATTATTTATTTATTTATTTAGGTGTTCAATAAATGGAAGTGGAGTTCGAAAGGACCAAGGCTGGTCCGGTAGTAAAATAATTATTTGTAAGATGATAAATAATTATTTAACTAGTTGGTACAAATTAAAATAACATTACTATTATTTTGTGACGTGGAATTTTCTTTACAATTCTATTTTTCACAAGTTGACACACCATAAATAATGAAGTGGTATTATTATTAATAACATGAGTTTTATCTAAGGTTATGAATGTATTTAATTGTTGTTATTCAATTAAATACTGTAACTGAAACCCCATGTTAATAAATAGACACATATGTCTATTATGACATATACCGAACCACACACCTGGTGAATTGAGAATTTTTGAGCCGAACAATTTCTCTCTAGAATCCTCTTCCCACCCCTCTCAATAACGAGAGACATTCATTAAGGCTAAAGAACAAGATATCAAGAATGACAGACACAAGACACTCGCTTTGCCGCGCTGGCACCTGGAGAACGAGAAATGTCGATCAGAGGTCATCAGAGCATGTGTGGATCACCTCTAGAGGGATTATAGTTTGGATCCTTGCAAGCGCAACAAGATAATCTAGAAGGGTCATTCCGGATGATCAACATCATCAACAAAGAAAATACTGAAGATCCAAGAATTATTTTCTTTATGAAATTAATTAAATTAATTATAAACAGGATGCACAAGATCCTCTCTAAAGGTTTTAGGACTCTTCCTTATTTATCTTAATCTTTGATTCTATTCTGTGGATACTAGCGTTCATCGTCATATTGATCCCAGAATAATCGTTGATCATGGTAAAAATCAAAGTTGGGTTCTGTCCCAACCACGCTTCCGCTGCGCCCAGAACCTTCAAGTGGCATCAGAGTGGTTACATCATAGTTTATAATTATTTAAATATTTCATTAATGATTTACACATTTAATAATTTAGTTGTTTCAATTCAAGTTAATCGTTCTGTAAATCTGAATCTCAAGATCTATTCCTCCTCTTTCATTTCTCATTCACCTTACATAAATGATCTTTTCTTTTAATTTTGATTAAAATAAAACAGAGGATCTCATCTGGAGGTGCCAAAGGTTCCTGGACGCACAACACAAGAACACACGACATGTATTTAGCAGTACACGCTGTGTATACAAGGTTTAATGCACCGAGTTTGGTCCACTAAACCAAACCATGTCATTGGAGTTTGTCTAAGTCTTAATGACTTCGTGTGTTGACCAGGAATAGGTGGCACACGGTTTCCGGATTACACGCCATGTGGCCCACTGGACACAATGTGTAGTCCCTTTGGGTTAGGGTTGAACCATGTACCCCATACACGACTTTCCCGAGGCGTGTACTTTGGATGGACAGTGAAAAATAGTACACATCGTGTAGTTGAAACTACACAGTGTGAAATCATCCAAATTATGAAAATTTATTAAAATTTATTATTATATTATACAAACCCTTGATACATGTACCATCATGCATGCGTAAAGCTAAGGCACAACACGTGATAGGCGTTTTATATCTATGTGTTTAATTTAACATCTGCGTAATGTTCATTTCTACTCATTGGGTAGTTATGAATAGAAATTCACCAGGTTTCTTCCAAGTTACAAGTTACGTATAAAGATAATTTTAAATGAATTTATTTGTTTAAAATTACGATGGATGTGAATCTCAAGGAAATTCCAAAAAGGGTTTAAGATAAAAGGATTGATTAATTAAAGATGATAATTAATTGATTCAAGTGTGATTTATCTTAAACAAGAACGATTAAAGAATTGAATGCTAGTTTTATTTATGCGTAAATATCATTGTAAGTATGGATGATCATGAGATATAACAAGACCTTTATATGTAGATGGTTTCTTTTAATTCATTTATTTAAATTAAATTTGTTGGCCTGTGAGCCTTCTCATCATTAATATGTAGGGCATACATGCCCAAGGTTTCTTTTATGTAAAACCCATTTTTACCCCTCACCTGTCTGTGAGTTAAAAAAAGGCATATGTAATGGATGAAACTCCCAAGCTAGTGGAGACAGTTCAAGCTGAATCTAAGATGAAACCAATCCCAGGAGATACAGAGGTAGACAGGTGGAAAGTTGTAAACATGAACCCAAAAGGTTCAAGATGTTTCTCCACTAGGTCAGGGTTAGTTTATCAACTGCTAGATAAAATAACCATTAGAAAAGCTCATGATCATTATCTTTATTTTATTTCTTTTAGTTTCATGGTTTATCATTATGGATGTGTTGTCACGATCACATAATTAATTAATTAAACAAGCACGCAAGATAGAACTAAAATAAACCATAATTGTGCGTAAATATTACCAAGACATGATTAATCACTTAATTAAGTTCCACTTAATATTAAAAATAATGTGACAATGATAATAATAAATTCATGAATAATAGATAAAAAACCCTCAAATAAAATATTAAGTCAGACCAATCCTTCTGTTACTTTATTAAGGGAAAAACTCAATAAAACTATGTGTTTGACCAACCCTTGTTGGGACACTTACTTTTATATAGGAATCCCTTATGAAAGGTTTAGGGTTGAATTAACCATATTACATCAAGAGGAGTATACCTTTATAGACTTGGTTTAATATTGAAAGCAATAATTGAGGAAATCCAATGTCATGATTTCAGGATTGAGGAGTTCACTCAACAGATCAAAGAGCTGTAAGCTTGTAGTTGGCAAAGACCTGCCTACCTAAATACATTCTGATAGCTTGACCAACCCTTTTTGGGGTTATGAGAAGGGGGATATGAATACTTTCCACTAGAATGTTATGGAAACTGGACATTCTGAGTTCAATGGTGAGGGCCATTGGGACTAGATAAAATAGTGGGAGATTTAATAAAAATTTATTATTTCTCATAAAATGTAATAAATAATGTAATAATGATACGCTCATTTAATTGTATAATAAAAATGACAAGATCATCAAACACACTATCCCAGTGATCAATTCTAGATAAAGACAACATCCTCACCAGCAGTAACTTCTAGGAATGGTTTAGACACATTCGGGTTATCCTACACCATGAACAGAAGTCTTACATACTGTAGTCAGCATTACCTGATCCATTGGCTAAAGAGGAGAGTGATGAGAATTTCCTGGTCTATGAGAAACATATGAACGATGCATTCGACATTCAATGTTTGATGCTATCATCAATGTTTATTGAGATCATGAAGTCTCATGAAAACATGGATGCTTATAATGCTCAAGCACCTTCGCGGTCTTTACCAGGAGAGAGAAAGACAAGAAAGGTTTGAGATCTCTAAGGCACTCTTTCATAATAATCTTGGAGAAGGTGCCCCAGTTGGGCCTAATGTAGTCAAGATCATTGTCTACATTGAGATCCTGGAGGTTCTTGGTTTTAAACTCCCTGAAGAACTGGGTACCGATCTCATTCTCACATCACTCCCTCAGAGCTTCTCTAACTTTGTTGTTAATTTCAATATAAACAACATTGAGAAGTCTCTATCTGATCTTTTTGTCCTCATTCTCCAAGTGGACAAATATATGAAGCATGAAAAGCCTTATGTCCTTATGGTGAATAAGAGGAAAGGGAAGGCAAAGAGATTTAAGCCCAAAGCTTCTTCACGACCTTCCAAGAAAAGTAATATCAAAGGAGAGGCAAGAGAACATGAGGTTGTTTGTTTCACATGTGTCAAGAAGGGCCACTGGAAGAAGAACTGCACCCAACCTAAGAAGCAATGGGAAGCTTTAGGTGCATTTGTTATCGAATGCAATCTATCTATTTCTACAAATTGGGTATTAGATACAACTTGTGGTGCTCACATATGTATTCAAATACAGAAACCAAGTAGATTCAGGAAGATTAACTGAGGGGAGGTAGATCTACAAGGAGCCAACGGAGCCAGACTTTCTGTTGTAGCTATCGGGGACTACCACCTCACATTGCCAACTGGGATGATCTTGGTGTTAAAGGGTTGTTATTATGTGATTTATGTTACTAAAAACCTTATTTCCATATCTAGATTAGATATATATGGATTTATTTTCAAGTTTGGAAATGAATGTTGCTTCTTTTACAAAGATAGCATTTATTTTGGTAGGACACATTTATACAACGATCTTTATGTGTTGGATTACACAAACCAAGTAGTGGAAATCTATAACAAATATACTTCACATGACTCATACCAAACCCAACTTTGGCTTCACCAGCTAGGTAATGTAAATGAGAAATACTTGAAAAAGTTACATCAAGATGGATATTTAGATTCTTTCGAACTAAAACCACTTGGTGTATGTCATGCATGTTTACAAGGAAAAATGACAAAAGCCCCATTTAGTGGGAAAGGTGAAAGGTCTAAATAACTTCTTGAATTAGTTCATACCGATGTGTGTGGACCATTTCCAGTTGAAGCAAGGGGAGGGTACTCATAATTCATAACTTTTACTGATGATTTTAGTAGATATGGATATATATACTTAATGAGGTATATGTCATATTCTTTTGATAAGTTCAAAGAATATAATAATGAAGTTGAGAACCAGCTTGATAAGAAGATTAAGAAACTCCACTCAGACTGATGTGGGGAATATCTTAATCAAGACTTCATTGATTACTTACAAGAGTTTGGGATCTTATACTAACTCACTCCTCCATACACGCTCCAGTGGAATAATGTGACTGAAAGAAGGAACCGCACCCTGATGGACATGGTGAGATCAATGATGAGTCATGCGAGTCTTCCATTATCCTTTTGGGGATATGAGTTACAAACAGTAGCGCATATACTAAACCAAGTACCAACTAAATTGATAAATGGTATTCCATATGAGTTCTGGAGTGGAAAGAAAGGCATATTATTGAATTTACATTTGTAGGGAAGCGATGATTTTGTTAAGACCTCTTTAGGTAACAAACTTACACATTGAGGAACAAAGTGTACCTTTATAGGATACCCCAAGGAAACAAGGGGAAATTACCTATACAACCCCTCAGACAAAAGGGTTATAGTGGGAAGACACACCATATTCCTTGAGAGGGAGCATATCTCCAAAAGATATAGTGGGAGAGAGATAGAATTTGATGAAGTTGAGGCTCAAGGTACACAAGAGTTGGTACAAAAATAGATTCCACAAAGCCCCGTGGAAGAAAGAACTGTTCCATAGGCACAAGTGCTGCATAGGAATATAAGAGAGGTTAGAGAACTAGAACGATATGGTTTTCTAGTTACCTAGGATGGTGACTCATTATTAGTTGATAATAATGATCCTTTAACCTACTAGGAAGCAGTAAATGGAACAGATGTTGCCAAGTGGCAAGAAGCCATGAATTCTGAAATGGATTCCATGTACCAAAACCAAGTCTAGATTTTGTTAGATCCTTCAATTAATGTAAATCCTATTGTTTTCAAATGGGTATTTAAGAAGAAACTGGACATGGAAGGACAAGTCAACACCTATAAGGCACGACTGGTTGAAAGAGGGTTCGAACAGTGTCAAGGTATTGACTACAATGTAACCTTTTCACCAGTTGTAATGCTGAAATCCATCAGAATTATATTGGCCATTGTTGCTTACCATGACTATGAGATTTAGAAAATGGATGTCAAAATAGCCTTCCTTAATGGGAACCTTCAGGAATATGTATACATGACACAACCTGAAGGGTTTATGACTCCAAATAATGCCAATAAGGTATGCAAGTTGCAGAAATCCATTTATGGATTAAAGAAATCATCCAGGTCATGGAACATTCATTTTGATGAAGCCATAATGAAATTTGGTTTTATCAAGAATGAATGTGAGACTTGTGTTTACAAATGGTTTAGTGGGAGTGCAATCATTTTTTTAATAGTATATGTTGATGACATATTACTTATTGGAAATGAGATACCAGTCTTACTGTTTGTTAAGGCATGGTTGAATCAATGCTTCTCCATGAAGGACTTGGGTGAGGTAGCATATATTCTTGGGATCAAGATCCATCATGAAAGATCTAAGAGATTGTTGGGCCTAAGTCAAAGTACATACATTGATAAGATACTGAAGATATTCAGTATGGAACAATCCAAGAGGGGATTATTGCCAGCATCACATGGCATTCATATTTCCAAGAAAATGTGTTCTCAAACACATGAGGAGAGAAAGATAATGTCAAGGAATCCATATGAATCAACGATTGGGTCAATCATGTATGTCATGCTATGTACTAGGCTAGATGTTGCCTACACATTAAGTGTTGTAGGAAGATATCAAGCTGACCTAGGTGACCGCCATTGGATGGAAGTCGAGACTATCTTAAAGTATATAAGGCATACTAAGGATATGTTTCTAGTTTATAGAGGAGATGAAGAACTATTCATTAGAGAATATGCAGATGCTAGTTTCCAGACTGATCAAGATGACATGAAGTTGCAAATAGGATACATCTTCACTATGAATGGAGGTGCAATGATCTAAAAGAGCTCAAAGAAGAGTGTGGTCGCAGATTCTACAGTAGAGTCTGAGTATATTGCAGTTTCTGAGGTAGCTAAAGAAGTTTTTTGGATGTGAAGCTTCATCAAGGAGCTAGATGTGATACCTAGCAGTAAAGTTCACATCACACTATACTGTGATAATACTGCAACGGTGGCTCTCGCAAAAGAGCCAAGGTCACATCAGCGGATAAAACACATACTTCGAAAGTATTATCTTTTGAGGGATTTTTCTTAGAGAGGTGAAGTTGCAGTGAGAAGTATTTCCATGAAAGACAATGTGGTAGACCCCTTGACTAAAGCCTTTACTCAATAGAAACATTATCACCATGTGAGGTCTAGCGAACTGAAATTCATAGTTAGTTGGCTCTAGTCTAAGTGGGAGTTTGTAAGAGTTGGTGTCCTAGAACCAACTGGTTTTACTTTGATTACATGGAAATTTAATGTATTTAAATATTAAATATCTTATTACATATTGTTCATTGTTCTGCATGAATATGATGTAATAATGTCCTAGAGTATTTGTTGTATTGATAAGGTCATGGTAGTTCCCCGCTATGATGAGAACCTTGAAATGCCATAACGATATTATTGAATATAGTTCTACAGTTGGATGACATACTATGATGAGACACATATAATATAGACTGTTAGGTGTGAGTACTCATAAGCAGATGAGACTTCCTCTCATGAAGTTCGCACTTGGTAATCTCCAAGATAGAAGATTATGAGAACATACCTGCCAGTAGTAATTCTACATGTTTTGGTGTTATCAGATATTTTTATCTGTGAGTATGTGTAATAATCCTTAGACTTTAATATTATCATTAATATGTGTCATGACTCACACACTTTGATTTACTGACGAAAATCGTCACACAAACAGTTGGCGAGAAGTAGGGTACATTGGGTGCGTCATGAGTGGCATGTTATTAATGGATAAGTCGAGCAAGGATTTATCCATTCCATTTATGAAAGTTTATATCTTTTCCCTTTGATTAAAATATAATCGTCATGCAAAATTCCATGGCCATGGTGTAATGATGAGTTTATTTCATGTTGTCAAAGAATGACGTATCAAGCATAAAAGTTGATGACACTATCATGAAACCTTCTTGATGAGATCTTATGACAAATAGATTATATTACACAATGATCATTCATATGTGGATGTCATTTTTTCAACTTTAAGTTCTTTATTTTGGGTGCCTTGACCCGTTGCTAGATAGTACTCTTGGACATTGGGAAAGCTTTCCTAATGCCAACGAGAAAGAATCCTAGAGGGTCACACACTAAGTGTTTCTGGTGGTCTCGATTAAATTCTATTTGAATTTAATTAATAAATATTATTCTCAATACAATGGAATAATTTTATTCAAGTTAAAATGATTGCATACATTAAATTAATATCTATTCACTGAATTTTGGGTAAAATATATTTATTTATTTTATTGAACATTTAATAAATATTTATTTACTAGTTTGTAAATAAAATATTTATTTAAGAGAATAGATTATTTATTTATTTATTCAGATGTTCAATAAATGGAAGTGGAGTTCGAAAGGACCAAGGCCGGTCCAGTAGTAAAATAATTATTTGCAAGAGGATAAATAATTATTTATCTAGTTGGCACAAATTAAAATAACACTGATATTATTTTGTGACGCAGAATTTTCTTTATAATTCTATTTTGCACAAGTTGGTGCACCATAAATAATGAAACAATATTATTATTAATATCATGAGTTTTCTATAAGGTTATGAATGTATTTAATTGTTGTTATGCAATTAAATATTATAATTGGAGCCCCATGTCAATAAATAGACACATATGTCTATTGTGCCATGTACCAAACCGCACACTCGGTGAATTGAGAATTGTTGAGATGAACAATTTCTCTCTTGAATCCTCTTCTCACCCCTCTCAAGAATGAGAGACATTATTTAAGGCTGAATAATAGGCGATCAAGAATGACTGACACAAGACACTCACTTCGCCATGCTAGCACCCGGAGAACGAGCGGTCTCGATCGGAGACCATCAGAGTACATGTGGATCACCGCTAGAGGGATTCTAGTTTGGATCCTTGAAAGCACAACAAGATAATCTGTAAGGGTCATTCTAGAAGATCAACATCATCAACAAAGAAAATACCATAGATCCAGGTATTATTTTCTTTATTAAATTAATTAAATTAATTATAAACATGATGTGCAAGATCCTCTCTAAAGGTTTTGGTCCTCTTCCTTCTTTATCTAAATCTTTGATTCTATTCCATGTAGACTAGACTTCATCGTCATATTGATCCTAGAATAGTCATTGATCATGGTAAAAATCAAAGTTGGGTTCCGTCCCAACCACATTTCCGCTACGCCCAGAACCTTCACCAAGTAGGTTCAAGAAGATTGCAAAAGGTGAAGTGGATCTCTGATATGAAAATAGTGCAAGTCTGGCAGTTTTGGCAGTGGGAGACTATCACTTAACCTTGACAAGTGGTTTGGTTCTAGTTTTAAACAATTTCTATTATATAACTTATGTAACCAGGAACATTATCTCTGTGTCAAGTTTAGACACTATGGGATTTTATTTAAAGTTTGGAAGTAAAAGTTTTCTCTTTTATAGGGATAAGATATGTTATGGTATGTCACATCTTAACAATGGTTTATAAATTCTAGAACTCGAGAACCCCATAATAAAAATCAATGACAAAAACAACCAACATGACTCATATATCACCCGCCTATGGCACTTCAGGCTTGGTCATGTAAACAAGAAGCGATTATGAAGATTACATTAAGAAGGGTATTTAGACTCAGTATAGTTAGAACCCTTGGATGTATGTAAAGCTTATTTACAAGGAAAAATGACCAAAGCACCTTTCTCAGGAAATGGAGAAAGAGCCAATGCAACATTGGAATTAATACATACTGATGTATGTGGACTATTTCTAGTAGAGGCAAGGGATGGTTTTCCATACTTCATTACTTTTATCGATGACTATAGTAGGTATGTCTATATCTACTTAATGAGGTATAAGTCTGATTCATTTTTTATTTTTAAGGAATACCAAAATGAAGTAGAAAACCAACTTGGTAGGAAGATAAAAGCACTCTGCTTAGACTGAGGCAAAGAATATCTTAACCAAGATTTCATTGATCACTTAAAGGAGTGTGGGATAGTATCCCAACCCACTCATCCTTATACACAAAAATGGAATGGTGTTAGTGAAATGAGGAATATAACCTTGCTTGACATAGTAAAATCAATGATGAGTCATGCAACTATTCTAATACACATACGTGTATGGGGGTGAGAGGCATTTGTCAAGACTTTACCAAGTGAAAAATTAGCATCCAAGAGCACCAAGTGCATCTTTATAGGTTATCCTAAGGAAACCAAAGGATATTAACTATATAACACTTTATATAGAAAAGTTTTTGTGTCAAGATACACCATATTTTTAGAAATGGAACACATTTCTATTGGAAATAGTGGGAGAAAGATTGACTTCGATGAAGTTAATGCTTCAGATTCACAAGTGTTGGTAGAGGAACAATTTCCACAAGAGAAAGTGGAATAAGAATTTGTTCCTGAGAGAAAAATATTGTGTAGGTCTACGTGAGAGGTTAGAGAACTAGAGCATTATGGTTTTCTTGTCACTGAGTTAGGTGACACATTAGTCCTTAAGGATGATGAACCTCAAACTTATAAGGAGGAAGTAGAAGGAAAAGAAGCTGCTAAATGGAAATAAGCCATGAATTCTGAGATAGAGTCCATGTACCAAAATCAAGTTTGGATTTTGGTAGAACCTCAAGCTGATGTAAAGCCCATTGGATGCAAATGGGTATTCAAAAAGAATATGTACATGGATGGTGAGGTTAATACCTTTAAAGCAAGACTAGTTACAAAGGGTTTCAGGCAACGTCAAGGTATCGACTATGATGAAACCTTCTCACCAGTAGCAATGCTTAAATCCATTAGAATATTACTTGCAATAACAACCTTTCATGATTATGAAATTTGGAAAATGGATGTCAAAAATTCTTTTCTAAATAGGAAGTTGGTTGAAGATGTTTATATGACTCAAACCAAAGGGTTTGTCAAGTTAAAGAATTCCAATAAAGTATGCAAGCTGTAGAGATCTATTTATGGATTGAAGAAGGCATCACGGTCATGGAATGTTCATTTTGATGAGGCCATAAGAGAATTTGGTTTTGTCAAAAACAAAAGCAAGCCTTGTGTATATAAAAAGGTTGAAGGGAATGCCATCATTTTCCTGGTGTTATATGTTGATGACATATTAATTATGGGAAACGAGGTGCAAGTCTTACAGTTAGTCAAGACTTGGTTAAATGGATGCTTCTCCATGAAAGACTTAGGTGAAGAATCCTACATTCTAGGGATCAATATATATAGATATAGATCTCAAAGACTGCTTGGGCTAAGTCAAAGTACATATATTGACAAGGTACTCAAAAGGTACAATATTGAACAATCCAAGAGAGGATTGTTGCCTATGTAACATGGTATAAATCTCTCTAAGAAAATGTGTCCACAAACATAGGATGAGATTGAAAAAGTGAGTATAATCCCTTATGCCTCGGCAGTAGGTTCTATCATGTATGCCATTCTATGTAATAGGTTTGATGTCGCCTTTTCTTTAAGCATGGTGGGTAGATATCAAACCAATCTAGGAGAGCTACATTGGGCAGCTATTAAAACTATCCTAAAGTACTTGAGGTGTACACAGAATATGTTCTTAGTGTATGGAGGAGATGAAGAATCGGTATTGAGGGGATACACTGATTCTAGTTTCCAGATAGATCATGATGATCTGAAATCATAGTCAGGCTACATCTTTTGCCTAAATGGTGGTACAGTGAGCTAGAGAAGCTCGAAACAAGCTGTAGTTGCCGATTCTATAGAAGAGTCTGAATATATTGTAGCTTCCGATACAAAAAAGGAATTAGTATAGATATGCAGTTTTATCTCAGACATTGGTGTTGTGCCTAGTAGTGTAGACCCTATTCCAGTATATTGTGATAATACTGTTGTAGTGGTACTTTCCAAGGAGTCCAGGTCTCACCAAAGGACAAATCATATTTTTTGAAAGTTTCATCTCTTGAGTGATTTTTATCAAAGAGGTGAAGTTGTAGTTAGCAGAGTAGCCATAGAGGACAACGTGACAGACCCCCTGACCAAATCCATTTCTCAACAGAAGCATGATTCTCATTTGAGAGCTAGCGGATTGAAACCTATTATAAGTTGACTCTAGTGTAAGTGGGAGTGTTGAAAGTGGGTTTTGTACACCCAACTTGTGTTGTACTTTGATTACCACTACATGTATACAATTTATAATATATACATGTGTTTACCTTTCCATAATAGTGTAGATACTTATACATCCACTTTGTTTATGGCAATTTCCTTAGATTAAATGTCGTATCAAAGGGTTATATCTGATCCCAGGATATAATGAGAACCCCGAGATTCCATGATAGTAATCTTAAAGTAATTTCCTATGGTCCAGTTACATCATCCTGAAAGGACATAGATGATGTGTGACCATCAGGTGCTGGGGGATCATAAGCATTGAGACTTCTTCTCATGAAGTTTGCACTTGATGATCTCTATTTATTGAGATCATGAGGACTGACCCACATAATAGCAACACCACATGTTTCAGGTGTCATTGGTCATTCCTATCTACATACATGTGTAATGGTCTCCAGAATTGAGATCATTATCAATGTATGTCATTTAATTGCGTACTTTGATGCAAGGTGAAAACCATGGTGATAAATTCGTAGAGAGGTAATTTGTGTTGGGTATATCATTGGTGACATGACATTGATTGAATGATCAAGATATGATTTGTTTCTTACAAGTTGAGGAAGAGATATCTTAGGCCTGGTTGATTAGGATGGTTTCACCTTCATTAAATTCATGGCCATGGCAGTGTAAGGTAAGACTGTACGGATATATCAATAAATAAAATAAAGCAAGATAAAGGATGATGAAACTAGTGTGCATTCTGATTTATTCATATATCTATGAAAAAGAGATTATATTGCATAGACCATGTTCATAGGAAGGTATTCATTGCATTGACTTTACCTTATCTCTATAGGGGCCTCGATGAGTTGCTAGACCCCACTCTTGATCGGTGAATATTATTTACTGCTATTGAGATAAGGGCCTAGAGGATAATACACTATAGTGCTTTGAGAATCTTCTCTATTCTGTGAAATAGGAATATAGAACTTAGTGGGCCCCACTAAGGGGTCTGAGTATTATCCAGGTTCTATGGATCACCAAATAATAAATAAATTCTTTAATTATTCAAGTATGGAATAATTTTTTGAATTTATTTATAACATGTATTTACAAGTGATTAAGTAAATACAAAGATAAAATATCATTCGAACAAATTTAAATATCCAGGGTTCGTTTAATATTTTTAGGAGAAGTGAGTCGAGTTATAGACTCAAGTTTATCACACAATATATATTTAATATATATTGCAGTTAGTGATAAAATTATAAATATTATTTATGGCATAATTAAAATTTTCATAATACTTATATTGTAAATATCAACTACATGGGGCCGGGAACCCATACCAAGTATTTTAGATATTCCCTATATAAATAAGAGAGAGGATCTCCCCATGTAACTATTCATGTGTTAGAATTGAGTGACTCTCTCTCCTCATGGATTCTAGAGAGAGATTATCTCAAGCAAGGAATATCTTCAAGCTCATCCTTCTTGGATCGAAGACTCTTGCCTTGCGATGATCACTATTGTGTCGGGAGAGCTCGTTGGCGTACCATGCTAGCACCCGAATTTCAAATAACGATGCACGAGTAGATTTAAGAAGCACGTGTGGAAGATATAGAGGGATTTGACGTTAGAGTCTTCAAGCAATGGTCACCGACATCCTACGATAGACTTGCACACATCAAATTTGAACAAGGTACATGTTTGATTTATTTTTGTGCTCTGTCAAATCCATGTGTGGTCCTCTGACCATACCGGGATAAGATCACCCGATTCAACATTTTTATGTTGCTCCGTTGATGTGAAAATTTTTAAATTACCATCCCATCAACTTCTGATGTCTGTCCCAGTAACTTACACTCATAACTCTTTCATGTAAAGGTTTAGAATTATATGAAATCAACAATCTTTACATGATTATGCCTAGATCCATAGATAGACCACCCTCACTTATCTTGATAAGGAAAGTCCCTCTACCTGGGGATACTTTAATCAAAATAGATTTCAATTTCTTCATAGATCTAACACCTAATATGTATAAATCATAATTAACCACTTAATTCAAGCTCACAACTCAATACAAGCTGAGGTTAAGGTAGAAGAAAACTAAATCCATTTATGATACCTAGAATGCAACTCCTTAAATGCATGCATGATAACTTAAAAGTAGTTTAAACACCTTTAAACTAAAGCATACACATATTCATAATATAAGCAATTTATAAATATGAATAAACTAGTGAATAAATTTTAAATAAATAAAAAATTCACATATTTAAACATGAGATAAACATTCATGTACAATTTATAAATATAGCTAATTATAAAAATTTAATAACTAAGCTAATCTTATGGATACTATATAATACTAAATATAAACCCTTTATATTCATTTCCATTGTGATACTCATAAATGTGTGAACCACTGGGGGAAAATGAGTAGTTTTTTTAGAAATTACTTGAACATTAAGTTAACCTCTGTGACTTGTTAAGGTATCGATCCACCCAAGTAATAAAACCCAATCTCTCTTTATAAGGTTAGGGCCCAATGGGGAAACCCACTCCTTGTTGTTATTTGGATGTTTATAAAAAGACCCTGACTCTAGTAGCCTAGAGTTGATAATTACTTTATTACATTAGTACTAGATACAAGTGATCACATCCCAAAGGACTAAATAGTTTAATAGTCTCGGAAAACTAGATACATACTTAAATCTCACATTGTATTTGAAAAATTTAAATACAACATAGTATTTTATTTGACATCATCATTATTACCATTAGAATATCCCTATATATAAATCATAATACACTTCCTAGTATCCTGTGGAAAGGAAACATAAGAAAAGGGTGAGCTCGGATGCTTAGTATGGGTATGCATGCAACGAAAGATAATAAGGCATGAATAACATGACAAGAATAAATGATAATCAAATAATGCCATATAAATAATCACATGATCTAGAAACTTATCCATGAATATCATAATTATTCAAATAATCACATGAAAATCAATAAATGATTTCATAATAATGGAATGCATGATGTCAGACATCTGAAACTTACTGTCAAGGCCCGATGCCAAGACATTTAATATAAATGGGTAAGGCCTCAGGAAAATACTCAATCTAGTTTGTCTTATGAGACCCACCAATAAATTGAGGGAATTTGTAATTCTGAGCCCCACCCATCACTTAATATTTCCAATGCATTCATCATATGAATAAACAACGTAACTTAATCAATATAACTTAAAAATCAATAACTGTTAGTATTGGAAGAATTAACATACATAACATTAATACTTTCTACAACAAAACTGTCCATAAACAATATAAAAAAATATATTAGATGGTATCATTAGAGTATAACCTCAATAAATCATAGGATTCAATAAATTATGTTAACATAGATGAAAATACTTTCAAAAGATCACTAGAAAATTTATTGAGAAAAATGCCCCTTTTTACTTTGAAATCACTTATTTAAAATAGAAAAATTCCCCCAAATAGTAAGGGAAAAAAATTCTTTGAAAATAACTTTGTAAATTTATAAAGGAAGCTTCAAAATAATGATCATTCATGATAGTGGGAAATTACGTTCATATCATATAAGTTAAAAAAAATATTCATTTCACACTTTCGTAAAAATGTTAAAAATTACCTCATTCATAAAATGATAGGAAGATTACTTTTAAAATATTTTGTAAAAAATGAAACATAGGTAAAAATGTTATTAATAAATCACTAGATAATGTAAAAAAGAATTCTTTTAGACATTTTAAGGAAAATATGGATATGAAAGATAAATATTACCGATCGAGTGGAAAATATAAGGTTGGTTTTCCTTAAAAAAAATTATTTTAGTATCTTGATTACTTAAATAGAGAAAAATGAAAGGAAAACTTATAATTTCAAGAAATAACTAGAGAAAAAGAAAATATACTGGGATTAAGATATAAATATCAAACAATTACCCTAATAAAGACTTAAATATAAATAATCCTGAATAATGATGTGATTGTGAAATAAACCCTTCTGTCAAGTTTGACTTCCTTCACATGTGTATAAACCTCTTGTATAATAAATATAATTATATTATACATCTATTTTACAACCATACTCATATATATTATACCATATACATGTTGGGTCCTGAATAGGTGATGATAATGGACAAGCGAGGGTGAATTGTCTTTCTTTAAAAATTAATAAAAGTGTGAACTTTATGAGAGAAAAGTGATCAGTTTAAATATTAAACAATTCAACCACACCAATATAATAAATGAGAGAGAAAATAAAATATATAAAGTAAAATATTAACACAAGAAATTTTATAGTAGTTCATATCTAAATTATCCCATGTCTACTCTTTATACACCAACTCGGTGTATGGCACCCACTATGGTATATCACTTTTGAAGGAGAGTGACAAATCTTTAAAACCAACTTTTTCACACCTGGAGGCTTAACCCAATTCTCTTATCTTTTACAGGTTCAGACAAAAACTTATCCTTTTATAGGAGAAGACCCAACCTAGACTTTTATATCCTTAATTCTAACCTCTTTCATTTTTTAGGTTTAGATGGAACCCAGTCATTTACAATAGAAAACCAAATCCAATATTTTATAGGTGCAGACCCAACCTAGACTTTCACAGGCCCAGTTATAACCTCTTCTAAGTTATGGGTCAAGAGAAACCTTGAATTTTAAGGAGACAGTCTAAGCCTAGACTCTTATAAGAGTGGTCCTTTCCTATGTTGTTTTACAGGTTAAGTTGAACCTGATATTCTAAGGGGATAGACTAAACCCAACATTCTAAGGGGATAGATCAAACCTAGACCTAGATTTTTGTTAGGGTAGTATAACCTTATGTAAGACACACTAAGTGAGACAATACAACCCAAAAAATTACAGTGTAATGAAAGAATAAGATGGTTTAAATTGGTGAATGATCATCGATGGAGATACTGGTGTTTGGACCAAGTAATGCTCAGACCCTTCAAGATGTTGAAACAGTGAAGCTCAGGCATCCAACATTGTACTTTTAGTAAGAAAAAAATGATGAAGTTATAGGACTCTGTTTTGAACTATGCAACACGTAAAAGAAAACCAAAGTCACATCTATTATTCTTCATTTCATGCTTTGGTCTTTTCATATACCAAAATAGAAATGACTATTTTCTCCACTTTAAATTCCACGTATCTCTTTCATAAATTCCAACATTAAAACCTTCATGTGGAGGTAAATTTTAATTAACTTCGATGAACTGTAAAAATAAAAACCATTATATATAAATAGTCTCATTATAATAATGAAAAATTAAAAAAATAATGAATATATCGATAAATTTTAAAAATAAATTCCTTAGAATAGTCTTATAAATCATGAAAGACCATCTCTTCATATTCCAAATTCAAATTTGAACTTCACTCATGCTTATTTTCTGGATAAATGATTCATGTGTATTTTTTAGAAAAGATAGATGATTAATATCCACATGAATCATGTCTTGAAATTATATCAATACAATAGTTAATAATCAATATTAATATTCTTGGAAAACTCCCTAAAAATATTTGGGAGAAACTCTATAAATTTCAACCAGTTTGAATTTGAATATCTCAAGTTCTAAAAATTCAGTGTGAATATCTATACATGATTAATATCAATTAATTCATCATTAAAAAACTTAAAATTAGTTCACATGGATTCTAGATAATTAATGATTAATTTTAAAGTGAATAAAACACTAAGAATTTTTATAATAAACATGAAACAAATGGGAATGTGAAGAATAACATGAAATAGATAATATTTCCAAGTTTTAAAAAAACCTGTAGAAAATTGAATAACTGCATAGGAAAATTCATGTAAGTGATTTAGGTAGCTGATTCATGAAGGGAAACCGATGTATCTATTTCACATAAGAAAATCAGTGTATTTGAATAATTTAAGGGAATTGACGTAGCCGAATTCACTTAAGCGAATTGATATAGCCGATTTACGTAAGGGAATTCACATAGCCATTTCATGAAAGAAAATTTATGTAATATTTTTCTCTATGTAAACAATTTATTCATATAGGAAAAAAATTTCACGTAGCCGAATATCCACCTATACGTTTCTCATGTAGGAAATTCTAGAAATTTGTAGACTGTACGACTTATAAATTTTAAGACTTAAAATAGACCTTCAAAATGGCTAGGTCAACTTTAGATCCAATTTAATTATATTTATATAATTTCATTATATTTACATAAAATCAATAATTACCTTAATTTTACTCTTATAGATAAATTTATCATTAAATACAATAAAAAATTAGTTATGGAAAACTACATAATTCAGATAGAAAACATACAATGACTTATAACCTAAATTATAACATTATAGAGATCGATTAAGATTTTAATGTATTATAATGAAATGTATATAATTTTTGCTAGATTTTAAAATAATTAAGAATAACTGAATTTTTAGTTTTATATCCAAAGTTATGGTTGAAATACAGAAGGTAGCTAATTTTGGAAAATCGGCTAAGTGGGAGAATTGACAATGAGAATTTTGGCTACATGGGAGATTTGGCTACATGGAAATGATAATTTGGACATGGGGGAATAGTAAAAAACCTATATAGATGACATTTTAAGGTCTCAAATGACATTTTTATCCTAGTAACACTTCATGAGACTTGTAGAACATGTTATAAACAATCAAAACATGAAATCTCAAGATAAATTAAGACTAAAAAGATATAACCAAAGTTAAGCATTATTTTAATTAATACATGATATGAACTAAATAAAACACTTAATAAAGATATGATAAAACAATAAAATCAATGAAAAAATGAATAAAAACAATTAAAAACTAAAATAATATTAAAAAATAATAATTCTATGAGAAATAATTGCACAGATTAAATTATTTATACTTATACTAAATAAAACAAGTAAAGTTTTGTATTTATCAAAACAATGTATTATGATTTTAAAGAATTATGTTTGAGAGAATAAAATAAATAATTATTTTTAATTATCAAAACATAAATTATTTCAAGGAATCACTCAACAATATGATTTAGTTATAATCTTTTATCATCTATTTATTAACAATTCTTTGTTAAAATCACTGTTCTAGGTAATAATTGCTTCATTTTTCATGTATATTTTGGTTCAGTAGTTTCGATCCTTATAGTTTGATCATAGTTACATAATATCCATAATTATGATCATGTTATAAGTATAATATATATTCATTATATATGTATTTATAGTAATCCATAAAATTTATAGAAATCAAAATGAATTACACTGTTCATTGAGATGGTAGGTCATACGTACGCATGAACATTGTTTTCACTTTTCGATGGATGGAATGAAAAAAAAATAAATGATAATACAACTTTAAAAAATCATTATTATATCATATATATCATGTATATTTATTAAATATATCCTTATTACCATACATGTAAAATATAAATGAAAAAATGAATCACATCGCTCCATAGAGGTGGTAGTCCACACGTACGCACGAGCGACGTTATCATTTTTCATAGGATGAAAAAGAGGATGAATAATGATGGTTTCATCATCATAATAACATTTCAGTATATTTAGTACACTAAATTTATTATTTTATGATAAATAACATAGATTTAGAGGTAAAATATGAAGTAAAAAAAGAAAGTGATCAGTTAAGGCGATCACCTCTTCTTTGAAATGACTCTTTTAGATATCCTATTAAGAATCCAAGAGATGGTATTTTGGGAAAAAATAATCTCTAGAATGTGGATAATGTTGTTTAGAAGATAAATGGGTTGGTATTTGTTGAAATGGGTTGCTAAAAGTGGTGTAAAGAAGAGAGGGAAGGGGCATCCTTTTATAAAGGAGGGAAAGGACACCCTTGGAATTACAAAAAAGATTAAAATATAACCAAGTCATTCTCAATAAAAATGACTCCAAATGGACATAGATTTAAATATAAGTTAGTATATGGTTAAAATATCATCAAACAATAAAATTTTTATAGTTTTAAGTGGTATTTTAAACCTTATCTTTTGGTTTAACCCCTTAGTTAACCTATTTTAACCTTAATCGTTGTAACAAATTTTTTAATCATAAAGAGTTATAATTTTACTTATAAGGTAATAATCAGATCATAAATTGAAAAGGGATAATATTTTTGACCATATATAATCCAAATTTTCTTATTTTAATATTTTTTATCATTTTTAATTAATTTAATAAAATATTATTTTCATAAAATATCATGATTGTCATTTTTGAAACTATTCATTTAATTTGGATTTAAAGACATCAATACAAAGAGAAATTAAAATATAATACTTTAATATATACCTAATATGATATATTCATCTATAAAATTTTCATAACATGATAATTATTCCAAATTTTATTACTTTTAATATTTTTAAAATTGTTTATTTTATTTTTCCATTAATCGAATAAATACTATATTGACATTGTGCAAGATTTTAAGGTAATTATATATTCACTAAAAATTAAAAATAAATTAAAATTTTAAAAATAATTTTATTATACACAAAATAACCTTTAATATTCATTCAAAAGTTATTTTTATCCCTATGTGAACATAAAAGATAAGTTTAAAGTCAAGATAGTGATATTTTGTATTTTTCTTTACTTAAAATAATATAAAGGTCAATATCAAAGAAAAATGGAACCAAGTGGATATATTTTTGAGAATTGGATGTAAATGTTAAAAACACACTCATAAAATAGTATAAAGGAAAGTTTTATAGAAATTTTAAAGTCTTATCACATTAGTTTTTAACCTTAATTACCCGATTTACCCTTTACCAAGGTGATAAATTTTACCACTATTACTATTCATAATGACAAAAAATGAAAGGGAATAATTTAAAAAATTTAAACCTCATGATTCCAAATATAAAATAAATTTATCAATATTAAATTTCTATAAGTGTTAAAAATTAATTTTAAAATAAGTGCGTAAAACGTGACAAAAACCGTTTTTTAGAAAAATACAATTTTAAGCATAAAAACTAGATTTATTCTTATCTCATGCCTAGAAAAATATTATATGGTGATTAAAACATTTGGTTGAATATATAATATATATATTTAATTAAAATCATTCACCATAGTAATCAATTTAATTTATTAATATAAAAACACATTGCTCGCACAAAACTGTTTTTCAGACTAACATCACTTTTATCTTTAAATGATTTTTATTTTCATTTTTAATTGATTGATAACTAATGAATTCATTTTATAGATGTGAAAACCAAAAAAAAAATTAATTATTTATTCTAATTTATACCTACCAATCTAATGAATAGGTGATAACTATTATATTAAATAATAATATTTCAACGGTATACTGCGATTCATTTAAACTCAGTGTTGTGCATAAAGCAAGATATCAAATAAATTAAATTTATTTAAAAAGAAATATATCATGAAATCTTGGGGGTGTTACATTATAATCCACTTATAATAATTTTTCTCTCAAAATTCCATCACTCTAATACAAACATTTGAGGATATTTTTTCCATATCACCTCCTCAGATTCCCACATAGCTTCCTCAAATTTATAGTTTTTCCAAAAAACTTTGACCAGGTGAGTGGTCTTATTTCATAGAAATTTCTCCCTACAATCCAGAATCTCCACTAATTATTCCACATAATATATATCGTTCTCTAGTGGTATGACTTCTGAGTTTGGTATATGTAAATGATTAGGTATATACTTCCACATGAGTGATACATGGAACACATCATGAACTTCAGAGAGATTTGATGGAAGAGACAAATGATAAGCTATCATACCAATATGATCAAGAATCTCAAAGGGGACAATATACCTAGGGATAAAATTTATCTTCTCCCCAAATCTCATTACCTTCTTTGAGAGATAAATTCACAAAAATACATTCTCACCAACTTCAAACTCTAGATCTCATCGATGATTATCACCATAATTTTTTATCAACTTTAAGCTAACCTTATGTGTAGTTGAATAAATCTAACCTCATCTGCCATTTTATTAGCTAGCTCAGGTCCCAATAGATTTCTTTCTCCAACCTCATCCCAACATTTTTGAGTTCCACACTTCTTGTGATAAAGTGCTTCATAAGATTCCATCTGAATTCTTGAGTGAAAACTATTATTATAAAAAATTCCACCAAAGGATGGTGTTTATCCCAACCACCATTTAAATCCATAGATCATTCTTGACAAGCCCAAAGGGTGTCATTATTTTCCTATGGGTCTAATCTAAATACAAAATTTATAAAACTCAGACTAGTGAAATTAATTAATTAAAATGTAGTATAGAGTAGGTCGAGGTAAAACCCACAAAGATGATGAAATTAATTTAATTAGGGTTTTAAAGAAAATTGTTTTATTTGATTGATTTTTAAGAAAGAGGGTGAAGAAAAAATGTTGGTTCTGAAATAAATTTTATGAAATAATGAAGCAAAGGAGGTTGGGTTTTGAAAATCATGTTGGGTTTTTTTAGTTTAAAGGTTCAGGTGAAATTATATTTTAGAAAATAAATTGATTAATCCATGTTTGGCATCAAAGTTGAGACAGGTTAGATCCAATGCTCATGGTATTCCCTCCTCAACACGATAATCCCTTTTTTCCCTTGGTCTAGTAATTTAGGGTTTTTTCAAATTGAGTTTGTATAGATACCATATTTAAACCTGGTTTCCTTGAATGCGACAATGGTCATTCCGCAATTCAGGGTAACTGATAACACACTTTTAATGTCCTTTCATATTCAATTAACAATGGTTATGATAAAAATAAAAAATGGTATTTGAATTGAATAAACGAATTGAAATAATCCAAAACATGAATAAAAATACATAAATCCAATAAAACTTCCCCCCTTCGGCTACATAACCTTAACATAAGGCAGGTTTTACCACCTCATCCTAGTGTTGAGGGAGTAAGTGGGAAGGAAAAAATAAAAAGAAATCATAAAGGAAAGAATGAAGATGTTGAACTGGTGATGACCCTACACAATGTAGTTTCTCACTCTAAGCTTCAGTCTTCAAATCTCCCTTGGTAGAAAAAACACTGCTCTCTATTTATAGAACTCCTTGAGGATCGTATTTCATTTAGTTCATCATTAATATCCATCATAATTAGCCTCAAGTATTTTATTTTGAGTTTATTGGTAGTCTTGGAATTTATTTATTTTCCTTATTTTGGAAATCCTATAAAAAAACCATATCCAGGTATGCCAAATAATTTTCAGAGCATGTATTTATAGGCCCTGAAATTTTTACAGGCCCTGAAATATTTATAAGTCGTGAAGTTTATGGGCATATCTCCATTTATTCTTCTTTATTTTTTTCACAGCTTGTCTTTACAGGCCCTGAAATATTTACAGGACCTGAATTTATAGTTTCAAGCACAATAAGATCTATTTCACTCCAATTCTTTAGTTTTAGCCTCAGGAAGTGTTCCATTGGCATTTAATATCATGAAAAGACATCTTTAAGTGTAAATCATGGTCATTTTCACTCCTTTAGCACATTTCCCATAAATTAATGCATCCTACCAAATATTAATGATATTATTAAATTAGAGGAAAAAATTAATCATTTAAATCATAAAAGTAGTGTATTTTAATATCAAAAAGCATGCATGAAATGTACGTATCAGAATCCCCCCACACTTGAATTCAAACTTGTCCTCAAGGATGAAATCTCAACATATGACAAAGGACATTCACCTTAAAATTATTTAAAATCAATATCAATTAAAGTAATTGATAAAATGGGAAATTAAATGTTCAAACATCACATAGGAAAATTCATCAATGCCTCATTTTTAAAAGAACAAATCAATCAATTATTTTACCTCTTCTCTTTAAAATAGCTAAGAATTTTTATTCATCCATTTTTATTTTTCAATTCATTATGAATATTGAAGGGAACCTATTGCGGGGTGCATAAAAAACAATTTTTTCACCCAAGAAATATTTAGTAAAAGTGAAATTAGGATTATCTCCATTAAGACATTGTTGTGTGTGTTTAGGAATCTTATTTTGTGGGTTAAATTTGAAAGAATCATTAAATGAAATTGGTTGGTTTTGAAATCAATTTAACAATAAATGGTCTAGACTTGTATCACTCCCTCATTATCTCATTGAATCATTATTCAATTGGTTTATATTCATCCTCTCATCAATTTAATCCTATTGAATACTTATATCAGGCTGTTTTGGTTTATATAGGAAAATATAATGATCACTATAATTCATACCTCTGCCTATCTAGGTGACTAGATACCTTCATTCACTCTCAAATTTCCCCCACTACTTAATATCACAAGTATTGAATTAAATCCAATTATCTTGTGTGCAAAATTATGATAATAAGTCAAAGAAATTAAAAGCTAAAAACTAGAAGAAACCTCTAATTATTAAAACTATTAGGATCCATAGAGAAGTTAGCACATTGATTTATCAAAATTCAAAAATAGGGGGGGGGTTAGTGGATTATTCTTGTATAAACCACAAATGGCCTTGTGTGCCATCATCAGAGGTTAAATAACAAATTTGAATAAAATAGGAGTAGCAGCCAGTCATGTGTGAGTGTTCCTTATCTAAGAGTAAACTCTCCATCCCTCTTCTAGTAGTGAATTCCTTATAATGAATAATGATTGGTTATCATGGTTCTATCCATGTAAGGAGCACATGTTTCTTCATATAATTATGGAATTCCTTATTTCATTTGGGGGAAAGTTTACTTTCTACCAGATGGTTGATACACACCCAGAATGAAAGTTCTAGATGACTTTTATAAGGCATCAATGCTCCTCCATGATCTAGCCAAATATCCTTTTAATGGGAGAGTGATCCAGCTCTTCACAATATAATGAGTGTCTTCATTATTTTTAGAGAGAAAAATGGGTTTGAGTTATATTTTATGGGCCTCGTTTATTCATTTATCGCATGTATATAATTGTTTTTACCTGAAAGGAGTCATATTATGCAAGTATATGCAACTCATATTCTCCCATAATTGGCTAGATAATACCAAATATTTCTTTGTGAGTGGCACTAAATTTCTCAATAAAATGGATTTTTTACTTACCTTAGGTTTGAAACTTAAACCCGTTAGTGGTTCTATTTAATAGTGAAGGGAGCTTCTTAAAAACTTAGTTTGATGATGCTCCCATGTTTCCTTCAAATTCTCATGGGAGCCTAGTCCTTTTTCACATGAATCTGGTGTTGATAAGAAGCAATATCCTTTTCAATAGAGTGGAATGTGAAATCTCACTTAGAGGATGTGAAGGCAGGGTGACTTCGCTTGTAGCGTGTTTGGTTGGATCTCAACCTTAATCAAAGAGGAACTCATATTAGAGTGGAGTACTATTGTGATTCTGCTAGAAAATTAGATTCACTCCATCCTCATCTTAAATTCATGGTTAGAAGTAGGATGTGGTGATAATAGGTTAAGTGGAAACCTACTTTTCCTCATGGTGGTGGTAGATAAATGGTTGTGGAAACTTTGGGAGTAGCACCCAAACTATGAATATTATTCAAGAATTAGTTGATAGGGTTCTTTCTCTTCAGGGGAAGTGGAGGCTCAGGGTCTGTTGATGGTAGCTTGGAAGGAAGAGGCATGGTAGACAAAGGTGGGAAAATTATGCAATAATCATTCCTATTGTGAAGGTCACAATCAGTGTGATGACCGTGAGATGTGTCGAGAAGAGGGTCTCATGGTAGGTATGCCTACCATGAGAGTGGTGGCATGATTAATAAAATTTCTTCATGCAACCATCTATTTTTTTCTTTTTTTTTTGGTTATTTGAGCACACATTATTATATGATGATACTCATGGTAGATATACCTATTGTGAAAATGGGGTGCAGTAAGGTGGGAAAGTGACCATGAGTAGTGCTCACGGTAAGAATAGTGACTGTGTATTGCATGGCCACTTATGACCTTTGTAATTTCTTCAACTTGTAGAACAAAAGGATTTAATTTTTTTCTTAGTACAATAGTTTTATATAATTAAATTTGATAAAAAGAGTCAATTCCTTTCCAAATAATGGATTCACAATTATATCAAAAGTTGAATATATCAAGAAACACCATATTTAAAGCTAATTTTGAACTAATTTATAATTTTAGATATTAAAAAATCATTATTTACCTAGGAATTAAGTTAAAATTGGGGTATTTTTAATTAATATTAGATAATAAATGTTGAAAATTCTAGCTCACATCACTCCACCACACTTAAACTATTTCACTCCTGAGAAATATTATCATTGAATTTCAATTTATTCACAAAGAAAAATAAATATAGGTTCATCCTGCCTATATCTAAATTTACCATCCAAAGAAGAAATAAAAAAAGACTTGATTCACTGTGAAAATTATCATGACTCATATGTTAATCAAACCACTAACTCACTTCAATTCAATCAAAGTCTCAGTTCAGGAGTGTATTGAATTATATTTAAGTGGAATCAAAATTTTAACAAAAATCACCTCTATTTATCTCTCTTTCTTAAGTTTCCTCAAACCAAAGTTTGATATTCCACATTATTAAGACAACTTAAATGAATGTGTTATAAGTCAATTTCCCCTCTTTATATGGGTTACACACTACCCTCACCTAAATGAACTCATTTTTTACAAGGCCCTTTTGAATTTTTCATAGCTAAAATTTTGTTCAAAACACTATGAATAACACTTATTGAGATTGAAAATGAATTTATTTAATTACAGACACACACCTAGTGACCTTGTCTTAGAGATCCATTGTGGGTTCCCAATTGCCCATTTTTATTCAAGTTTCAAAAGACTTATATAATTTCCAATTTAGTTTTATTCCTAAGGAGTTCTATCTCATAGAGGTTAAGTCACCTCATATTAAGTTCAAAAGTATAGTGACTTAAAGTTATAATATTGATTCCATAAAAATCATTTCACACACACTCCACATCCTATTTCTAAAACCAAACTCCCATGAATACAGTGACTAACTCTACTCAACAATCACTTAAAGTATTATAGTTTTAGAACCAATGAATTAATCAACTCTAGTAGTAGTATTTTCAAACTAGGAAGGAAATAAATGAAGTCTAAGAAATGTTTTAAATAAAAAAACACAAAACTATTCAAAAGGAGAAATTCATAGAACTGTATTTTTAGGAAAAATGTTTTTATTTATTTATAGATTATGGTTTATCTCTTCCCACACACTTGGTTCTAATATTCTTACAATTTAATTTAAATATGCATTTTTTCAAGAAAGAAAATTCAAAATAAAATAAACAACTATACCCAAATGAAGGAAAGAGACAACCTAGTACTTTATTTATTAACAATAGGAAAGATTATGGACTCATCCATAGGTTTTTTCCAAAAATTCCTCTTGACACTTTTTATTTTTTGGTTATTTACCTTAAATGGATGTTTTAAACCTTCTAATTCAATTTTAACTACACCAAAAGAAAAGATATTAGTTATTTTATATGCCTTAGTCCACTTAGAATGAATATTACCAAGGAAAAGTTCCATCCTTGAAGAAAACAACAATAATTTTCCTCCCATTTGAAATTCTATTTTCTAGATCAAATTTTCATGGGAATATTTGGCTTTCTCCTTATATAGTAGTTATTTATCATATTCTTATCTCCTCAATTCCTCAAGATCCATTATTTCTAGTTTCCTATATTCTCCAACCTTGCTAAACTCTAGGTTTACTCTTTTGATAACCCAGTAGTCCTTGTGATGTAGCTCAATAGGAAAATAGAAATGTTTACCATAAAAAATTTGGTAGGGGGACATACCTAATAGGGTCTTGTAGGAAAATCTATATACCCATAGTTCATATTCTATTTTCTTACACCCATCCTTGTAGTTGGGTTGTACTATCTTCTATAAGATTCTTTTGACTTATCTGTTGGAAACTTCAACCATCCCTTTTATCTATGGGTGGTAGGCAGTGGAGGTTTTATGGTGCACTCCGTATTTACTCATGAGGGCATCCATGTTCTTGTTGAAAAAATTAGTTACTTGCTCACTGATTATATCATGAGGTATTCCAAATCTATAAAAAATATTTTATTTTAGAAATTCAGTCACAGTATTTGAGTCATCAGCCCAAGTGTCTTTGGCATCAATCCACTTAGATACATAGTCTATTACCAATAAGATATAGAAAAATCCAAATGACATAGGAAATGGGCATATGAATTCAATTCCCCATACATTGAATATTTCAAAAAAAATCAAAGGTTTTTGGTGTATCTTTTGTCTTTTGGAAATTTCACCAGTAAATTGGAATTTTGAGCATGATTTACAAAAATCATGTGAATTTTTAAAAATTGAGGGCCAAAAAAGTCTAGCTTTCAAAAAATTTCTAGCGGTTATTTAAGGTCCAAAATGTCCCCCACATGCAAGTGTATGACAAAATTAAAGAACAAAATTTATTTATTCCTTGGTAATGCACCTTCTAATGAAATGGTCAATGAAAATTTTCTATAAATAAGGGTCTTCCAAAACATAGTGTTTTAATTCAAATTTTAGTTTAACAGTTTGATGATTAGAGAAGAATAAATGTACCTTTTTTGTGACTTAAAAATTTACTATGTTAGCATAACATAACACTTGGGTTAGGCTCTATAATTTATCACCAAGGAATGAATTGTCCAGACTAGTCTTTGGGATTGGTTCTACCTCGACAGTGTGAGGTTGTCGACTCATGTGGTTAACCGTTGTATTTTCATAGCCCTTATTTTCCTTAATCTTTAGGTCAAACTCTTGTATCAACAATATCCATGTCACTATTATAGGATTTTCATCGGTATTCTTGATCAAATATCTCAAGGCTTCATGATCAGAATAAATAATTACTTTACTTCATAAGAGATAAAATCAAATTTTTTCTAAACCTACAACAATAGTCAAAAAACATTCTTTGTTGTTGTGTAGTTAATATGAGAAATGTATAAGGTTTTTGATGTGTAGGATATCACTTATGGAAGCCTATCAATATTTTGGGACAACACAACCCCCAAAAATCTATTGGATTCATCACATAATATCTCAAATGGGTGACTTCAGTTTGGTGGATAGATAATGGGGGTAGTGGTTAGGCATTATTTCAATTTATTAAAAGTTTTCCTGCATGAATCATCAAATAAAAAACCTAGTTTATTTCTTGGGTAGGTTATTTAGGGGAAAATAAATCTTGCTAAAGTCCCTAATAAACCTTCTATAAAATCCAACGTGGCCTAAAAATGATTTAATGTGATTGACAGTGGTGGGGTGGGGTAGTGTAGAAATGACATAAACTTTGGATTTATCAACTTCAATTCCATCCATAGAAATTAAATGGCTTAAAACATTTCATTTTTCCACCATAAATTGGATATATTCAAAATTAAAAACCAAGTGTTTATTAATAAATCTATATAAAACCTTTTACATACTCTCTAGACATTTTTAAAAGTAAGTTACATGCATAGTGAATTCATCAAGGAATACCTCTATGCAACTCTCAATATGGTATGAGAATATACTTACCATACAACATTGAAAGGTACCTTGGGCATTCCAGAGACCAAAATTCATCCTTTGGTAGGAAAATTTACCAAAGGGGAGTGTGAAGGTGGTATTGTATTGGTCACAAGGAGCTATTAGAACTTGAAAATATCCATAAAAACTATCAATGAAACAATAATGTCCTTTACTAGCTAGTATCTATAGAATTTGGTTTAAAAAGGGTATGGGGAAATGGTCTTTTTTGGTTACATGGTTTAATCTACTATAGTAGACACAAACTCTCCTACTATTTTGGATTCTGGTGGGTATCAATTCATTATTTTCATTATTCACAATTGTGTAATTGGTCTTCTTCAAAACATTTTGAATGGAACTCAACCATCAAGAGTATGAGATGAGATAAATTATTTCAGCTTTTAAAATTCTTTCTAATTCCCTTTTTGATACCTCCAAGAGGGTTGGTTTGAGCCTTCTTTGAAGTTTTCTCACTGACTTGGATCCATATTCCAACAAAATTATGCGTATTTAGGTGGTAGGGATAATTATTGGAATGTCTCCCAATGTACAACCTATGTCCCTAACATTATTTTTAAGAGTCCTCATCAGTTTTTTTCTTAGATAGGCTCTAAGTTATTGGAAATTATGATTGGTAGTTTCTTATCCCCCTTTAAAAAGGAATATTTTGAATTTTAGGGAAGCAATTTTAATTCTAAATCAGGGGGATTTTCTAGTGATGTTTTCATTTCATTATTATCCATGCTAGCTACCTATGTATGTAAGGGATAAATTTTAGTGTTATATTTACACAACTCTTCAAAATTAATTTCATCAATTTCATAAAATTTATCAACAATTGAAACTGTCTCCAAATTTAGTTCATTTAGTAGGTTGGGTGTTTAAAAATATTATCCTAGTCTAATTATGTCATCGAACATTTCAATTTTCCCTATATGAATAGGGGATTTCAAAATGTTTTAATGTGAAAATAGAATGTTCTTCATGTGGATGTTTTATTGAATCAAGGATTTTGAAATCTACTATCTCCTCACCAAAATTCATGGAAAGGGTGCCTTTATTAACATTTATGACATTTTTAGCAATATTTAGGAATGGTCTACCTAGAATAATGTGAGAGTGATATTTACCTTTTCCTTCTTCCAAGTTGAGAATGTAGAAGTCAGTAGGGAATGGGTAACCATGTACACTTACCAAGACATATTCATGGAAACCTATAGGGTTGGCAGTGGATCTATTAGAAAGTTGTACAACTACACAGGTGGGTTTAATTTCTCCCATCTATAAAGAAGAATAAATGTAATAAGGCATTACATTAATTGAAGTTCCCAAGTCACACAATGCATTGAAAAAAGAGAGCTTACCAATTGTGCATGGAATGAAAAAAGTACCTAGATCTTGTAATTTTTGAGTGATTTGAGGGGTAAAAAGAGAATAAAAATTCTTACATAGTTTCACCACTTCCTTTCATTCAAATATCCTTCTATCAGTGCACATTTACTTAATGGTTTTTTCATATCTTATAATATGGTGAATGGATTCTATTAGGGGAATATTGATCTCCACTTTTTTAAAGACTTCCAACATCTCTTATTTTAGTGAATATTCCATGGTTTTTATAGGTTCTTTCATTCTTATAGGGAAGGTAGGTGAGGGTTATCATGGGTATTCCATGATTTTTCCTTTGTATCTTTATAGTGACTTCACTACCTCCATCTCAAGTCCTTTTTATAGGATAAATTCTACAGATGCTTGCTACTATTCACTTACAGCTTCAATTTAATGGGGGTGATCCTTTGTTTTCTTCCAGTTCTTTTACACTCCTTAATGTAATAACAAAAACATTTCCCTTAGGGTTAGTAATTGTCTGATAAGGAAGATTACCCAATACTTGGTTTATCATATTATTGAGGGTGGTCAAGAGCTGTTCAAATCACCCTTTTAATTACTCCAACTCTGACCTATGAGTGGTGTGTTGATTATTTTTTTATTATATCACCTATCATAACATGTCCTTCATATAAGGTTCTTGTGGTTTTCCTTTCTGGTAGCTTGTATATGGTTGAAAATTTTATCTCTAGAATAAAGGGGCTTGAAAAGGTTGTTGATAAGCCTATTAAAATAGTGGTCTTTAAGTTTCTTGGATCCCAACTCTAAATTGGTTAGTGGAAAATTATCTAAATCCCTGGTTTCCACTTATTTGGTTCTGGAATTGCCTCTAGAACATGGTATCACAACTTTCAGTTCCTTGAACTTAAGGATATCCATAAGTGAAATGCTTCTAATAATAGCACGATTGGTAGGACCTTGAAGGTGTGGTGGGTGATGATTCTTGTAATTTTTTCATAGATAGATATCTCACAAGAGAAGTTAGTTCTTTAATTTTGTTTTCTAATAGAGTTGAGTTGGAAATTTTTACCTCATGTGCTCCTCTGGTTGCAGTTATGGTACCAAACTGTTAGGAGTTTTATGAGACCCCCTCAACGAATTCTCTTACTTTAGTTGGTGACTTATCAATCAGTGCTCCTCTTGAAGAAGCATCAAGTATGTTCCTATCATTTTCCATCAATACTTGGTAGAAAAATATGAATAAGTGATGTTCTTCATATGGATGGAGTGAGTAGGATGTGGTTAGTTTCTTGAATCTCTCCCAAAACTCATAAAGAGTTTATCTAGTTTCCTGTTTGATCACATAAATTTCCTTTGGAATTTGAGAACCAATTGAATAAAAAAATAATTTCTAGATAAAAGTATTCTATAGATCTTCTCATGAGGTGACTTATCCAGGATACAAATTATAGACCCACTCCTTAGACGACCCTTTAAGTGAGAAGGATAAACCCTTCTAGCTAATATGAGCCTTAATGACTCCTTTGGTTTTGAATCTATTGAAAAATTATTTAAATGATCTTAAGTTTCTATTGAGGTCTTCACTAGATATCCCATGAAACTTAGGAATTATCCCAACCATTCAATTTTTGTGTTAAAAGTATTTTTGATCATTTATTTTTAATTTTTGATTGTTAATATTTAAATTGGTTGCATATATTTATCTCAAAGTCCTATTAACTTGAGCTAGACTACCTTCTATATTTTCAATTACTATCATAGATTTTTAGTAGGAAGAAATTGAGGAGGGATAATTATCCAATGGAATAGTGAAAAACTATATTTCTTCTTGTTCTATGTTATTTAGAGTTCTGAGTCTTGCTATCACAGTTATCTCAATCTTTATATCAAAACCTGTGAGGATGAAAAAACTAGATCTGGTCATTTGAAAACATTTTAAAAAAAAATTAAAACAAAACACTAGCTTCCCTAGTAATTATTCTAGGTTTGATGGGTGCCTTTAATGTGGTACTTAATAAAATAATTTTTGAACCCGAGAAATATGTAGTAAATGTGGGATTAATATTGTCTCCAGAGAAGATAGTGTTGTGTGTGTTTTAGAATCTTGTTTTGTGGGTTCAATTTTAAAGAAGTAGTAAATGAAATTGGTTGGTTTTGAAATTAATTTAACAATTAGTGGTATAGCATTCGATCATTCCCTCATTCTCTTGTTGAATCATTATTCAATTGGTTTCTATTTATCATATCATCAATTGAATCCCGTTGAATACTTATATAAAACCATTTCATTCTATATAGAGAAATTAAATAATCACCATAATTCATACATTTTCCTAGATTGGTGATTGGATACCTTCATTCACTCACTAATTTCCCTCACTACTTTCTATCACATGCAGTGAATTAAATCCAAGTGGATTGTGTGTACAATGATGATAATAAGTAGAATAAATTAAAGTCTAAAACCTAGAAGAAACCTCTACCGATTAAAACTATTAAGATCCACATAGGAGTAAATACATTGAGTTATCAGAATTAAACAATATGTGGGAATGAGGTTATTGTCCTTGGATAAACCAAAAATGGATTAGTGTTCCATCATCATAGGTTAAACAATAAATGAGAATAAAAAAAGAGTAGCAGCTAGTGGTGTGTGAGTGTTCCCTATATAAGAGCCAGTTCTTATGATCCTCCCTTATTCCAATAGTAAATTCCTTATAAATACAAATGATTGGTCTTCATGGTTATCTCCACATGAGGATCACATGTTTCTTCATAGAATTCATGAATTTCTACTTTTAGTAGGGGGCGGGTTTCCTTTCTGCTGGATGGTTGACACACATCCAGAATTAAGGGTCTAGATGACTTCTATAAGGAATCAATGTTCCTAAAAAATCTAGCCCAGTATCTTGTTGATGGTGGAGTGATCTGGTTCTTCTCAACATAGTCAGTTTTTTCATTATGTTTGGAGGAAAAAATGGACCTGGGCTATAGTTTATGGTCCTTGTTTATTCATTTATCACTTAGACATAATTGTTTTTACCCGTGAGACATCATATTCTTCCAGTATCTATAACTCATATTCTCTCATCATTGGGCTGATAATAACAACCATTTCTTTGTTAGTAGTGCTGTATTTCTCGATAGAATTTTTTTCTTACTTAACTTGGGTTTGAAAATTACACCCATGAGTGGTTCTATTTAATGGTGAAGGGAGCTTCTTAAAAAATTAGTTCGACATTGATCCCTTGTTTCCTTCAGATTATCATGGGATCCTAGTCCTTTGTTGTGCAACTATAGTGTCTAAAAGAAGCAATATTCTTTTCAATTGAGTGGAATGCCAAAGCTCCCTCAGAGGTTGTGTAGTCAGGGCAACTTTACTTATGGCATGTTTGAATGGATATCAGCCTTAGTCAATTCAAATCTCAGATTAGACTGGTGTACTACTTTGATTCTCCTAGAAAAGTGGTTTCACTCCTTTATCATCTCAAATCCATGGGTAGAAGTATGAGGTAGCACTGGTAGGGTAAGTAACACCATGCTTTCATCATGGTGGTGGGAGATAAATGGTGGTGGAAACTTTTAGAGTAGCTCCCAGCCTTTGGATATTTTTCAAGCATCATTTTATATGATTCTTTCTCTTCAAGGGGAGTGGAGGCTCAGGGTCTATTGATGGTAGTTTGGAAGGCAGAGGCATGGTAGAAAAAGGTGATAAAATCATGCGGTAAGTATGCCTACCATGAAGGTCACAGTCAGTGTGATGACCATGAGATGTGGTCTAGAAGAGAGGGATCATGATAGGTATGAATACCATGATAGTGGTGTCACAATTAATAGAATTTCTTCACATAGTCATCTATTTTTTCCTTTATAGAATTTTTGAGCACACATGGTCATCCGATGGAACTCACAGTAGGTATACCTACCATGAAAATGGGGTGTGGTAAGGTGGGAAAGTGACCATGATTAGATCTCATGGTAAGAATAGTGACCGTGTATGAAATTATCAATTCTGACCTTTGTAATTTCTTCAACCATAAAAAACAAAATGATTCAAATTTTTTGATTAGTGTAGTAGTTTTTAATGATTCACTCTGAAAAAAGAGTCAATTCATTTCCAAAGAATTGCTTTACAATTATATCAAATATACAAATATATAAATAAACACTATATTTAATACCAATTTACAACTAAGTTCTACTTCCATATAGTCAAAAAAAATAATTATTTACTCAAGAATTAAGTTAAAATTGGGGTATTTTCAATGAATAATAGATAATAAATGTTGAAAATTCCAACTCACATCAATTATGAATGTGATTTTCAATTTACCTCACTTTGATTTTTTCCTATCATTATTAGGGAAAAATTGTATATAGAGTTCAACACATACCTCAATAAAATGTCACTTACCATAGGCTTGTAAGGAATCTACTTTGTCCACCACATAGAGACACAATAAAAAATAATCATGAGGGATTCACCATTTAGGATCAAATGATTCTGAGGCTTAGGGAAAGTAGGTAAATGATGTAAAACAAGTAAAGCTCAAAAGGAGGTCTGTCTCTAAATTAATTTTCATGATAATAAAAAACATCTCAATAGAAGTCTTGTCTCCCCCAGTATCTCAAAGTAGGCTAATGAATAAATGAAATGAAATGAAATAAATAAAACACCCTATTGTATTCTTTATCTCTTTTTTATTTTTTTTTATTTTGAAAATTTTATTTGGGATAGATCTCAAAGGAACCACCCAAACCCAAATGATCTCCCCATGACACTATTTTTAATATTTATAACAAGATCACTGATCAAGGAATGGTGATATTTGAATTTCCCAAGACACAACCCATTTTTTTAATCAATTTTTTTTAAAAGAGAGTGTATAATAAATACAATGAATGTGCCTTCCCAAAATCCAATGAAATTTATCCCTACACTTATCCATTACAAAATGTGCATCCATTCCACCAGTCCATATCCCCCACATTTGATAATCATGAAAAAAATACTAGAGCAAGGTAGGAAAGGAAAAAATGGGTTTGTAACACAGATCTACCCTAACAAGGTTGTTCATTATTTCTATGGGATTTAAAAAGGATTAATGTAATGTGGATCTTAGGATAAGTTCTAATCAATTAAATTGAACTAATCATATTAAATATGAATTTTTTTCAATCCTATCTTTGAAAAAACTCAAAGCAATTTCTAGAATTAAGCATGCCTGAGTATCTTAAGAAATATACTATAGAAATAATGTGAAATATTGGGATTATAGGATGTCTCAGGAATGAGAATGTAGAGTTGGGAAAATCACTTATGGTAATGCATATGAATAATAAAATCAATTAATGAAAATATCCTAAATCCAAATCATGGAAAAATCTTAGAAAAATTTCATTTACAAAAATCAACCAGTATCCTTAAATAATGATTTTATAAATCCTAATCCACATGCTAATCCCTATTAATTATTTTCCAATTTTTCTTATTTAAATTTATTAACAAAGAAATTTAAAATCATATAATGGTAATCAAACTAGGTTGTTTATGTCTCTTTATTTAGTTGATTAAAGCATAAATCAAGTGATGGAATTCAATTTGAAGTTAAAATCTCTAAAACAATTAAATGTGGAGAATATAATTGAAAAATAAAAAACTGAAATGCTTACACCCCTTTCAAATGAAATTTCAAACTCAGTTGTGCAGGTTCTATCGGCACAAGATTTATAATGTGTATGGATTTCAAAATGTGTATTCTCTAGATTTCATGACATGAATGGTTTTAACAATGTGTATTGCTTCTACAATATCTGTTTGTGCTTCCTTCTACTTTTTACCTACCAGGGTGTTGATGGTCCTACAAAATGAGAATAAATAAGTGAAAGTTTGACCATTATCAGTGAATTTTGAAAGATTTTGGAGTGAGTGTACACAAAACTCGGGTTGCCTCCTGACATTACCTCCTTCAACTTCATTTCATGTGAAAAATTATTAGAAATATTTTACTTGGTCGGGGTCCATAAATGTTTCTGTTGACCTCACCTGTTTTGATAATCTCAATCATGTATTCATATGTGCTGAAAATCCCAATTATGTTTTCATTCTATATGATATTGTTAAGTATCATTGATCTATACTTTAATTCTTTCAAATCTATGATCAAACCAATAATAATCTTTAAAATAGTCTTTGAAATATGTTAATCCTCATTTATCCATGTTTATACAAGTTATAAATTGATTCTAACCCAATCAGATGTGTTCTGCATAAAACAGATAAGTAATCTGCCTATAGCTACTGATAAAGAGCTACCGGTAACCAGTCTACCGATAGACTTAGTCTACCGACAGACAACTACCGATAGACTTAACCAGTCTACCGATAGACTTAACACAGAGCTACCGATGTGCTTATAAATGTAAGCTACTGACTTACAGACAGCTACCGATACAAACATAGAGCTACCGGTGTAAGTATAAGTAGCTACCGATGGAATAAGAGTCACCGATGGACGAAGCTATTGACAGAATCACTGATCCATCAGACTCACCGATCCATCAGACGCACTGATCCATCAGACTCACCGATCCATCAGACGCACTGATCCATCAGACTCACCGATCCATCAGACTCACCGATGCATGGAGCTACCGATGCATGTACCTACCGACGCATGGAGCTACCGATAAACAAAGTCACCGATACAAGCATGTACCAACCGACGCATAGAGCCACCGATAGAGTCAAAGCAACTAATGACATTGAGCTACCGATGTTCAAGCTACCGATGTTCAAGCTACCGATGTTCAAGCTACCGATGTTCAAGCTACCGATGTTCAAGCTACCGATGCTGATTACCTACCGATCACTCGACTCACTGTTTGAATTTCTTTATTTCCTATATTTAATCTATCTAACGGTCATATCATACATTTTAATGATTTGTCAAATATCTGATAAAGGTTGTCGGATGTCAGGAACCCGTACCTCGTACCTGCTGAAAAGAAATCTCTTCTGTCCCCTGTTGGGAGATAAATACGAGAAGACTACGCTGCCCAAAAAAAGGAGTGAACTAGAGAAGTGCATGGTGGATGATATATACCAGAAACACAAGAAGAGAAAGAAGGAGTTGCATCAAGAACACAGAGAATCTCATAGACAATCAAGCATACTCGAGAAGTGTTCTGTGCATATAAGAAGAACACTGAAGAACTTCAACTACTACATTTTCACTGACTGTGAACCTGGAGCATACAACACTCTGTTTCTCAAACAGAAACGAGAAGAGGACTCAAACTCACTTCTAGTCGAATCCAAAGGAGTCCATAGCTACACTGAAATCACTAGAACCACTTCTAAACTCTACAACTCTTGTTCTATGATTTATTATTACTTTTTCGAGCAGTGTGTGTTATCTGCTGTATCTAACACATACACTGTCTCCTGTACTCAAACTGAAGGATTTGAAAATCCTTACCAAACTCTTTCATTCTTTCTTTCCCAAGAATAACAGTGGTAGAGGTCGTGTGTGACCTGGACAGCTGGTTGCTGTTGTACTGTTTCCCACGAAGAACAGTGGTAGAGGTCTCGGACCTGGACAGTTGTAAACTGTTGAACCCCGATCCAGGGTGTGGATCATTTTTATATAAACTTTTGAGAGGACTAAGTCTCGGCTTGAGACTGAACCTCTTGGTTACATTGTTGTGCCATCTCTTTCAAAGTTTTATTCCGCTGCTAATCACTTTAAAACCAATACTGTTTTTAAAGTTACTTTGATAATTAAATTAGCAAGTGTTTATGTTAAGTGTAGATTAGTAAGTTAGTTTCAAAAGATAATCACACACTCCTGTGTTGATTAACTGGGAATTAATCAATCCCTTGAGAATCTGACAGAACCTCTACTTTGATATAAATTCACTACAGTTTAATTTATTATTTTATTTGGGGGTCTTTAAGACACTGTTTTTTAAATACAGAAATTTTAATTGGTACTCAATTCACCCCCCTCTTGAGTAAACCACTCCGACCAACACTTGGTATCAAAGGTTGAAAATACTTTCTAAAGTACTCTGCTTTTGAACTGTGATTTTAGTTGTATTTTAAAGTTCTTAAAATTTCTGTTATATCTAAATTTTTATCTCTTTAAAATTTTCTCATCATGGACAATAGACTTGAGGGTGCTGCTACTAACCGACCACCTTTCTTCAATGGAACTAATTATGCTCAGTGGAAACTGAAAATGAAAATTCATTTAGAAAGCATAGGTTTTGATATTTGGACTGCTATTGAATCAGAATACAAAATTCCTACTACTGCTAGATCTACTTGGGATGAACCTACAAAGACTGCTTACAATAACAATTGTAAAGCTATGAATGCCTTGTACTGTGCTCTAGGAGATGAAGAGTTTAATAGATTTTCTGCTTGTAAAACTGCTTTTGAAATTTGGGATACCTTAGCTGTTTCTCATGAAGGAACAACTAATGTGAAAGAAATGAGATTGAACACTTATACTATCAAGTATGATAATTTTAAAATGAAGCCTGACGAACCCATTTCTGACATGTATCTCAGGTTCAATGAAATTGTCAATACAATGATCTCGCTGGGAAAGGATGTCTCATCGAAGGAACAAATTATGAGAATTTTGAGGTGTCTACCTGATAGATGGAGAGGCACATCTGTATCAATCAGAGAATCATGTGACATTGCTGCTCTACCTGTCAAGGAACTAATTGGAAAGATGATGATGTATGAAGAAGAGCTTAAAGTGAATAAAGAGGAAGAAAATGAACCTGCAAGAAAGTCTGTCGCTTTCAAATCATCAACTTCAAAGAATAAGGACAAAGAAAAGCTTCAAGCTGTAATTGAAAGTTCAAGCTGTGAAGACAGTGAAAGTGATTCTGACAGTGATGCTGAGATGGCTCACATTGCTAGAAGATTTAAGAAATTTTATAGGAAAAAGAGTTCTTCATAAAAACAAATTATAAGGGTAAGTATGATCACCAAGGCAAATGGAAAAAGGATTGGAAGAAGAATGACAAATCAGATGATGTTGTCTGCTATGAGTGCAAGAGAAAAGGACACATTAAAGCCGACTGTCCAAAGCTGAAGTATAAAAAGAAATATGAATATAAGGACAATAAGTTTAAGAAAGCCATGAAGGCTACTTGGAGTGCTTCAGAAGACAGCACAAGTGAAGCTGAATCTTCAGACTCTGAAAGGAATCGAGCCAACATGTGCTTTATGACAAACACTTCTGAGGTAACTTCTGAAACTCATGCTTCAAATTCATATTATTCTGGAGATGATTCTGAAGGTGATAACATGTCTAAATCTGAATTGTTTGAATACTGTGACATGTTAGAAGAAACTTGTAATGAGCTTAAGGATAAATATAAAGGTTTAAAGAAACAGTATGCTTTAAGTGTTAAGCATAAATCTGATCTGGATATAGAAGTAGAAAAGAATGCTCAGTTGCTTAAAGAAAATACTGAACTAAAATTGTCTAATGAACAACTCAGAAAAGACTTAGAGAAGTTCACAAATGGAAAGAATACTCTAACACAGATTCTAGGAAAGCAAGTAGCACCTAAATATACTACTGGTATAGGATACCAACCTGGACAAAGGAAAATTGCTAAAACTAGATTCATTTCTAAATCTGGACAGAATGAAGGTAATTCTGGAACTTCATATGCTTCAACCAGTTATATACATAGCTATGGATCTAATAAAGTTTATCTTTCAAAGCATGTCAATTCTACAAATTATATGAGACCAATTAGACAAATATGGGTACCTAAAGTGTTATTGGCTAACCTGTCTGGACCCAAGAAAATCTGGGTACCAAAATCATCTTCCATCTAAATCTGTTTTGTAGGGAACTTGATTGAAGAGCTCCTGTAAAGAGACCTGGTATTTGGACAGTGGATGTTCAAGACATATGTCAGGAGAATTCTCTTGTTTCAAGAGTTTAATAAAAGTTGATGGAGGCTTTGTCACCTTTGGTGATAACTCTAAAGGAAAAATCATCGGCCTAGGCCAGATTGGTAACACTGATTCAATTTTGATCTCTAAAGTTTTATTTGTTGATGGCCTTAAATACAATTTATTAAGTATTTCTCAGTTATGTGATGATGGTTTTCATGTTAAATTTGAAAATGATTCTTGCAAAGTTTTTAATTCTAAGAATGTTTTGGTATTTTCTGCCTTAAGAAATGAAAATGTTTATGCTGTTAATCTGAATTCTTTAGCTAAGCAGAATATTACCTGTTTGAATGCTTTTCATAAAGAATCTTGGCTATGGCACAGAAGATTAGGACATTGCAACATTCACTCACTTAGAAAAATTTCTAGGAAAAACCTAGTTAGAGACCTACCTAAATTAGAATTCCCAAATGATAGAGTGTGTAACCCCTGTCAAAAGGGAAAACAACACAAAGTTTCCTTTAAATCAAAGAAAGAAGTTTCGACTTCTCAACCACTTGAATTGGTTCACATGGACTTGTTTGGACCATCAAGAGTTTCTAGTTTAAATGGGAAGCACTATGTTTATGTTCTTGTAGATGACTTTTCTAGATATACTTGGGTATATTTTCTAGCTCACAAAAGTGAAGCTTGTTCTTACTTTGTCAAATACTCCAAGTCTGTAGAGAACCTTAGTGGACTTAAGATTAAAACTTTGAGGAGTGATCATGGTCGTGAGTTTGAAAATCAAGATTTTGAATCTTATTGCTCACACAATGGCTATACTCATAACTTTTCTGCCCCTAGAACACCCCAACAGAATGGTGTAGTAGAAAGAAGAAACCGAACCCTTCAAGAAATTGCTAGAACCATGCTCAATGAATATGAACTGCCTATTTATTTTTGGGCTGAAGCTGTAAATACAGCTTGTTATGTCATTAATAGAGTCTTAATCAGACCTGTTCTTAAGAAAACCCCTTATGAATTGTGGAACAATAGAAAGCCTAAGGTTAATTACTTTAAAGTTTTTGGTTGCAAAGTATTTATTCTGAATACTAAAGATAATCTGGATAAGTTTGCTTCCAAAAGTGATGAAGGAATTTTTCTGGGTTACTCTATTTCAAGTAAAGCCTATAGAGTATTCAATAAGAAAACCAAATGTGTGGAAGAATCTGTTCACATCAAGTTTGATGAAACTGATCCACATGAGCCTAAAAACTCTCTTGAGAATCTTGAAGAAGATTTGTCTATTCTGGACCTTAATGATAAATCTAAAGAACCTGTTATAAAAGCATCCAATTCTGGACTTTCTCCAGAATTTGCTTCTGTTGAACCCGAACCTATAGATGAACCTGAAATTTCTAGTCCAACCTTTACCAGATCAACGAGGATTCTAAAGAATCATCCTTTAGAAGCTGTTGTTGGTAATCTTGATAGAGGAACACAAACTAGAGCTTCTCTAAGAAACCAGGTTGAACATCAAGCTTTTCTTTCACACCTAGAACCCAAAAATATCAACGATGCTATCAATGATGAATTCTGGGTAATAGCTATGCAGGAAGAATTAAATCAGTTTGAAAGAAACAAAGTCTGGGAATTAGTTGACAGACCCAAGGACACTTTGACAATAGGCACAAAATGGGTTTTTAGAAATAAAGTAGATGAATCTGGAAATATAGTTAGAAACAAAGCTAGACTAGTTGCACAAGGATATAGTCAAGAAGAAGGTATAGACTATGAGGAAACTTTTGCACCTGTAGCTAGACTAGAATCCATTAGGATCTTACTTGCATATGCTGCACATCTGGATTTCAAGTTATATCAAATGGATGTCAAAAGTGCATTTCTAAATGGTTTTATAATTGAAGATGTTTTTGTAGAACAACCACCTGGATTTACTAACCCCCATTTTCCAAATCAAGTTTTTAAACTTTCTAGAGCTTTGTATGGTTTGAAACAAGCTCCGAGAGCTTGGTATGATAGACTTAGCAATTTCTTTATTTCAAAAGGTTTTACTAAAGGGATTGCTGATCCAACTCTTTTCATTAAAAGAATTTCTAAAGATGTTTTAGTTGTACAAATATATGTTGATGATATTATTTTTGGATCTTCTAAACACTCTTTATGTACTGATTTTTCAAAAAGTATGCAAAATGAATTTGAAATGAGCTTAATGGGAGAGCTTAAGTACTTTCTTGGATTTCAAGTATTTCAAAATGAAAATGGTATTATTTTGAATCAAAGTAAATATACAAAGGATCTTTTAAAACGTTTTGGTCTGGATAGTATCAAGGAAAGTGAAAATCCTATGAGTACTACCTGTAAATTGGATGCAGATGAAACTGGGAAACTAGTTGATCAAACAAATTACAGAGGTATGATTGGTAGTTTACTTTATCTTACTGCTAGTCGACCTGATATTATGTTTAGTGTGTGTATGTGTGCCAGATTTCAAGCTAATCCAAAAGAATCTCATTTGCTTGCTGTTAAAAGAATTTTTAAATATCTCAAACACACAGTTAACTTAGGTTTGTTTTACCCAAAAGGACAATCATTTGAGTTAATGAGTTATTCAGATGCTGACTTTGCTGGTTGTAAGTTAGATAGAAAAAGCACATCAGGAACATGTCATTTGCTTGGAAAATCCTTAGTTTCTTGGTGTAGTAAGAAACAGAACTCAGTTGCATTATCTACTGCCGAAGCAGAATATATAGCTGCTGGTAGTTGCTGTGCACAAATTCTGTGGATGAAACACACTCTTTTGGACTATGGATATGTTTTTAAACACGTTTCAATCAACTGTGATAACACCAGTGCAATAAACATCTCTAAGAATCCTGTATCTCACTCTAGAACCAAACACATAGATGTAAGACACCATTTCCTAAGAGATCACTATCAAAAAGGTGATATTTCTCTTGAATTTATTGGCACTGAACATCAATTGGCTGATATTTTCACTAAACCTTTAAGTTCGGATAGACTAAGTTACATAAGACACGAACTTGGAATGTTTAATCACAACCGGTGTGAAGATTCTCACTGATGTGAAATTCTCACCGACGTGAAGATTCTCACTGATGTGAAATTCTCACCGACGTGAAAATTCTCACCGATGTAAGTTTCTCACCGACGTGAAAATTCTCACCGATTTGTTTTTCTCACTGATGATTAACTCACACCGATGCAATGTTTTTAAAACATCTGTCTGCCGCCAAGAATACGAATCGTTTTATATTATTTTTATTACCCTATTTTAGTCGTTTATTTGGAATTCCTAAATGATAAAACTAAGTCTAAGCCACTTCTTACCTCACCGAGCTCAAAATCCCTCACCTTCGAACCTTAGCTCCCAAATCGACCAAGAACCCTAAACCCGCGATGGCAAAAACCAAGCTTCCTATCGTCAGAGATGAAAGTGCAGAACCAAACGCTAAGAAGCAGAAGACACAGCATAAAGCCAGTGTTAGTGAAGTCAGAACTAGATCGGGAAGGCGAACAGTGAATCCTCACTTGCAGAATAGAGACATAGTAATCGAGAAGGAACTGTGCGTGGAATGGCTACTGCCTAGCAAATCGTTAGTACTCGAGATTCTGGAGGACCAGAAATGGGTGGATTTTTTCTCGAATAACAATGGCCCATACTACCCGAAGTTGGTAAAACAGTTCTATGAGTTTGTAACCTTTGAGAAATCTGAAAATGAGAATCGGGTAAGCTCTTTTGTAAATGTAAAAGAGATGTCTTTTTCTTTAGTAGAGTGGGCTGAGAGTATGAAAGTACCACATGAAGGTGTCTCTGGGTATGTATCAAGAGAAATTCCACTTAGCAGTGACATCTTTGATTATGAAACCGCCTTAAAGGAGCTGACTGGTAATGGAAATCAAAGGCAAGTGGTTGCTGCTGAAATGGATGGAGAAAATCGACTGCTTTTCAAGTTTGTTCAGCATGTGTTGATACCTAGGCGAGGAGATTTTGCAAATCTGAGATATCAAGATATCTATCTTCTTCATTTGCTAAGACATGGTATAAAGATCAATCTGTGCAGATTGTTGATGCTTCAAATGGAAGACATGATTAGACCAAAGTCAAAGACTAATGCTTTGTTCTTTGCCAAGCTGATTTCAGTGATGATAAAAGTGAAAGGAATAATTGAGTCTCAGGATGAGACAGTTGTAGTCAAGAACAATTTCTGCATCACCTCGACTGTTTGCAAGTACATGAAAATTAACTGGAACCCATGGAAGGGTGAATGGGTCAGTGATGATCAGAAGATTTATGATAGGTTTAATCCTGTGGATCATCCCTCAAGACCAAAGGATGAGAGAGATCCGAGTCTGAGACCTGATGAAGAGGAACCTGTTTATAGTGATGAAACAGAAGAAGAAGAAGAAGAAACTCCTATGGATGTTGGAGGAGATCCAGACTTGCCCCCAAGTCCTGTTGTAGAATTGGTCTATTCTAGGAAAGGAAAGGTAGAGGAAATTGTATCTACTCATGAGGAAGACCAGTCTGTACCTCACCAAGAAGAAGAGGAAAAGGAAAATGTATCTGAATTGTCTGCTTCTGGTAGTTTAAGTATGAGCCCTTTGATTGGAAACTCAGCTATGCCTGCTGATGAAGTAGAAAGAGATAGAGAATAAGCTGTACCTGTTTCAGAAAACCTCCTTACTGCTGCTGAGATGGAAGTTGTTATGGAAGATTCTGATGAAGAAAGGCCAGTAGAAAATGCTGTTGTGATACATGAGAATGCACCCATTGAGGGGGAGCATCAGTCTGTTCTTGGAAATGTTACTGTAGCTGTTGAGCTTGGAGACTGGGTAGAAGACCCAGGGTTTATAGTCTGTGGATTGGATTATCCAGATTCAGATAATGAGATGTCTGTGAATAGACCGAAGACCAATTATGATCTTGCTTCTGAGATGTTTCCAGATGATGTGGTCAGATTTCATGATCTGAATAAGCTGAAAGAGGACCTCAAAACCAGTTTTGTTGAAGAATTAAAGTTAATGGAAACCTCTCTTGCTTCCTCAATTAATTCAATAATGACTGATTCTGTAGTTAGTTTGGCCTCAGCAAGAGAATCTGCTGCAGTTGTCTCAAATGATTTTGTCTCTAAATCAGATCTTGAATCCATGAAGAATGAGCTGAAAGAATCATTTAGTGCATCAGTTGCTGAGATGAAGCAAAGCTTTTATGAAGAAATGAAAATGTTAGAGAGATCCTTCGAGCTATCTCTAGCTTGTAATTTATCTTCTTTTATGTCTGAGCTTATGGAAGAAGTGAAAGAGTGCCAGACTCAGTCTTCTAGAATCGAAGCAGATCTTGAAGCTCTCAAGACATCAGTTGTTGCTTTGGATTCTTATATGAGCTCCAAGTCTCAAGCTGACAAGGACCTAGCTTATGTGAAGAGTGTAGTAAGCCAGTTTGTCTCAGTGTTTGAAAGTTTCAAAACCTCAGTGAAGGATCATGTTCAATTACAAGACTCTCAAGTTCAAAGTCTAATCAGTGGTCTGTCTAAGAGTTTCAAAGAAACTGTTTCCTTCTCTCTTGAGCCTCTCACATCCAAATTATCAGTTGACCTGAATCAAGTTCGAGCAATGTTGAAGGAGGAGATTGGTTCTATTTCAATCAGTGGCCCTGTGGACTCATCAGAGTTGAGTCGAGTGGTGCTTTCTACAAGAGATTCTGCCAGAGAAATCATGAAGATTGTTCAAGATTTTATGAGAGAAGCCTCTGCCTCTCAGGAAGCCATAAAGTGCAAAGTGGACCACTACTTCACCAAAATTTTCACCAAGCATCAACTCGAACATCACTTCAAGCTAATGTTGGAACACATGAAGCTCCCTCCAGTCACTCAAGCTTTCAGAGAACAAGTGAGCAAGCTAAGAGAACTGACTCATGCCTTAGAGAAATTCATGGAGAACAAAGATGATTTCATCTCTTCTATGGAAAGAGGAGGAGGAATTATTATGGATTTTAGAAATCTGCTGCTGCCCTTCTTGCATGTTGATGCCAGACCAGTCATCATCCCTCCTGCTTTGCCTGCTTCTGCCTCAGCTGCTTCCACAGTCCAGCTGACTCCTGCTCAAGCTATTCGAAGCCTCACACCAATGATCACCCAGAGATCTTCAACCTACAAGCCTGACTCTGTGTCAGTGGCTCAGCCTCCTTTGATCTTTTCTGGGATTCCAAAACCTTCACCTACATCCTCACCACCCGAACCTTCTTCTGATCCCAAAGGAAAATCTCAAGTGGAAGAGGTGGAATGATCCAGTGGCCAAGATTTTTTGATAGGAATTCATTTGTAATCTGTTTTTGTACTTTTTGACTACTCTAATACAGAACTCTTTTTACTTCTCATGTGTTATTTGTCTCCTATATATATATATACTTTCCCACTTTTTGATTATCACAAAGGGGGAGAATAATAAGGAGAATAAGGGGGAGACCAAAATGAGAGAATAAGGGGGAGAACAAAGAGAATTAAAAATATTTTCAATGGAGAAACATAAGGAATAAGGGGAGACACTTTACCCTTCTGTTCATTTTTTCCCTCTAATACTTTATGTCTATTTAGTACCTTATGATTGTTACCTCTGATAACTTATGTCTATATCATACTATTTTTATTATCTCTGATGCTATTTTCAATAAGAAAATTGAACTCAATATTATACTCTTTACCATCATATTTTCACTATGTTAAATGCCCATATCATAAATTGTGATTATCAAAAAGGGGGAGATTGTTGACCTCACCTGTTTTGATAATCTCAATCATGTATTCATATGTGCTGAAAATCCCAATTATGTTTTCATTCTATATGATATTGTTAAGTATCATTGATCTATACTTTAATTCTTTCAAATCTATGATCAAACCAATAATAATCTTTAAAATAGTCTTTGAAATATGTTAATCCTCATTTATCCATGTTTATACAAGTTATAAATTGATTCTAACCCAATCGGATGTGTTCTGCATAAAACAGATAAGTAATCTTCCTATAGCTACTGATAAAGAGATACCGGTAACCAGTCTACCGATAGACTTAGTCTACCGACAGACAGCTACCGATAGACTTAACCAGTCTACCGATAGACTTAACACAGAGCTACCGATGTGCTTATAAATGTAATCTACTGACTTACAGACAGCTACCGATACAAACATAGAGCTACCGGTGTAAGTATAAGTAGCTACCGATGGAATAAGAGTCACCGATGGACGAAGCTACTGACAGACTCACTGATCCATCAGACTCACCGATCCATCAAACGCACTGATCCATCAGACTCACCGATCCATCAGACGCACCGATCCATCAGACTCACCGATCCATCAGACTCACCGATGCATGGAGCTACCGATGCATGTACCTACCGACGCATGGAGCTACCGATAAACAAAGTCACCGATACAAGCATGTACCAACCGACGCATAGAGCCACCGATAGAGTCAAAGCAACTAATGACATTGAGCTACCGATGTTCAAGCTACCGATGTTCAAGCTACCGATGTTCAAGCTACCGATGTTCAAGCTACCGATGTTCAAGCTACCGATGCTGATTACCTACCGATCACTCGACTCACTGTTTGAATTTATTTATTTCCTATATTTAATCTATCTAACGGTCATATCATACATTTTAATGATTTGTCAAATATCTGATAAAGGTTGTCGGATGTCAGGAACCCGTACCTCGTACCTGCTGAAAAGAAATCTCTTCTGTCCCCTGTTGGGAGATAAATACGAGAAGACTACGCTGCCCAAAAAAAGGAGTGAACTAGAGAAGTGCGTGGTGGATGATATATACCAGAAACACAAGAAGAGAAAGAAGGAGTTGCATCAAGAACACAGAGAAGCTCATAGACAATCAAGCATACTCGAGAAGTGTTCTGTGCATATAAGAAGAACACTGAAGAACTTCAACTACTACATTTTCACTGACTGTGAACCTGGAGCATACGACACTCTGTTTCTCAAACAGAAACGAGAAGAGGACTCAAACTCACTTCTAGTCGAATCCAAAGGAGTCCAGAGCTACACTGAAATCACCAGAACCACTTCTAAACTCTACAACTCTTGTTCTGTGATTTATTATTACTTTTTCGAGCAGTGTGTGTTATCTTCTGTATCTAACACATACACTGTCTCCTGTACTCAAACTGAAGGATTTGAAAATCCTTACCAAACTCTTTCATTCTTTCTTTCCCACGAATAACAGTGGTAGAGGTCGTGTGTGACCTGGACAGCTGGTTGCTGTTGTACTGTTTCCCACGAAGAACAGTGGTAGAGGTCTCGGACCTGGACAGTTGTAAACTGTTGAACCCCGATCCAGGGTGTGGATCATTTTTATATAAACTTTTTAGAGGACTAAGTCTCGGCTTGAGACTGAACCTCTTGGTTACATTGTTGTGCCATCTCTTTCAACGTTTTATTCCGCTGCTAATCACTTTAAAACCAATACTGTTTTTAAAGTTACTTTGATAATTAAATTAGCAAGTGTTTATGTTAAGTGTAGATTAGTAAGTTAGTTTCAAAAGACAATCACACACTCCTGTGTTGATTAACTGGGAATTAATCAATCCCTTGAGAATCTGAAAGAACCTCTACTTTGATATAAATTCACTACAGTTTAATTTATTATTTTATTTGGGGGTCTTTAAGACACTGTTTTTTAAATACAGAAATTTTAATTGGTACTCAATTCACCCCCTCTTGAGTAAACCACTCCGACCAACAGTTTCTAATTATGACCTTCCCATGTAGTCTGAACCCTATCCATCTTCTCTGAACATCTTAATTCTTCCCCCCAATAGCACTGACTTGATTTCCATCAGGCCAATCCAACATTTCTTCCTTAATCTTAATGAACTAAATTGAAGGTCATGTATCATCCATACCTATAGTAACTTCTCAAAATCATTGGAGTTGGTCGCTTCTCTAGTGTCAGTGGCCTGACCTTTTAGTTTTTCTTTCTTCTTCTCAGTACTTTTATTTTTAGTATCCTTTTGAACAACAACAACTACCTCGTGAACTTATTAAACTTTAGTGATATCCCCAAATTCAGGTATTTTATCTTATAAAAACTCATTATCTTCTCTCACATAATAGTTCTTAATTTCCCAATAGATATTGAAACTTAATTATTCACAACCAACTCTGAGACAGATCTCTCCACTTTGTATGATAATCAGTGCGCACCCGGTGGCTAAAAATGGTATCCTTAGAATGAGTGGAGTCTTCTCCTTTTCAATTTTCAGTACTAAGAAGTCTACGGGGAAGTGGAATTTGTCAACTTTAATTATAATATCTTCAATGACCCCTTGGGGGTACTTTACTATAAAATTTTCTAATAGAAGTGAAACTATTGTGGTGTTCAATATCTCAATTCCTAGACTCATATAAGAGATTTATAACATAATACTGACACTTGAACCTATAACACATAAATATTTTCCACATTTATTAACTTTGATAAAGATAGGAATTTAAAATCTACTTGGATCTCATTACTTCTTAGGTAGGTCCTTTGATACCACTGTTGAGCACTCACATATGAGTGGTTTGGTGCCAATTTCCTCCAGCTTCTTCTTATTTGTCACCAGCTCTTTAATAATTTTTTTTAGGTCTACATGTTCATGAGAGCCTCTAGAAAATGAATATTAATATGCAATTTTTAATTTTTTTTGAGAGACATACCTTTTTGTGCATTGATCTTCACTTGTGCCATTTGTTTTGGAAAAGGCAGTCTCAACTTGAGTTGTGGTGGTTTTTCTTTTTTATCTCCTTCATCTTATTGTTCCTTATTATTTTACAACTCTCTTTTCTTTTCTTCTTATTCTTTGTTTAGTTCTAGATGATCCTAAGCGACTTTTCCACTTTTAGAGATATGAATTTCAAATCTTCACATGAGTGAACTTTGGAGCATCTAAACAGTGCTCCTCTTAGTTTATCTATGAGTTGCTAAGTGATTTGTCCTACTTGGAATTTTAGGTGTTGGAGTGATGTCCTTTTTTCCATTAATTCATCCTTTAGATCGTTTATTTATGCACTATGATCTTTTAAATAATCCATAATTTCTTTGATAGCAACCTCGATGGAAGTTGTGAATATAACCAAGGTCTCCTCTATCATGTGGACCTAGCTTGTGAGTGAAGATCCTCGAGGTTCTTGTAATCCTGGTTCTCTTTTTTGATATCCTTGCACTTGCGTTCATTGTTGTCTGTACCCCTAAAAATTATTTCCATGATTATAATCAATATAATTTTCATCCTTTGTAAATTTACCTTGGGGTTGTTATTATTGATCCATCATTACATCCATTTTCTCATCATGGATTCCATTTGTGCCGTCATCCAGATGTTTTTATTGATTATGTGAATGCCTATTTGCTGTGTTCCTTCTCCTTACCACTAGAAGTTGTTTCTTTTCCTTTCATCCAGTAGGTTGTAGCTTTCCTATGATGATTTTTTCATCAGGTATCCTCCCAATACAAAATACAAAATCAAATTGTTTCTCTATGAAATTCCCTTATAGAAGGTTTATATTAGAATCTAGGTTTCTATACTGTGATGAGGTAATTTTATAGTCATATATTTGTACCATTACCATGCATTATAGAGGTATTCACCTTAAAATTGACAAAAGTTTAGAATGTTTACCTGGATGTACATCAATTTGGATGGTGGGAAGGATTGTGTGAGCAAGTGTTTTTCTAGATCATCATATGAAGTGATGGAATGGGATGTGAAGCTTTGAATGCACTCCTAAGATCACTATCATAAAGATAGTCAGAACATGAGAAGGCTTACCACATCACTTAAAACATTCTAAAATAGAAATGTATTGCATAGATCAAGGAAGTTCCCTAGATGTGTATTTGGGCCTTCATGAGGTAGGCTAGAAAAATGTACCATGTTTGAAATCATATGAATGATTACCAATTTAATCTCAAAGTGATTTACAATGATGAGTGGTTCCATGATGATTAGTTGCAATTATATATTTGATGGCCACCCATATTCTGTGAGAGTCTGCATCTCTGGATATCTTTGAATAACACTAGTAACTTGGTTGATTTCTACACCATCCATGGTCATAGTTCTATTATTTCTCAAGATTTTCTCAGGTTCACAATTGAATTCAAAAACCTATTTTCCTTTTGCGTGCATGTTGTGTTCATGAATTAATATTTAAAATCCTAAAAGTGCATCATGAAAACACCCAATATAAAATAAATAAAATAAAATAATATAGTTAAAATTAAAATTATCCTAAAAACTAATTATCAACCATCCCCAAAAACAACTCAAATTTTGATAGGCCCAAAGGGAATCATTATTTATCTAAGGGTATAATCAAAATAAAAAATTTATAAAACTCAGACTAGTGTGATTAATTAATTAAAATGTAGTATGTAGTAGGCTGAGGTCGAACCCATAGAGATGATAAAATTATTTTAATTAGGTTTTTAAAGAAAATTGTTTTATTTGATTGTTTTTTAAGAAAGAGGGTGAAGAATAGATGTTGGTTCTGAAAGAAATTTTATGAAATTGAGAGAACAAAGCAAATAATTTTGGGTTTTGAAAATAATGTTTTGAAAGTGTTTCAGGGTTTTTTAGTTTCAGAGTTTAGGTGAAATTAGATTTTACAAAATAAGTTGATTAATCCATGTTTATCATCAGAGTCGATATAAGGTGGATCTAATGGTTTTGGTATCCCCTCCACAATGTGATAATCCTTTGTTTCCCTTGGTCTGGTAATTTAGGATTTTTCCAAATCAAGTTTATCTAGATACCATATTTAAACCTGGATTCCCTGAATGTGATAATGGTCATGCCTCAATTCAAGGTAACCAGTTTCACAATTTTAAATTTCCTTTCAGATTCAATTAACATAGGTCATGATAAAAAGAAAGAAAGGGATTGGAACTGAATAAACAAATTGCATCAATCCAGAGAAATAATAAAAATACATAAATCCAATAACACCTCTCCCATTTGACTACATAAACCTAGAATAAGGTAGGTTTTGACCCCTCATCCCAGTGATGATGGAGTAAGGGGGAAGAAAGAAAGAAAAATAAAGCATAAATAAAATAATAGAGATGTAGAACTGATAAGGACCCAACACATCACAACTTCTCACTCCAAGATTTGGTATTTGGATCTCCCTTGGTAGCAACAACACTATTATCTATTTATAAAACCCCTTGAGGCTAGTATTTCATTTAGGTCCCCATTAATATCTATTATAACAATCCTCATGTATTTTATTTTGGGTTGAGCAGTGGTATTGGCATTTATTTATTTTGTGTTTGTTTGGAAATCTTGTCAAAAACCCATATCTAGGTCTCCCAGCCAATTTTCACAGCTTTTCTTTACAAGCCCTAAAATATTTACAGGCCCTGAAATATTTATAGGTCATGAAAGTTTCAGTCATATCTCCATTTCGTTTTCTTTATTTTTTTTATGGCTTGTCATTACAGGACCTAAAATCTTTATAGGCTCTAAATTTCCAATTTCCAGCACGAGAAGATCTATTTCAATCTGGTTCTTAATTTTTGGACCTAGGAAGTGTTCCATAGGTACTTAATATTGTGTAAATACACATTTAAATGTAAATAATGGTTGTTTTATCTCCATTTTATCATTTCCTATAAATTAATGCATCCTACCAAATATAAATGATATAATTAAATAAGTGGGAAAGAATTAATCATTTAAAGCATAAAATTATTATATTTTAATATCTAAAAGCATGTATGAAATGTACATATCAATTCTCTTAACATGTCTTCTAGAGTTTGAATAGTCCTCTCATACCGACAATCTATCTGAGGATGATAAGCAGTACTAAAAATCAACTCTGTATCTAGTGCTTACTAAATACTTTTTCATAATTTTAATACAAACCTTAGATCTCGATTAGATATAATATAATGTGGTACTACATGAAAACTTATCACTTCTTTAATGTATATTCTAGAAAGTTGATTAAGATATAAATATTATCTGATAGTAATGAAGTGTTCTAACTTTGTAAGGTGATCAATTACAACACAAATAGCATTATGACCTTTTGACATTTTGGGGAGTCCAACAATAAAATACATGGAGATGTTTTACCATTTACATTCTAGTATGGGTAATGTTTGTAACATAATCTTAGATTTTAGTCTCTCAACCTTAACTTGTTGACATACCAGGCACTGTGATACATACTCAACAATACATATCTTTATGTTGTCCCACCAAAAATACTCTTTCAGATCTCTTTACATATTTTTTACTTCCAGGATGAATAGAGAATGATGAATTATGAGCTTTATCCAACATATCCTTCTTAAAGTATATTATAGATGGGAAAAATACTCAATTTCTAAAACTTATTATTCTAACATGATCATGGTTGAACTTAGGAACATTTCTTACCTTCTTATATAATTCCTCATCTTCCTTCTATGCCTCTTTAATCCTATCACAGATGGATGGTTGAATATTCATCTAAGAAATATAAGACCTATCCCCTTTCCTCAAAATTTCAAGATCCATCTTCTAAAAATCCATAAATATTATATCTATTTCAATCCTCATCATGGACAAAATAGAATGGTATTTTCAACTCAAGCATCAACCACTTTGTTTGTCTTCCCAGGGTGGTAATGTATTGAACAATCATAATATTTGATCAAATCCAACCATATTCTTTGGTTCATATTTAACTCCTTATGTGTGAATATATACTTCAAGATTTTATTATTAGTATATATATAACACATTTCACCATACAGATAATTCCTCTATATCTTCAATGTAAAAAATAATGCTACCAACTCCAAATCACGAGTCATGAAATTTTTCTCATGAATTTTTTATTGGAGAGAGGCATATTCTATCACCATATCATTCTTCATGAGGACACAACCCAATCCCTTAATTGATTCATTACTAAAGACCACAAACCCTTCTCCACTATAGGGTAGTGCAAGAATAAATGTGTTAACCAACCTTCTTTCTAGTTCTTTGAAACCCTCTTCAAATTTATCTATCTATAATAAATTAAACCCCTTCCAATTAAACTTGGTGAGTGGATTAGATAGTCATGATAAATATCTCACAAAGAATAGGTATTATCCATCCAACCCATGAAAACTATTAATTTTGGTTACCATGGTTGGTTTAATCCATTGTTCAATAACTTATGTCTTTGAAGGATCTACTAATATACCCTCACTTAAGATTATATGACCTAATAATGAAACATTATGAATCCAAAATTTACTCTTGGTAAATTTATCATAAAACTTCTCCTTCCCCATGATCTTTAGCACAATTCTCAAATGTTCTTCATGCTCTTTAATATATAATAATATCATCAATAAAGACTACCAAAAATTGATAAAGGTAATCTCTAAAGACTCTTTTTATTAAATCCGTAAAGATAAAAGGATAATTGGTAAATCCAAATGGAATTATTATAAATTCATAATGACCACACCTCATACGGAAGGATGTTTTGGGTATATCCTCCTTCTTGATCCTTAGTTGATGATATCCATATCAAAGATAAATCTTGGAAAAATATAGATCTCTTCAAAATTGATCAAACTGATCATCGATATAGGGTAGATGATAATTTTTCTTAATAGTGATCTTATTAAGTTCCCAACAATCAATAAAAAGATGCATTGGCCCCTCTTTCTTATTATAAAAAAAACAGGTGCACCTTATGGTTAAGAACAAGGATGAATGAATCCCTTATCTTTATTCTCCTAGAGTTTCTTATTCAATTACTACAACTCAATCAGGCCCATTCTATATGAAGTCTTTAAAATTGGCATAGTACCAGGTATGAGTTCTATTGAAAACTCAACTTCATGATTTGGGGGAAGACTAGGAAAGTATTCCGAAAATATATTAGAATATTCTCAAACCATAGGAACATTTTCAATGTTGATTTTCTTTATAACCATTTGAGATAAATATCCCTCATGAATAGGTAACAAAACCCATATGATGGAAGTAATTTTCATTGGGTATTTGGGTTCATCCGTGCATTGAAAGACAAATGAAGGTTGATTCCGAATATCAAATGAAACTTTACTTCCTTAAAAATTGATATGTGATCTATACTAAGAGATCAAATCCATACCCAATATTATTTAAAATTCATCTTGAGGAAGAATAAAAATATTTATAGGGAGAATTTTCGCACAAACTTCCATCGGAGAGGAGTTATAGACTTAAGATATGATCATCCTACCATTAAGAGTTTTCACCGCCAACTCAATATATAATCATTAATGTGGTGACATGATACCCTTATAAAATTCTTTAGATATAAAAGAGTGGGTAAAACCAGAATAAAATAAAACATTTTCAATCATAGAGTGGATGATAAGTGAACCTTTCACTACATCGCTAGTAACTTCTATGCCGACTGTAGTAATTAAATAAGTTTGACATTCTCCCCTTTTCCTCTTTTGTGGTAAGTTCTCTTGATGTTTGGGGCATTGGTTGGAATAGTTAACCATCTCCTTAAAATTAAATCACTATACTTTGATGGATTCTCCCTTACCTATTCATTCACGAGCATGATATAATTTTTCTCTACATTTGAAGAAAACTCCTTTTTCCCTTAAGCATGTAACAAGGTGTTTCTTTCCACAAGTATCACATGTTGGAAAATCCTCCTTTCTCTTCTTCACCTTATCTAGTTTTTAATATTCCCTCCTCTTATTCTCTTTATTTACTTTGAAGCCATAATCTTGGAGAATTATTTCTCTGGCTTGATAAAACATGTTGCTATATACTCATATGATGAGAATGTTTGGGAGACTAGTGCCCTTAAAAGGACCATCTTAATCCCATCAAAGAACCAGTCAATTTTTCTCTTTAGATTATGTATGCAGTCTGAAGCATGACTTGCTAACCATGTAAAGTTATCTCCATACTTGGAAACATTTTCCTCTTCCTTTTGTCTCAGACTAAAGAATTATATCTTCATATCCTTTCGTTGCTCATGATGAAAATATTTTTCCAAGAAAATTCCTAAAATCCTTCCATTCCATGCTTAATATTTCCTCTCTATACTTAGTGTTTTGAATCAATTAACACCATTGATATGAATCCATTAATATATGATAAACTACCATGATAAACTTTCCCTTTTCATTACTTCCCAAAGTAAGAAATGTATTTTCAAAGTAACTTATCCATTTCTCAACTACAAATGGTTTTGTAGTCCCATTGAATGATGAAGATTGCTAACACATGAAGTGATCTAACATTGTTTCACCACATTATGGATCAGAAAAATGCTCCATACATGCAGGGTTATTTGTTATAACCTAATTCAGGCACCCTAATATAATTATAATTTGTTCAGCTCCAACTCCAGCTTCATTATATTTACTACTAGATAAATCCCTACATGGATTTTGTTTATTGATATGATTTACATTCATTTAACTAATTTTTTTTTCTAGAAAATGAAATAAACTAGATTATATCATAACATTATGAATCATAATGTATAATTTTGAAACTAGTGAAATGTTAAAGATAAATTAAAAACTTAATGATTTTCTGATCTCATAATCATAAACTTAGTTCCTTTGGGAATATTCTAAAATTATATATTTTTTTTCAATTACTTCATAATGTTTGTAAATAAAATTCCAATTAACCCAAACATATCTCTAGATAGTGTCAAAATAGGTATGTAGGTAATGGAACACTCACCTTGCACCAGAATGATGGCTAAGATATACTCGACCAACTCTTTTCGTGGTTATTACCCATTGATAAATCTGTGCTAAAAACATTTCCACTTATAGTATCCAGAAAGTGATGTATTTATAGGTTAACCATATAATATATACCTTACCAAAACTTTTAGGATGTTATCCTATACTTAGACTTATCACCAAAGTCACTCATAGGTTTATATTCCCCAATATATGTTTTTTATAAATCCAGTTCTCAATGTTTGTATTAATCTTACTCTAATACCAACTATAAATACCCTAACACTAATATCCCAGAGTCAGTGGTTACTTTATTATATTGGTACTAGATATAATCGATCATATCCTGAAGTACCAAATAGTTTAGTAGTCTTAGGAAAATAGATGTATAATTAAATATCATATTACATTTGAAAAATTAAAATACAACATAGTATTTTATTTGAGATCACCATTATTCCTCTTAGCATATACCTACATATCAATCATAACACACTTCTTGACATATTAGGTAAAGTATAAATAATAAATGGTTTTCCTAGATGCTTAATAAGGCTATGCGTATAGTGGAAACTAATAATGCATAAATAATATGAAAAGAACAAATTATGATCAAATAATTCCATATAAATAATCACATGAGCTATAAAATTATCCATGGATATCATAATTATTAAAATAATCACATGGTAGTCAATAACTGATTTTATAATGATGGATTTCATAATTCCATACATCTGAAACTTACTATTGAGGTCTTGTTCCAAGACATATTACATAAATAGGAAAGGCCTCAACTAAATACCTATTCTAGTTTGTCTCATGAGACCAACCGATGCATCGAGGGTATTTAATTTCAGGCCCCACTCATCACTTAATAATTCTAATTCATTAATCATATGAATAAACAACACAACTTAATTAACATGCCTTAAAAATCAATAATTGTCTATATCGAAAGAACCAATAGATGTAATATCAATAATTTCTCTAGTAAAACTGATCATAAACCATAAAAAGATATATTGTGGATGGTATAATTAGAGTATAACCTCATTAAGTAATAGGATTCAATAAATGATGTTGACATAGATGAAAATTATTTCAAAATATAACTAAAAAATTTCTTGAGGAAAATACCATTTTTCACTTTGAAATCACTTATCTAAAATATAAAAAATTTCATTGAAAATAAACTTATAAACTTTTAAAGGAATAATCAAATTAATGAGTGGTTATAATGGTGGGAAATTTTTTTCATGCTATAAAAGTTAAAAAAAACATTTCTTTGACACTTTTTTAAAAAGGCCAGAAAGTACCTCATTCAGAAAAAAACAAGAAGATTCCTTTTAAAACACAATGTAAAAAGTAAAACATGGGTAAAAATTTCTTTAATAAATCACTTTAGAATTTTAAAAATTTTATTTTAGACATTTTAAGGAAAATATGGACATAGAATATAAATATTTCTAACTGAGTAGAAAATACAAGGCCGATTTTCCTTAAATACCATATTTGGGTATCTTTAGCACTTAAAGAGATAAAAATGAAAGTAAAACGTGTAATTTTAATAAATAACCATATTATAAGAAAATAAATTGGATTTAAGATAGAAATATCAAATATTTTTCTTAATAAATACTTAAACATAAATAATGTCAAATAACAATGAGATTGTAAAATAAACCCTTACCTTAGGTTTGACTTCCTTTGTATGTGTTTGAACCACTTATATACTAAATATTGATTTATTATACATATATTATAGAAATATAATTATATATATTATACCATATGTGATTTAATTATAGTTTTTTATCAATCATTTATTAACAATTCTTTGTTAAAGTCACTGTTTTGGGTAATAACTGCTTCGTTTTTCATGTATGTTTTGGTTTGGTAGTTTTGGTCCTTGTACTTTTATCATGGTTACATAATCTAAAGAATGTTAATAATGTTATAATTATCATATATATTCATTATATATATATATATTTAGATATATCTATAAAATTTAGATAAAGAAAAATTAATTACATCATTCATGGAGACAGTAGGACGTACGCATGCATGAACGTTGTTTTCACTTTTCGACGGATGGAACAGAAAAATGGTAAATAATAATTCACATTTAAATAAAAATTATTATATCATATAAATTATATATATTTATTAAATATACTATTATTTACATCCACAAGAAACATAAATAGAAAAACAAATCACATCATTTCATGGAGGTGGTCATCCATACTTACGCACGAGCGACTTTATCATTTTTCATTGGATAGAAAATAGGGTGGATTATGGCAGTATAATAATCATAATAATATTTATGTATATTTAATATATTTAATTTATTATTCTATGATAAATAACATAGACTCATATGTGGTAAAAGAAGAATTAAAAAACAAAGTGACCGGTTAAGGTGATTACCTCTTCTTTGAAAGGAATCCTTTAGATCTCCTCTTAAGGACCCTAACATTGGTATTTTGGGAAGAAAACCAACTCTAGAACATTTATAAGGATATTTATAAGATAAATTTTTAGGTATTTTTTAATATAGGTTTCTAAAAGTGGTGTAAAGAAGAGAGGTAAGGGGTGTCCTTTTATAAAGGAGGGAAATGACACACTTAGAATTACTAAAAATATTAAAATATAACTAAGTGATTCTCAAGAAAAATGATTCCAAATGAATATATATTCAAATATAAGGTAGGATATGGTTTAAATATCATTAAAAAATTATATTTTTACAGGTTTAAGTGGTATTTAAAACCTTATATTTTGGTTTAACCCCCTAGTTAACCTATTTTAACTTTAACCGCGATAATGGATTTTTTAATCATAAAGGGTTATAATTTTACTTATAAGGTAAAAATTGGATCATAAATGGAAAATAGATGCAATTTTTGACCATAAATTATCAAAAAATTATTATTTTAATATTTTTATGATTTTTAATTAATTTAATAAATATGTTTTTCATAAAATATCATTATTGTCATTGTTGACACTATTCATTTAATTTGACTTTAAAGACATAAAGATAAAGATGGAATTATAAATAATACTTTAATAAGTCTATAATATTATATATTCATCTATAAAATTCATTTAAAATATTAATTATTCCAAAATTTATTACTTTTAATATTTTTAAAATCATTTATTTTATTTTTTCATTAATTGAATAAATATTGTGTTGGCCTTGTGTAAATTTTTAATGTAATTATATAATAAATAAAAATTATATATAAATTACCATCATAAAAATAATTTTATTATGAATAAAATAACATTTAATATTCATTTACAACATATTTTTATCCCTATGCGAACATAAAATAGAAGTTTAAAGTCAAGAGAGTGACATTTTGTATTTTTCTTTACTTAAAATAATATAAAGGCCAATATCAAAGGAAAACAACAAAGAATGACCATATTTTCAAGAAATGGATGAAAATAGACGAAATAAACTAACCCAATAGGATAAATTCAAGTGTTATAGAATTTTTAAAGCCTTATAATATTAGTTTTTAACCTAAATTACCCAGTTTACCCTTTACCGAAGTGATAAATTTTACCATTATTACTATTCATAATGAAAAAAATAAAATGGATTAATTTTAAAAATTTAAACCTCCTAATTAAAAATATGAAATTAATTTTTCATGATTAAATTTCTATAATTGGAAGAAATTAATTTTAAAATATGTTTGTAAAACACGATGAAAACCATTTTTTATAAAAATACAGTTTTAAGCATAAAAACTAGATTTATTCTTATCTCATGCATAAAAAAATATTAGATGGAGGTTAAAACATTTGTTTGAATAATATATATATATATAATTAAAATAACTCACTAATAATGATCAATTTAATTTATTAAGATAAAAAAACACTACACACATAAAACATTTTTTTTCTCAGAAAAACATCACTTTTATCTTCAAATGATTTTTATTTTCATTTCCAATCAATTTTTAACTAATGAATTCATTTTATAAATGTGTAAACCATAATTGTTTCATAATTTATTTAATAATATTTATTCCCACCAATCCAATGGCCAAAAAATAATTTTCATATTAAATAATATTTCAATAGTACATCACAGTTTGTTTAAACTCAATGTTGTGTGTAAAGAAAGATATCAAAGAAATTAAATTTATTTAAAAATAAATATATCATAAAATATCAGGGTGTTATAGTTCGATTCATATATTTAAAACTATAATTAGTTTTCAATTACAATGGATTAGGAAGGAATTAACTTCAACCCAAAATGTGAATCCATCACTTATGTATCCTGACAAGATGGTTATACTAGTTCCCACCAATTGAAATATAGATTATCCTTAAATATTTCTAAATATAAAATTGCATTCTTCTAAAAAAATTCAACCTTTAGAACTTAGACATTCGAAACTTGTATCCTCTAGTCCTATAACTTATGGACACTTCAACTCAGTGATCACATTCTTTGACTTAGTGTATCTTATGGTGAATGTAGGTTGGGATATTTGATAATATTCTTTTCTAAAAATGATTAGGGTAATAATTTTTTTACTTGAATTATATTACCCCTTTATATAGAAAAAATTTCTTTAATAAAAGTGGGTAATACATGGGATTAAATTTGAAACTCCCACTCATTTCAAGTCTCCAGTCAATAGCCTTCACTAACTTCCGAAGATATCAGAGTTTTGACTTAGTAAAATCCTATAAAAAACTTGATGAAAATAAACTTTAACTCTTCCATATATCTTGGATAAAATAATGATATCTCCTTTATGAATATTAGTACTTTGACCATTCAGATCATTATCTTCATAATGGTTGTGTCTTTACAATGTTTATGTGAATTCACTCGACATATTCCATTGAATATACTTCTATTGACTTCACTCTGCACTTCTTATTGTTCTACCTCTACTTTAGTTCAACTTAATATTTTATAGACTTAAGTACATCAAACATATCTGACATGAATATGATATTTTGATGAACATCTACCATTTCTCCAAGAATTATTCAAGGTTTTGTATATAGCTTATCTTTTCGATCAACTCATTCTCTAGATTTCCATTGATTCATATTCTGGTAAAATAACATATTTTATTCCCTTTATTCTTCCAGAGATTCAACATTTACCTTTCTTCTGAATGATTTAATATTTGACCAACTCAGTTTGAATCACTATTTTTCTTCTTCTAAAGCAATATTTACAACTTTAAAGAGCAGCACATGCATCATTTGACTTTACTTTGGGATAATAATTTGATATAAATCTAACTATAAATGCCTCCATGATCTTATGATGAACTTTGGAAATCCCCTAGACTCATTTATACGGATTTAAAAACTTTTAATACTAAAAAAACATTCTTCTAAATAGATTTTACACAAAATAAAAAACCTTAATAATCCTAATTGAAAATCAATCCACCCCTTCATATTTTTTTGGAAATGTAACTCTTTTAAACAATCAATAATTTTTTCTTCCAATCTTATCACAAAATTTGTCAAGAATAAAATTCCCAACACCAAAATTTTGGATAAAATAACGTTTGTTAGAGAATTCCATCTCTCGATGAAATTAAGTTTTGATCAAGTGATTTTGGTGTACCCCCCTCAATTCATTCACTTTATGTTTCCTCCCCTACTTTATAAAAACTACAACCTCATATTATTAAATGATATAAAAGTTTATACTCCTAATTTTGACAAAGAGTTGTACCACTACCCCCTTTGATAACATAATCTGAGGCATAATGCGAGAACTTCTCATAACTTTCGTTAAGTGAGTGGGGAAGGATGGATATGCAATTTTGGATTTAATTACTCAAATCCATCCCTTGGAATTGATTTAGTGAAAATGTTATAAATTTGATCCTTTACTGAAATATGTTACAACTTTACTTATCTGGAAGCAACTTTCTCCATGATAAAATGAAACTCGATGTTAATATATTTTGATATGGAGTGTTGTACCAGATTTTTGAAATATCAATCAAACTTTGATTATCATAGAAAACTTTTAATGGATTTTCAAAATTCACTTTTAAGTCTTCTAGTTGAAATTGCATCCATGTAATTTGAGTGTAATCATGGATGGAAACAATATGTTATGATTCTATTGTATTCAAAGTTACTGAGTTTTTCTTCTTTTTATTTCATCAAAAACAACTTTCTCCCAAAAACAATGTTCCTCTGGATGTTGATTTTCATTAATTTGAATCACTGACCCTATTATCATATATGAACCCAAATAAGTTGAAAAAAATACTTATTTGATACATCAAGAAAAACTTTGATGTTTCTTTATCATACCACAAAATTATTTTAGTAGGTATCAAGTGTGATTATTTTGGATCACTCTGATATCTAGAAAAAAAGCGACTTTATACACAATGCTTGACCGAGATGTAGTTATATAGATTAAGCTTATGGTTAACTTCCAGAATTATCTCTGATTAAAATTTTACTGGATACATATTTTCTCAACTTTACTCAAATGAATATTAGAGTAACAACTTACTTTTAATTTTTTATATCAAACTTATTCAATATCTCTTTGGCATATGTTTTCTATAAAAGGAAGATATAACTTCCATTTTGTACAACCTATAGTCCGAGAAAGAAATTTGTCTTTCAAATCATTGAAATTTCATAGTGCTATTTAATTTACTTTGATAACTCCTTGCATACATGCTCATTATCACCAGTAAAGATTATATAATCTATGTAAACAATGATTATCAAAGTTCCCAACTTTCCTCCTTCACATATAAGTTACTACCAACTTTTCATTTAGAAAGGTTCAATACCTTCAAGAAATTTTCAAGTTTAGAATACCAGGCATGAGGGGATTGATTTAACCCATATAAAGATTTCTTGAGTTTACATACCATATATCTATCCTTATAAAGTATGAATCACTCTGATTGTTCAGTATAAACTTCTTCTTCAACTTCACTATTAAATAATGCTAACTTAAAATACATCTGTTAAACCCTATATTTTCAATGAGCAGTAACAACCAAAAACATTCTAATGGTCTCAATAATTGTAATAGGGGGATTTTTTTTTTGAAAAATCAACACCTCCCACCTATGAATATCACTTTAAAACCAACCTTAATTTATTTTGTGAAACATATCCCTTTTCATTGAGTTTATTCCTAAAGTTTTGATAATATTACCTCTTTCCATTCTCAAAACAAGCTATCACGTGTCATTATTCTCAATTTGATCTAATTTATCATTCATAAACTTAAACTATTCTTAATTCTTAACCGCTTCTGATACTGATTGAGTTTCAACCTGAGATATAAGTGTTGTTTTATTATCCATTCTCGAATTTCTCCTAGTATGGACTAGATATTTTTAACTTCCAATGATATTACCTTGTTCAACCTACTTTTTTAATGTCTAAAAAATTGATTTTTTATTTCCATTAGAGACTTCTTCACCACTATATTAATCAGAGCATGTTTGTTTGATATTGATCTCACAAATTACCTTAGTCTTCAATAGTTCCTCTTAAATATTCTCTAAAACCTTTTGTTGGTTCATCATATTCCTCCATTTCTTCATCCTTTGGATTAAACATATTTTCAATCACTTTAAAATAACACGATTCCACTATTTTTTGTAATCATTTGCTCCAGCGCCTATAAATTCTTATGTTAGTTAAGTAACCTAGAAAAATTTCTTCTTCAGTTTTTTCATAAAATATTCTTACGTTTGGATTTTTGATATTCATTGGGAAAGGACTTCCAAACACTTTAAAATATTTCAATATTGGTTTATTCTTATACTAAATATTATAGGGGTAATTTCCACTTATGGTGTTATTTAACATCTATTCAGAACATGTACCATTGTACATATAACTTCTCTTTAGAAGAATTTAGAGAGTTTATACTCCATAATCACGGTCCTTCCCATTTTAACTAAACTTTTATTTTTCTTTTTCACAACCCCATTTTGATGAGGGTGGTAGGGAACACTGTACTGATGTTTTATTCCATGATTTGATAGATATGATTCAAAAGAGTTTCATATAGACTTCTTCACATTGTTAATTTTTATCATCCTAATATATACACCAAACTCCTTTTCATCTTAACTTATATAAAAATTAAACATTTTCACAACACCAGATTTATGTTTCATAAACATAACATCGGTTAACTAGGTGAATTCATCAATAAAAGTGATAAAGTATAAATTACCCTTTGTGGGTTGATGCCTCATTGGTCCATGTATATCATAATGTTTAAGTTCAAGAATTATAGTGGACTAAATTTATAAATTTTTATGTTTTCATTTAATCATCCCTCCTTCTTGAAAAAATTAAAAAATAATGGTTATTTCTGTTTTCATTAGAGGTAAATTTATTATATATTCTTCTTTTGAGGTTTTTCTTATATTTTTCTATCCAAGATGGAAAAATACTCTATTTCATAATGTATTTTCATCTTTCTCACTAAGGTAACATGAGTTACTCTGATACCCATTCAAAAATAGATTTACTTCAATTCTTACTCCTTCAGAAATAGTTTTTCTATTCTTCAATCATTAGGTGATATAACAATTTCTCTAGAAGGAAACTTCATTTCCATCATTGAAGGTTCCGAGTGTAGTGGAAGCACCAGATGGGGCATGCCCAACTCATATTTTTGTTATAATAAATGATTCATATGAGATTTACATGATGATAAACACTGTTATCAATGAAAATAAATCAAAGAATAATTGAAGATTAAACATTAAAACCAAGAAGCATGATCATCACATATTATTTATAATTAATTTAAATAATTAAAGAATTACCTTGTAATTAATTATTTCTTTTTTGATGGATTTGAGAACGTCTCTATGTCGTAACATAATTGTGTTATATGAATCAAGAGTAGATTTACTCTATCAATTATCTACATGTGCTCCACAAACCTCCTAATTTTGTTATAGGAATCTTCGGGTGCTAGTGAGGTAGATCCCGACACTTGCATCGTTCGCCTTTGATCGCCCTAAGAATCACTTGAAGAAGGATTCTATTTGATCTCTATATACTCAAGAGTTGTAGAGAAGGAGGATAAATATCCATTCTCAAGGTCATTCTTGGAAAGGGATCTCTCCATGGATTCGATAAAACTCTCCCTGGATGTCATTGTGTACATCCAAATGAAATTGGAAGCACTTAAAGAAAATAATATAATTGTGTTTATATACCACTAGGATTAGAAAATAATAATTTCACATGTGCCCTTATTATTTTTCTTAATTCCCACAAAACCCCATGCCAATAATAATAATAATAATAATAATAATAATAATTAACATGCGCTAAACTCATAAATTAAATTAAATAATATTCAATATATATTATTTATCACTAGGCCATTAATCTCGGTCCTCTATTCCTCCATAATATTTATCAGACCTTGAACAATAAATATTTATTTTATAAATAAATATGACTACATTATTTATCAATAAATAAATAAATATTATCTTCAATAAATAAAAAATAACTATTTATTAAATATCCCGTTCACAAAATATTCTCTCAAATAAATGGTGATAAAATATATGCAATCAAGAAAACATGAATAATTATTGAACCATGTGTAGAAATTATATTTATTCAACTTTTTAATTAATAAATATTATTATTATTTAATTGTGGTTTTGTATACACTTAGTGTGTGACCCTCTAGGCCTCTTTCTTAGTAGCATTAGGTGAAGCGGCCCAAATTCCAAGGTTAGCGTCTATAAATATTCAAAGGCACATATATAGAAAGAAGTTAAAGACACAATGACATAAAAATACATACAGATTCTTATTGTGTAATATAATCCATTTATCTTGATATCTCTAATCAAGTAGGTTGCATGTTGGTGTCATCAACCTATATGCTCCATGTCTTTTTTTTAACTTTTTTGGAAATTGAACCCACCTACATGAAGGTTCCGGGCGCAGCGGAAGTGTGGTTGGGATGAAACCCAACTTTAATTTTTACCATGATCGATGATTATTCTGGGATCAATATGAAGATGAAATCCAATCTCCATGGAATAGAATCAAAGATTTAGATAAAGAAGGAAGAGGCTTGAAACCTTTAGATAGGATCTTGCACATCATGTTTATAATTAATTTAATTAATTTCATAAAGAAAATAATATCTGGATCTTTGGTATTTTCTTCATTGATGATGTTGATTGTACAGAATGACCCTTCTAGATTATCTTGTTGCGCTTGCAAGGATCCAAACTAGAATCCCTCTAGCGGTGATCTACACATACTCCGATAGCCTCCGATCGACACCGCTTGTTCTCTAGGTGATAACGTGGTGAAGCGAGTGTCTTGTGTCGATCATTCTTGATTGCTTGTTGTTTGGACTTAAAGAACGTCTCTCATTATTAAGAGGAGCGAGAAGATAATTCGAGAGATAAATTGTTCAACTTAACAATTCTCAATTCACCGGGTGTGTGGTTCGGTACTTGGCACAATAGACGTATGTGCCTATTTATTGACATAAGGATTTAATTACAATATTTAATTGCATAACAACAATTAAATACATTCATAACCTTATAGAAAACCCATGCTATTAATAATAATATCGTGACATTATTTATGGTGTGACAACTTACGTAAAACAGAATTATAAATAAAATCTCGTGTCACAAAATAATAGGAGTGCTATTTTAATTTTTGCAAACTAGTTAAATAATTATTTATCATCTTGAAAATAATTATTTTACTACCAGACTGACCTTGGTCCTCTTGAACTACACTTCCATTTATTTAACACCCAAATAAATAAATAAATAATTTATTCTCTTAAATAAATATTTTATTTATAAACTAGTAAATAAATATTTATTAAAATTTCAATAAAATAAATAAATATATTTTACCCAAAATCTGATGAATAAATATTTATTTAATTTATGCAATCATTTTAAATTGAATAAAATTATTTCATTGTCTTGAGAATAATATTTATTAATTAAATTCAAATATAATTTAACCGAGACCACCAGAAACACTTAGCGTGTGACCCTCTAGGATTCTTTCTCATTGGCATTAGGTAGGCTTGCCTAAAGTCCAAGAGTACTATCTAAAAACAGGTCAAGGCACCCAAGAGAAAGAACTTAAAGTCACAAAAAAAACATCCACATACGAACACTCACTGTGTAATATAACCCCTTTGTCACAATATCTCATCAAGAAGGTTTCATGATAGTGTCATCAAATTTTATGCTTGGTACGTCATTCTTTGACTACCTAAAATAAACTCATCATTACACCATGGACATGGAATTTCGCATGACAGTTCTATTTCAATCGAAGAGATGAGATATCAACTTCCATAAATATAAGGGACAAATCTTTCCTCGACTTATCCATTAATAACATGCCACTCGTGACACACCCAACATACCCTACTTCCCTCCAACTGTCTGCATGATGGTTTTCATCAGTAAATAAAAGTGCGGGAGTCATGACACGTATTAATGATAATATTAAATTCTAAGGATCATTACACATGCTTGAAGATAGAAATATCCGATGACACCAAAACATGCGGAATTCCTACTGGGGGGTCTGTTCTCATAATCTCATGTCTTGGAGATTACCAAGTGAAAACTTCATGAGAGGAAGTCTCATCTACTTACGAGTACTCACACTTGATAGTCTACATGATATGTGTCCCATCATAGTATGTCATCCAACCATAGAACTATATTTAAGAATATTGTTATAGCATTTCAAGGTTCTCATCATAGCGGGGAACTGTCATGACCTTATCAATGCAACAAATACTCTAGGAAATTATTACATCATAGTCATGCAGAACAATAAAAAATATGTAATAATATATTTAATATATAAATACATTAAATTTTCATGTAATCAAAGTAAAACCAGTTGGTTCTAGGACACTAACTCTTACAAACTCCAAATTGGACTAGAGCCAACTGCCTATGACTTTCAGCCCGCTAGTCCTCACATGGTGATCAAGTTTCTGTTGAGTCATGAATTTAGTCAAGGGGTACACTATGTTTTATTCTATGTAAATATTTCTCACTAAAACTTCACCTCTTTGATAAAAATCCCTCAAGAGATGATACTTCCGAAGTATGTTCTTCGTCCGCTGATGTGACCTTGGATCTTTTGCGAGAGCCACCGCTACAGTATTATCACAGTATAGTGTGATGGGATATTTACTGCTAGGTATCACATTTAGCTCATAGACAAAGATTCACATCCAAACTGCTTCTTTAGCTGTCTCAGAAGCTGCGATATTCTCAGACTCTACTGTAGAATCTGCGACCACACCCTGCTTTGAGCTCTTCCAGCTCACTAAACCTCCATTCAAAGTGAATATGTATCCTCATTGTGACTTCATGTCATCTTGATTGGTCTGGAAACTATCATCTACATATCCTCTGATGACTAGTTCCTCATATCCTCCATAAACTAGGAACATATCCTTAGTACACCTTAGATACTTTAGGATAGTTTTGGCTACCATCCAATGGAGGTCACCTGGGTCAGCTTGATATCTGCCTACCACACTCAATGCGTAGGTGAAATCCAGCCTAGTACATAGCATGGAATACATGATTGACCCAATCACTGATGCGTATAGAGTCCTTTCCATTATCTTTATTTCCTCATGTGTCTGAGGACACATTTTCATGGAAAGATGAATTCCATGTGATGCTGGAAACAATCCCCTCTTGGATTGTTCCATACTGAATATCTTCAATATCTTATCAATGTTTGTACTTTGACTTAGACCCAACAATCTCTTGGATCTATCACGATGGATCTTGATCCCAAGAATATATGCCACCTCACCCAAGTCCTTCACAGAGAAGCATTGATTCAACCATGCCTTAATCGACTGTAAGACTAGTATCTCATTTACAATATGTAATATGTCATCAATATATACTATTAGAAAAATGACTGCACTCCCACTAAACCATTTGTAGACACAAGTCTCACATTCATTCTTGATAAACCAAATTTTTTTATAGCTTCATCAAAATGAATGTTCTATGACTTGGATGCTTTGTTTAATCCATAAATGGATTTCTGAAACTTTCATATCTTATTGGCATCCTTTGCAGTCATAAACCCTTCAGGTTGTGTCATGTAGACATCTTCCTTAAGGTTACCATTAAGGAAAGATGTTTTGACATACATTTTCTAAATATCATAGTCATGGTAAGTGGTAATGGCCAATAGAATTCTGATGGATTTCAACATTGCAACTGGTGAATAGTTTTCATCGTAGTCAATGCCTTGATGCTGTTTGAACCCTTTTTCAACCAGTCGTGCCTTATAGGTGATGACTTGTACTTCCATGTCTAGTTTCTTCTTGAATACCCATTTACAAACAACAAGATTTACATTAACTAGAGGATCTACCAAAATACAGACTTGGTTTTGGTACATGGAATCCATTTTGGAATTTATGGCTTCTTGCCACTTGGAAACATCTGTGCCACTTAATCCTTCCTTGTAGGTTAGAGGATCATTATTATAAACTAATAATGAGCCACCATCCTCAATAACTATAAAACCGTACCGTTCTGATTCTCTAACCTCTCTTGCACTCCTACACAGCTCTTGTGTCTTTGGAATAATTCTTTCTTCCACGGGGCTTTGTGGAATTTGTTCCTGTACCAACTCTTGTGTACCTTGAGCCTCAACTTCATCAAAGTCTATCTCACTCCCAATATCTCTTTTAAAGATGTTATCCCTCTCAAGGAATATGGCGTGTCTTTCCACTATAAAATTTTTATCAGAGTGGTTTTATAGGTAATATCCCCTTGTTTTCTTAGGGTATCCTATAAAGGTAAACTTTGTGCCTCGGGGTGTAAGTTTGTTACCTGAAGAGGCCTTAACAAATGCATTGCTTCCCCACACATGTAAATTTGATAATATGACTTTCTTTCCACTACAGAACTCATATGGAATACCATTTATCAATTTAGTTGGTACTTGGTTTAGTATGCGCACCACTGTTTGTAACGCATATCCCCAAAAGGATAATGGAAGACTCACATGACTCATCATTGATCTCACCATGTCCAACAGGGTGTGGTTCCTCCTTTTTCTCACACCATTCCACTGGGGAATTTATTGAAAAGTGAGTTGGAATAGGATCCCAAACTCCCGTCAGTAATCAATGAAGTATTGATAAATATTTTCTCCACCTCGGTCTGAGCAGAGTTTCTTAATCTTCTTACCAAGATGGTTCTCAACTTCATTATTGTATTCTTTGAACTTATCAAAAGAATCTGACTTATACCTCATTAATTATATATATCCATATCTACTAAAATAATCAGTAAAAGTTATTAATTATGAGTACCCTACCCTTGATTCAACTAGAAATAGTCCACACACTTTGGTATGAACCAATTCAATAAGTTCTTTAGACCTTTCACCTTTCCTACTAACTGGGGATTTGGTCATTTTTCCTTGTAAACATGCATGACATACACCAAGTGGTTTTATTTTGAAATAATCTAAATATCCATCTTGATGTAACTTTGTCAAGTGTTTCTCATTTACATGACCTAGCCAATGATGCCAAAGTTGGGTGTGGTATGAGCCATGTGAAGTATCTTTGTTATCAATTGCCACTACTTAGTTTGTGTAATCCAACATGTAAAGACCATTGTATAAATTTTCCCTATCAAAACAAATTCTATCTTTGTAAAAGAAGAAACATTCATTTCCAAACTTGAAGAAAAATCCATCTATATCTAATCTGGATACAAAAATAACGTTTTTAGTAATAGACAACACATAATAGAAACCCTTTAACACCAAGATCATCCCAGTTATAAATGTGAGGTGGTAGTCCCCAACAACTACAACAACAAGTTTGGCTCCGTTGGCTACTCGTAGATCTACCTCCCCTCAGTAAATCTTCCTAAATATATTTGGTTCTTGTATTTGGATACATATGTGATCAACACAAGCTATATCTAATACCCAATTTGTAGAAATAGGTAGATTTAATTCGATAAAAAATGCACCTGAAGCTTCCCCTTGCTTCTTAGGCTGGGTGCAGTTCTTCTTCCAGTGTCCCTTCTTGCCACATGTGAAACAAATAGCCTCCTATTCCCTTACCTCCCCTTTGATCTTACTTTTCTTGGAAGGTCATGAATAAGATTTGGGCTTCAAGCTCTTATCTCCCCCTTTCCTTTTATTCACCACAAGAACAGAAGGATTTTCGCGCTTCATATATTTGTCCACTTGGAGAATTAGGATAAGAAGATTAGATAGAGACTTCTCAATGTTGTTCATATTGAAATTGATAACAAATTTAGAGAAGATATGAGGGAGTGATGTGAGAATGAGATCGGTACTCAGTTCTTCAGGGAGTTTAAACCCTAGAACCTACAGGAGCTCAATGTAGCCAATGAGATTGACTATATGAGGCCCAGGTGGGGCACTTTATCCAAGATTACTCTAAAAGATTGCCTTAGAGATATCAAACCTTTTATGTCTTTCTCTCTTCTGGTAAAGACCATGGAGGTGCTCAAGCATGCTATAAGTATCCATGTTTTCATGAGACTTCATGAGCTCACTAGACATTGATGATATCATAAAACATTAAATGTCGACCGTTTCATTCATATGTTTCTCATAGACCAGGAAATCCTCATTACTCACCTCTTTGGTAGGCAGATCAGGTAATGCTGACTCCATTACGTAAGACTTCTGTTCATGGCACAGGATAACCCAAAGGTGTCTAAACCATTCCTGGAAGTTACTGCCAGTGAGGATGTTATCTTTATCCAAAATTGATCGCAGGGATAGTGTGGTTGACGAGCTTGTAATTTTTATTCTACAATTAAAAGAGCAGATCATTAGTACTTTATTGATTACATTTTATGAGAAATAATAAATTTTTATTAAGTCTTCCACTATTTTATCAAGTCCCAATGGCTCTCACCATTAAACTACAAATGTCCAGTTTCCATGAAATTCTAGTGTCAAGGATCCATATTCCCCTTCATATAATCCCAACAAGTGTTGGTCAAGCTATTAGAAGGTATTTAGGTAGGTGGGTCTTTGCCAACTACAGGCTTGCAACTCCTTGATCTGTTGAGTGGACTCCCCAATCTTGAAATCATGACTTTGGATTTCCTAAACTCTTGCCTCCAATATTACACCAAGTCTATAAAGGGATACTCCTTTTGATGTAATATGGTTAAGTCAACCTAAAACCTTTCATAAAGGCTTCCTATATTAAAGTAAGTGTCCTAACAAGGGTTGGTTAAACACATAGTTTTATTGAGTTTTTCCCTTAATCAAGTAACATAAGGCTTGATCTGATTTAATATTTTTTGAGGGATTTTTATATCTTAGGGGTGAATTGATTATTATCATTATCACATGCTTGTTAATATTAAGTGTAACTTACTTAAGTTATTAACTTTTGGGCAAAAATCCCTCAAGGTAACATTGCAGTATTTTTGGGTTAATTGTGTTTGTTGACAAAGCAGGTTTCCATGGAGAATTGTCGAGTTCCCGAGAAGTTGTTGACATTCCATGTTGACAAAGAACTATGACAAAGGAAAGGACGATCTGGAGGTGGTACAAAAGAGCAGTACAAGGTGGCGCCATTTCCCAGTGTTTGCCAAATTTATGGGCCTGAAAATCGCCAATGGAAAATGGAGTGATATGTTTTTGGCAAAGGTTAAGGAGAGAGAAATGAAAGAGGTGCGTGGAAAAATTAAGCGTGGCACGCAAAATTAGCGGGTTGCGCGAAATCTTGAAGTGTGGCGCGCAAAACAGCGGGTTGCGCGAAATTGTATTTCGCGCAAAAGATGTTTCGAGGTCCGAAGCTCGGAAAATGGCAAAGGCATGAGGTGCGCGAAATTATGGACCAGTGCGCGGAAAATGGTTGTGCGTGGAAGATTTGTATTTCGCGATCAAAGCGGATTACGCGCTCAAGAAGGGTTTTTCGCACGGGGTCGATGTTGCCTATAAATATGAAGTGACCCTCTTCCATTCAATAGAGTTCAAGACATAGAAAATACCCGAGCTCTGGTGCACGAAATTGAAGTCAGAAAGGGTGTTGCGCGTAAACTTAAAGTTTGCGCGTAAAGTCAGCTGTTGCGTGAAAAGATAAGGCTGCGCAGAAAGTTGGTGTTGGCGCGTAAAAGGAAGGTTGCGTGAAAAGTGGATACCGCGCAAAAGGAGTGAATTGCACGCAAGGCAGTTTCCAGGCTGCGCGTAATATTTGGAGGTTGTGAGAAAAAGGAATTTCGCGCAAACCATAGAAATTGCGCGCAAGACACCGTAAGGGTTGCGCGTAAAAACTGAGGTTGCCCGGTACATCTGGTGCGAAGTGAGATTCATCTATGGGTGAAAGTTGGACTTCAACAGAGCATCTACATACAGAGGAAGATGCATTCCTTCATGAAAATGAAGAGACCTACAGGTCTGTAAACTGTGAGTGGATTCCTTCCAAGAGCAGTGAGCTTAGGAAGAGGAAGAAGGTGATCCTCTCCACCGGCAGTGAGCCAGAGAGAGAGAAACAGGGAGTGACCCTTGGGAAAGCAGTGAGCTGACCCTAAACATTGTATAGGCAGTGAGCCTGGGCATAGAAGTGATCTAGCCCGAACATTGTAATCCACATCTAGTGAAGTTTAGTGGACTTGGTACGACCGGCAACCTGTCGGCGTATGCTCCTTGGACGTAGCCCTTAGCGGTGAACCAAGTAAAATTGTTGTGTCCTGTGCTTGCTTTACTTTCTGTTTATATTGTGCAGCAGGAAAGAGAGAGAAGAGTGTTTTGCTTAACAGCGAAACAAGATCAGAAAGGGCTTTAATTTTTAATTAGTCATACCCTGATTCACCCCCCTCTCAGGGTATTCAGCCTAGTGGACCTAAAATTAACCATGTCTTGATAATATTTACACATAAGTCTGGTTTATTTTAGTTCTATCTTGTATGCTTGTTTAATTCATTAATTATGTGATCGTGGTAACACATCCATAATGATAAACCATGCAATTGACAAAAATAAAATAAAGAGAATAATCATGAGATTTTCTAATGGTTAGTTTATCTAACAGTTGATAAACTAACCCTGACATAAGGGAGAAACATCTTGAACCTTTTGGGTTCATGTTTACAGCTTTCCATCTGTCCACCTCTGTATCTCCTGGGATTGGTTTTGTCTTAGCTCCAGATTGAACTGCCACCACTAGATTGGGAGTTCCATCCATTACATTTTCCTTTTTTTAACTCACATGCATGTGAGGGGTAAAAAGGGATTTTACATAAAAGAAACCTTGGGGACGCATGACCTACATATTAATGACGAGAAGGCTCACAGGACAACAAATTTAATTTAAATACGTAAATTAAAAGAAACCATCCATATACAAATGCCTTGGTCTAGATCATGATCATTAATACATGAAATGATATTTATGCATAAATAAAACTAGCATTCAATTCTTTAATCATTATTGTTTAAGATAAGTCACACTAAAATCAATTAATTTTCTTCTTTAATTAATCAATCCTTTTATCTTAAACCCTTTTCTAAATTTCCTTGAGATTATCATCCATCATAATTTTAAATAAATAAATTCATTTAAAATTATCTTTTTACGTAACTTGTTCCTTAGAGGTAACCCAATGAATTCCTATTCATGACCACCCAATGAGTAGAAATGAACATTACACAGATGTTAAATTAAACACACATATATAAAACACCTATCACGTGTTGTGTCTCAGCTTTATGCCTGCACGATGGTACACGTCTCAAGGGTTTGAATAATATAATAATAAATTTTAATAAATCTGTGTAATTTGGATGAGTACGCGGCGTGTAGTTCCAACTACACATTGTGTACTATTTTTCACCATTTATCTGAAGTACACGCCTAGGGAAACAAAGTGTGAGTGTACTTTAGAAATCTTCAGAGTACACAGCATGTCCAGTAGTCCACACACTGTGTAGTTCCTCGTTACACGGTCTCTAGCCAGGCAATCCATGTACGGGGTACACGGTCCAACCCTAACCTAAAAAGACTACATGTCGTTTCCAGTGGGCCACACAGTGTGTAATCCAAAAACCACGTGCCAACTACTCCTGGTCAATACATGGAGTCATTAAGACTTAAAAAAACTCCAATGAAATGACTTGGTTTTGCAGACCAAACCCGGTGCATTGAACCTTGGATACACAGTGAGTACTAGAAAATACACATCGTGTGTTCTTGTGTTGTACATCTAGGAACCTTTAGCACCTCCAGATGAGATCCCCTATTTTATTTTAATCAAAATTAAAAGAAAATATCATTTCTATAAGGTGAATAAGAAAAAAAGAGGAGGTAAAATAACTAGAATAATCACCCAGTTTTCTATAAGAACCATACCCACCATCTATACTGTAATGGATCTTACCTGGATAAAATCAGGTTTAAATTTTTCTACATCAACATTCCATTCACCCACCAAAACATACTCTTATCCTTTAAGGGAGGTAAAATACACCCGCCTTCGGTAGCAGCCAATGTGACCCCGTAAGTGCACCAGCCATTCCATACTGAAAATTATGTAAAATATTGTCATATCCAAGACTAGGAAATCCTATACATTTCTATATCCTCCAAACACTATGAAACAAGCAAGACATATTTGAACATGGTATATGCTCTTCCCAAGAGTTGTATCAAGTGAAAACAACATGGGGGGGGGACTCTATTGTTAACCCCAACTCAAATACAACTTGAGCATAAATAAAGGAATGATAAACCCTAAAATCAAAAATAGAAACATAAAATATCAAAGTAATCAAAACCATACCTCACACTATAGAAGGACCCTCAATTACATCAGTTGTAACCTGGTCCAAAACATAAACTCGGTCTTCTTAGGATTCACGACCTTGGACCCATGATCCCTAAATCAGTTGTGGAACTAACCCTTGAGGTGTCTCCTACCATGATTGTCCTTGAGATCCTCAACCATCCCCATGAATTGACTTCCCAAACATAACTCGGTTATCCGAAAAGGATCCTCCTATCCAAGCCCTCAAGGTTTGTGTTTTCCCTGATCCTTCTCCCATACATAACTAGGAGAAACTTGAAAAAAATCATCGAAGAAGTCCCATTATTACACATGACTGAAACTCCCTCAACTCACTATTAAACGTTCTATAGTAATGTCTAGTCTTCCCACACTAAAAAACACATGGGAAGGGTCCCTTCTGAAGTTGGAAGAGATAAACCCCTACCCTTCTCCAACTACTTATCACCACTTTAGCGCATTTCCTTAAATACCATCTTCTTTTCACTAGAAGATATACTAATATACCCACTAGAAAGGCTTCCACTTATCCCAATAAAGAAGGAAGGACTCCTCATTACACTATCCTTAGCTAATCACTTCTCAACTGTGATATCCTTGTGAACCACATCAGAATATAAGGCCAGGTCAAATGTTTATAACTAGAACCTTACCTTCATATGAAGATTGATCTCAAAACTTCGGGCCTTCTGAGCATCGTTCTCAACCAATAATGGAGAAAAGATAACCAAATCCTTAAAACGGTCACATATTCATCTACATACGACAACCCATTTTGGAGATCTATGAAATCATGAGATTTATCCAACCTCAGTGTCTCAAGGAAGATCTCATTGAAAAAGTGGTCCTTAAAAGCTTCCCATAACGGAACCACATGTCTTTGAGCCTAGATTATCAGCCCACACTATCTCTTGGTTGGTCTTTGTAGCATATAAACTGCTAAATTCTCCCGATGATCTTCAGGCATCACCATAAGATCAAAGATCCCCTCAAGAATCTTGATCTAGTCCCCACTATCCTGCGGACCACCCATGCTCTAGAATGATGGAGGGTAATGTAGTTGGAAATCTTGAGATAAATCCACCATTATCATCCCTACCTAATGGTCACTTCCTCCTCCCACTGACACAATGTGGGAAACACCCAGATAAAGAGGATTTATTAACTAAACTACATGAGCATCATTTGAGGCATGCTCAGATTGACATTCATGGATGTTTAGAGATACAATAGGTACATTTTATACTTTAGAATCATCCTCACCCTAGTCCCTTAGCAACATCATGGGATGTAAATGAGGTAGAATTATCTTGAATTCAAAATCAGATACTCAAAAATTCCATTAATAAATTAAATATTAATAATAATTAAGAAATTAACTAGCATTCATGTACACAATGATGATCCTAAGAAACACCCTAGAGGACTACCCACAATCACTTAGCATAACCCTCTTAGGACCTACCTAAGGCCTAATCTCAAGTATTCAGTATCTGCATGTCAGTCATAGTCATAATAATAGATTCATAAGAATGATCAAGATAAATTAATTAAATGTCACCAAATTATGTATTTGGGAAAACACATAATATATATTTTTCTAGAATTTAATTAATTAAAACCTATACCAATCCAAGGAAACCAAGCATATAAGATTTTAACCTATGTGCCTACACATGATTCATGAACTCACCTAATATTTCCATTTCATCCTAGAGAAAAATCCTATAAACTATAACAACACAACAATACTAGAGGATTAACATGAAATCATAACATCATAACCAATAAAAGTAGTTCCACTACCCTAGTAACCTAGTTTTCCACTATACATGAATTATCCAGACACAACCATAGCATCTTACCTGAGTCCCAACTATATTATATTTGTTTTAAAGATCCAAAAATATAAATTAAAAATAAAAAGGGGGTTATGATACCATATTTTGACTCCTTATGTTATAATACCAAGTCTTATATGAAGATCCACATGACCACATGCATGCCCCCTATACATAAGAGGCTGTCGACTAGCGATAAGAGATTGAAAAACACCATGGGGATACTACTCTAACTGCCTGAAGGCCTTAATTTTTTTATTATAAAAGCTAGCCCCCTTTTAAGGGACTAAAAGGGAAACCCAAAAAGACTTCAAGACTTAGGAAATTAAATGAACCAAAGGTCAGGAGAGATAAAACAAACTGATTACATGAAGCTACCCCTCCCCAGTATAAAATCATGACAAAGCTATCCACCAAAGCAGGACTGAATGAAAAGCAAGTGTCCTATGTCAAAGAACAGGCCCAATCCAATGGATGACACCATACCCTATCAAAAATACAAATCCATAAAGCTTTCAAAGAAGGACAACTAGCTCTGAAACCTCCTTTGGAGTCTGTTCCATGTGGTCAAGTCTGATGCACCTCCATTCCAATAGGCCATAGATCACCAATTCAACGAAACCATCTCAAACCATGGGAAAAAACACTAACAAAACCTACAACAATCAACACGATCCTACACTATCTGTACCAAAACACCCATCGGTGCCCTCAACCTGCAAGTAGAGACCGAATAAAACCAACCAGTAACCCCTACCAGAACAAAAAGCAGCCGCTGGAACACCTTCAATGTGGAATGGGAACACAATCGTGACTCTTGGAATGCGACTCCATAGAGAAGAAGAACCATCACCCCAAAGCCGCGGAAGAAGAAGCCACGACCCCAACCTCGACACCCCTTCATCGCGGAATTGGAACACGACCCTAATTCCTGGATTGCAACTCCACACAGTGGAATAAACTCCCAGAACTATGAAAGAAGAGTCACGGCTCAGAACAAAAGCAGAAGGCCGACGGTGCACCAGATCGACCCCACGCCACACTGGATTGAAACCCCGAAGTTGCTCCAGAGCATGCCCCCCCACCACAGAAAAACAGGTCGCAACCCCTATGCACCAGAGTGAAATCCCTTTGCCACAGAGATTCCATGCTGGATCTCATCCCCAATGCACCAGATCGAGACTCTAATGTCGCAGAGAAGGATCGTGACCTCGACACCACCCGGATCTCGACCACATGCCGCAGAGGATCAGGAAACACCCCAAACCCATTGTAAACCTGACCAACCTCTCCGAAGAAGAATGAACCCCACACCTGTGAGGCCACCCCTTACTGCGGAAGAAGCTTCCGCACCATGAACAAGTTGGGGAGACTGAGGAAGAAGCAATAATCTAGACGAGACAGAGGAGAAGGCGGCGATGAGGGAACCCTAAGCCGCTGCTGCGCCCCTTACAGGCTCATCCGCTCCTGAGTATTGTGACCATTAGAGTAACATAGAAGCAACAATATTAAAAGTAACAATGGAAGATCACATAGTGGAAACAATAATAATAACATCAACCCATGAGATGTCAAAATGGCATACAATATTCAATACATCAATTCAAAAGAGATCCCCACATGTAGTAGATCAATATATATACAATGAAAAAAAAACGAAATAATAAGAGAAATCACTGTAAATAATCTCAGATCATGTAATGATATCACATCAAACCCTACTCAGAAGTATGTTATAAGGCTATTTCCCTTATTAGATCCCTAATCATAAAGTATGCATGAACATTTAGATTCCCATGTAGGGCATGATAATAAACCTAGTAAGACACCACCAACATACCCTTAAAATAAGTCCAGTTGATGTATAATGGTGGATACATTGATAAAACTAAATAAATAAACATGAAATACTCATTGATTCATTACGTGCTGACCAGGCTGCCATGAATCCCAATTCATACCTGCTTCAATTTCATATTAGAAGCAAAGTGTCTATTAAATCCACATAAGAAATATGAAACCTGACACACACCTTATTACTTATGAAAAAACGTCATAAAACATACCCAAGCCATCCATTATCACTCAAGGTAGGTCTCATCACACACACTCGACCCATCCCTACTCTCTCAAGGGAGGTCATGCCACGTCCCAAGCCACAACTTATCAATCATGGTGTACCCAAACATCAGAAAGAAACATGAAATATCAGACATTAAAAGCCATCCAAAAACATGTAAATACATCATTGAATCCCATACACCATCTCTCTAGTCTGTTCTAGCCCCAACTGAGCCCAAACAACTCCCTTAAGGTCACATTTCTTAAGAAGATGACCCTAGAATCACCCATGAGCCAAAGTGGAATTCCCACTTAAACTGAGCCAAAATTCATAGATCCCCCTATAAAGGGTTGACCATATATATATATGAACCTAATAAATCACTTTAATAGAACATATAAATTTATCACAGGGATACACATTCACCTATATACAATTTGAGACATACAACTTAATACAGAAGCCATAAAATAGTAAATACATCATACCCAAAGCATGGAAAAGTTAAATCACCAATAATCTCCACCCAAATAAATCCCAATAAAAAAATCTGTAAATTCATCCCTAACATTCAAATATTATTATTTTAGAAAGTAGAATAAGAAATAAAGGAACGTGGAGGTACTTATGGTGTAGATGATGTTAGACTCACCAAGAGAAACCTTACATAATAAGAAGCACTTGAAATGACTAAGGGATAAGGATTAGGGAGCTAAAATAAACAAGGAGATCTTCTATTTAGCCAAAATTGTGTGAGGGTCAAGGGATGTGAGGGATAACCAAAATATGGGACTAGGGGAAAGTTACAATTTTAAACCTCTTTAAAAACTGCCTAGGAGTCCATTTATAGTGTGATAATAGTGGTCACTATGTGAATTCCCTCCAAGAAACACCATTCATGGAATGAATGAGGATTCACCCCATTAATGACTATAATTATAATTTTTGTAGTTTTTCTTGAATCATTCATGGTGTGAACACTATGTTTAAGGTGTGAATGCTTCCCGCTATAGCATTCCAGCTACAAGATCGGGTTCTTTCCCACAAATTGACCTCAATCTACTTTAGAAGCCTCAAACAACTAAAAAAAACCAAGAGACACATTATTAAGAAAAAATTAACCATAAATCAACTTGAAAAAACAAGGGTCCTTACATGAATCTATCTGAGAAATTTATCATCGAAATTTTCACAATAATTGAGTCCATCAAAGTGTCTCTAAATCCCTTGATATTATAGAACATTTAATTGAATCTTATGAAATAATCATTTATAGTTTCCACATTATCCATATTCAAGTCCTCAAATTGAATTCTACATATTTGGATTTATTCTTCTTTTATTTTAACATTAATTTTAAATATACATTACTACTTATCCCAAGTTTCCTTAGATAGTCGACGACCCATAACCTTAGTGTAAAATTTATCTGACAAAGACATGAGAACTGTATTTCAATCCTTACCATCATCTTCTATGTCCCTTTTTTCCACAAAATTCATATGTGAATCCTTTTATTTAGGTAAAAATCCTATTGTAGAAAAATTCTCCACTTCCAAGCCAAGGAATAGGAGTAGGGAATCATCCTATTTTTATATCCATGAATTTATTTTCCATCAATGGTAGGGATACCACAACTATTAATGGAATTTAAGTTATTTATTTCAAACAAATGTATCCAACATAGGGAGCCCACTCTAATACCACTTGTGATACCCAAGAATGGGTGAACCACTGAGGGGTTGTATTAGTGGTTTCATTTTACAACTTACTTTAATTTTATTCTAACCTTTTCAAATTGTTATGGTCTTGATCCACTCAAGTAATAAAACACATTCTCACTCACATAAATTAAAGTAAAAAAGTGATAAATGCACATTGATTTTAAAAGTTTAAACTTCAAGGAGGAAACCTACTCCTTATTGTGATCAGGATATCCGAGTTAGAAATTTTATACTATAACAAATTATTAATTACGATAGTTTGGGAAGGTATTATCCTTAACCCAAAAGTGCATCTTGCACTAATTTATCCTAACAAGATGTTTATAACAGTTCCCACTAGTTGAAATATATATTTTCCCCTGAGCCTTCTAAATAGAAAAGATATTTCTGCTCACAAAGATTAACCTCTAGAACTTTGAAATCTAAAACATGTATTATCCAGTCCTACAAATTTCAACAACCTCAACTCAAAAATATCCTTATTTGACCTAGTGTATATTTTAGTGAATGCAGATCGAGAAGTTTGATAATCATATTCACTCAAAATACTTGGTGTAATCAATAAATTTTAATTGAATGATGTTCCCCCTCTATATAGCCAAACATTCCTAAATAAAATTGGGGAATAAATGAGCTCCAATTTAAAACTCCCACTAACTTCAGGTATCTACTCAGTCTTAAATAACTTCCAAAGATATCTAAGATTTGACTTCTTAAAATACTCCACAAAACTCGGTGTCAATAGACTTCAAATCTTCTATAGATATTGGCTAAAACCATGATCTTTCCTACATAAATATTGGAACTTTGACCATCCATATCTTCACCATCACAATGGTTGTGTATTTACAATGTTTATGTGAAGTCACTAAATATCTTATAGTGAATGTAATTTTATAGACTTCACTCTACACTTCTTCTGGTTCTACCTTTGCTTTAGCTCAACTTAATGTTCTGCAACCTTCAGTACATCAAATAACTCTATTACGAATTTTAACTTCTGGTGAAAAACTACTATTTCTTCAAGCATTATTCAAGGTTTAACATACAACTTCTCTTTTTGATTAACTCATTCTCCATATTTTTGTTTCCCCATATTTTTTTTGAAATCAATGATTTTATTTCCTTTATTCTTTTTGAGATTCAATATTGACCTTTCTTCCATTTGACATAATATTCAACCAACTCAGATTGAATTACTATTGTTCACCCACTAAAGTAATATTTATAACATTAAAGTGCTGCACATGAATCACCTGACTTTACTTTTGGAGTATCCTTTAGTAAAACTCCAACTCTCAATTACTCCACAGTCTTCTAGTGAACTTCTGAAAGCCTCTAAACTCTATTCCACATATTTACAAAATTTTAGTTCTCAATACAAAATATTCTTCCAAATAGAGTCAAAAACCAATATTACATCTTCATAATCCTAGTGGAACATGATCCTTAATATAAAATTTATCATATCATTCATTATATGACATTTCAATTTAAATATATGATATTAAATGAAATATAAAAATTTTATATTTTAATTTCTTTCATGTAAATTGTTTATATAATCTAAATATCACATGTTTAAAATTATTTAAACCTTTGATCAAATAAACCATAAAAATTCCTTTTGATGCATCTTAAACAATTTCTCAAACTAAGGCTTTTAATTTTAACAATTAAAATTAATAATTATGAACAATTCATAATTTAAACATAGGATATTTTTTGTTTATGACTTATTTTGTAATTTATAAACATTTTATAAGTTACCTTTATAATTTCTAAATAAAAAATTTATTTCTAAATTATAAAGAATTACATGTAATTGGTAAAAGGTATTTCAATATTAATATTTTATATTTTATGGAAATTTATTTAATAAATATTTCAAAAACAATTAATTATTAAATTATAAAAAACTTATAAATAATTAATTTATAACACCTTTATAAATCAAATAAATATCCCAAAATACTATTTAATATGATTTATAAACCTTTTATAAACCATAAGAATCAATTAATAATTGAAATTTAAGAAAAATAATTTTTCTTAACTAATCATATTTAGAGATTCAAATGAAGTTATAGAATATGAGAGTTAGGGTGAGTGGAACTTAAATATTTTAAGTGTTATCAGTCATGTTTTACAACTGATAGTCTTATTGCTACTTACAATAATCACGTATGATTTTTTATGTTTTGATATATAGGAAAAAACACATGTATTAGGTATGGTCCTTACATATGAGCAAATAATATTACGTATAAATGGGAAAATCTTACATACCAATTGTATTTTATGATTCACATTGATATTTCAAAGGTGATACAATTCTTTTTTTGAATCTTGTGACAAAAAATGTTATTGGATATGATATACCAATGTCATATGCTATGCCTTGTACAGAACTGAGAGATTCACACTTAATTATTGGCTACGATATCCCATATCATAAACTTGATTTCAATTGGGTAGAATAAAAAGTTCAATCATATTTAAAATTAGATAATTTGATAGGGATTATGATTTAAAAATCTTCATTTAGAATATGATTTCATAAATCAAAAGGCACATTAAGGTTCTGATAACACTATTGGGTGGTAGAATCTTGATTCCTTATATGAACATGTCCAACATGAAATCCATATGAACCTATACAAGCACTCAATTACCCCAACACCTAGTCTATGAACCTCTTTACATCAGTAATGGAGCTCTTGGGTGGAGATCCACACTTCATCACTGCTCATGCATGAGAGTTCCCATGAATATGATAACCCTTTGACCTTTACTCTAATACCACTAATGGGTTTTGAAGGATCTAAAAATTCTTGTTAAACACAAAAAAATCAATATATAAACCCAAAACCAAGATTTACCATACTAAAAAATGACATCATTCAAACTATAAATGAAGAAATAGTAAGTGTATCTTACACTAAATCTATTATTTACTGTAATGATCTTCAACTAAATAAGTTTAATGAAGATAATTGAAGGGTATCCATCACACTCCCCTATCTATGACGTATACAATAGCTAAAATAATCCCTTTATGTTTGGATGGGATCATTATTCACCTATAGTATGATAGTGTCTCTATAGGAAAAAGATAAAGGATGAAAATAACTTCAGGTGGAAAGTGTTTTCGGATAGGTTGTATATAAGAGTACCACATATACCATTGAATGAGTAATACCTATTTATATAGACCTCTTTAGGAAACTCCTCAAGTGAACATGCATTAACTCATATTTTATAACATATGAGTTAATTTCACTGTTGTCCACACATTTATCACATGAATGTAACCCCTATGAGTATTTCATCTTATGCAACAACTTCATTCAAGATAGACAATGTGGAAGACCCCCAAATGATAACTATTATCATTCATATGCCTAGATCATAGGAAATTAGTGTATACCATACCTTATAACTATACTCACAATACTACATACAATATCACTCAACTGTATAATGCAATTGGGTAAGGCATTGGTTATGATATCAAAATATCAAACTAAACAATATGTCCATCATGAAATTTTGAATTTCTATAAAATAAGGATATCATCTCATATGATATCCATATATCATACATTATGATATAGGATAATATGTATCACATATACACTAGGATTTAAAGTATACATCCTTTAAAATTCCTTGCATTGAATTGTGAATTGTAGGTATTCACTTGTATGTTTTAATGCACTTGTTATATTCAATGGTTGATACAAAAAAATTATTAATATCTTTACATTAATTACACTCAATAAAAAGACTAAATACTAACACTTTATAAATATTTTTTACTTTATTCTACTTTTATATGGACTTAAAGTTAATTTTTTATTTAGTTACCAGTTTCAAAGTCCTTTTTAAATGTTTACATTCAAATAATTGTGAAGATATATTTAAAATTGTCACATCTTTATAATTTATAATTAATTTTTATGAAAATAATTTATAAATATTCATTTTTAATATACTATAGAAACCTAAATATGAAATTTTATTTAATTAACTTTAAAAATACAATTTTTCATAAAAAAACGTTATATTATGTTTACGTTTTATTATTTACTATTAATAATAAATAACCATGTTTATTTTATTAAAACATTATTGATAATTCTTTTTTTGAAAAGATTTTTTTTCCTGAAAAATATATTTAAATTGTCTAGTTAGGATATCAAAAAGATCATTTTTGAAAATTAAATAAAATATAACAATAAATAATTTAAAAAATATATTTATCAATAAATCCCTTAAATTTATTATATTGTATTTCATTATCATTAAGAATTTTATAATCCTAGTTGGAGTCTAGGGTTGATGTATATTTTTATGGGCCACTCTCTCCTACTCATCTCTTACTTTGGGTTTATTAGTGGAGGCTACTACAAACCCTAGAATAATTTCCACCCCACTTCTGATTTAATTCTCATGACCCTCCATTTGAACACCATTGTTGATAGCTTTTGACACTTCCTTCAAGCTATAAAAATGAGTGAATCAAATATTTTTTCTGACAAAAAATGCTATGTTATGTTTACATTTTATTATTTACCATTAATAATAAATAAACATATTAATTTTATTAAAAAATTATCGATAAATATTTTTTTTAAAAGTAAAATATTTTTGGATAAATATAATTAAATTGATTGATTATGATATCTAAAAGTTAATTTTTAAAAATTAAATCAAACCTAAATATAAATAAATTAAGAATACATTTATTAATAGATCCCATGACTTTGTTATATTAAATTTTATTATAGTTGAGAAGTTTATAATCCTAGTCACATCCTGGGTCTGATGTCTATTTCGATAGGATGCTCTCTCTAGCTCGTCTCTCACTTTGGTTTTATTTTTGGAGGATTATGCACACCCTAGAATAATTTCTACCCAACTTTTTATTCAATGATCGTGAACCTCTAATTCATTGCTCTTACCAAAGGCTACTGGAACTTCCTTCAAGCTGTGTACATGAGATAATCAACTCTTTTTTCTTACAAATGATGTTATGTTATGTTTACATTTTATTTTTTACTATTGATAATAAATAAAAATATTGATTTTATTAAAAAATTATCAATAGATATTTTTTCAAAAGAATTTTTTCTGATAAATCTATTTAAATTGATTTGTTAATCTATTTAAATTTATTGGTTAATATTTTTAAAATTAAATCAAAAGCAAAAATAAATATATTAAAAAATGGATTGATTAAAAAAATCTATTAACTGTATTATATATATTTTTTCATTACCATTAAAAAGATTTTAATCTTAGTTGGAGCCTAGGGCTGATGTATGTTTTGATGAACTGCTCTCTCTAGCCCATATCCCACCTTGTGTGTTTTAGAGGATGTCGTTGTAAAACCTTGAATAATTTCCACCCCAATTCTAATTCAATGCTCATGATCCTCTATTTATATTTCATTTCTGATAGTTACCAATACTTCCTTTAAGTCATATACATGAGAAAATCAACACATTTTTCTTACAAATAACATTATATTATGATTATATTTTATTGTTTACTAATGATAATAAATAAACATATTCATTTTATTAAAAAATGATTAAGAAATCTTTTTTTTGATTTTTTTAATAAATATATTTAAATTAATTGGTTAAGATATTTAAAAGTTAATTTTAGAAAATTAAACAAATACATATAATAAATAAATTTAAAAATAGATTTATTAATAGATCCCTAAACTTTATTATATTTTCTTTCATTACCACTGAGAAGTTTACAATTCTGGTTGGAGCCTGGGGTCAACATCTATTTCAACAGCTTGCTCCCTCTAACTTTTCTCTCACTTTATGTTTATTATAGAAGGCTACTGAAAACCATATAATATTTCCACCGAACTTACAATTTGATGCCCGCGATTCTCTATTTCCACATAATTTTCAATAGTCGATGACACTTACTTCAAGATTTATATGTGAGTGAATCAACACATTTTGGATTTAAGACCGATCTCTCCCCTCATCACTAACTTTAAAAATTAATTGAATGTTTTTTGTGTCTGTGCTATTCTTCTTTTTCTGCTTCTTAGTTTCATATTTATTTTTATCCTCTTGATTTGAGTGGTAATATTATTTATTCATAAAATCATTTTTTATTTTAAAGCATCCATCCTTTGATTTGAAATCTATTCCTTTTTTAAAGTATATAATTGATAACATTTTGCACATGTATTTACTAATTAGAGTTTCAATGACATAATTCTATTTTTTTCTTTTGATGGTTCATTATTATTAGGCTTCTATAATCTATTTTCTAGTGGAAACTATAAATTATAGGAGAATTTAATTTTTCATTTGAGACAAAATGGCCAGTCTATTTTGAGGATTCCCTTGAAAAAATTTATCCAAAATTTAGATAATTTCTTACAGTAAGAATTTTTTCCATGATAGTGGAGTTATTTAGTAAATGAAGCAACTAATGAAGTCCCAAGTACATCAATTCATAGGTTCTTAATATCTATAAATAAATTTTCTTAGAGGCATGAAAAAAACAAATTTATAGGTAATAGATATTGATTTCTCTTTATAGAATACTTTGAATTCACATAAAGGAGTAGGCATATTACCAATATTACCCTCATTAAAAGCATAATATTCTCACCCTAATCATTCAATTATTCTCATGTTCATTATAATTTCCAATTTTATGATTATGATGTGGCATAAAGGTTTGTATATTTGAAAGATCAAACATTTTTCATTGCCTAATTTTTAGAGAAATTGTAATTATGACATATTAGGATTCATTAAATTATATTTTTTCATATATATTTTGGATTCATGTGTTATTAATTTGGTATATATATTCAAGGGTATCACGATATTGGGATAAATACAAATGAAACCACTAGTGGAAGGACTCAAGGTTGGATATGAAATAATCATACATCCAAATGCTTAGCATAAAAGAAAATTGGCCAAATTAACCATTCAACATTTACATTATTTTCTTAGTATTATGAAACTATTCACCAATTATCAAAAATTACCACATTTATGAATATATCAGAATACTTAAAATGATTTTAAATTTTACTATTTAAATATAATTTTAATTTTTTTTGACATTTCAAAACAACATCGTTGTGATTTATGATGAATGGTTTCTTACTACCTAGAACAGAATGAAAATATCACATGGTTAATATGCCTAATTTTCTTTTACACCAATCATTGGTATAGATAATAAATTCATAGTCAACCTTGATTTCTTTCAATATTAAGTGCATTTGTTTTTATCCTAATGTGGTGATAGGGTTGACCATATGTGTCATATTTCTAATGTATGAACTAATCACACACATACATAAAATTTAATAAATCCCAACATGTTTTAATTACAAGTTATTGAAAAAATGGTCCATATGGAATATTTATACTTTTAAATATAAAAAAATTCATTTTATGTTGTCATCATAACCACCATGTATGGAAACATTCTTTTTTATTGAAAATCAGGTTACAATAGAGAAAATATGGAAAAAATGAACAATAAAATAATTTAATGATCAGGGGTGAGAAGATTATGATTTTATGAGGGTAATATTTTTAATATGTATAATTATTAAAATAAATTCAAAGTATTATATGAATAGAAATCAATTTTTTCATATATCTCACTTTATTTTTTTCTATGCATCTCTTACGATTTCTAAGAAACTTTGTTTACAGGTATTAATAACCTTTATTTTGATGCACTTGGGACTTCACTAGTAGATCTAGTTATTAAACAACTCCATTATCTTGGAAAAAATTCCTACTATAATAATATATATAAACTATAGATAAATTTTTTCAAGGGCCTCCCTAAAATAGACTTGTCATTTTGTATCAACCAAAAAATTAACTTCTCCCATAATTAATATTTTCCACTAGAAAATAAATAGTAGAATCCCAATAATAGTGAACCATAAAAATAAAAAATAAATAATAAAATGTAGTGTTGGGTTATTGAAAATCTTATTAGTAAATACATGTAAAAAATATTATCAACTGTATATTTTTTATAAAAAGGGAATAAATAAAAAATCATAGGATGGATGCATGAAAATAAAAAATTATTTTTTGAATAAAAAATATTACCTCTCAAATCATGAGGATAAAAACAAATAAGAAACCGAGAATAAAAAAAGGAAGAATAACACAGACACACAAATCGTTCGATTAATTTGTAAAGTTATAAGTAAGGTGAATGACTGGTATTAAATATAAAAAGGAGCTGATTCTATCACATATACATCTTGAAGGAAGTGTTAGTGGATATCATTAATGATGTGAAAATATAGGATCATTACCATCAAATCATAAGTAGGGTGGAAATTATTATAGGGTTTACAACAACCATTGCTAATAAACCCAAAGCGAGAGACAAGTACGAGAGAATATACAGTAAAAATAGATGTCAACCCCAAGCTCCATATAGGATTTTAAAATTATGAATGATAATGAAAGAAAATATTGTAAAGTTAAGAGATCCGTTAATAAATATATATTTTTAATTTATTCATTGTTAGTTTTGATTAAATTTTTAAAAACGAACTTCATATATCCCAACCAATCAATTTAAATAGTTTTGTTTATTTTTTTTCTTTTTAAAAAAATATTTATCGATAATTTTTTAATAAAATGAATATTCTTACTTATTATCAATATTAAACAATAAAATATAAACATAACATAACATTTTTTGTAATAAAAACGAGCTAATTCACTCATGTATATAGCTTTAGGGATGTGTTAGCAGCTATCAATAACGATGTGGAAATGGAGGATCATGAGAATTAAATCATAGGTGGGGTGGAAATTATTCTAAGAATAATAGTGACCTCTACTAATAAACCAAATGTGAGAGACGATCTAGAGAGAGTATCCTGTCAAAACAAATATTGGTCTTAGGATCCAACTTGGACTATAAACTTCTTAACAAAAATAAAAGATAATATAATAAAGTTAATAGATATATTAATAAATTTATCTTTTAATTTATATGTTTTTGGGTTTGATTTAATCTTCAAAAATGAACTTTTAGATATCTTAACCAATCAATTTAATTAGATTTATAAAAAATATTTTCTTTCCTAAAAAATATCGATTGTTTTAATAAAATGAATATGTTTATTTATTATCAATAGTAAAAGATAAAATGTAAACATAACATAACATTTTTTATAAGAAATAAGTGATAATTAAATCACATATATAGCTTGGAGGGGATGTCAGTGGCTATCGACAATGATGTGGAAATGGAGGATCGTGAGCATCAAATTGGAAGCATGGTGTAAATTATTTTAGGGTTTGAAATGAACTCTACTAATAAACCCAAAGTGAGAGATAATATAGAGAGATAGACCCTTTGAAACTTACATTGAGCTCAAACTCCAACAGGGATCGTAAACTTATAAAGGGTAATTAAAGAAAATGTAATAAAGTTAGGGGATATGTTAATAAATATATTCTTTAAATTATTTATTAATATGTTTGATTTACTTTTAAAAAATGATCTTTTAGATATACTAACCAATCAATTTAAATAAATTTATAATTTTTTTCTTTTTTAGAAAAATTTATCGATATTTTTTTAATAAAATGAATATGTTTATTTATTTTCAATCAAAAAAAATATTTAAACATAACACAAAATTGTTTTTAAGAAAAAATAGCTAATCCACTCATGTATACATATTAAAGGAATTGCCAATGAATATTGACAATAGTGTGTAAATAAAGGATCATTTATATAAAATCAAGAGTGTGGTTGAAATTATTCTAGGGTTTGTAGTGACCTCCACTAATAAACTCAAAGTGAGACATGAGATGGAGAGTGAAGTTTTTTGAAACAGTTTTCGATATCCAACTCTAACCAGGATTGTAAACTTATCAACAGTAATAAAAGAAAATATAATAAAGCTAATGGATCTATTAATAAATTTATTTTTAGATTTTATTTAATTTTAAAAAATAAACTTTTAGATATCATAAAAAATCAAATTAAATATGTATATATTTATTTTTTCCATTTTTAAAATATTTATCAGTAAATTTTTAATAAAATGAATATGTTTATTTATTATCAATAGTAAATAATAAAATGTAAACATAACATAACATTATTTATAAGAAAAATTGTACATTTATAATTTATTAAATAAAAGTCCATACAATGGTTTTCATTATTTGTTAAAAATATATATTTATAAAGTATTTTCATAAAAGTATTTATAAATTATAAATACTTGAAAATTTTAAATATATATATCTATAATTATTTTCATGTAAACTTTTAGAAAGGACTTTAAAACTACTAACTAAATATACAGTTGACTATAAGTTCACACAAAAGTATAATAAAGTAAAAAATATTTATAGTAATTGTATTTAGCCTTTTTATTGAGTGTAATTAATGTATAGATATTAATATTTTTATTATATCATTCATTGAAGATAATAAGTTCATTAAAACCAACAAGTGAATACATACAATTCACAATTCAATAAAAAGCATTTTCAAGGAGATATGTCCTAAATCCCATCATGTATGTGATAAATACCAGCCTATATTGTAGTGTATGATATATGGATATCTTGTGATTTAATATATTTATTTCAAAGTAATTAAAAATTCCATGATGATAATATCATATAGTATGATATATTGATATCGTAACCATTGCCTTACCCTAATCATATTGTATGATTGGGTGATATAATATAGATTGTTGTGAGAATAATAATAAGGTAAAATATACACTAATATTATTTGATCATGGTAGTAGAATGATAATAGTTATCATTTGAGATTCTTCCACATTTCTATCTTAAATAATGAATCTATCATAAGAAGAAACCCTTAGAAGGGGTTTCACATTCATGAAATGAATGCATGGTTGATAATGGAATCAACTCGTATGTTATAATGTATGAGTTAATACATGTTAACTCAAGGAGAATCCTCAATGGATCTATATAAAGATACAATACTCATTCAATGGTATGTGTGATACTATTTTATATAGCCTAATCGAAAACACTTTCCACCTAAAGCTCTTTTTATTCTTTATTTTTTCCTAAAGAGGTACTGGAATACCATACATGAATTTAAGGTGATTTTTTTTATCCCATGTATGGGTTATAGAGAGGGGAGTCTAATAGATTCCCTTTATTTATCTTCATTAAACTCATTCAGTTGAAGAGCACAACAACAGGAAGTAGCTTTGGTGTAAGGTATACATACTATTTATTCATTTATAATTTTAATGTTATCATTTATCTATCATGATTGGCCTTGGTTTTGGGTTTCTATATTGCATTTTTTTGTGTTTTGAAATTATTTTAGATCCTTAAAAACCCAATAATGGTTTTAGAGTAATGGATAAAAGGTTATCTGATTCTCAAGGACTCTCATGTGTAATATATCATATTGGTCTAGGTGCGTATTTGTTTAATTTTTTTCTAAAAACATACAACAATTTAATTTTTTTCTTAAATATGAAATTTTAGTTTGGATATATATTTAAATGTTTTTGGAGCTATTATTTATGGCTTAATATCCAAGAGTGGTATTTGGGTTTGATTTTGGTTCGATCATGTGTAATGAGACCCTATAGAGGTTCCAAAATAGGTTGGAAATTGACTTTTGGAAGTTGGTCGGGATTAGGGATAATTTCTACTATTTCTCCCCACTAATTTAGGTTTGGAGGAGGCCTAAAGGTGTTGAGATTATTTGAAAATTATTTTTTGCATGACTTTTGATTTTTTTGGAAGTTGTAGAGAATTTATGAAAAATTGGACAACTTTGGTGCATAAGGGTAACCATGCGTAAGAGTCACCCTATTAAGAGTTACTCTTACAGATGGATGCCTCATCCATAAGAGTAACCCCCTACGAGTTGGAAAATTTTCTAAGTATTGGGGACCTTGTGCTCGTAAGTGTCTGGATATTGTAAAGGGGTGGCATGTAAAAGTAAACACCTATTACATAAGAGTAACCTCTTCATGCATAAGAGTAGACTCTTCATGGGTAAGGGTGGTCTCTTAACACATAATAGTGGACTCTTCACATGTAAGAGTGGACTCATTGCATGTAAGAGTAGACTCTTTACATGTAAGAGTAAACTTTTCACATGTAAGAATAAACTCTTCACATGTAGGAGTAAAATATTCACATGTAAGAGTGAACTTATAATTTATAAGGGTGACTCTGAGCCTTCCTTGTGGTGTATAAGGATCATTTGGGATGGGTGTAAAAGTCATAGAGTTTTTCAAAATTTTATTTTGATGAATTTTAGATTTTCTGAAAAATATAAAAAATATAAAAAATGAGGTATAAAAGAGTAATTAAGATATTTTCGCCTGGAACACCAAAAACACCTAAAAATTGTTCGTCCATTTCCCTCTTCATCCCAGAGAGAGAGATCCTTCAATTCTTAATGAATTCATGTTCCGTTCAATCTAGGAGATAAATAAAAGTAAATCTATCACCCCATACCCATTATTTTTTAGTTTCTTAGGTTGTTTCATAGACTTACATTGGGTATGAAGGTTTATGCCCCGTTTTAGGGTTTTTCTTTAGAATCTATGATTTCTTTTATTTAAGCTCTAATTATCAGTTGGTATTCAAAAAAGAGGTTCCTACAAGAATAAAGTAGTTGGTCTCTAAGTTATTATTAAATTCTTACTTCATCTCTATGAGTGTATGATGTGAAGTCACACAAACCTATTGTGTGTTCAACCTAAAATTCAAATAAAATATTTAAATTTACATTACACATGAGTAAACCCTTATTCGGGCCCCTAGTATCCCACTGATGGATGTAATTATAGACATTATTTCATTAACCCCCTCCACTGGTACCCCTCATCAATCAAAAGTGAAGATAAGGAAGTCCCCCAAGTCTCACCTCTAGTAGGCCCCAGATTGGCAACTAGCATCGAGGGTTTAAAAAACTAAAATGGGAAGCATCACCCTCAATATGTAAAAGGATCAAGAAATAAGATAAAAAACCACAAAAAACCCCATCAAATAATATAAAATAAATCAAATCATCCCGTAATGTATGTTAGTAAATACAAGTGAAGTCTCCAAAGTAAAAAAAATCAAGGTAGTGACTCCATAACAGCTTCAGCCTCCAATCTAGCGATGACCAATTCAGTCTTTGAAATACTCTTGGAAACCTGAAAAAAAAGTTAATATATACATTGAGTGATTATAAAATTCATACTAAGTAGGATTATAACCAATGTATCCTATGAAAATTTGAAAATAGAATACTAATGAATCAGTGAACAAATAATAGAACCAACACACACCTAAACATGTCAACTATCTATCCCAACCTAACCAAGGCTCACTCACTAAATAGAACACCCAAAGTAGTGAAATAATATCAAGAGAACATAGATAAATTCACCCCACATCCACTTATCCATTGAGTTTCTGTTCTCATGGACCTATATTGAATGTACTATGCTCCCATCCCTTCTATGTTATCACATCACCACATATCACACAATATCTGATGTGGTCTAGGTCAAAACCCTACCGACCCCAACCTCCCACAAGGCCTAATATTATATGATGGAATCATCGAATATTCATATCTCACTTTACACTACTAAACTATCTTCTTAATCATTAAAAATCCATCCATAACCTCATATCCAGGGTAGTAGGGTGTCATGAATGTGAAGGACATCATCCTAATGCCCTCCTTATACTATGCTTGACCCCCACCACATATTACATCCTCTCATCTTCAGGAATTTACACTATCTGTGCCATCATTAGTTAGTACTCACCAATAACTGGGTACCACCACCACATACTATTATTAAAGGAAGAGTGAATAAGAGAGGATAATCATCTATAAATTACTCACCATAAAAATGTTGGGGAAAACACTCCCCAAACATTTGGGTGTTAGTATATAGTACTTGACGCATATGGGGTGCATATATAAGTAATTAACATGGAATACAAGAATATATATATATATCTCTGTGTGTGTGTGTGTGTGTTTGTAGACAACACACAAGCCCAAACTAAAGGTTTCACATCAATACTTCATTATGTACATCTATTATCATCACCATACTACCATTACCATATGCCTCCTAAATGCACCTCACCACACTACACAACCACACATAACCCACAAAACCTATTCTTTAATTTACAGATTGAACCCCTTTCCAGATTAACATATCACCAACTTCTATCCATTATTAATCAATTTCTTCCCACATGAAACCACTCTATCCAATATCTACATTAATTCCCATATTTATTCTCAACCCATTCATTATTCAATTTATTTATTCAATTAACACATGTGAATTCCCCACCCATGCCTTTTCATTTTACCATTAATAGTTTCATACTCCATCACTACCAGGTTACTATAACAAAGTCACCACACATCAAACCATTCTCACTATAACAGAAACCATAAAAATCCAACCAAATATTCTCACAACCCAACCATATCACCATAATAATCATAAATCATTCGGTGCACATCAACCCAACCTAACCACTATAGGCAGCTCCTAATATATCCCACATCTGAACCAGTCACCAACATCAACTTTAAATCCCCAAAAGGCCACACAATCACAAGGAAAATAAAATAATACTATAAATTCATAACAATAATATTATAGTTCAAATAAATCCCCACAATTCATTTATAAGTGATTTCACAGTGTTACATTATCTCTTGTAGGGATTTTTACACATAGTTTTTTTAATTTACACCAAACAAAATTATAGAAAGATGTATATGTTTAAAATTTTATGAAAATTGAATTCCAACAACCAAATGTAATAATAGTTATAAATTCATAGTAGTTACAACTTGGGTATCAACACAATAATTAAATTCAAGGCATGAAACAATAAGAGAAATAAAAAAATAATCAGTAACCACATGTGAATACACCCATCCCCTTAAATTAAATTTAATTCAGTCCATTATATTTGTTATCTAATCCATACCATCCACCCAATAGAAAATAAAATCAGGATAATTACACATATTCACAAAATAAGGGGAGAATAAGGACCCCCTACCTAGAAAAGAAATCTACATCACGCTGTACTCAAAATAATGGAAAGAGGGGTGATGCACCCAGGTCTAGATTCATATAGGATGTACTTGAATGCTATATAATGATTTAAAAGACTCTAAAATAATGGTGTGGAATGTTTGGTTTGAGAGAAGTCAATTTTAAATGATCTAGGAATAATATCTCTTGATTTTGAGTAATAATAAAGGATTCCCAAAGATATGCAATATAGATTTCAAATTAATTATTCATTAATTTCATTCCATTTAATTCACTCAAAAAGAATTATTTAAATCCTTGAACCATAAGGAAATCAAATATATGATTGAATCCCCACAAAAAAATTCAAAAACATTTATTTAATCCTTAAATCTCATATTTTATGTTGAAATACATTTTTTACATCATTCTGGAAAAAGCTAGGTATTTAAATATTTTTTGGATTTTATAAACAATTGATGAAACTGCATGAAGGGATAGACCATATGAAGGATTCAATAAACTAAAAAAACCAACGGAACAAACGATAAACTACAAAACTAAACAGATCGAATATGAAGGACTAAACACATGACCAATTGACCAAACATGTGAAGGAACAGATCGACTACAATAAGGAAATTGATTGACTGTAAGAAAAACTAACCTAACATAGGAAAAAACCGATTGATCACATGACTAAAACAAGTGAACACAAGAAGGAATTGACCAACCACATGAAGGAATCACCTAACTACATAAACAAACCAAGTTAACACATGCAAGAACCATTTAAGAATATAAAGGAATCAACTAACCACATGAAAAAACCGACTGAATGTAAGAAGGGAAAAGTAATTAAATAGTTAGTCAAGTGACTATGGGAAAAAACATGGAAAATTAAAAAATAAAAATCCTCTAAACACCCATTTGATTCTTCCAGGCCTTATAAAAAAACAAAGTGAAGGGTTTTGGAAGCTTAAAACATTACATCAGATTCCTATCAATCAATTCTTATCATTGAGAATCAAAACAGAACCCATAAGAAAAGGGAAATTGATCCAACCAACCACCTCATGAGATATTTCTCAAGGATATAACTATAATAAGAACACAACCACACATTATAGGAACAAAATAAATAACCATGAAAAATTATCAACCAAGGAATGAGATCAACTCTTATAATAGCATATAATCAAACACATTGTTTCAATATAAAGGAAACAAACAAGCATTAAATGAACTTAGGGTAATTATAATGCATCTGTGACTCATGTTCCCAAGTTCTCTCATCTAAACCACCATATTTCCACAACACATGAACCAAGAGGATAACTCATCCATGAAACACCTTCTCTTAATGATCCTAGATCTCAATTGGTCACTCCAAAAACATCATGTCATTATCAATACCCAACTCTCCCCAATTGATTACATGGGAGCCATTATGAAGATATCAATGATGATTAGACATGTGGAAGACATATTGAATCCTAACCATCCATGGTGGAAGATCCAACTGATAATCCACCACTACAATACACTCCAACACCTTAAACGGCCTAAAAAACCTAGGAGAAAGCTCACTCCCATGACCGAACCTCTACTACCCTTAATATGGAGAAACCCTCAAGAACGCATGGTATCCAACCTAAAAATATAGGGGATTATTTTTATAATATTCATAGGCCTTATGATGGTCCTAAATCACATTTATATAATCTCAAAACACCCGGTTCTTCTCTATCAGACTCTGTACCACATCCAAACCAAGGACTATTGACTCCCCAACCACAGTCTAACATGATAGAGAATATCATGGATTCCCATATGATGCCTCAAATAGGGCTATACTGATAGATGAGTGATAAAATTTATTATAATGAAAATTGACTAATTATTGGTGTTTCACCCATGATCCATCAAAGTACAAGATACAAGCCTGTAAAAAAACCTCTAACATCTAGATGGTTTACTCTATCTGCCCATTTGTCTAGGGATGGAAAGTAGTGCTAAGGTGTAACTAAGATCCAAAGGAATACTATAATACCTTCTAGTATTATAAGATAAAATAAGAACCTCAGTCAAATATAGTGTTCTTTGGAACTCTGTGGAGTCTCACTACCTCATCCATATAATTCCTCTCTAGATAATCCACAATAATCCACTCCTTGATTGCTAGAAAATGGGATGACTTCATCAGCCAGTCAACAATCACCCAAATGACATAAAAAAATCCATGATCTTGGGGTAACCTAATGAAAAAAATCCATTGATATTTCCTTTAAATTTCACTTGGGGAAATCCAAGGGATACAAAAATCCCCAAGGAACATGGTTCTCTACATTCACCTATTGAAAAACTAAACACTATGCCATAAACACCACCACCAACTGCTTTATTTTAGGCCAACAAAGTTTCCTCCTCAAAAAAAATACATCTTAGAAACACCTAGATGTACTGATAAGGGAAATCTATGAAACTCAAGAATAACTCCCTCACACATGACTAATAGAACAAACAACCCCCCCTAAAATAACATTCAATTCTGACCATCCTTGAACCACCCCTATGAAGAATAACCATGACCAACATGGATTTATATCACCTCCATCTTTGAGTTTCCCCATTAAGAATCCTAAACCAGACAAATTAGAGATTATTCTACTATCAAATAATAGAGAAAAACTCCACCACTAACTTCCTACACATTTATTTGCATCACTTCAAGCTCTTATATCCCTTTTAAACCATCCTTGGACTCCTAAAAAATATCTCTTCATAAATTTTGGATCGGTGCATCAGTGACCACATCCCCCCTTCCCAGAGTGTATGAGATATCAAAATCATAATCCTAGGTGAAATATATCCATGTCCACTAATATAGGTTCATATCTTTCTAAGAGACAACATACCTCATACTTTTTTGGTTAATGAATACATCAAAGAGATCACTGATGAGGTAATGTTGCCATAAATTCAGGTAAAACACCACTTCCTCCAACTATAGATCATGAGTTATGTAATTACACTTATGGGGAATAAATATACTAGAACCATAAGAGATCACCACCTTTTTCTTCATCAGGAAACATCCCAAAACCAGACATGAAGCATCACAAATGACCTCAAACATCGCCTCTTCTTCTAGAAACCAAATCACTTGGGAACTGATCAATCTCTCCTTTAGGTAGTAAAATTTTTCTTAGAATTTATTAATCTAGATATATTATTTGAAATTCCTATAAAAATTTGTCAACAAGGATGCAAACTTAGAGAATTTAGAAACAAACCTCTAGTAATATCCTGCAAGACCAAGAAAGCACTAAACATATTCCATGTTATTGTGTGGTTCCAAAGAAAAAACTATCTATATCATTGATGGGTCCATGGACACACCCTGCCAAGATACCACATGTACATGTAAATACACTTTTTTCATCCATAACTTACACTTGGATAACTTTCCATATATTTTATGGTGTTGGAGAAATTACATGAAAAATTTGATATGCTCAACATGTTCTTCCTTCTAATTTTCATATATAAGGATTCCATCAATGAACACGACTATGAAATGGTCCAAGAACTCATGGAACATGAAGTTCATAAGCCCCTTGAACACAACTGGTGTGTTTGTGACACTAAAAGACATGAAAATAAACTCTAAGTGTCCATACCCATATCAAAATAAGTCTTTGGGATATATTCCTCATTCACCTTCATTTGGTGATATCCAGACTATAAATTGATCTTTGAAAACCAACTAGATCCCTTTAGCTAGTTGGACATTTTATCTATCCTTGAATGGGGTTTATAGTTATTAACCATCACCCGATTCAAATTTTGGTAGTCTACACAATGATTTATACTATTATTTTCTTTCTTGGTGAACTATACTAGATCACCCAAGGAGAAACACTGATCTAAATAAAGATCTCATGCTATAAGTCATCGATTTGAAGCATCAACTGACGTAGATCTATGTGTTTTATATGATAAGGTAACATTGAGATTAGATATGTACTCGACTCTAGTGCTATCCAAAAATTGATTCAACGTTTAGGGGGTAGTATCAAAATCTCATCTATAAATACATATAAGAACCCCTCAACAACTTTGAGAACCTCCACCACCCAAGACTCTACTGAAAACTCTATCGACTGAGATATGAGAGGCTCTGCATGCTTGTCTCCCATCCAACAACTCTGATCACCAATGAACATCACTCAATGGCCTTACATGTTATAAAACATGAATCTTCTTTTGAATCAATCAATGAATGAACAAAAAAAAATATGATCAATCCTTTCCAAATGATGAAATCATATGGTTGCATCTGTAATAAGAAGAAATCCACCATCGAATGATGCTTCCCCATCATTAGTTTACATCTCTAGAACATATCAACCAAGCAACCCAAGCCTCCGACTAGAATGGATGATACTGAGGGAACTATAAGTTTATCGATATATAATCATAATGGGAAGATCAAGGTGGGTAAATCAAAGGTGTGTGAATCCCCAAAATAAAACAAAGAAGAAACCAAGGTAAAATATAAACTGATCTTACATTTAACAATATCTAGCCCCTATGATGTTGAAACCTCCATGTAATAAACCTACCTATGCTTAGATCATCTATCTCATTGATGATAAAATCCAAATCTACACTCTGTTTCAGGTCTCTAAGGATTATGACTATCATAGGTCCGACCTTACATGTTCCATAGCCTTTCGACTGAGCATAATATTATTGATATGTATGTTGAAAAAAAAACTAGTGGCTTCTACTAATATTATGACTATAAAGGGCCCCAAACACTCATACCAAACCAACCCCCTGATTGGTTGGGAACTAATCCTAAATATGTCCATGACCCCCATAGAAATATCATTAAAATGGAAGTCCCCCAGTAGATGATTAAGAACCACTAGCCCCAGAAAAGCATGAATAAAATTTCTATGATCGACTACTTACCAATCATAACTTTGACTACCCTGACATCCATGATCCTTTACCTGAAACTCTACTCCTTGAGAAGATCTACTGAAATCCCTCCCATGAAACTCATATTTATGATTGAATCTCTTTAATCTATTATTCTTTCTTTTATACCACAAAATATGTAGGAAGCATAAATGATGTGACTTCATATATGATCACTGGATGTAATGCCTCATCAAGACATCGGTCTATGGTCTCCTCATATAGAAAGAGATCTGGAGTGAAATGTAGAAGGTCCTTAAACCTAATCCCAAGGTATCACATGCTTAGAATCCCCTATTGAAGGGAGAGTAGATCATGCCTCTTTTCTTTCTTCATTGTCGATGGCAAGAAATCTAGAAGAAACTCATTATAAAAGTTAACCTAATAAATAATGGTATCCTCTCACTCTACAAGGTAAAATTTCTACCACTGACATGTTATTCCATGTATATGAATGATTTCCAATGGAACTCAGTACTTAGATTGGGCTCAAATTAGACTGAAGGTTATCTTGAGATCCTCCATCTAGCACTCTATCTCAAAATCAAAGATGCTTCCCTTATGATTTTCCAGATCCCAATGTTAGAAAGCACACAACACCCTTTTACATGTCTCATCCTACTCTATTGGATCGATCCTCCAATGATCAATTAGTTCATCCTACTGAACCTCTACCTCTTGAACTACATGAAAATGATGATAAGTATCTATCTCTAAAAACATAATGGGAAAAACTAAGTCTGATAGTATGGAATTTACCAAGGTTCATTAAATTAAATTCATTTTAATTTCTTGAAAACACCCCATTAAATTAAAAGCATAAAAAATCACGATGAATGTACCTCTCATAGGTATCTACCTCACAATTAGCAGTATATCACTTGGGGTGTTTGGTAAGATTAAGGTCTGAGATCATAGAGAGACCTAAACTCCAGTGTCTCGGCTAGTCTCTCTTGCTACATCACACTAAGTTTGAAAAATGTTTTTTCACTACCATTCTCATGAAAGCCTCATTAGTTCCTAACTCCAAAATCCATACTATCTCTCAACAAACCTACTTTGATAACACTCTATCATGACCCCACTCCACTAGTAATTATCCTATCCCAGAAGTGAAGAAAAAGAGTGACCCTTTGAGTCCTACCTCCAGTAGGCCCCGGGTTGGCAACTAGAACCGAGGGTATAAAACACTCAAATGGGAGGCATTACCCTAAATATATAAAAAATATTGGGAGAGATGATAAAAATACCAAAAATATCAATCATATAATATAAAAGAATAAAAAATATCCCAAAATGTATATAAAAAAACATAAATAAATCCTCCAAAGTAAAAAAAAACCTAGGAAAAAAATCTGCATTAGCTCCAACCACTAAGCTAGTAATGCTCAAATTAGTCTCTAAAACCATACTAGAAACCTAAAAAATAGTTTATATATATAGGGTGATCATAAAATTTATACTATTTAATATATTACCCAAGGAATCCCATGAAAATGTGAAAAGAATATACTAATGCACTAATAGATGAACAAAAGAGCTAACACACACCTAAATAGATCAACCATCTATCCCAACCTCATCATATATCACTTACCAAATAGTTCATTCAAAGTAGTGAAATAATATCAATAAAACATATATTAAGGAACTCTACATCTGCTTCTCCACTGAGTTTCCACTCTCATGCCCCAACATCGAATGCCTTGTGCTCCCATACCTTCCATTCCATCTCATCACAACATATCTTGTCATATCTGATGTGGGTCAGGTCGTAACCCTACTAACCCCAGCTAGTCATAGGGAACAACATATTGTGATGGCATTAGCTAATATCCACATCTCTCTTTCCACTACCACATCATCATTTTCATCATCACACATCCATCCACAACCTCATATCTAGGGAAGTAGGGTATTATGAATGTGAATGACATCAAACTCATTCCCTTCTCTTGCCACACATGACCCCAACTGAATATCACATCCTCTCATCTTCAAGAATCACCACAAACTATGCCATCATCGGTCGATACTCACCACCAACTAGGTACTGCCACCATGTACTATCACCGAAGTAAGAGAGGGTAATTAGGGATAATCATCCATCCATTCCTCACTATATGGATATTGGAAAAAATTCCCCTAAAACATTCGAGTATTGTTACAGAGTGCTCAACATGGGTGGGGTGCATATAGTAGTACATGAAATATAAGCACACACACACACACACTTCATCATATCTATATATCATCATTACCATAATAATGTTACCATACACTTCCACTACTAAATGAGAATCACCACACAATATAACTATGCATATCCCACAAAACCTCTTCTTTTATTTACAGAGTCAAATAATTCCCAAATTAACATATTACCAACCACCATCCATTATTAATCCATTTAAACCCATATTTAATGAGAAAAAACTCTTTCCAATATTCATGTTAATTTCTATATTTAAGCTTAACCCATTCATCATTGAATTTATTAATTCAATTTTCACATGTGAATTTACAGCCCATGCCTTTTCATTTCACCATTAATAGTTTCATAATCCATCACTACCAGGATACTAAAACAAAGGAAACATAAAAAACCCATTCTCACTATACTAAAAACCATCATAACTCCTACAAACCATCCTTAAACCTCAACCATATCACCAAAATAACCATAAATTTAAAAAAATAAATTAACATATCCCAATCAATATTGGTAGCTCCTAACACATACCACATCTAAACCAGTCACCACCATCACCATTAAATCCCCAAAAAGTCCACACAATTGTAAGGATAAAAAATATACTATAATCACATAAAAATAAGATTCTAGTTCACATATAATTCTAAAAATCATTTTTAGGGGCTTTCACAATGTTACATCATCTCTTGTAGGGACATTTTCACACAATATTCTAGATTTTCACAGAATAGATTTATAGCCAGATGTACATGTTTAACCTTTTATGAAAAGTGAATTCCAATAAACAACCATAGTAAGAGTTATCAATTCACAATAGTTACAACATGGGAATCACTAAGATAATTTAATTCAAGTCATGAAATAGCAAGAGAAATAAATAAATTAGTAGTAATCACATGAAAATACAACCATCCCAATTAATTAAATCTAATCAAGTTAATTATATTCATTATCCAATATCCACCATCCAACCAATGGAAAATTAAATCATGATAATTAAAAATATTTACAAAAGAAAGAGATAAAATGGATCCATTACCTGGAAAAAATCCAAGCAGCATTGCACCAAAAATAGGGGAAAAGGGTGATAAAACCATGTCTGGATTCCTATAGGATAAACTAAAATGATGAATAATGATTTGAAAGACTATAATAGAAAGGTATGGAACATATGGGTTTGAGATAAGGTGATTTTAAATGATTAATGAGGGAAATATATCAATTTTTAGAAATTACAGAGGTTTCCCAAATATATGCAATCAAGATCTCCAATTAATTTTTCATTAATTTCATTACATTTAATTCACTTGAAAATATTATTTAAAGCCTAAAACTAAAATTAATTAAAATATATGATTTAATGCACACCAAAAATATTAAAAAACCTTTATTTAAGCATTCAATCCAATATTTTATATTAAAAATAATTTTTATATCATTCTAGAAAAAGTTGGGTATTTTTAAAATGTAGGTATTTTGTAAACTATTGAAGCTACCACATGAAGGGATCAACCACACAAAAGAGTCAAGTGACTTTATAGATTGATCACATTAAGTATTAACCACTAAATGAAATATATTTAATATAAAGGACTAACTGCACAACCAATTGACTGGCCACATGAAGGAATAAATCAACCGTAAGAAGGAAATTGATAGATCGTAAGAACAACTAACCTACCGCCTGAACAAAACAATCAACCACATGACCAAACTGAGTGACCACATGATAGAACTGATTGAAAACATAAAGGAATAAACTAACATCATGAACAAACAAAGTGACCACATGAATGAATTGAAAACTGCATGAATGAATCATCCGACTACACTGATAAACTGTCTAACCACAAGAAGGGACAAGTAACCACATAGTTAGTCTAGAAAAAGTGGGAAAAATTGGAAACTTAAAAGTTAAAAGACCCTAAACACCCTATTAACACCACCATGCCTCAAGAAAACACAAAGACAAGGGTTGTGAAGACCCAAAACAGTACACTTTTGGCCACCAAGTAAGGTGATCCTTATTTTTGAGAAAAATGGGAATTTAAAAGGCTGAGGGGTTAACTAAAAGAAATGATGTTATAAAAATCTAAAAATAGATTTAATAGGATGATTCCTAATATATAATGTGTGATTAATTTGGGATTTTATGATAGTATCCCTCAAGGGATAAGGGTAGAGACCTATGATGGGTGGGTGACCCTCTTGGAATGAAAACAAAAAAGTTAATTTGGGAAACTGATATGAATTCAATTGTAAATGGAATATAGAAAGTAAATAATTGAAAAATTCATAACATATGATGATATACCTAGAGATAAATTATTTATAGGGTGAATAGATCTTCCCCCTGATGTTTATATGGATTATTTCTGAGAAATGGTGCTCCCCCCTGATGATTATATGACTTATTTCCAAGGTAGGGCACTCTTACCCCTTGATGATTATATGAATTATTTCGAGGGTGGGGTGATTTTCCCCCCTAATGACTTACATACTTGTTTCTAGAGTGGGGTTCTATTTCCACCTGATGAATTATATACTTGTTTCTAGGGCGTAATTATCTTTCCCCTGATAACTTATAGACTTATTTAAAGGTAGGGGTACTCTTCCTATTGATGGATTATAAAATTGTTTCCAGAGTGGGGCACTCCCCCCTTGATGAATCATGTGTCTTTTTTCAAGGGTGGTATTCTATTTCCCATCGATGTTATGATATATCCTATTCAAATACATCCAATATTGGTCTAATTAGGTATGGTGATCCCAAGTGTCAACTTAGAACCCAAATATTAATGGTGTTTATTTATTTATGATTTCATTTATTTATTATATCACACTAACATGTGCTTTATTCAGACCAGATATAATTAGGGACACCATTGGTGGTGGCCTACTAAGTTTTACTCACACCCTACTCAAGATTCCATGAGTACTTGAGAAAACTTCACGGTTGAAGGATAGGATAAGGAAAAGGCTAATGATCGATGATTGATTCAATGTACTTGATGTGGAGCATGGGAGATGAGACCAGTTTTGGACTCAGGACCACTTGAATTATATTTCCAATTTTATTTTTTTGATTATTTTTGTATTTATTACATACAATATGTCAACAAGGGACCCTAATTTGGGTTTTTATAACTTTTATGACTTGTACATCATCCATTTTGATATATCATGGTTTGTATATGTTGTTTATTTGTTTTTATTGTGCTTTCTATTACCTCATATTTATCTAGATGTATGTTTTCACTATTATTTACACTATTATTTCACTACCCTGGTATGAGGGTATGGTCTCTCCATAGTATTACCTTAAACCCTCACTACTATTCATAAACTTTTGGCATATGGGGAGGTATGCATGAGGCTACACAACACTCTAGTCTAGTTAATGTGGAATGAGCTGGGTTGGGGGTGTTACAAATTGGTATCATAAAATTGTTATTTTTTCTTTTGTATTATTATATGAGAAATATAGACATTAGATATTATTTTTTCTAACCTTGGGATAGATCTTATGCTTGGGAGTAACTTACCCATGTATGAGGGAAGTCTAAGTTACTAGAGATGGGTTTTTTTGTTCTTGGATTTTGTTATTATAGTTGATCTATTTCACATAGTGTGATGCATTTTGATTTTGGATTTATTATTAATGCTATTATTACTATTGGCCTGAAACAACAAGAGGGAATGCGTTCATGCATCATATCAGGTACATAGAATTCACATTCCATTTTTTTTCTTGCATGTGATTAGTTACCCTACCTATAACATTAGGGTCAATTAATTAAAATGTAAGCAACAACCTATATAGTGATTCCATATATAACTTTATGGTTAAATCACATATAATCGATCCTTTAAATGGTTATATTGTTGTTACCAGTGATAAAATAACCTATATTTATATGGTATAAATTAAAAAAATTCTAATAGAAATTTATAAAGAATTTTATTCTATAACTTGTGAATTCCATTTTATTTAACCAAACCACAAATATAATATCCCCATTAAAAGTAAAATTAAAAGAATGACTTGAATCCTATATATATTTGATGATGACCCTAATTATGGGTAGAAAGGGATAGAGGGAGTGCTTAGTTTGTGAAAATTTTATGATACATAACACATAGGATAACGAGATGTTATGCCTATTACTAATTTATATAAACTATGATATTAAGAACTATTATTAAGGTGTATTCCAAGGTATTTTTTTTAACATTACAGAGATATTCCTCCATGATGACCTTCAATATATTTCCATGAGGCAGAGTATAAATATGCTCCACCAGCAGTTGATATATAGCCTCCTATTGCGTTGGGACCGATGATGGATGATCAACTTCATGATAGATTTCTATGATTTGTGAAGTACATGGAGAGAGAGACTCTATGAGCTACGCCCACCATGTATAAACTTACACAAGAGTTATAGATGTATCATCTTTATTCATAGGTTAGGGTGACCCCTAGGAAGATGATATTTGGGTGGAATTTATTTAGAAAATTTTCAACCACCTTGAGACACCCCTTGGAAGGAGGGTGAATTTGAAAATCTATATGCTTTGAGTCCTAGTGAAGTAACCTTGGGATATTTTGGATCAATAATACCATCATATAGGGTTTTCTTGTAAGTAATTCCAAGTCCAATTTTTCAATCACTTATATCCAGAGAATCTAAGGCCAAATAAGGCCCAAGATTTCATGCACCAGAACAGAGAGGGATGTTAGTAATGGATTATACAATGATATTTATTGAGCTAAAATGATTTTCCCTGATGATGTATGAGGAAAAGATAACCAATGATATTAATTTTGAAGATGGTCTAAGAAATGAGATTTAGGTTCATGTGAACATTTTTTGCCTACTATATTTTTCAAAGGTTTTAAATCAGGCCCTCATCATAGAGAGGAATTGAGTAAGGGAAGATTATTAGGGAATGTGGATTATACTAGGGGATCCAAAAGTGGGTCCTCTCATAGTAGGAAGATTCATTTTGGTGAATCATGCTAGGGTGGTGATGGACATAACAAAAAAGTGGTGAACCATCTCTTCATCCTAAGGGAAGTAGTTTTGTAGAGTGATACTAGTGTGGTAGGACCAATCATGTTCATACATAGTGATACCATCCACTTATTGAGTATTGATCATATGGGAAGATAAGAAATCTATAATTATTTTGAAGGAGTTATCAGTGGTTCACTGATGAGAGAGGAACTGAACATGTGTAGGGTTCAGTGGATGGATCAGGTATGCCTTAACAGGTAGGTAGTTGGAGTTCCACTAGCTATTTAGGTGTGGGTGGAGGACATAGTGCTTGGGGATAGGGGAATCAATGACAATAGAGGAGTACATTCCATGGGAGTTAGATAGGGGCTATCCAATTGCATGTTGTCAATATCACCCCTACTGATCAGGATAATAGACCATCTATGGTTCACGTGACACACCAATATAAATTTATATATAGGTATTTATTATATTTACTGGTCCCTTTATTTTTAGGTTTTTCAAGATGAATAATATGAACATTTTTATTTTTTTTCTTGGCCACACATTTTTGAAAATTGTACAGGATAAGTGTACAACCTAATGTAGTTTTTAATAGTGATTATTGCAAAATTACTGTATAGTTTGGTAAACTGTGAGGGTAAACCATGAAACATTCTCAATTTTGGGTATTTTGGTCAATTTATATTATTTTTAATTGGGTATTTTTCTATTTTCCTTTCCACTTTGAACTGGATGGCCTAGGGGCCCCTCTCATCCATTCCCTTCCTTCTCCTCACTTTTAATGGTGATTCCTCATCTGAATCAAAATGAAAGGCTATATAATTCCTTATATTTCCTTATTCTATTGATTTATTACATATTTTACCTCCTCTATAACCCTATAATCCATGGTGGTCAAACCTATTGACTAGGGTTGTCTTAAATTAGTGTTTTTGGTTTCTAAGGATTGAAAGGTTCCTCTAGAAACATAATCTTGTGGTATTCATGAAAGGTGACATAATTACATCATTTGAGTTAATTATTTCCATTTAATTTCTTTTATTTGATATTTCCTTGGGTTATTGATATTTTAATATTGATTTATAACTTATATAAATTTTAAATGTGTTATCCATATGTGTTTTTCAAAGATATTTATACAACCTTTGTTGGTTTTCATAAAACACAATGGGTGGATTTTCTAATTTAAAGGAGTCCAATTTAAAATATTTTTTAACCATGCAACATGTTCAATAAAATTTCCATGAGAAATTATTTAAAATAAATGATTTATACTTGATATTTTGGTCAAAGTATGTTTTATGAAATGGGATGTTTTATGATTTATCTAGTTTTCCTAATTCGTAAGAGATATGTTTGTTCTAAGGAAATGTTTAAGCTACTTTATTATTAATTATGATGATTCCTTGATGTTATATATAGATCCTATGAATTTTACATTATTTATAAAGTGATTTTTAAAAATTGGTTTAAAGTGTGTGGTTACTTACTTAAAACCAAAGGTCCGTTTTACAACTTATATAAATGATTTAAATGATTATAACTACAACCTTATTGAGACCCATTATTTATCTATCTCTCATGTTTGTGTATATTTAGAAATTACTGGAGTATTTATTGTTTATTATGGGTTTGGGAAGGGGATATTTATTAATAGGTTTTAGAGGTGGGATGGATAGTTGTTGTTGTGGTATATTAATTTATGTTTCATTGTTGTTTAGTGATTGTTAGATGATAAATGTGGCCCACATCTTTTAACTAGTTCATGGGGAAACCCAAAGTAACTAAGTGAGAAATCAAGGGATGGGTATTATACTAGTTGATATTATGCATTGATTAGTAGCCCAAAATTTATTTTTTATGACTATTGGGGTGTGTCTCTGATGAGGCTATTTGAGATAATTTCAGGTGACGAGTTATAGGATTATAAAACTCACAAGAATATGTTTCCACCTAGGAACATCTAAGTATTGTCCCATTAGTCCCTATAGTGATTCAATATGACATGTATCATATGTTATGATTTAACTAATATTTTTTTATCATTTGAGTTTCTTGCTTCTTGGTTTGTTTGTACTTTAAATGTATTGGTTCATTTATGATTGAGCCTTATTATTATAAAGTTTTTCCTTGTACTATTTTTGTTTTTTTCCTTTCATTATTCTCCATTATAGTACCTTTTATATGGTTTTACATTTTTCTGTCTATAATTGATGGATGTGTAAAGGTTTTTAAAGTAAAGGGACAATTTTATATCAAATGATTATATTTTTATGAAAACACATTTGAAACTTATTTTAAACCTTTCCATATGGCTTCATTTTCAAGGGTGTATTTAGAAATGTAAATTGGAACATGATTTTGGTTTTCCTTAAGGAACTTTGAGGTGATGTTTTCTTTCATATCATGGAAAGGTAATGGAAACTATTTAATACTATTTATTTTTAAACCACTATTATTAGTTTCTCTTATAAAAGGAAATAAATGAATTATTGGTGTTATCCTACTAAGAATTTGTTAAAACCTTATATAATCACATAAGTTGGTATATATCCTTTAAGTTTTATGTTGGCGAGTAGGTTTTTACTTCTAGGTTGGGTTTATTCCATGTTTCCTCAAGAAGATGATGGATGTTTATTCATGATGATGACTTGGGGTCACATGGTGATAGTTTGGTTGATATTTTGGGATCATTAGGTTATGTTTGGGGCTTGTTATGTGTTTACCTATTTGGTCATATTGTACCATGTTATATTGTTTTATATTTTAAATATTTTTTAAAGGATTTTTTATTTTTTTGGTAATGAATTTTTTGTAGTTTATGTTATCTTTAATGTTATTCCTTTCTTGGCTAGATGATACTTAAAAATTGATTATTTGGTTTATCACAAGGGTTTAATATTTAAATAATTCATTCCATATTATCAATTGAAATCTATTTTGTGGTTTATTAATATATAGGGTGAATCATTCCTAAATGATTATTTTTTAATACCCACGACGCTTGTCTCCAGCCCATGTAAATTGGGAACATACTTCGAGCCTTATAAAAGGATGAACTAGGTGATTTGGTAGGTTTCTATAGGATATTTTATTACAAAAATGGTATCAGATCCCTTTGTTTATTTGGGGATTAATGGTAGATATAGGATAAGATAGTCAAAGCTTGATAGGTAAGTGTGAAGGATTTTCTGGCCAGACCCCCTTTGTAATGATCCTCGAGTTACTATGGGTGGTTGAGAGTTTTGTTTTGAATTTTGGTTTTTTAATTGATTATTATTGATATTTTCTTCTATGTTTTTATGCTACTCTAAGCTTTAATGAGATACTATGAGCAATTTTGATAAATTTATAGTTTTGGGGTGAAAATATGAGGACATCCATGGGTTAATGGTTAAGGTTCATCATTTGTCAAACCTTGTACAAGTTAGGAAAATCTATTCTGGGTGACTTATAACAAAAATTGTATAGTTGGAACATAGTATAATAAAACATGCATCAAAACCATTTTCAGTGGTAAAACTTTTGAAACTTTGTTGTTTTTACCCATTTGGAATTTAATTTTTTTGTTACGATTATTGTTTCTTGTTTATGAGTAATTAGGTGGGATTTATGGATTATGAATGTTATTATTCAAGTTTTAAAGTGATGTTTTATGGATGGTATTTTACATTATTTTACAAAACCATGTTTTAGTATTATAGGATTCCTTGTGAAAAGTTTTTAAACATCATTTTTAAATGATTGATTAGAAGAAATGATTTTTGAGTTGTGTGGGTTTTCAAATAATGAATTTCATTGGTTTTAAAGTAACATGGAGTAATTTGAAAGTAAGGTAGAAACCCTTATAATGTTAGAACATGTCATTTTGGTGGATTTTTATTATTTTAAAAGAGGCTATTGATGACCCTGTATGGTGTTCTAAAATGACAAAGGCATTGTTAGAAATTTTTGAAAATGAACATGGGATTTAAATTTGTAAATGATTTTTAATAATCAAATTCCTTTATATTTTATTTTGGGTTATGTACCATGAGTTGTTTTAAATATTTTGAAATAAAACCATAAAGGGTGTTTATAGTCTTTATTTTTGATTGATAATTTTTTTTACATTTTATAGGGATTTTGAATGGGTTGATTGAATTTTATGTTTTGTAATATTTTAGAATGTGACCTCCATAAAGGAATAAACAAGTCAAGGAGGGAGTTCTTTGGGTATTAGTTTTCAAGGAATCCCTTTTAAAGACCCAGAAGTGGTATTCTTAGTTCCTAACTCAACCTATACTCTTGATAGTATGGTAAAGACTTTTATTTCATGCTTAATAGATCATGTGAAATAATTTATGAATCAGTATCCATCTATATTATGTGGTGATCAAATACCTCATTAGGTAAAGGAGTGTCTTGATAAGGTTGAAGACCTCTTCGAATCATTAGGAACTCCTACAACATCTAGGGTGAGGTTAACCATCCCTTTATTTTAAGGATCAAGTTAGGATTGGTGAAAAGTTATTATCCATGACCATACATTTGAAGGTACGCCTTAGGTATATTTTAAATCTACCACCATCCAGTGGTATTATCATGATGAGGTAAAAGTAGAGAAGGTATTAGAATTTTTGGGTGTTTATCAAGGTGATTAGTTAATGAAAGAGTATACTAAATATTTCACTATATTAGTGCCTTTCTCCCCTGAGATAATCACCAATGATTAAAGGAGGGATTTTTTCTTTGAAAGATGACTCCAACATGATCCAAGTTCAATAGTGTTTTGGTGTGGCTTGACTATGTATGTGGAAGTGGTTTATAGGGTAATCATCACTGATGAAATTTTAGCAGGGAAACCTATGGAAAGTGATGGTTTGATCCCATATAGTGTCAATGTGGGTGATATGACTAATGATAAATGGAATTAGGAAGGTAATGATAATGTGAATCTACCTTCTTAGCATATCATTACTACTCCAGTAAAATGAAATCCAATGGTATGCTTTTGGTATAGGAAATTAGGGCACTCTAATAACTCTTTTAAGTAGCTCTGAGGACCTATCATCTATGTGGCCACCTTAGTCACCTTGAGAGGCTTTCTAAGCTGAATAGGCATCAGATGAAAAATTATTAGACCTAGTTTAAATCCAGTTAGTATTTTTTGGTCTTGGTCCCATTTAAGATTATGAGGTTGAACAATGGTTTTAGGGGTGTCATATTTTGTATTTTTCTTTTATTAGGACTTTTTTTTTCATCATATGTGTACCTCATTTATTTTTACCTTCTCTATTCATTGCATTGAAATATTGTGTTAGATATGTATTTGATCCCGGAGGTATGAATTTATATGTTTCATTATCATTAAGATATTTATAAATGGTGGGGATATCAATAGTATGTATACCTATGAAATATTCATTTTTATTTGGGATGTTATACTATTTTTTTAGAATTTATATCTGTATGTGTTCTTGAGGATCCTATTGTTTTTTGGTTTCATAGTTTAAGATTGGAGTTGGTAATTACTTGTGAGTTTTTATGTTTTAGTTTTCCAGATTCAAGATATACTCAATAGATGAAAAACCCCTTACTTATTTTTCTAAATTTCTTTATGTATTTTTTGACCAGTGAATCTAAAGTTTGAGTGGCATGTTCATGTTTTGAGTGAATAGGCTAGTGAGATGTGAATAAACTTTAATCCTTGTTCTGAGTGGATTAGTTTTTTATTTCTCATTATTCTTGATTACTGATGACCTTATAAGGGAAGAAAGTGGAATGATGGGAAGAATTTTGATTCCCTGATGTCACTTTTATATATAGGTATTTATTATATTTATTGATCCCTTAAGTTTTAGGGGTTTTAGTGTGAAGAATATGAAAATTTTAAAACTTTTCTAGGACATAGTTTCCTTAGGGGTTTTCAAACCATTCAGGCTAAGTGTACAACCTACTATAGTTTTTAACAGTATCGATTACACAATTACTGCATGGTTTGGTAAACTATGTGGCTAAACCATGAAACCAACTTGATTTTGGGTATTTTGGTCATTTTAAAAACTTTTTAATTTTATATTTATCCCTTTTAATCCCCCCTTTAAACCATATTACCTAGGGGACACTCTCATCCACTCCCTCCCTTCTCCTCACCTTTTATGGTGACTTCTTAGTGATTTCTCATCCGAATCAAAAGGTAATGGACACATATTTTTTATCCCTTTTTATTCCCTTGATTTATTCCATTTTCTTCCCTCTTTTATAAACCTATAAACCATAGTGTTTGAACCTCATGAAAAGGGTTGTCTTAAATTGAGGTTTTTGGTTTCTATAGATTTTGAGGTTCCTCTAAAGACCTAATATTTTGGTATTCATCGAAGATGAAATGATTACAATGGTTAAGGTAGGTGTTTCAATTTAATTTCTTTTATTTTGGAGTTCATCGGATTATTTTGATTCTAATATTTATTTATAACATATATAAAAGTTAAATATGTTATCCATGTGTGTTTTTGTAAGATACTTATACAACATTTATTAGATTTCATAAAACACCACGGGTGAATTTTCTAATTTAAAGGAATTCACTTTAAAATAGATATTTTATGCACAATAAATTTTTGATAAAATTCCCATGAGTATTCCATTTTAAGAAACGATTTATACTTGATATTTTAGGTAAAGTATGTTTTATTAAATGAAATGTTTTATTACTTATCTAGTTTTCCCTATTTGTAAGTGATGTGTTTGGTTTAAGGAAATGTTTGAGATAATTTATTATTTGATTGTGATGTTGCATTGATTTTATTTATATATCATTTTGATTTTACATTATTTACAAATTAGTTTTTGAAAATCAATATAAAGTGTATGATTACATTCTTAAAAATAAAGTCCAGTTTGGAACCTTATGTAAATGATTTTAATGGTTATAACTACACCCTTTTTAGCCACATTTTTTTATAAATATATAATGTTTGTGTATATTCAAATTGATTGGATATTTATTGTTTCTTATTAGGTTGGGAAGTGGATCTTTTTTAACTAGTGTAGAGGTTGGATGGATGGCTGTTGTTTTGGTATATTTCTTTGTTACTCATTATTGTTTAGTGATTGTTGGATGATAAATGTGGCCCAATTCCTTTAGAAAGTTTATGGGGAAAACTAGGATAACTAAGTGGGAAATCCAGGGATTAGTATTGTGATAGATGAGATTATGAACTAACAGGTAGCCCACAGTGTATATTTGTTCTCAGTATTAGGGTGTGTCTTCGATGAGTCTAGTTGAGACAAATTTGGGTGACAAGTTGTAGGACCGTAAAACCTTTCGAAAGTTGGTTCCACCTAGGCATGTCTAAGAATTTTAAAATTAATCCCTATATCATTTCCCCATGATACGTATCATATGATATGCTCCAGTTATTTTTTATTCAGAATTCATGTTTCTTTCTTCTTGGTTTCATTGTACTTTTTATGTATTGGTCCATTTATGATTGATCCATGTTGTTGATAAAAATTTTTACCTTACATTATTGGTTTCTATTATAAAAGGAATAAAATGGATTCTAAGTGGTATCCTACTGAGCATTGGATCACACCCTACATACTCAAATTGGTGGGTATATAACCTTTATGTTTTATATATGTGTGTGAGTTTTGGCTTCTAGGTTGGGTTTATTCCCTGATTCCTAAAAAATATGGGGGATATTGATTCCCAATGGTAACTTAGCATCACATGGTGATATCTTGGTTGGTATGTTGAGATCATTGGGTTATGTTCTGGGATTATTTTGTATTAAACCCTCTAGTCATCTTGTATTCTGTTATATTATTATATCTTTTAAATCTTATTTAAAGAAGTTTTCATCTATTGGTAATGCCTTTGTTAGAGTTTCATGTTATATTTCTTATTATGAATTTCTTGGTTAGATGATATTTTAAAATTGATTATTTGGTTTATCATAAGGTTTTAATATCTAAATAATTTATAATGATTTTCAGTTGGAATATGTTTTTTGGTTTATTGATCTAAAGGGTGAAATCATTTCCAAATTGTTATGTTTTGATAACTCAATGCTTATCGCTAGCCCATGGAAATTGGTAACATGATTCAGGCCTTATGGAGGGATAACCTAGGTGATGTGGAATGTTAACCCAAGATGGTTTGTTATAGTACAAGGTGTGATTTTTATAAGGACCTATCCATATACATTACATATTCTAGTGACTTATACTAGAAATAATTTTATTTCATTCACAAATATCTTTTAGGTTTAGAGTTTTAGATATTTAGGTCATAACTCTTATATAATAATCACATATATCACAAAGTGGAAACTTATATTAAGTATCCATTTTTACCACCAATTATTTTTTTAAAAAGAAACATTTTTGATTTTCATGACTAATCTTCACTACTTTCAACTTGAATTATTCTTTTCCATTACTTATCCTTAAACCCCATGGTTTTTTTAAAGTATGGGATAAGCACAAAAGATCATTAAGGTACATAAAAAGAAAGAAATATATTAGTCCAGTGAAAAACATGAATACCCATAAAATACTTACCTTTATCATATTATTCTTTGATATTGTGAAATAAATCATTTCTATATGAAAAACACGTACTTTTTTCTCAAAGAAAACTTTTAAAACCCATATCAAGGATATATAAAACATGTAGGAAAATTGGGAATCATTTTAATATAACTCTTACATATGGAGTAACCCTCATGATTATAAATGGAATAAATGCCATGATTATACTTGGAATAACCACCATATTATATTCCAAAAATCTCTTAGGATAAATCAATTTAGTTAAATCCATCCTATATTTGGAAGAACCATCATATTATATTCCCATATTCTCTCAAGGGAAACCCAATCAGTTAACTCTATACCTTTATCCAATGAATTTGAGAGATATAAAAGGATAACCTTACCTTGGTTTATAACAGAACCACACATCCTCATAAACAATTCCCAAGAACCATAATATAATATATAAAATCTTACATTATAAAAATGGTTATTTCACCTATAAGAAAACATCTCTAGATATTGATATATCCATTCCATTTTAAAACCATTTTTGAAAATAACTAGAACATAGGGAAGGGGGTTTTATTTCAATAAAACATAAACTTATGTAAATGAAGATAAAAATAAAATAATGTTTATGGTGGTGGGAAATGTCATTTTCACCATATAAGTTAAAATAGAACATTCCTTTTGTCTTTTTTGTAAATAATGTTAAAATATTTTGTAAAAATATTCATTTTGAAAATATTTGAAAGAAATTAAAAAGAAACATAATTTTTTTTATAATTCAATTATTTATATATAAATAAATCCATAAAAATAATTTTAAAAAATATGGATATGTAAAAAAAGTAATTTTTTAGGGAAACATTAAAGAAGGATTTTTAAAAAGAAAGTCCCTTACCTTGAGTCCAAATCTACACATATGTTCTTCATATTACTGAATAATAAAAATATGTTAATTATTTACTTTCTTGAAAACCTTTTTAAGTTTATTATTTATTTTATCTCACTTATTACCATGTCATAATAATTATTAATCTTTAAGTTCACATCAAATGTTTTGACGATATTCAGTTCATAAGTCCAAAATGACTTCGGTATGTTGGATATAGTAAATGTGGTCATTATTAAATAATATATAGAATAATAATAAGAAAATAAATATCATTTTTTACATCAATTATAATTTTAAAACCAATATTGAAATATGGTTATGAGTAATGAACTACGTTACAATCATGGAGACAGTTGGCTGTACAAACGCATGAGTAACATTTCCATTTTTCAAAAATCATTATGGAAATAAGGTAAGTATCATTTTATCTTTAAATAATTAGTTTCATATCATAAATATTATATTATTTCTTTAATTATACTTATATATATCATCCATGTGATGTGGTGATGAAAAACGAATCAAATCATTTCATGGAGGTGGTAGTCCACACATACACACAAATGACGTTGTTATTTTTTAATGAATATAAATGTAAGAAATTAAATGATATATTATCATTTAATAAAGATAAATATTTAATGATTATAATATATAAACATTAATTCCATCATTATAATCATCCTTGAGAGGTGGTTATGGAAAATGAATTACACCTGTTCGTGATCCGATAGTCCTCTGTACACATGAATGATGAATTCCTTTCCCAATTGATGGATGTTGTAAATGGATATATATTATTACATTAAAATGATAACATATAAATATATAAATTATACTATTTTTATTATTTTATCATGGTTTAATAATATTTAAAGTAAGTATACTAAGAAATAAAACTAAAACATGCAGTTAAGAACTACACAACTTCTTTGGAAAGTCTCATTTCCTTAATACCTTACGACCTATAAGATTGGAATTATGACCAAAAAAAGGAATATGATTTTTTTATGGATTATAGGAAGGTATTTTAGTTGTTATTATCTTAAAAAAACGATCTGAAGTGTGAATGAATGAGAATAAGTGTCCCCATTTTATTAGAGTGGGGAGGGACACTATTGGAATTTATTAGAATATCAATTTAATATAAATTAATTTTAATGTTCAAATAACTATAAATTGATAATATTTGAATATAATATGAGTATTAGTATAAATCCTTTCATCCGATAAAATTTGGACAAGTTGGGATGAAATTTTTACCCTTATATTTTTGTTTTAAACCTTTATTAACCCTTTTGACAATTACTATAATATTAATGTTTTCTACACTTTAAGGGTAAATAATTTTAATATAAAATAAAAAAAAACCCATGAATGGATAATGTTTGATTTAATAAACATTTAAAATTATTTTTTATGAAAATATGTTTTTTATAAATTTTAAATCATTTAATAAATTATAATTTATGATAAAATATCATTAATGTCAATTTTAGAACTTTTTATTTACTTTGACTTTAATAACATCAGTATAAAAAATAAATTAAAATAAAATACATAAAATCCTATATAATATATAATTTATATATATAAAATTCATGGGTAACATTAATTATCTCAAATTATATCACTTTTAATATATTTAATATCATTTATTCTATTTTTTCATTAATTGACTCGTCAGCGTTGTGTAAGAATTTAAGGCAATTATTTCTCCACTAAAAAATTATATATAAATTACCATGATGAATATAAATACTTTATATTTAAAATTATGATTTAAAACTGAAAGTATCCTCTATTTACCCGCAAGTTAAAAATATTATAGTTATTAAAAACACGAGTGTGACATTTTTGACCTTTCTTTAATTAAAATATTATAAAGGCCATTATCAAATACAAATGTAAAAAAAGGACATATAAATTAATAATGGATGATTATTAACAAAATTAAATTATCCAATAAAATTAAGGAAAGTGTTAGGGTCATTTTATAGTCCTTATCATCTTATTTTTAACTTTTATTACACGATTTACCCTTTATCGTGGTGACAAAATTACTAAGGCTACTATTCATGTTGACCAAAAATAAAAGGACACATTTAAATTTTTTTGACCCCATTATTATAAATATGGAATCCATTTTTTAAGATTTAAAACATATAAGTGGTAAAATTTAATTTAAAATTAAACTGAAAAAATGTGACAAAAAATGATTTTTTGGAAAAATGCCTTTTTAAGTATTAAAATATTTTTATACTAAATTCAAGTTTAAAATAAATAAAAAAGACTATAATTGGATTTTTTAATCAAAATTAACTAATTAAATTTTAAAAATAATCCAAAATATAATTTTACTTAGTAAATAATTAAAAATAAATATAGTTTTCAATAATAATTTTTATTTTTCACTATTCACTGAAAAATCAAACTTTTCATAAAAATTTCAAAATTTCACAATAGGATAATTTTGATATTATGATTTTAAAAATTATATTTATTTTATAAAATATAATTTCTAAAATTTCTAGAAATTAAATATATCATTTTCTCAAAAAATTAATAAAAAACCAGTTTTTGAAGAAAACATATCTTTGAAGAATAAAATAGATTTACTAAAAATTGAGTAATTATTTCCTAAAAATTAATAAATAATTTTCATTGATCAGAGCCTTTATATATATATATATATATATCAAAAAGTAGTTAATCCTTTTCATACTTACCTATTTAATGACTAGGTTATAATGGTCATATTTAAATATCAGTATTTCATAGTTTGATTATACTCGATATTGTGTATTTTGTATGCTATCGAACATAGTAGTTCTTTTAAAATATTGGGATATTAAATTCTACATAACTTTAAGAAATTAAATCTTTGAAATTTGAACTTGTGATCTGTAATTAAAGGTTTTCCATCTAAAAATAACTTTGTTAAAATATCGCATCATAAAAAGGGTTAATAAAACTTCCTCTTGATAAGAGTGGAACAAAAATATAAAGGTCATCTAGAATAACACACAAATAGGTGTCTAAGTAGGAAAAATTGTTTGTAAGTAAAAATATGGTCATGTAAGAGAAAAATAATTCCCAAGGGCTGATATAGAGTGATAGAGAACATGGTCATGAAAAAGTTAACAACCACAATGTCATAAATCTATGATGGGAGAAGAGACCATCAATTCATCAAAAATCAATGTAATAAGATAATTTTTTTTTATTTCAAGATCCTTTTATTGTATATTTTATGAATTCATTTACCATTTAAAATAAAATCATAAGGAAATATACTTACTTGATATATATAATTTCATCATTTAATCAATTTACACCATAATCTCATATTTTTCTCTAAATGATTAGTATTCCAAAATGATTTTTATGATCGAAACACTAAAATAAACTTCCATTGGATAATATAATTCCATAAAAGTATAACAATTTATTTCTCCTATATTCAAAAATTAACCCAAACCAAAATGGTTTGTACAAGGTAATGAATAAATCTCCATACAACATTAATCTCCAAAGCCCATCCAAAGTTTAACTTAGATCATTCAATAAATAACTAACCTTAAAATTATTCAAAATATTCAAGAATCCCCAAATATCAGAATAATTCAATCAAATATTTTTCCAAAATAAATTTAACATTTATCTACAAATAATATCAATCACCCTTAAAGTATCATACCAAAAATGTATACAACCTAATCATATAAACTCCATAATATGCTAATCATTTACATAAATAACCTGAATCACTATAAATCCACATTAAAATTATATATTCCTCCAAAATATAATTCAACCTCTAATACTAAATTAAAATCCCATAATGTTATATTTACCTTAATCATATATAGTTCCTAAAATAGTGGGCATATTCTTAAATAACATTAATTTCCTAATAAAAAAAAATCACTTTTCAATCTCATGGTTATTTCTATGATAAATCATATATTCCAAAAATCAACATAATCATTAAAAAATGCCATAATAACCTGGACATCACATAGGATAGTGGTAGGCACCACGCCTTTTTCCTCCTTTGGTTGTGGGTGTAGGTTTCTAGCATAGTGGAAGCATGATATGGGTTGAGCTCAACTTTTATTTTTGTTAGGATCAATGATCAGTCCAAGATTTACATGATGATTAAAATTATAATCAATATAATTGAATCAAAGAAAATAAATAAGGGATAGAACACCGGAACCAAGCATAGGATCATCAAATATTATTTATAATTAATTTAATAAATTAAATAATTAACTTATGTGAATTATTTATTTATTGATGGATATGACAACAAATTTTCATTGTATGGTTGTTACATTGTAGGAATCAAGAGAAGATTCCCTCAAGAGGTGATCCACATGTGTTCCACAAATCTTTGAACATCACTGTAGGAATCTCCAGATACTAGCATGAAAAATCCTATCTCTTACGTTGTTCACCTTTGATCGCCTCAAGAATCACTTCCAAAGCATTCTATTTGATATCTCTAGACTAAAGAGTGGGAGGTAGAGGAATATTTCTCTACATTTTTGGGAGTGTTCTTGGGAAGGGAGATCTCTAGGGATTGAGAGGATTATCTCCTAATATCATTGTGCACAACCAAAAATGAAATTGGCTCTCTAAGAAAATAATATAATTGGGTTTAAATACCACTAGGGTTTAGAAATAAATATTTTAAAAATTCCCCTATAGTATTTATTTAATCCGTTGAAGAACCCCATGTCTAAAATAATAATTTTATTATTATTTCCTCAACATGCATTTAACCTTTGAGTTAAATTAAATATTATTTAATCAAATAATATTCAATATATATTATTTCTAACTAGACCTAAAAACTCGGTCCACAATTACTCCAAAATATTTATTGATCCTTGAATAATGATTAATTATTTAATAAATAAATATCACTACATTATTCTCCAATAAATAAATAAATATTATATTCACTAAATAGAAAATAAACATTTATTAAATATTCAGATCATATTATATTCTATTGAATAACTGGTGACAAAATATATGTGATCAATAAAACATGAATAATTATTAAACCACATGAGAGAATATTATTTATTCAACTCATTAAATAATAAATAATAATATATTATTTAATTAAGATTCTGGATACACTTAGTGTGTGACCCTCTAGGCCTCTTTCTTAGTGGCATTAGGCGAAGCTACCCAAAGTTTAAGGTTAACATCTAGAAACATACTGAGGAACCCATAGAGAAAGAAGTTAATTCCACAATGACATAATACCTCATACGAAATCTTATTGCGTAATATAATCCCTTTAATGTGATATCTCTAATCAAGCAAGTTGTATGCCTGTGCCATCAACCTATGTTCTTGATGTATCTTTCTTTGAATTCCCAAAAATTGAAATTTCCTATTGAAAATCATGGCCATGGATTTATTTAGTCGATACCATTTCCATAAAATGGAATGATATATCAACTTCTATTAAAGAAAAGAAGGGAAAATTATTTTCTTGCATTATTCATTAATTCAATATTAATTGTGACACACCCAATGCATCCTACCTCACCGTGAACATATGTCATCATAATTTTCATCAACACATTAAAGTACATGAATTATAATACTCATAAATGATAATATTAAAGTCCAAGGATCAATACGCATTTCCACATATAGGAACTTCCAATGACACATATAAATGTGGATTTCCTACTGGAAAGTCTCATTCTCAGAATATCCTACACTGGATTTTATCAAGGGCGTACACCATGAGAAGGTGCATCAAAGTCCTATGAGTCTCCAACACCAATAAACTATATCATTTGTGTCCCTCAAATGACATCATTCGGCTATAGAGAATATATTTAAGAATAGTGTCATAGCACTTCTGGGTTCTCGTCCTAGTAAGGAGCTACTATGACCTTTTGGCATGATAACTACTCTTAGAATATTATCACATACTATATTAAATAAAATAATAATCATTATATGATAAAAATTATATTAATATCAAAAAATATGAATATATTTTATCATAAAGAACAGAAAAGTTGGTTCTAGAGAACCAACTCCAATAGACTCCCACTTTCACTAGAGCCAACTACTAACAACATTTAGTCCGCTATCTCTCACCTGATACTCATTCTTCTACTGAGATAGAACTTTAGTAAATGGGTATACCATATTCTCTTCCATAGGTACTCTACTTATCACAACTTCACCCCTCTAATAAAAATACTTCAAGAGGTGATACTTACAGAGTATATGCTCTATCCATTGGTGTAACCTTGGCTCTTTTGCAAGAGCCACTACTATAGTATTATCATAATACAATGTGATATGGTCTTTATATCTAGGTACCATGTCAATATAATGGACAAAAATTCATATCCAAATGGATTTCTTGGCTGCATCAAAAGCTGCTATATACTTGCACTCCACATTAGAATAAGCGACAACTAGATTCTTTGAACTCTTCTAGCTCACAACTCATCCATTGAGATAGAAAGAATATACTGACTGAAAATTCAGATAATTTTGATCTATTTGAAAACTAGAATCAATATAACCCCTGATGACCATCTCCTAATCTCCTCCATACACCAGGAACATATCCTTAGTTCTTCTTAGATACTTAAGGATATCCTTAACAATAGACCAATATTGTTCTCCTAGATCATCTTGATATCTACCTACCATGATCAATGCATTGGAAACATCAAGTATAATAAATAACATAACATACATTATTGATCCTATCATGAAACCATATGGGATATTACTCATTCTCTCTTTCTCCTGTTGTGTCTAAGGACACATTTTCTTAGAAAGATGTAAACCATGTGACACTAGAACCAATCCCCTCTTGGATTGTTCCATACTAAATATATTTAGTATTTTGTGAATATATGTACTTTGAATTAGTAAAAGTAGTCTATTAGATCTATCACGAATGATCTTGATCTCTATAATATAGGTTTATTCACCTAATTACTTCGTAGAAAAATATTTGTTGAACCAGTCCTTAAAAAACTATAATATTGGTGCAATGTTTCCAATAAATAATATGTCATAAACATGTAATACCAGGATAAAAACTTTATTTACACTAAAACTCTTATAAATAAATGTCTCAAATTCATTATTAATGAAACTAAATTATTTTATAGCTTCATCAAATAGATTGTTCCATGACTTAGATGCTTGATTCAGTATATAAATGGATCTTTAAAACTTGAAAATATTTTTGGCATTATGTAAATTCACAAAACCTTTTAGTTGTGTCATATATACATCTTCTTGATGGTTCCCATTAAGGAATGTAGTTTTTACATCCATCTTCTAAATATCATAGTCATGGTAAGCTACTATAGAAAGTGTAATTCTGAGAGACTTAAACATAGAAACTTGTGAAAAGGTTTCATCATAGTCAATTACTTGATGATAATTAAACCATTTATCCACTAGCCTTGATTTATAGATATTTAATTTACCTTCCATGTCTATTTTTCTCTTGAATACACATTTGCATCCTATAAGATTTACATCAACTGGCACATTGACCAAAACCCAAACTTGGTTCTGATACATGGAGTCCATTTCATAATTCATGGATTCTTTCCATATTGAAGATTTTGAGTTCTATACTACCTATTTGTATGATATTAGTTCATAATTATCAACCAATAACAAGTCACCATATTCAGTGACTAGAAAACCACATCTCTCTGGTTCTCTTACCTCTCTTGTGCTCCTACACAGTACTTATGTTTTAGGAACTACTTCTTCCATAGGGACCTGTGGAACATGTTCCTGTACTGACTCTTGTGTATCTTTAGAATTAACTTTATTTAAGTCAATATTGACCACACTATCCTTTCTGAGGATGTTCTGCCTCTCATGTTTCCTTAGGATACCCTATAAAGATACAATTTGTGCCCCAAGGTGCTAGCTTGTTTCCTGAGAATTCCTTAACAAATTCCTCATAACCCCATACACATGTATGCGATAAAATAGGTTTCTTTCCACTCTATAACTCAAATGGAATTCCATTTTCTTCTTTATTTTGTACTTGATTTAATGTTTATGTTTCAGTTTGTAATGCATATCCCCGAAAGGATAATGACAGATCTGCATGACTCATTATTGACCTTATAATGTCTAACAAGGCATAGTTACTCATTTCACTAACACCATGCCACTATGGTGTGTAAGGTGGAGTGAGTTGAGATATAATCCCAAAATCTTATAGAAATTCGATAAACCATGGTTAAGATATTCACTACCTCAATCTGATTGAAGCTTATTTATCTTCTTTCCAAGTTTATTATCTACTTCATTCTTGAATTACTTTAATTTTTAAGGGACTCAGACTTATACCTCATCAAGTAGACATATACATATATACTCAAGTCATTAGTAAAAGTTATTAATTAATAATACCCAACTCTAGATTATACTAGAAATGTTTAACACATATCAATGTATACTAATCCTATAATATCTGTATCCCTTTCACCGTATCCACCAAATATTGGTTTGGTCATTTTTCTTACAAAAAATCATGCCATATTTCAAGTGGTTTTAGCTCATATGAGTCTAAATATCTATCTTTACAAATCTTTATCAAATGATTCTCATTTACATGATCAAGATGATGATTCCATAGCTAGGTGTTATATGAGTTGTTTGAACATGATTTTCTATCTATTTCCAATACTTAGTTTTCATAATTAATACATAAATACCATTATTTAAATGTACCATACCATAACATATGTTTTCTTTATAAAAGAAACACCTTTTATTTCAAAACATGAAAATAAAATCATTTGTATCTATACATGATACATAAATTATGTTCTTGGTAACTGTTGGTACATAATAAGAATATTTTAAAACTAAAATCATTCCCATTGGAAATGAAAGTAGGTAGTCCCCAATGGATAGAGAAACCAATATTTAACTATCAGCATCTCTCAAATCCACATATCCTCTTGAAATATTTCAAAATTTACTTGGTTTCTAAATTTGGATATAGATGTGAGCACCACAAGCTATATCAAATAACCAATATGTAGATATAAAAATATTACACTTGATAATGAACACACCTTTAGCTTCCCATTGATTCTGGGTGTAGTTCATCTTCCAGTGTCTTGGCTTGCCATAAGCAAAACATACTTCCTCCTTTTTCTTTCCCTGCCTCTTGATATTTCTCTTCTTGGAAGGATGGTGCTTGGGAGTTCTATAATTGTTATGATCCTTGGGCTCCGTATCCTTGTTCTTCCTTTTCTTATTCACCATAAGAACTGTGGTTTTACCACACCCCATGTACTTATCCACTTAGAGAATCAACGCAATAATTTCTAAAATACTCTTCACATTATTGATCATATAGTAATTAATAATAAAACTAGATAAGATCTTGGAATGCGATGAAAGTATGATATTTTCACAAAAATCATCTAGGAATTTAATCACTAATATGTATAAGGGTTCAATGTATCCAATAATCTTGGCTACATGAGGCCTAGATGGCATAGAAACTCCAAGTTTAGTTGTAAACAAAGCATTAGAGACCTCATATCTTTATTGTCACTCCTTCTATTGATAGAGATCTTGAAGGTGAGACATCATGATATATGTATCCATGTCCTCATGTTGCTTAAAAATATCATTGGTCCTAAATGATATCATTAAACACTAAACAAATGAATCATCATTCAAATGTTTCTCATAGAGAGACAACTCTTCACCACTAACTACATTTCCAGGAACATCAAGAATTGGTTCTTCCAACACATACCATTTCCTTTTATAGAGAAGGATAATGAGTAATCACCTTTTCCACTCTTAGAAATTTGTGTCAGTGAGAATGTTATCCTCCAAAAATGTGGATCACAGTGATATGTTTGAATCCATTTTATTACCATTTCTATAAATAAGATGAGCATAATATTAGTCCTTTATTAGATAAAATTTAAACAAATAAATAAATATTATATTTATCAATCTCCCATTATTTTATCAAAACCCAATATCCCTCAATATTAGATTTGAAATGTCCTATTTCTTGGACATTCTAGTGGTAAGGATCCATATCCCCCTTCTCATTACCCCAAATTTGGTTGGTCAAGCAACTTGAATGGTTTTAGGTAGGCATTCCAAATTCTAACTTTATTAACTCACAGTTCCTTGATCCGTTGAGTGGACTCCCCAATCCTAAAATCCTTAAATTAGATTTACTCAAATCTTGCCTCTAAGTTACACCAATTCCTACTTTGGTGGTCAACACATGATGTGAACTAAGTTAAGTAAACCCAAAACTTTATGTTATAATTACCCAATAATTGAAAGCACCCCAACTTTGGTTGGTCAAGCACTTTGAACTATGGTTCAATTTTAACTAAAGTAGTGCAAGGCTATATCGAATTAATATATATTATTGAGGGATTTTATATTTTATGTGTAAATTTATAATTATTATCTTTTTCACATTATTATTAATATTAATTGTATTTACTTAAGTGATTAACCATGTCTTATATAATATTTATGCATAAGGCACTTTATCTTAGTTGTATATTGCATGCTTGTTAATTTCATTAATTCATGTGATCATGGAAAAATATCCATAATGAAATAAACATGAAATTTGATAGAAATAAAATAATAAAGTGGTATGATTATGATATTTTACTAATGGTTATTTTATCAAGTGGTTGATAAACTAACTGTTGACCTAGGGGAAAAATACCTTGAACCAATTAAGGTTTATGTTACAACTTTCCACCTATCCACCAATGTATCTCTCTTGGATTGGGTTTTCCTCAACTCCAAACATGAACCTCCTCTACTAGCTTGGGAGATCCATCCATTACATATGATTTTACTCAGACGCAGGTGAGGGGAAAAGGGTTTACATAAATAAACCATGGTCATGCAGGCCCGTACATGATGCTCTGAGAGATGACACACAGACCACTAATTTAATTTAACAATAAATTAAATGAAACAAATCAAATATAAAGGTATAGTCTATGATCATGATCATACACATGCATGTAACATATTATGAATTTAATAAAACTAGCATTAAATTATTAATCATTCTTATTTAATATAAACCACACTCAAATCAATTAATTATCTTTTTAATTAATAAATTATTTTATCTTAAATATCATCTGAATTTCCTTTAGATTCTCATATATCATAATTTAAAATAAATTAAATATATTTATTTAAAATTAAATATGCACATAAATTTACCATAGAGGAAACACGGTGAATACCTGTCCAAATATACCCAACATGTATTATACTTGTATATAGTTTACTCTTGTGACATATGGAATACACAACTTATCACATGATTTATTGATGTGTACTATCAACTTAATTATTACATGAATTGCGTGATTTTTTTTTGTAATGTTTTATCCTTTAATGCACATAGAGTAATATCTATCATATGGCTCACACATGATACACAGATATAAACATTACACAAAAATTAATTAGACACACACACACACACACACAGATATATATATATATATATTAAAAGACATCACATGGAATGTCCTATCAACTTAATGAACACATGAAAGCACATGTCGATAAGGTTTACACAGTATAATAAATTAATTTTAATTCTTCATAATTTGGTATAAGTACACGGTGTGTACAAGTGAGAAACATAGTGTGTACCTCTCTCACTATCTATCCAAGGCACACGCCTAGGGAATCAGTGTGTAAACTATATTTTAGAAAAATTGGAGTACATGACATGTATAATGGATACGTAGTGTGTTGTCTTTGAGTTGCATAGTTACCAATCATGCATGCTGTGTATGAAAATATAAGGCTTGTCTGTGACTTAAAGGACCACACAACGTGTATGTGGGCTACATGGCATGTACTCTAGTTGACCATGCACTAGGATGGCACAATCAACATGCGGTTTAATAAATTAAATGCACCACATGTATTCAATGTACATGTTTTTAATTAATTATAAATTAATTCCTAGTGCATTGAACACTAGTACACGACCTGTAACACTAGTTACACAACATGTACTCTTGTTTTATTCGGCCAGAATCCTAGGAATCTCTAGATGAGTTGTTTGATTTTATTTCATTCATAAAATTAATTGATTTTATTAGATATATAAGAAACTAAAGAAAATGAATCATATATTTCAATTCAGATTAAAGAATGATTAAACTTAAATTGAAAACTAAATGAAAAATGCATAAATCAATCAATGATATTTTAAATAATTTTAAATAATTATGTGACCATTATGATACCACTTTTAGGTTTCAAGAATAGTGGAAGTGTGCTATGGGTTATGCACAACTTTAATTTTTGACATGATTGATGATCAATTTGAGATTTACATGATGATGAACACTGTGATCAATGGAATTTAATCAAATAAAATAGGAAAGGGAAAGAATGACAGAACCAAGTGTAGGATCATCACATATTATTTATAATTAATTTAATCAATTATTGAATTACCTTAAGTGAATTATTTATTTTTTGATGGATCTGACAATAGATATATGTTGTATGGTCATTGATTTGTATAAATCAAGAGAATATTCCCTCTAGAGGTGATCCACACGTATTCCAAAAATCTCCAAACATCATTGTAGGAATATCCAGGTGCTTGCATGGAAGATCCCATCACTTGTGTCATTCTCCTTTGATCACCTTGAGAATTGCTTCTAAATAATTCTCATTGATATCTCTAAACTTGAGAGTGGGAAGTGGAGGAATATCGCTCTCTGTTTATGGGAGTTTTCTTGAAGAGGGAGCTCTCTAGGTATTGAGAGGATTCTCTGCTCACATTATATTCTCTCAAATAACTGGTGATGGAATATATGCAATCAAGAAAACATGAATAATTATTAAACTACATGTGATAATAATATTTATTATAATTTTGAAATAATAAATAACAATATATTATTTAATTGAGATTCTGGATATAGTTAGTGTGACCCTCTAGGCTTCTTTCTTAGTGGAATCAGGAGAAGAATCTTAAAGTCCAAGGTTAGCATCTAGAAACACACCAATAACCCATAGATAAATAATTTAATGATGTTGAAACATACTACCTCATATAGATGCTTACTGTGTAATATAATCCCATTAATGTGATATCTCTAATCAAACAGGTTTCATGCTAGTGCCATCAACCTATGTGCTTGATGTCTCTTTCTTTGAATTCCTAGAAATCTAAATTGCCCATAGAACAACATGGGAATGTATTTATTTAGTCTATATCATTTCCACCAAAGGGTATAAGATATCAACTTACACCCAAAAAAAGAAGGGAAAAATCATTTCTCACATTATTCATTAATACAATATTACTCGTGATGCTCCCAATGTATCCCACCTCACCGTGAGTATATGTCATCATGGTTTTAATCAATATATCAAAGCACACAACTTATAATACTCATAAATAATAATATTAAATTCTAAGGATCAATACACACATTTTCATATAGGAACATCCAATGACACATATAAATGTGGATTTCTTACTGGAGGGTGTTGTTCTCATAATATCCTACACTGGATATTATCAAGGGAGTACACCATGATAAGGTGCATAAAATTCCTATGAGTCTCCACCCCTAATAGATTGTATCATTTGTGTCCATCAAATGATATCATCCAGCTATAAAACATATATTTAAGAATAGTGTCATAACACTTCTGGGTTCTCATCATAGTGGGGAACTTCTATAACCTTTTAGCATGATAGTTACTCTTAGTACATTATCATATACTATGTTACACAGAGTAAAAATCATGATGTGATAAGGATTTTATTAATATTCAAAACTATTAATACAAGTTATCATAAAATATACAGATGTTGGTTCTAGGGCACCAACTCCAATAGTGGGTTCAAGCCTCGTGGCCTTTACAAATGTGATGGTTCATCACCCGAATTGTGGGTTTTCCTTTTTATAATAATATATTTATATAATTCCTATAAAATTACCAAAAATTTTATTAACATTATCAAAAATAACCTTAATAATCTAAGATCATATACAACCTAAAGGTCATCAATACTTTTAAACTTATTTCCACAAAATGAAAAGAGAATTCTTCCTCCAATATCTTTTCACACATTAAACCTAAGGGTTACATATGCATTAAACATATATAAATACTAAATAAATGTCCACCAAAGTACTCCAATCATATAAAACATCAAAATAGTATTAATTATTTTAAACTTATGATCATACTTAAATGTACCACTACATAATAACTCTTAAATTCTTATATATAGTCACCTTAATCATTCAAAATTATTCATAGCCTATTAAAATTTATTTTCTATATTATTCCATAATACTTATTTCCCACAAAAAAAATATGAATCATTTCCTAAGATTCAACAATATCAAATCACAGGCCAATTTAAAACCCATACCTTTCATATGTCATTTTCATTTTCCTCATATTTAATAATAACAGAATTCGGTATTACAAAAAATTTATCTATAAAGTTCTACTAATCCCTTTATTGATATTTCCCCCTAGGAAATAAATTTTCATAATGCTCATACTTACCACATTTAAATATTTCAATTGATTCCTTAGGAAGAACATTGTTCCTCTTTATGGTGTTAACCCAACACTTACTTTTTCCCTGGAAGATTATTGCTTTATTCCATCATTTAACACATATAAAACATCTTCTCGTTCCTTTAATATATTCCCTAAGGTGATTATTCCCACATTCTTATTGTATATAATGTTGAATCTTTTTTACTTTATGATCCTTTTATCCTGAACATCCATGGAACTCCATTTTTCTCTTATTTGGCGTGTTAGGAAACTCACCTATGTTAATGTTTTAAATCATAATATATTAATATATCATTAATGAGATCCTGAATATATTAATATATCATTGATAAACATGATAACAAATAAATATATATAAGTATGAAAAACCTAGTTTATTAAGTCCATAAAAATAAAAAGAAGATTCTTTTCCCCAAACGAAATCATTAAGAACTCATAAATGACCATATATGGTTTAAAAAGTATCCTTTGGAACATATTCATCTTTCACTCTCAACTGGCGATAACCTGATCAAAGATCAATTTTTAAAAACCATTAAAACCCCTTTGATGCTCAAATAAAGTATCGATTCAAAATAATGGGTACCCATTTTTAATGATTACCTTGATCAAACTATTATAATCAATAGATAAACACAAACTCTCACCCACATTCATGGAAAAAATCATAGGATCACCCCATGCAGAGACACTTTTTCTGATTAATACCTTAAATTCAATATCTTCCAACTAAATTTTTAGTTCTCCACACTTATTTTGATCCACATGATAAAGAGGTATATAGATAAACCTAATACCTACTACCAAGTTAATCACAAACTCAACCCCCCTTTTTGATATAAACCATAAAAAATCCTTAGGAAACATGTCATAATACCCATTAACCATAAAAGATAAAAAAACACTATCAACTTCCTCACCTAGAGGTATGAAAATGGATGGTTAACCAAATAGTTAATAAAAAATAAAATAAAAAATAACCAAATATATTCTTGTTAGTAAAATCTTTATTTTGTTAATAACTAAAATAATTCAGTTAGTCTTGAGTATTAATTTTGAAAACCAAAAACCAAAAAAGTAACCAAATTTATGATTTTTTAATTTTTATTAATTTAATGATTTCAATAAATTACAAGATTTATTATAATAATCCAAAATAATTTTTTTTTATAAATTCATGTTTGAGTTATAATAATTTGTTTTTTATAAAATTTAAGGATTCATTTATGATATTGAGTTTTTATCCATCATGGTTAGGGTGATAATTTTTTTTAAATAATGGTTAACCAAAACCTGGAATAAGAATAACTAAATAGTTAAGGAAAATTGATAACCAAAATTGAAAAAAATAAGAAATTTTTATTGGATTTAGTAATTAAAATGATAAAAAAAACTATATGGTTATAAAATATTGGTTTTGGTTATAACTAAAACCAATATTCACTCACACAAACCTTTGACTGATCCAAATACCATCTATACCATATAAGATATGATCATCCTCATCTACTTCATATTATAACCACACATTCTAGCATGATAGTCCCACTTTCCTAAAAAACATACCATTCATCATAATATGGAAATAAGTCCACTCATTTATGGTAAAAATCAATTTGTACCTGAAAATATGTAAAAAATACATTATAATAATGTAAAAACCTTTCATATCTATAATAAATAAGTTTTAAAGATGTATAAATCCATGAATAACAATGATACACACTGCACATCTTCTGATGGGATCATCTCCTCTTCCTAATGGAGTCTTCAAAGTTAAAACTCTAGATAAAAAATCAACATCCAAAAATTGATTAGATATAAAAAAAATGAGAATCACTAATATAAAATATCACACTAGCCATGGTAAAAATAACTAACATCATGTTGTTGACTGTTTAAGACCCCTCACCAACATCCCTTGGTACATACTCTATTGAAAACATCTTACCATAACCTATACCCTGACCCTACCCCTAGGTAACATGACTCCCTTGTATTGTATCTCCCTATTAAGTATATCCCTAATAGGCTCTAACACCTATAACTATACTAAACATACAACATATGAATTGTTTTTTTCTATGATTTTAATGACCTGTGTTGTTGTAGGTGATAAAATCCATATGGAATTTTAATTTTTTTTATCTGGTTAGGGGTTTTTATTGAGAAATAATATCCAAATTGGTAATATAAGCATTTTAATGGCCTTAAAAAGTGTTTTTTAGATGGGGTTCAAGTATAGGGTGGTGTCCTAGGTGTTTAGGAGGATGTTAGAGTAGGGTCGGGTGGCCGAGCTACTGTAAAGTTGTAGCAGCATCCCATTCACATCATGAATAGGTGTTCATGTCATAAAAGTATTGAGGATAGAGGTAAAACCTCTCTAACTAGGTGGTTCATGATGTGAACCAAGTTAACACTATGAAAGATATTTTAGGACTTTTTCTAAAAGGGGGTTGACCCCCTTTTGTTATTGGAATGCATGGAAGGTCTATACGATCGACTCTCCTCTCCCTTTGATCCCCTTTAAGAGCGAATGATTTCTTGGTGATTTTGTGGTGGATCCAAGGTAAGGTGTACATTCCTTCCTCCATACTTCTTCTTATTCTTCTTATTATTTGATTTAAACTGATTTTAGTTCCATTTTTAGGGTTTTAGTTTCGATTCCACTTAAACATGGTTGAATCATTCAATTTCGATGGGTATTTTTCTTGGTTGGCATAGAGGATGTCCTAATATGGTTTCTGCATGCCGTCTCACATAGTTTTAGTGAAGGTACATCATATAGATAATTTATTTAGGGTTTTTGAGATAAATTAAATTATTTGGACATTAACTTGGTATTTCTTGTTGATTCATTTAGATGAGATGATGTTAAGTATGTGTCATGGACCTTCTATGAGTAGTTGATTGTGATTTCAATGGGATGGGAATGCCTGATGAGTTTTTAAGAATTTATTACTATTTAAATCAAATTAAATAATTAATTATAATTGTTCATAATTAATTATGTGTGAATTTTAATGCCTGATATGTGACCAGGTGCATGGATGAGGTACGATGGATCTTGGAGAGGGGTTAACTCCATGTTTTAGGTACATGGCCCATTTAACAAAAAACCATATGTTTTTTATACATGATAATTCATTACTACATAATTTAATGGGATTTGGATAGACATTTAGTGATTTTGGGTGCCCTGAGTAGATAGTATGGGAGGGTGTTAGGCCTCCTATGGCTGAGAAAGATATCTTTAGCATATGGATGAAGCGGGATCACACATCAACTATGTCTCCAAGGGGTGAGGGTGTCAGCTGGGTTTTTGTGGAGACTTAGGAAGGCCTTAGGGTATGAATATAAATATGGGATATCCTATGTTGGTTTCCTAGAGATAGTGGGAATATATAAGTGGATTAGGGATGAATGGCGATGGCTGAGATGACTAAATGTATCACAAGTGATGAGGAGTTCCTTCCTGAGGATGAAGGTGGGCCTTAGTGTGTGGTTGGAGTGACAGATTTCCTTCATGGATCAACATGTGTAATAGATAGAGGTTTCATCTAGGTGATAGGATGATCTATCTCCTTAAGGAGATGTGGTATGAGACCTAGGTGTGGGTCATGGGTTTTGTTTGGCACTTAGAATCTGATTTCCAAGGGGGTCTTGAATGGGAATTAGAACATGATTATTGAGGCAAGGGTTAGGTAGAGCATGATGTCTTAGGATAATCCTTGGGTAGCGAGATAAGGATTGATGGGGGATTTGGTGAGTTTGGACCAGATCATGGGGTTTGGGTTTATATGACCCTTTAAGTAGTAATTTCCCCAAAGGGTGATGGATACAAGATGATATCAATGAGAAGAGACCATGAAAAGTCTAGAGGAACCAGTGGGAATTCTGATCAATGAGTAGAGACATGTTTTTATGAGGGGCTAGGTCTCTAAGGATTAGAACCATATGACCAACTAATGAGCTAAGTAATGGGATATGGGACTTGTGTGCCATTGCATGTGTGTGATTTCATATTCTTATTGAACCATTTATTTATAGGATTGGGTAAGTGTGCTTGATGTGAACTCCATTGAGTGTTTAGGGATGGGTCAATATGCTTAATGTGACCTATTTAGAGAGTGTAATGATGGGTTAGTGTGCTTGATGTGACCTCCATTTAGTGTGTGGGGATGGGTTAATGTTCTTGATGTGACCTCCCTTGAGTGTGTGGGTATAGCTTAGTGTGATTGATATGACCTAACTTGAGTGTACAAGTATGGATTAGTGTTCTTAGATGGAGGTCCATTGAGTAAAAAATGATGGGTAATGGTTGATGGATGTATGAATATGCCCCATTTACTTAGATATTAGTTGAGGTATATGGACATAGGTATGTGCCCTATTTAATCAGGTATTGGGTTAAGGTATATATATGTATGACCATGCCCTATCCCTTCGGGTAATGGGTTGAGGTTTGAATAGTAATTTACCCTATGTTTTAGGGTGTGACATGGGCATCAATTAAAATATCATGAGACAAGCCTGTAACAAGATTCCAATATAGTGATAAAGTAGGAATGGTTAGGCACAATGGTGGAATAGTTAGTAAATGGTTACCTGACAGGTATTCATATCTCATCGAGCACCATGAAAACCTATTTAACACATCTGATGATATATATTAGGGGTGATAGGTGATACCCTAATAAGTTATATGATCATACCTTGCACATGTATATTAGTGTTTTTGCATACCTTATATCTGCTTTTAGGCTCTACATATGATGCACAATGGATCGGGCTGATGTAGCTCGAGCTTATTAGAGACAGGGTGTTTGGGGCCTAAGTATGGTAACATGGATAGTGTTCATGGGTTGTATTTTTGGTTTATTTTTTATTTGGTACTATACTAGTAGGTGAATAGTATATATATGTTTTTTATGATAATATTTTTTATGGAACTTTTTATTTTATTTTAAGTTTCATACTCTAATGTTTTTGGTGTATGATTTGGTTATTTTTACTATATTTTATGACTCTGATTTAAGTGAATATTATTCCCATTATATGGATTATGCCCTCCCTACTAGTTGGCAGCCTCTGGTATATGGGGAGGCACACTCAAGGCTATGTGGAATCCTCCACCCAAGAACCTTTAGGTTGGTCCAAGGTTAGATAATTATAAAGTGGTATTAAAGTTTTTTTCTTACTATTTGGGGAGATAGAAGACAGGTGGTTTAGGAATGTGTTGGAGATTGTAAAGGGTATCAGACTGGTGCATTAAAAACACCTTTTCTGATTGGAAGTCCTGGTTATCAGGGGCATGTTTTTTCTAGTCTTGGTTTTCAATGTTACTATTGTATTATTTCACCTTGGGTGATGCACTTGAGTTTTGAATTTATGATTTATGAGTTTTGGATCTAGATCCATTGGTAAGTATCCCATGTTCATGCATCATATTATGAACATAGTATACACATAACATATGCATGCTTTCTTGTGGTTATTTTTTGATAATAGGTTCAGTGTTTTAATATATTAACAACCACTTATATTAAATTTTCCATATAACTTGTTAGTGGAATTATACTCATCTAGATTACAGTGTTTTTTTTGTTGACAGGTCATGTGGATCTTACGATGGGAGATTATTTAGTGATGGTAATACAATCCCTTCATCAAGATATTTATGGAGACACATCATGGGTTGGTATGAGAATTTATTCCCTGATAATGACTTGATGAGGGAATGGTATGCTATAGAGGTGATCTGAGGATGAGAATGGGTTTTCTTGAGAATTATGGACCCTTTTGGGTGGTTGGAATGTTAGTTTTTTTATTTAAAGTTTCAAAAATAAACTATATGTTATATTCCAATATAGATTCTTGGTTTCACTCTACTTAACTGAACTGTGTAGTTGAGGAAAGGCATGTGAATTGCTTAGGCTTCATGATATGAAGTGATTGGAGAGTTCTAGTATTAAGGTGGGATAATAGGGTAGGGTTATTTTGATTCTTTTCCCTATGGTTCTTGAGATTCATTTTTGGTGACCTAGTGGGAGCATGGATAAATGCTTGCAGTTTTGGAGTGGTTCTCGTGTGGTGGGTGGTCATGCAGTTAGACTTAGAATGGGAGATACCTTGGCCTGTTGGGTGTGACTATCATTCACATGGGTCACGGTCAGTGGGTTAAGCACTTGATCTTAGGTTAGATGGGATGCAAATTATGTGAGCATGAATCCAGTTGTGTGATCAAGTTGAATGAGATAATGAAACCATTGAGTTTGGGTGAGATCGAGAAATACTGTGAATGAGAACCTATGATAAGGTTATTGATGGGTCACTCTGCCTAAGGAGAAGAGTGAGAATTGGTGTGAATTTCATGAAAAGTAATGGCATGTGGTTAGGTTCATGTTGGGTATGAGTAGTTCTAGACATAGTTGTGGTTTAGTGAAATGGGCATGCATGAGTTCATGGATAATAGTTTAGGTCATAGAAAAACCCGAGAAACCCTATAGTGGTAGTATGATGGTGAGAAACTCACGTTCATGGCGTCCTGAGGTGTTGGGTAATAATGGGAGATGTCCCTCAATGGTGGTAGGTGACATCAATGATGGATTGAGGTACTGTGGTATAGTTGATCTAGGGTCACGATCCTTATCAAATGGTGACATTATGGAGGATAGAGGCATTATAACTATTTGTATTAGTGATTAGGGAGCATTATAAGGAAATTCACATGTTGGGAAGTTCACCATTGGCTATTGGAGGATGACGTTCATAGTAAGGCTTGAATGGGTGATAGATGATGATTTATGATGGCACTCAGGTAGGAGTGGGTCATCCACACCCAATAATTTTTCTCAGTAATGGATGAATCATAGGGTGTGGAGTCTAAGTGTTTGGTTCACTGGGTGATTATACTGATACTCCTATGGTGGGGAGTGTCGTATTAGTCATGGGTAGAAAACCCTATTGTTAGAAGGGTTTTGGGCACATAGAGACTTTTGGTGGAAGAACTATATGAAAACAAATATTGGTATATGGGAAAGATCAATTGTGATATAGTTCTATGGTAAATACAATACTTTGGATTCAGATGCGGTACTAGTTATAGTTGGTGCATTGGTATCAGGCTCGAGGTGGAGTTCGTGTGATCTGAGGGTGATTAGAATCAGAGGTGTGTTGGTGATCAGATGAGATTAGGATATCTGGAGTAGAAAATTTGTGTTTTAACCCTAAAATTACATTATAAACGAGGTTTAGACTTTAGTGTGGGTTTTTGAACAATCTATTGATGCCTTTGGGTGCTAAGACATCGTAATCAGATGGTATTGGGGTAGTGCAATGGTGGTTGTGGCTGAGCATATTTCAGAATAGTTGGTCAGTGAAGGTAGAACTGAAATTTCACATAGAAATGGATGTCATGACATATAAAATATCTTAGGATAATATTTTGAGATGTGGATGTGGTGATCTGGGGATCAAAATGGGGGTTTTTAGAGGAAATCTAGTGGATCTGGGCATAGTGTTTGGAGTTTCACTATGGAAGTGTGTTTGGAATTCTAGAATAGGATGTGATTATTGATAGTGATCTAGTGACTATTTAATTTCTGGGTTGTATTTTAGGGACTACCAAATTCTTCTTGAGAATAATAATCCCTATGAGGGGAATTTGTAATGAACCGTATAGTTACAGGTTGTAAACTCATGAGCTAATTTGAATTTTCAATTTGGTGAGGGGTTTTTCATAAGGACCAGGATTCAAATTAGAAATCTAATCATTCCATAACCCTTAAAAGGTGTTTTTTGATGGGGTTTAAGGATTGGGTGGTTCCTCGAGTGTTTGGGAGGTCATCAGAGAAGGGTTGGGTGGCTGGGTTATTACAAAGTTGTAGCAACATCCCATTCAAAATGCGAATAGGTATTCAAACTGTGACAGGTGTATGAGTTATTTATTTTAAAAGGAGGTCAACCCTCTTTTTTCATGTCTGTATAGTATGTGAAGGAGAGCCTAATGTACAAATCTCCCATACTTTCTATTCCTCCTTGAGAGTGGATTATTTTGGTGGATATTTCATTGAAAATATGAGGTAGGGTGTTAGTTACTTCCTTTATCCATATTTGTCTTTGATTTATGCTAATTTTAGTTTGATTTTTTCTAGGGTTTTAGTTTTGATCCCACCTAAACATGGTGTAATTAGTCAATTTGGATGGTGATTTTACTCATCTTGCATATAGGATGTCCTAAGATGGTGTTTTCACATAATTACATGTCTTTTTAGTGAAGGTACACCACCTAAATAATTTATTTAGGGTTTTTGATTAAATTAAATTATTTGGTGATTAACTAAGTGATTTTTTTGTATTTAAACTAAGATGGTACTGGAGATGTGCCATGAACCTTCTGCAATCGGTTGGTCATGATTTTAGTGCGACATGAGTTATTTTTGATTTTTGATTTTTTTTATATATTTAAATTAAATTGAATAATTAGTTATAATTTTTTATTATTAATTATTTTTGATTCTTGACATGAGATAGGTTATTGAGAGTGTGGAGCAATATTGGTGGGCTTGTATGAGGCTTGGTGGATCTTAGAAAGGGGTTAAATCCATGTTCCAAGTAGGTGTAACTTTTATTAATAAAGAATATGTTTTTTATGCATGAGAATTCATGATTTTATTATTATATGAGTTGAGGATAGATGTTTATATACTATGGGTTTCCTGGTTAGATAATATGGGAGGGTGTTAGGCCTCTTAAAGCTTGAGAAAGTAGTCTTTAGCACTTGGATGAATCGAGATCTCTCTACAACTATGTCACCAAGGGGAGAGGGTGTCAGATGGATTGGTGTGGGGATTTGGGAAGGCCTTAGGTTATGAGTAAAAATGATAGAGAACCTAGGTTGGGGATCTAGATATAGTGGGAATGTATAAGAGGCTTGGGTCCTAGTGATGAAGGGAAAGATGATCGAACATATTGTAAGTAACAAAGAGCTACCTCTTGAGGATGAAGGTGGGTCCTGGTGTGTGATTGGAGTGGGAGAAGTCCTTCGGGACTCAATGTGTTTGACAAAGGGGGGTTTCATCTAAGTGAAGGTCTAAGAGATATCCTTTAGGAAATGTGGGATGAGACATAGGTGTAGGCTATGGGTTCTTTTGGAACTTTGTATTGGGTTTCCAAGGGGTTCTTGGAAGGTAACTAGACCCCACCTATTGATTCTAGGGCCAGGTAGAGTGCAATGAATCAAGAAGACCCTTGGGTAGTAGGATCAGGAGTGCGGAGGGATTTGGTGAGTTTAGACTAGACCATGAGGTCAGGGTTGGGATGACCCTTTGGGAAGTGATGTCATTGAAGGGTGATAAACGTGAGATAATATTAATAAACATAGACCGTGATGGGTTTGGAGGACCTAGTGGGTGCCTTGACGGGTGAGTTGGGATGTGTTGTGATGAGGGGCTAGGTCATGAGTGACTAGTTCCCTAGTATTAGCCAGTGAGCTTTGTGATGGGCTAAAGGCCTTGTGTACTACTACATGTGTGTAATTGCATGTGACTATTGGAACTTATCTTTAGATTCTTGGGTTGGTGTACTTGATGTGACCTACCTAGAGTATGGGGATTGGTTAGTGTGCTTGATGTGACCTCCCTTGAGTGTGCAGGGATGGGTTGGTGTTCTTGATGTGATCTCACATGAGTGTGCTTGGATGGGTTAATGTGCTTGATGTGACCTCCCTTGAGTGTGAGGTTATGGTTTAATATAATTGATGTGACCACCCTTGAGTGTATATGGATGGTTTGGTCTACTTAGATGGATCTTCCTTAAGAAAGAAGGAATGGTTTAAGGTTTATGGATGTATGCCCATGCCCTATTTCCTTAGGTAGTGGGTTGAGGTATATAAATGTATGACCATTCCCTATCCCTTTAAGTTGTGGGCTGATGTTTGGATGTCACCCAACCCTAAGTCTTCAAGTAAGGCCAAAAATTAGGTTATAATAGCATGATATGAGGTGATGATTGGATTCTGGAATGACACTAAAGAAAATATGGTCAAACACTATAGTGGATTGGTTAGCACATGGTGACCTAATGGGCATGCTTATCTCATTGAGTAACATATCAACTTGGTTAGCATACAGAGACTCGATGAGCATGTTTAATTAATGTATTTTTTCCCCATGCATAAACATACATACGATGACGTATATTAGGGGTTCTTGGTGAGACCCTACTAAGTTATATTCTCATACCCTTCATGGGAATCTTGGTGCACATGCAAAACTTATATCTACTTTCAGGTTTAACACATGACACATGGTGGATCAGGCTAGTGAAACTCAATCAAATTGGGGATAGGGTGTGTGAGGATCATGGATGGTAGTATTTAAAATGTGAATGTGTTTTATTTTAGGTATATTTTGTATTTGGGATTGGCTCAGTGGGATATTAGTGTATGTATGTTTTGTATGACAATATCACTTTTGTTATAACACTATGTTTATTTGATGTTGCATACTCTGATGTTTTCTGTGTATGATTTTGGTTGTTTTTACTATATTTTATGGCTCTGATTCAAGGGCATAGTCTCCCCACTGTATGGATTATTCCATTTATTATAGTCATCAACCTATGTCATATGAGGAGGTGTACCTGAGGCCACATGGAATCCTGGGCTAAGGCACCATTGGGCGGGTCGAGGTCTAGAACATTACAACGATGCACCATCCCAGGCATGATATGCCAGAGTGGAAGTAAAATCTTAATATCCATCCTTTTCAGTTCCCTTCCAATAAAACTTCTATAAATATCCCATTTTTCTTAATGAATGACATTTATTTATCTCACAAAGACACATAGTTTGGGTATGTAATATTTAGACACATTGGTAACAATCTAACAACACCCTAACTCTAAAATAAGGATAAGAAAAAGAATTCCCATGGACACCCAATCATTCACTATCTTTTCAACAATCATACATATTTCTCTTCTTAATACCTCTAGATTCACGGAAACCCACTGAATACCCAATTTTCTCCTATATATCTTTCTTTATCATAAGAGACTTATTTACAACTTCTATAAAAGTAGGTAAAAAAGCATCTCAATATTGAATCAAAAATTAAATTCAAACCATAATCAAAACAACAAGATTTAAAAGTGTCATTTTTACCCATGGCTAGAGAAAAAATTATCAAGTCCATAAATTTATAGGTATAATCAAGAATAAACATATTTCCCGACTTCAACTCCATGAATTCCTAGAATATATCTATCATTTACACCCATGAATATAACAACTCAAAGAATATATCATGAAAATAATCCCATATCAATCCCTAATCCATTTTTATATATATCATAATATTTAACCAAAATCGCACTAGTGACTTCAGCATAAAGACTATAAGATTCACTTTCTTCTCCTCTAGTGTATCAATTAGTTCAAATATTTTGTCCATATCTTCAAGTAACTTGTACACATAGGGGGATGATGTTCTAAAAAATCTCAAAACACATTGTTTACCACTTCCATATATTGGAATGTTTTTCTTTATATGTCCTAAATTACTATAATTAGAATCTCAATAATCTTATTCACTATTGGAGCATCGGGTTCTCCCACTTGAGAAACATGCTCAACCTTTACCTCTATTTCCCCTTATTTGGATCATTAATGATATAACTCTTTTCAATTAGGTTTATTAGTAAGATTCTTTGGTACTATGATTCAAAAAAAACACCAATTAGTAATTAACCTAAATTTATTTTTATCAAACAAAAATACATACATAATTTTATATAATTGATAAAAAAGTAATTAGTTAAATCAAACCAGTCACATTACATCATAAAATTAATCTCATTTATTTTAGTTAAATGATTCATATCTAATAAACTATTTAGGAAAATACTAATTAGTTTAACAATAATTCAATTGTTTAACTAAAATCAAATCGCTAATCAAAAAAATCACATGTGCACACACACATGCAATATCCTTATGTGCTAAAATGATGCATGGATAACCTTGTAAACACCCTCAACAAGAGTGAGTATTATATTCAAAAACCTTATTTTTAAATCAATAAAATATAGTCCCATACTATCTATAAAACATAGCCTTGTTCTGTGGTCATGACAGACACACACACACAAACACACACACACAAGTTCCATACCAAGTCATGAACTATAATATCTATTTTTACCAATTCACAAATATCAATAACTCAAAAAACTGCTCTGATAACATCATGTAATGTCCCACCCCTAAATGACCATGTCACCAAGGTGAATCATTACATGGCCTCAAGTATACTCCATAGTCATTGGAGGATGAAAACTAGTGCTGAGGGTCTATAGTCATCACTTGGGGGATTGATTTATACTTTAATTGTCTCTCTGATAAAAAAAATAAATTAAATAAAATAAAAAATATAAGAAATAAAAATAAGAAATAAAAATAATAAATAAGTCTAAAACTAAATTCCATAAATTCTCAAATGACATGTATATCTAAATAGGACATCAAAATACATCCTAAGTTTTATGTAATGAACAATACAATTGAGATAACCAAAATAATAAGATATGTAAAACCCCTCTACATGCCTCTATAAGAATAATAAATCAACTTAATAATATTTTCTAACATAATCTTCTAGATTATGAGGTTATTTAACTTTAATTGAAACACCATACATGTAATTTACACACACACATGATGAGTACTTATAGAGAGTGAAAAATAATTCTCAATAGATACCAATAAAACCCCAAACATCCCTTAGGGTTTAATGTAATCCTATATAAATGGTGTAAAGCTATTAAATCATTTAATCATGTTATTTAAACAATGAATTTTAAGGAATTAAATTCTATCTTAGTCACCTAAGAATTTATATAACCACTTCAAAAAATTCATGTAAAGGTTTTGAACACCGATCAATAAATATAGTAGACAAAAACATTAATTATATAAATCTTATGCCAAAAAATGGCATATAAAGTACCATGGGCCTAAAATAAGGCATAACCAATCCCATAGCTAACATATCATCATCTAATTTCATATTCTAAACCAAGGCTCCTTGTAAGTTATCCAAAATCATATAATCCACAATAAAAGAATCATGTCATAATATCCAAACACAAATTTTAAACCCAATACATCAAGCCATTGATCACCACTATTTATTCCACATAAATAGTTCATTTATTTTTCAAATACTTATACAATTACTTAAATCTATTCAATATTTTTATACTTTAATAAAAAAATTCTAATAAGCATAATAATTAAAAAATCATAATTTTAAACCCTTAATTTACATCTTTACTTTCAATCTAGTGTTGCTAAGTATTTTTCCTACATTTTCCATTTATATTTATTCAAATATAATTTACATCACTTAATTTTAAACTTAAAAATCTAATTCCTACCCAACTTATTCCCCATAATTAATTAAATTTCACATAATAATAATGTGAAAGTATTTAAAAAAATAACACTTTATAATAACAATACAACACCAAAGTAAAAAATTTCAGTACACAAAAACTCATTATTAATTTAATTAAGAATGATAACCTCAAACTCATGAATTTATCCAATAATCAAACCATTTATTTAAAATTTAATAAATGTTAATCAAAATTTTCTATCATGACGCACACGTAAAACATGTATTTAAAAAAAATTATTTAAAGTCATTCTTATTCTAGTAAGAATAATTTTCATTATATTATGATCACACACAACATTAATATAAAATAACAATTCATAATTAATATATAAACACCTAATTAAACACCAAGAAGTGAGAGAGGTCACCTATGAAGTGACCCAAACATGATATACACATATCTTAAATCATTTAAAACAACTTGATCATTATATATCATAAATATACACACTCCAATAACCCAAAAATTTAGTGTCTTTGAATATTAACTACATAAATAACTTATTATATAACATTTTTCAACTATATCCCACAAAATTTATTTAGACATTAAATCATCCTAGACATATTCCTGTAAATAATTCCTTGGGTAATTGGCAAATATAAGGAGTGTAACGACCCGGACCCGTCCAGCCACCCGAATAGTGCCAAACGGGTCAGGTGTCACTACCTTAGGCACACCTCCCCTTAACGCCAAAGGTTGCCGACTAGCAGCGAGGGTCTGTTAGGTATAGTGGGGAGGCTATACCCTCATAGAGGATCATAATAATGGTACTGGTCTGAGTATAACAATAAAGATGCAGTGGAATGAGAGACTCAACAGACTCAAACTAGACCCGCAGAGTGGTAGCATAACCAATATAGATAAACAACGGAAGCAGTAAATATAAAAACAACAACGGAAATAAACAAAACAACATGCTAATAACATGTAACTACTACTGATCAATAAAACATGCATCCAGAGTAGGTCATACACAACTGAATATAAAAAGGACGCCAATGGCTAACCAACATTAGCTACAACAAGTAAGCATGCCGATAAAGAAAAGAAAACAAAACAAAGTAAACCCTAGCTAGGTATGACATCAAGGTCCATACCATCTCCATGAAACAACTAACGCAGCCCAAATCCTGAAGCTGGCCTATTTCCTGCATGTAAATCCATAAAGTCTGCATGCGTCCCGAAGGGCTCGTGCAGGGTGTGAGACAAATCTCAGTAGGATATCACCCAACGGTGCGTACAAAATATATGTGTTTAAGTAGTCATGCATTCTAAGGAAAGAAGTAAATAGTATAATGCACAAATAAACACAAACTCCACTGGTGCTCAACAGCCACCAAGGAGTTCACCTACTTTGGCCAACGCCGAAATCTCTGTCGTGTAACCCGGCACCATGTGCCACCTGACAGCTCGTGTCTCAAGTACCGAAATACTGAAGGCACACCCAAGGATAGTAGCCCGGAACCATGTTCCTCCTGACACCTTGTGTCTCAAGTACCGACGTCCCGAAGGCACACCCAAAAAAAGTAACCTAACACCATGTGCATCCTGACACCTTGTGTCTCAAGTACCGATGTCCTGAAGGCACGCCCATCCCCTGAAGTCTCCTCACCTCCCACACGACTTTCTACAGAAAGAACCCCCAACCAAAATACCTAACCGCAACTATGGACGAGTGGTCAAAACCACCTCATCACGGAGTATCTCTGTGTGCACACTACTTAAAGTTCCAGGTGAGCGGTAATCACCAAAAATAGTACCTAAGACACCAACTCATCTAACACCTCATGTCCCTGTGACTATGCCACTCAATTATGATGGAATCGCTATCCTAGTAACCCGGTCCATGCCCAACTTAACAGTTGTACTACCTCAAGCCGATGTCCATGATGCCCAATCCTGTGGTCAAAACCACCCAAAGTAACCCGGGCCAAGCCCAACCTGTGATCCTCATCACTCAAGCGTAACCGGCCCAAGCCCAACACAACCCAAAGGGTCCAGCATGTGCAATTCAGCAATTGCATATATAACGTATTTAAACAGAAAACATAAACTGTAAAAACAAACTAATCAGTTGAATTTCACTATGCAAGGTGCTGTCCCATACCAGCACTGAGGTCTTAAATGCCTCTAACAATTTATAACAGGATTTAATAAATTAAACTAAACAGTTTAACACATTAATATTTCAATTAAAACCATTTTGGCATTCCCCGACCAAAATGCCCCAATGAGCAACGACCCCTCACCCGACCCCGCTCATGTAACCTGGTAACAGGGCATACCCGGAGGCATCCCTTAGGTCAAACAAGAAATTCAATATGAAACAACAGATAAAATGGGTCTCGATCAAAATACCAAAAAACACGCCGAAGGCCGTGTCACCCAAACAACCACAAAAACAAAAAATGAGGTATGCACCACCTACTTGAGACTCGTACGATGCTACTCCTTTGGTAACAGCCACCAATTCGGTCTGAAATACGGTAAATATACAAAAGATTCAATTCCATTCAAACACCTATAACTCATTCTAGAACGAAAATCAAACAAAATGGCCAAAGTGGAATTGAGGCCTTACTGAGGGGGTTCCAACGCATCAATCAGAGTTTGAATCGGGTCTCAGATGGACGATCGGGAGAAGGAAAGAGGTCCGACCATCTTGGTTCATGAAACTGGGCGTCAATATGTGTTTCTGCCTAAAAACGAGGCTACTGCCCATTTTAACACAAAAAAAGAAATTACACGGCATGTACTTCATGACTACATTCCATGTATATATCATTTAACTGTTCAAAAGATGGCTTAATTCCACCTCCTCACTTTCCAGACCTGCCGGCCTGAGTACACGGCGTGTACCTATGGGTACACAATGTGTATCGGGTTTCTATTCTCTTCCTCACTGACTTTCCCACATGCCATGTATATCCCTCATACATGGATAGACTACACGGTATGTCCAAAGGGAACACAACATTCACCTGGTTCTACCCGGCCAACAAGCCTACACGCCATGTATGGCCACCACACGGTCGGGGGTTACACGACGTGTTTAAGACTACACACCGTGTAATAGGAAATTTCTACACGGTCATCACACAACATGTACTTGGTGAGCACACAGCCGACACTCACTTAACATATACACAGTGTGTACTTAAATGTACAGGGTGTGTATTCTGTAAATTTCCAGAAACTTCCCATTTTCTCCAGTTTCCTCAGAAACCAGTCAAAAATTTAAACAGGGTCGGGATTTTGACCCGTTCTAAAAATACCGGTTCTTACAAACTCCCCACCTTAACATATCTCATCCCAGAGCTATCAAAAGAAACCCGAAGATGGTACCAAACATACCACTCCGTTCAAAGTAACCTGGACTTCCTCGGTCTCAACAGTCCCGACCAAACTCCTCAAGGATCTCTCCACCTTAGGAGTCGCCTAACCCGGTCTCAACCCAACAAACCTTAATGCTAACAATGTTTACTAACCTGGTTTCCGGATGCACAGTCCTTCGGTGACACATCGTCACCCCTGTGCCCCATTGGTACTCCTATGTCGCTTCCGACACCCAACGTAGCCTGCACCGCATCGGTGTCCGCCTCCATGAGGTCTTGGTGCCTAGAACCTTAAATAACCCACATCCATGATGCTCCGATGCCCACGAAACCTCAAGTAAACCACATCCTTGATGCCCCGATGCCCACGACACCTCAAGTAACCCGCATCCTCGATTCCCTGATGCTACACATCTCATACATATATATATATATATAGAATATATCATGCATCCGTTATATTGCCATTCCCACTTACTAGCATCTAGTCAGTCCACACAGATCCTGTGCACCCCATACACTCAATATAGACATGCCTCTACAGGTCATGCCAAAAAAGAAACATGGAGATCACAGCCACACCACGGTGTACCTCTAACTGTCATCGGCTCACCAGCCTGCTCAGCCTCTGGCAGCTCTACGATGTTCACCTGGCCTGAAACATGGCTGCCTGACACCTGACCTCCCTACGATGCTGCTCTAGTAACCGGCCACTGACCCCTCAGCTGGGTCCCACCGTCTCTGTCACGACCTCCGCGCACAACTGATCCTTGACTACCCTCTCCAGGTACTGAACCTGAACCAACTCCAGACGCTACAGTCTATCCTAGTCCCTACCTGTTGGCTATCTGAGAAGGCTACCTGCAAAACCTCTCCAGATGCCCATCCTGTCCACATGCCCTGCACTCCTTCGGAGGCCTATCGCACTGACCGAACATGTCCCGGCTGTCCAAACTGAAGGAAAATCACTGAAGAACTACCATGAGGTGGTCTAGCTGAATCCCTAGCCTGACTGTCCTACTAGAACTCATCCCGTCCTCACTTCCTGCTGTCCGAACCATCACCTGAAGCTGTCGCCCTTCCCAAGAGAGACTTTTCTCTCTCGTCACCCTCGGCTATGAGCACCCGATTCACCGCCTCTGAGAAAGAACCTAGCTTGAAGATGTTCACCTGTACCAGAATGGCGTGTTGCAAGCCATCCTCGAAATGCCTTACCCTAGACGCATCATTGCTCACCATACCAGGTGCGAAGCGAGACAAATCTATGAAGGTAGCTACGTAGTCCATGACGGACATGTCTCCCTGCTGAAGACTCAAGAACTCCCGAGCTCTCTCTGCTCTCAGTGTCTCCGAGTAGAAGTGTTCAAAGAACCTATCCTCGAAGTCCTGCCATGCCAGTCCCTCATGCCTATGAGCTTGAACCTGTACATCCCACCAACGCTTCACCAGTCCTCTCAGCATGTACATCGCTAGCTTGACCCTCCGCCCTGGAGGCATCTCAAGCTACTCGAAGATCATCTGCATAATCTCTATCCCGTTCTCAGCTGCCTGCGGACCACCCTCACCCTAAAAAGGCGGCGGGTGCTGTGACTGGAACTCCCACGTCAGATATGCCATAGAAGTCTCTATACCCTGCACGCCTCTGTCAATCCCCTATAAGACACATACCAGGCTAGCTCAGAGCTGCTCGTCAATCCATGGTATGAATGTTGCCAAACCCGGCTGCTGTCCTGCCTACACTGGATCCTGAACCTGATCCTGTCCCTGAGCCTGTACCTGCGGCTCGTGCTCTACCTGTACCAAATTCTAACCCTGATCCTGCGACACGGTATCATCTCCTGCCTGACACTCCATTGATTTATGAAGGAGTAACCTTCTGAATACCATAAATGGTCAGACAACCCATACATATATATATATATAACAATATATTCTACACAGATAAGGGAAAGTAGTAAAAAGGCAGTGCATAAAAACTACCCTTACTCCCCCCTCACCGCAACCCATGCCCCATGGCATCCTGGCCTCATGGCCTCCTTACCCACCCTCAACAGAGCCAAGTATCAAAAGTACCTTGGGCCATGCCGGTCCTGACAACTCACGTTGCCTCAAACCAATGACTGAGTTGCCCAATCTTGACAGTTACACTACCTCAGCCATAGTACCTACCTACTCTCATAAGAGCCAGACCCAAATATCCTACAACATGTAACTCTACAAAATATAAAGCATGGCATACACATTTTCACAACTAGTAATTCTATCAGGAATTTCACCAATTCACATTTGAAATCATATAAAGCATGGAAATTGATTTTTATTCACATGGTATTATCACTTCACAAATCTTACGTGCAATTATGAAATTGAAATACCCTAAAAATGTGCCTATCAAAAGACAATCAAAGTAGCCTTGCCATACCGGGCCAAGGTCCAATTCTCCCTTACCTCACTGGGTCAAGGGTCACATATCACAATCAAGAACATCACATACCAAGTGAGCCACCAAGGTGGAAATCATATAAACCGTAACCTGAGCAAAAGAAAAACAGAAATTCCCACCCATGGAAACTTGGTCCATCACTTGTACCTGGGGATGCAGGAACCCAAGCACAAGCTAGAAACCCAGTTCCAGTAACAACAACCTATCTTCAGTCTACTATATCCCAAATAGTAAAACCAACAGAAATAAAAAGAGAAGTCTCAATCTCATTAGTATCCAGAAAAACAATGCTACTAAATCCTTGTCAAGAACTCCTCTGATACCACTTTGTAACGACCCGGACCCGGCCAGCCATCCGAACAGTGCCAACTGGGTCGGGTGTCACTACCTTAGGCACACCTCCCCTGAATGCCAAAGGCTTCCGAATAGCAGCGAGGGTCTGTTAGGTATAGCGGAGAGGATATACCCTCATAGAGGATCATAATAACGGTACTGGTCCGAGTATAACAGTAAAGATACAACAGAATGAAAGACTCAACAGACTCAAACCAGACCCGTAGAGCGGTAGAATAACCGATATAGATAAACAACAGAATAAGTGAATATAACAATAGCAGCGAAAATAAACACAACAACATTCTAGTAACATGTAACTACTACTGATCAATAAAACATGCATCCAGAGCAGGTCATACACAACTGAATATAAAAAGGGCGCCAATGGATAACCAACATTAGCTACAAAAAGTAAGCGTGATGATATAGAAAAGAAAAGAAAACAAAGTAAACCCTAGCTAGGTATGACCTCAAGGTCCATACCATATCCATGAAACAACTAACGCATCCTAGCTCCTGAAGATGGCCTCTTTCCTACAGATAAATCCATAAAGTCTGCACGTGTACCGAAGGGCCCGTGTAGGGTGTAAGACAAATCTTAGTAGGATACCACCCAAAGGTGCGTACCAAATATATGTGTTTAAACAGTCATGCATTTCTAAGGAAAGAAATAAATAGTACAATGCACAAATAAACACAAACTCCACTGGTTCTCAACAGCCACCATGGAGTGTCACCTACTTTGGCCAACACCAGAATCTCTGTTGTGTAACTTGGCACCATGTGACACTTGATAGGTTGTGTCTCAAGTACCAAAGTCCCAAAGTCACGCCCAAGGATAGTATCCTGGCACCATGTGCCTCCTGACACCTTGTGTCTCAAGTACCGACGTCCCAAAGGCATGCCCAAAAAAGTAACCCAGCACCATGTGCCTCCTGCCACCTTGTGTCTCAAGTACCGATGTCCCGAAGGCACGCCCATCCCCTGAAGTCTCCTCACCTCCCACACAGATTTCTACGACAAGCACCCCCAATCAAAATACCTAACCGTAACTACGGGTTCCTCTACCCACACGATTGGTCAAAACCACCTCATCACGGAGTATCTCTGTGTGCACACTACTCAAAGTTCCGGGTGAGCGGTAATCACCAAAAATAGTACCTAAGACACTAAATCATCTGACACCTCATGTCCCTACAACCATGTCGCTCAAGTATGATGGCATCACTATCCTAGTGACCCGGGCCATGCCCAACCTGACAGTTGTACTGCCTCAAGCCGACGTCCATGATGCCCAATACCATGTTCAAAACCACCCAAAGTAACCCGGGCCAAGACCAACCTGTGATCCTCATCACTAAAGCATAATCGAGCCAATCCCAACACAACCCAAAGGGTCCAGCATGTGCAATTTAGCAATTGCATATATAACGTATTTAAACAGAAAACATAAACCGGAAAAACAAACTAAACAGTTGAATTGCACTATGAAAGGTGTTGTCCCATACCAGCATTGAGGTCTTAAATGCCTCTAACAATTTATAACAGGCTTTAATAAATTAAACTAAATAGTTTAACACATTAATATTTCAATTAAAACCATTTTGGCATTCCCTGGCCAAAATGCCCAGATGAGCAACGACCCCTCACCCGGCCCCACTCACGCAACCTAGTAACAGGGCATACCCAAAGGTATCCCATAGGTCCAACAAGCAATTCAATATGAAACAGTAGATAAAACGGGTCCCACTCAAAATACCCAAAAACTCACCGAAGGCCGTATCACCCAAACAACCACGAAAACAAAAAATGAGGTATGAACCACCTACTTGAGACTTGTACGATGCTACTCCTCCGATAACATCCACCAATTCGGTCTAAAACACAGTAAATCTACAAAATATTCAATACCGTTCAAATGCCTATAACTCATTCTAGACCAAAAATCAAACAAAACGGACAAAGAGGAATCGAGGCCTTACCGTGGGGGTTCCAATGCATCAATCGGAGTTCAAATCGGGTCTCAGATGGATGATCAGGAGAAGGAAAGAGGTCTGGCTGGCTTGGTTCGTGAAACCGGGCGTCAATATGTGTTTCTGCCTCAAAACAAGGCTACTGCCTGTTTTAACGCAAAAAAAGAAAGTACACGGTGTGTACTTCATGACTACACGCTGTGTATATATCATTTAACCGTTCAAAAGATGGATGAATTCCACCACCTCACTTTCTAGACCTGCCGACCTGAGTACACGACGTGTACCTATGGGTACACGATGTGTACCGGGTTTTTCTTCTCTTCCTCACCGACTTACCCACACGCCATGTATATCCCTCATACCCAGCTAGACTACACGGCGTGTCCAAGGGGAACATGACTTGCACCTGGTTCTACCCATCCAACAGGCCTACATGCCATGTATGGCCACCACACGGTCGAGGGTTACACGGGGTGTTTAAGACTACACACCGTGTAGTAAAAAATTTCTACACGGTCATCACACGGCATGTACTTGGCGAGCACACGACCGACACTCGCTTAACATATACATGGCATGTACTTAAATGTACATGGAGTGTATTCTGAAAATTTCCAAAAACTTCCCATTTTCTCCAGTTTCCTCAGAAACCAGCCAAAAATTTAAAAAGGGTCGGGATTTTGACCTGTTCTGAAAACCCGGGTTCTTACAAGGAGTGACCTCAAACACTCAGTAAGGGAAAATGTATCAGTGAGTCATAGAGGATTAGATCATAACCATATGAGAAAACATAAACAAGGAATAAATACCTGATTAAAAGGATCACAATATCATAAGAGCTGATCACAAGACTTCATAGTGCAATATAGATCATAGCATGGGGAAATGCGATGATAAAAGAATCATAATGAAAGTATAACTCAAATATAGCATAATAAGAAAACATATGACAATAATCCTAATCCATGGAAAGAAAACATAGGAATGTGGCACGAACATAAGCAAAGAAAATAATAACATATTCCAAATCTCTTTGCAATGATCATTACATATTAGACCAGAGATTACTACCTAAATCCTATAAAAAAATGGACCAGACAAACATAACCTTCATCCCTTAGCGGATATAGAATAAATAATCACATTAAATAATAATATCTTGAGATATAAAATGTTACCTATAGTGCACAAAGACTTTTGCACATATTATTACATGAATTTTAACATAAATTTCCATTAATTACAAACCAAGGATCAAAAAGCTTAGTTTCTTTGGAATAATTAGTATATAAATAGGCAACATGAAACTAAAAATAAAAATTATTTATTTTAATATAAATAATGAGATTATAACTTCTTTTGAGATCCTAAAACTATATAGGACAACCTATAGAATACAAAGACAAAAGGTGTGAGCTAAAAATCCCAGTAAGGGAATAAAAATGAAAACAAAACATGTCATATGATTCAAAGGCATAACATGATAACATAAAAGGAATGAATCATGAATAATAATATGGAGGGAAAACATAAATAACATGGAATGGAAACTTAGGAATATGGAATTAACATAAAAAATTACATAATAATAATTCAAGTATAATTTCCAAGACAACATCATATGATGGCATGATCCCATCATGGATTAGGTTCACTTCCTAATCCCATAAATATCACATCATGAGGCTAAAACATTACCTAATGAATTTGAGTGCTATCTGGCTACACCCATAATAACATGTATATGTATATATGTTCCATATAAAGGAATAAAACATAAGGCATAAACATAAGTATTACCCATGGAAAGAAATGGGGTTTCCAATCATATCATAAGCCATAACCAAAGGGTGTATCATAATGGTTTCAATAAAAGAAGAAATTAAATAATTATTGGAAATTAATAAATTAAAAAAAGTATATATAATGATAAATTATGTCCAACTAAAGTGAATATGTGAAAAAGAGTAGAAAAATCCCTTTGGAAAATACCTCTTAAGCGAGGCTTTAGGAAAATAGGTAATGAATCTTTACAAAGAGCAAAGGAATAATAATTTAAATAAATAAAAAAATGATAAAAAAATGTTTTCCATTAAAAAATGAGTAATTTTAGACAAAATTTATGGCTTAAAACATTTTAATGAGTGTACTTGAAAATGGGTAAGAAACAGAGAAGTTCTCTCTAATCAGGTTTTCTTATCGAGAGGAATTGAGAAGTGAAACTCTTAGAACATGTATTTCCCTATAAAATAAAGATGATTTGAGATATTTATATATGTTTAGAACATATATAAATAATATATAATAAGTAATTAAGAAAATTATATTGATAAATCTAGGTAAGAGTGAGAAGTCATAACCCTAAAGGAAATAGGGAGGTTCAGAAAGACCCCTTGCCTTATGTTATAGAATCATTCTACACTTGACCTTAATGCCCTAAATAACAAAATTAGATTAATTAATTACATAATTAAGAACATTTTATATTTATATTTTATTTAATATAATTTTATTATGTTCATTAATAGAAATTTTTATGCTATATAATGTTCAATTTCTTTGTTTAGAGAGCGTTTGTTTCATGTTTTCATGGTTAGATTACTTGTGTATAATTATGGAAGTTCTTATAAAATGGGAACATAATTATATAATTCAAATGAAATGGTATTCATGTAATTAAATAAATTTAAATTGTCCCAAATATCCATATGTTTTCTAACATAGGGATGGTTTATTGAGTAAAAACTTTAACATTACATGGTTAGTTAATTTAGGAAGTTTTACCTACTATAATGAACCAATTTCATTTTATTTTATATTAGTTATATATATTAGTTATAGAACATGAAATAAGTTATAATATACTTATTATAATTTTATTTAACCATAATAACAAATTTATGACCATACTTGAAGGTGGTAATGAAAAATGAAAACTCATCATCCATGGAGGCAGTGAACCCGCATAATATGGATAGTGGTTTTGTTTTTCGAATAAGAGGAGGAGGGAAGAGTAAGAATGGTAGGGTCTCCATTATCAGCATGAGATTATAGTATATATATTATAATGGAGTCATTAATTCATGTTTTATTAGGGAGGTTATTAGAAGTTATAATAAGAAAAGAATTTAAAAGAGGTAGTTTGAGAATATTACCTCTTGATTCTTATCTCCTTGAAATACTCCTTAAGGAACCTTGAAATGGTCATTGGGTGATACCAGAAGCACTAGGACATGGGGGAGAGTCTTTTAAAGATAATTGGGTATAATGTTTTCAAAATACACGTCTTAGAGGTTGCAAGGAGAATGGGTGGTGAGGTGTGGTATTTATAAGGGGAGGAGAAAAGAGTTTTTGAATATTATATTCATTAGTTTATTATTTTTGGCTCAATACTATCAATATTATTGATTATTATGAATATATATATTAACTAGTGCATGTGATTTCTAACTAATGGGTGTGTATATCATCCATGACTCAATAATTCATGTATGTTGCTTATAATGCTAAATACCGTAATTTACCATATTTCACTATTCACCAAAAATTCAACTATTTTATAAAAATATAAAAAATTAAACCTAACCATTTTTTTGATGATTATATTTTAAAAATGAAACCAATTTTATGAAAATAATTTTATAAATATGATAAATTTAATTTTTAAATAAAATCCTCATTTATTTGAAAAATATCAATTTTAATATTATAACAAATTTTCTAACCCTTTGAAAAATTACTTATAGTCTCATAAAATTATATTATCATTATAATACAACTAAATATTAATTTAAAAATCATTTTTATTAAAATAAACTTTATTTTATAAAATTTCAAATAAAACATACATGTTTTACAAAAATTACAAACACTTATTTTATATTTTTTAAAACATTTATCTACTTGTATTATGACATAAATATTCTATATTTTCATTTTATAATATACTTAAATATTATTTTACATATAAATAGGTGATGATACTATTCTAATGGTCAAGTTACTATTCCTAATGTCCATATTACTATTAGAATGACCAGATTAATAATAGTCATATATGATCCCTACTTCCTATAAATACCTCTCATTTAATTAATTATTAATTCAATTAAATTTTATCTCAAGGTTATATAATTTATTTTTAAAAATGGATATTAAATTACTAATATTATGATTCATTTATAGAGTGTTATTTGTGAGTATGATTATTTTAGGGGATCGAGCGGATCCAAATTTTCCTATTCTTATTGTCTTATTTTATATTTTTTGTACCATTGTAATAATTTCAATCATTATAGCCATATTTGTTCTATAAATGTAATGGTAAAATTATTATAATAATGTTTTTTTATTTCATCATGTGGTATATGTACATTATATAATATTTTATTACAAAATGTAACATAATTATATTTTCATAAGAGAAATTCTATTGATAAAATTATGGGTCGTTACATTATTCCCCCATTTATAAATTTCACCCTCAAAACTTAATTTTACATACTAAGGTGAAAAATGGTGAGGTAAATTCTCCTTCATCACCTCCTTTAGTTCCCATGTCACCTTCTCATACTTATGGTTTCACTATAGTACTTTGATTAGGTGAGTTGTCTTATTATGTTGAACTTTATATCTATGGTCCAAGATCTTAACTGGATTCTACTCATAAGAGAGATAATTTTCTAACTATACCACCTCTAAATTTTGTACATGAGAAGGATCTGGTATGTAATTCTTCAAGAGGGATACATGAAATATATCATGTACTTGAGGCATGGTTGGTGGAATTGCTAGTCGATTTGCCACAAATATGATGTAATCAAGAATCTCAAAAGGGATGATATAGTTGGGACTTATATTTCCCTTATTCACAAATCTCTTGACTCTCTTCCATGGAGATATTTAGAAGAATAAATCATCTCAAACCTCAAAATCTAGGTCCCATCTAAGATTTTCATCATAGATATTCTATAAACGTTGAACATCCTTGATATGCTACTGAATGGTATGGAACTTTTCTACCATTTCATCAATCATTTCAAGTCCTAAAAACTTTTATTCACCAACTTTATTCCATCACACATGTGTTCTAAATCTCTTACCATAAAGGGATTCATATGGATCCATTTAGATGATTGAGTAGAAAATATTGTTGTAAGAGAAATTTATTAAAATAATATGCTGGTTCCATTATTTTTTGAAGTTAATCGATCATGATATCAACATGTATTCTAGTGTGTAAATATTCTGTTCATATTGGACATCTATTTGGGGGTGATAATAAAACTAAAGTTCAACTCAGTTTTTAGAGCATGTGGGAGACTCTTCCAAAACTTGGAGGTAAATCAAGAATCTTGATCAGATATAATTAATAATGGTATTCCATTAAGCCCTACCACTTCTCTAATGTATATCCATGAAAGTTGATCGAGTGAGAAGTACTCTTGAATTGAAATGAAGTGAGTAGTATTTGTAAGATGATCCATAACAAACCATATAGTATTACTCCCTCTTGATGTATTTTAAATACTAGTTAAAAAAGTCTATGGTGATGTTTTTCCATTTCCATTTAGTATGGGTAATTTTTGAATCATCCCCTTATAATTTTTTATTTCATCCTTCACTTGCTGACATACCAAATACTTTGATGTATATTCTTCAATATTCTTCTTCATATTGTCCCACCAATAGTTCTCTTGGAGATCTCAATATATCTTCTTTTTACCTGAGTTGATGGACAAGGTAGATCTATGTGCATCATTCAAAATATCCTTCTTTATATAGTTATTTGATGGTACACATAGCTACAAAAAAAATCTTACAACTCCTTCCTCATCAATTTTGAATTCCAAGGATTTCCCATTTCTGATAGCTTCTAACTTCTTCTAAATTTTCACATCATCTCTTTGACAATACTTTATTATTTCCCTAAGAGATTATTTATAAATAATTTGAGAAAGAAAATATGACGTTCCTTACTTTATGATACCCATTACCATCCTTTGAAAGTATAAGAAGATTGTATTCTTCTCAATTCTCATCATTGATAATGTTGCAGGATCCTTTCTACTTAGAGAATTTATGAATTTATTCAATTTGTTAGGATCGTAGTGGATTGATCAGTCATAATCCTTGATTATCTCTCACCATCTTTGCTGACACATAATAATATATTTCTTTGTGAATATATATTTTAGGCTCTTATGATCCGTATATATCTCACACTTCTCCCCATAGAGATAATTTCACTATATTTTCAATGTGAAGATCACAACTTCCAACTCTAGATCATGAATGGGATAGTTCTACTCATGAAAGTTTAGATTCCTTGAGGCCTAGGCTATAAATTTATCATTTTATTAGTAAAAATCCTAATCCCTAATTTTAAGCATCACTGTATACCATGAAGATTTCCCCACTTGTGGGTCGTATAAGTACTGTTGTAGTGATATGGCTCTTTTTCAGATCTTTGAAGTTCTCTTCACATTAAGTGGTCTAAACAAACTTAACCCTCTTCTGAGTCATCTTGGTTATCATGTTTTATAATCATGATAAGTTTCTCATAAATCATCGGTAATACCTAGATAGTTCAAGGAAACTATGGATCTCCGTTACATATGATTTCCTAGGCCACTCCTTAGTTACCTTTATCTTATAAGGGTTTATAGATATCCCATTTTTGGTGATAAAATTCCCTAATAATGATACTTCCTCTATCTAGAACCTATATTTAATGCACTTTTAATGTAGTTTCTCCTTTTTCAAAGTCTTTAGCACAATATTCAAATAATCCTCATGATCCTCCTTTCTCTTGGAGTATATCAGAATATCATCTATAAATAATACCACAAATTTGTTGAATTAATCTACAATGAATCTATTAATTAAGTAAATAATTATTTCTAGATCATTAGTGAGTCTTAAGGGAATCACTATGAAATCATTGTGTCCATACCTCATTCAAATGGATATCTTGGGAATATCTTCCTTCTTCACCTTTAATTGATGATATCTCAACTGAAGGTCCACCTTAGAGAAATACTAGGCCCTACATAGTTGATCAAACAAGTCATCTATACTTGGTAGGGGATTATCATTATTTATCACGATATTATTGAGATAACTATAATCAATGCAAATATGTATTGATCCATCCTTCTACTAGATGAATAGGACAGACGCACCGCACAGTGAAGCACTTTGGTGTATACAACCCTTGTCTATATTCTCTTGTAATTTCTTCTTAAATTATTCTAACTCAATGATGGACATTATATAGGGATTATTTGATATGGGAAGAGATATAGGTATAAGTTTAATTGATAACTCAACCTCTCAGGAAGGGGGAAAACTAGGTAGTTCTTCAGGGAATATAATAGTGTAGTCCCTCATAATAGACATATATTCAAGAATGATTCTCTCCTTTGTCTCAATAATTTGAGAAAGATATTCTTACTCATAAAGAAATAATATTCAAACTTGAGATGAATATTACAAAGGAGATTCATCCTCCTCCTTACACTTGTACAAAATCAAAGGATGTCTCAAGATGTGAAGAGTGATCTCCCTATCACAATTTTGATGTTGTATTTATATAAGGATAGAAAATACATTCCTAATATAGCATAAAACTCCACTAAAGGAAGTAAGAATGGTTTTTTTGGGAGGTTCAGTCCATAAAAATTGACCGGGGTGGAGTTATAAACCTAATATGTAATAATTTCTCTATTTTTTTTCTAACAGATAACTCAATCCCCATGTTTGACGGTGGTGTTTGAATAGTTTTAAAAAAATTGAAAGATATGAAAGAAGGTGTAGAACCATAATCAAATAGTACATTTTATTTTCTTGAATGAATAACTAGCATTCCTACCATCACATCAATGTAAAGATCCACCTCAGTAGTAGTGATAACATAATTTCTTCCTTGCTCTCTAGGCCCTGTAGGTTATTTTCATTGATTATCATTGAAAAAACTCAGATTAGGGAATTGGTTTTCATAATTCCCATGTTCCTTATAGTTTAAACACTAGACTAATAACTGAGTTATTATATAAACATTATTTTATTCCATCACATTTGTAGGCTTCTTTATCTCCCTTTGGCATTAACTATCCTGACTCCCTTCCCTTCCACATTTTAAGCATCTCCCGGTTCTCTTGAGACATTTTTTTGGATGTTTCTTCCCATGTTTCTAACATGTTTTCAATTGTATTTTCTTTAATCTATGGTATTTATCAACTAATACAACTAAATAAAACTCCATTTTATTCTTTTTATCTCTAAGATCATGATACCACTGAGATTATCCAATATTTATCTCTATATTGAGGGCACAAAAATTCTCTTCATAGATGTAAAATCCAAAAATATCCAATGATTTTCATAGACTTAGCTTTAATCTACCGAAGAAATGGTCCAACTTACTTTTAGTATTGATGAAGAAGTAGAGGGCATACCGTGAAAGCCTTGTGAAGTTTTCCTCATATGCTCTGATAGAATCATCTTCCGTTTCTTCTTCAATGTGAGAAAATCCATCTCCATTTTAAGATGGAAAGTTTGGGTAAAATATTTATCAAAAAATATTTTTTTGAATCCTTCCCAATATATGGAATCAATTTACTCTTTGGACTTAATGTTCTTGATCAGTTTCCACCATCAATCACCTTCCCCATAAAAATGATAGACAACCAACATGAATTTCACTTCTTCTGAGCATTAAAGGACATATAATATCTTCCCAATGGTGTTAATCCATTGTTCCGTGATGATGGGATCATGATATCCACTAAAGGTAGGGGAAAAATTTCACATAAAGGATTCAACCAAAACTTTATATTTCTTAGGATAAAGAGGGTGTTTCACATGATTTGATGTAACACCCCAAGGATTTAAAAATAAATTTAATATAGAACGAAATGAATGAAATACTAAGTCTCTCCAAAACAGAACTTTGTTATTTATAGAAGATAGTTATAACCTAGATGTTAAACATAATTTTACCACTTTTATGTTTTGAATTTATAAAAATAGACATACATGTTTGTGATCAATAAGATATTTAGAGTCTGATAGGATCAACTTACTTTTTGGTGAATAGTAACTTGACCCTTTGGAATAGTAATGTACCCTTATAAATAGTGATATTACCCTTATGAATAGTAAATCATCCAAATGAATATTAATCTCACTCATGAATGTATAAATAAAATTTAGTCACCTTATAGATGAAAGTATGATATAATTATATCATAGTACAAGTAAGTGAATATTTTAAAAATTAATAATTAAGTGTTGGTATTTTTATGAGTAATAAATATTTAATAATTAATAAATTTATTTTCATAAAATGTATCCATAAACCAATATTTTATTTTCCTATGATTTTAGGATAATTTAATAATACCTTTGTTAAGTTTTTAGGGTGTTATAAAATTAGTTTTAATCTTAAAAAAATTATTTTTAGAGTAAATGATGTTTTTAATTAAAAATTAAATACCTCATATTCAGAAAATTATTTTCATAAAATGGAGTTCATTTTTAAATTATACACACTAAAAAATGGTTAGGGTTAATTTTTTGGATTTTTCTGAAATACTTGAATTTTTAAGCGAATAGTAAAATATGGTAATTTACAGTATAAATACATTATAAGATAAATAAACTATTCCTTGAGTCATGGATGATGTAATAACCCTTGTTTATAAATAAAATTCACTTAATAATGTGTTTAGTTACAAGAATCAATGCTATTTGTTGTCTTGAGCAAAATAATAAAATAATGAATAAAATAATGAGAAATTACCCCTCTCCTCCACTATAAAAACCACCCTCACCCCCTCTTCTCCTCACACCTTCCAAGATTTTAGCCTTGTCAAATTTCTAACCAATAATATTACCAAGATCATATACCATGTATATAATATATTGGTCTCATCAAAATACCATAATCAATCCCCTTAAGGAGATTCTCAAGGAGGAGTATTCAAGAGGTAAAATCCTCTTCCTTTTCCTTTTATTTTCTTTTCAAGTTCTTTCTTTTATGATTATATCCTCACATAATTTTTAAAAATGAGAATGAAAAATACATTATCATTTATATACTATAATTATATCATTTTAATGTAATATCCTTCATCAAACTCCTTTCTCTATATCTTTTATTTTAAAAATGAAATCATCGTCCGAGAGGTGCCAATTTACAACCTTCATGGATGAAAAATTTTCATTCTTTAATTTCTCCTTCAATGGTGGTCATGAAAGAAGTTTTTTGGTTTAAATAGATTATGAAATATGTATTATATCTTATTTATGTTTCTGTAACCATTTTATATACATGATAAAAGAACAAAACTAGTTCATTGTGATTGAAAAATCGCTTAAATTGAGCTAAATGATTACCATTAACATGTTATCTAATGATTCATCCTCATATATGGAAAAATAATAATAAATAATACCAATTAAACTTATTTTTATTCATTAATAACATTTAATTACAATTCTGGAGACTCATAACCATTTTACATGAACTCTATTACATATAATCAAGAAAACTGATCCTGAAATCAAGGAAACAAACACTCTAAAATGACAAAATTCAATCTTATAACTTATCAAAAAGTATATAAATGAACTTAATAAAACTATAATTAATAAAATAATTATATAAAATTTCCTAATTAATTAATTAATGGATTTAATTTGATTATATAGGATTTAAAGTTCAAGCGCAGAACTCTTTCGGACATAAGGTAAGAGTTTTCTTCCCGAGCATCGATTTTCATCCGTGTTGTGCTTTATTCCTCTAAAAACCAATGTAATTATTAATTTATTTTATATAGTTATTATAAATTATATTTATATGTTCCAAAATCATGTATTCTGATCATTACATCTTTAGTTTTTGGAAAATACATGTTTTAAAAGGGTCCTCTTCTCAATTCTTCACGATAAGCAAACTTGATTAAAGGGAACTTTCTGATTTCTTACCTATTTTCAAGTGTACTCTATAATATATTTTAATTCACAATTATTTTTATAAAACTACACATTTTATAATGGAAAAAAATATCTTATTTTATTTCTGGTTTTATGAAAATATTTTTCCAAAAGAAATCTTCTTTTCAAAGTAAAAGAGTACTACTCTCAAGAATTATTTGATGAATTTATTAGAACATTTTAATCTATTTCAACACCCCTATTAAATATTATGTTTTATTGGGATTAATATATTATGATTATCATATAAAATATTTTATTAAATTGTTTATGATTAGTTTGATTGTGGATGTGCTATCTTGATACCATTCACCGTACTACTCAGAATGGTTAGTGATTATGTCTACAGATTGGGGACAGTTATTTCATATGTTCATGTTATTTATATTTAGACCCATTAATATAAGTAATTAATTGGACTTATAAATTCATGGGTGGTGTACTCTATATCCCCTTGATTCATTAGTTGGTCTCATGAGACAAAATAGAACTGGGTTTTGGCTGAGGCCTTACCCTAGTATTTTTAGATGTGTTGGTCAAGGCCTTGAAAATATGTTAAAATTGTCCAACATTATGCACTCCCTAATTATGATAATATTAATTGATAAACCATGTGATTATTAGACTAGTATAATATCAATGTTTATGTTTTATTCTCTTATGATCATTTATATGACTTTATGTAATCATCTTTCTTTCCTTCCATATTATGTTCAAGTTTATTTTTAAAGGAATGTGTTTTTAGTTATTCACCATGCCTAATGTTTATATTTATGATAACTTCATATGTATTACTTAACCTTTCTAAGCATCTGATCTCACCCATTTATTATGTTTTATTTTCCCTAGGATATAAATATGAATATTATTATGAATGACTTGCAGGAATAATATAAGAGTTTATGGGTTTTTCCATTGGAGTTGCAATGTTGTTTTTCCTTTTAAGTTGTAATGTAAATATTATGTTTGTATCTAGTTTTCCAAAACTACTAAAATATTTGGTCCTTCGGGATGTGTAATACTTATAAACATACCAATGTATTAGTATAAGGTACCAAATCTGAGCAACTGGGGTTAGGGTCATTAAATTTAAGTTATTATTCATAACTTGATCTAGTTGATCCAATAATATCATAAGTTTCTTAGCTCCAAATCCCATAAAGCTAGGAATCTCATTATGGAAATCATCATATTTACTATCACATTGGTTTTTGGAGCAGGATCTCCTATTTCCCTCCATTAACTAAAAAAATAAAAATAAAAATTAGGGGTTTGATTACTTAGCTAATGAGAATATAAAAATATAACTATGAACTTTTAAGTAATAACTTATAAATGAAAAATATTTCCTAACTTATGAGTCCCTAAGTTTTAGTCTAGGTTATCCATGGTAACTTTTTCTATACTTAAACTTATCACAAGGGTTATCAATAAATTTTTCTAGTTATAATCCACCAAGATAACTAGACCATTTTCTAATACCAACTATAGTAACCCCAAATTTTTAATCATATTAGTACATGAATTTCAATATAAATTCCCATTAATTACTAACTAAGGATCGAAAATCCTAGTGTATTTTGGAAGAATAGGTACATAAATAGGAAACACAAAACTAAAAATAAAACTTTTTTATTTTAATATCTATAATGATATTATAAATCTCTTTGAGACCCTAAAACTATATAGGATAACCTAGGGAATACATAGGCAAAAGGGGTGAGCTAAAAATCCTAGTACAAGAATAGAAATGGAAACAGAGCATGTCATATGAGTTAAAAGGCATAACATGATAACTTAAAAGGAATAGATTATGAATAATAATATAGAGTAAAATCATAAAGAACATGTAATGGAAACTTAGGAATGTGAAAAAAACATAAAAAATGACATAAACATAAGTTAAGGCTAACCACCAATATAACATCATATAGTAGACAAAGTCCCATCATGGATTAAGTTCGGTCCCTAATCCCATACATATCAAATCATGAGACTAAAACATTATCCAATGAATTTGAGTTATATATGGTCACACACATCCTAAAATGTACATGCATATGCGTTCCACATAAAGAAATCAAACATAAGACATAAACATAAGGATTACCCAAGGAAAGAAATGGATTTCATAGTCATGTCATAAGGCATAACCAAAGGGTGTATCATAATGGTTTCCATAAAATAAGGGGTTACATCATTATTGGACATTTATAAAGGAAAAATAACTATAGATCATGATAAATTATTTACAATTGAAGTGAATATGTGAAAAAGAGTAGAGAAATACCTTTGGAAAAGTACCTCTTAAGCAAGCCTTTAGGAAAATGGGTAACGAGTATTTAAAAATGTTCAAGGAATAATAATTTTCACAAACCAATTAAATTATCTAAAATGGTTTTAAATTATAAAATGAGTAATTTTATAAAACACGTGTAGCTTAATTTTTTTTAGAGTGTACTTGAAAAGGTTTAAGAAATAGAGAAGTCCTCTTTAATCAAGTTTTCCCATTGAGAATAATTGAGAAGGTAACCATTTAAAACATGTATTTCCACATAAAAGAAAGATGATTTAAGATATTTATATATTTTTATAACATATATATAATACATAATAATTAATTAAGAAAATTATATTAAAAAAGTGATGTAAGAGATAGAAAGTATAACCCTAAAGGAAATAGGGAGGTTCAGAAAGATCCCTTACCTTATGTTCCAGAATCATTTTTTCACTTAAAATTAATGTTCTAAATAACAAAATTGGATTCATTAATTACAAAATATAGAACCTTTTATATTTATATTTTATTTAATATATTTTTATCATGTTAATTTATGGCCATTTCAATGAGATATAATATTCAATTTCATTGTTCTAAGAGCATTTGTTTCATGTTTTCATGGTCGGATCACTTGTGTATAATTATGGAAGTTATTAAAAAATGGGAATAAAATTAAAAAAGTGAAAGGAAATGGTATAAATGTAATTATATAAATTTAAATGGTCCCAAATATCCATATGTGTTCAGATATAGGGATGGTTCACTGAGTAAAAATGTTAACATTACGTATTTAGTTAATTTAAGCAGTTTTACCGACCACCATGAAAAAGTTTCATTTTATTTAATGTTATGTATATATATTAGTTTTAAAACATTAAATATGTTATAATAAAATTATTATAATATTATTTAAACATGATAATAGTTTTATAACTAGCCTTAAATGTGGTAATTTAAATGAAAACTCACCATCAATGGAGGCGGTGAACCGACATAATATGGACAATGGTTTCGATTTTTAAATTAGTGGAGGAGAGAGTAGGATGGATGATAGATATTACATTTTCTCTATAAAATTATAGTATATATATGATATTATATTCATTAATTCATGTTGTTTTATGTAGGAAAGGAGATGGTAGAATAAGAAAACAATTTAAGAGAGGTAGTTTGAGAATATTACCTCTTGATTCTTGTCTCCTTGAAATACTCATTAAGAAACCTCAAGATGGTATTTGGGTGTGACCAGATTCACTAAGACATGAGGGAGAGTCTTTTAAAGATAATTGGATATAATTTTGGAAATATAAAAGGCTTAGAGGTTGTGAGGATAAGGGGTGGAATTTATAAGGGGAAGAGATATATGTTTTTGAATATTATCCTCATTAGTTTATTATGTTAGCTCAATAATATCCATAGTATTGATTATTATGACTATATACAGTAAATAGTTTATGTGAGTTCTAAATAATGGGTAATTATATCATCTATGACTCAAAAATTCATGTATATACCTTATAATGCTAAATAATATAATTTACCATATTTCAATATTCACAAAAAATTCAACTATTTTATAAAAATACAAAAAATTTACCCTAACCATTTTTTGAAGTTTACATTTAAAAAATTAAATCCACTTTATGAAAATAATTTTATTAATATGAGAAATTTAATTTTTAAATAAATTCCTCATTTATTTTAAAAATATCAATTTTAATATTATATTCTATTATTTGTCCCTTCGAAAAATTACTTACAATATCATAAAATTATCTTATCATTATAATAAAAATAAATATTAATTTAAAAATATATTTTATTAAAATAAAATTTCTTTTATAAAAATTAAAATAAAACATACATGTTTTACAAAAAATTACAGACACTTATTTTATATTTTTTAAAACATTTATTTACTTGTATTATAACATAAATATGTCATATTTTCATTTTATAAGACACCTAAATATTATTTTACACATAAATAGTTGAGGATACTATTTTAATAGTCAAGTTACTATTCCCAATGGTCAGATTGCTGTTTTAACCGTCAGATTTGTAACTGTCACATGGGTTCTCTACTTCCAACAAAAACCTCTCATTTCATTCATTATTCATTCACTTCTATTTTATCTCAAGGTTATATATTTTAATTTTCAAAAATTTATATTACATCACTAATATTTGTCTTCATTTATATAATATTTTTATTGAGTGTAATTATTCCGGGGGATCGAGCAGATCCAAATTTTCCTATTATTATTATCTTATTTTCTATTTATTACACCATTTTAATACTTTCAATTCTTATGACCATATTTATTCTATAAATGTACTATTAATATTATTAAAATAATTTTTGTATGGTTTAATCATGTGGTACATGTTCATTATCTGATATTATATTACTAAATGTAACACAATTACATTTTCAAAAGGGAAATTCTATTGATAAAATTCTGGGTCATTACATTACCCAATATATTAGAGGGATATATTGGATATAAAAATAACATAATAATAAAAAATACATATATACATCACATAGAATGAATCATATATAAAATATTGAAAAACTCATGAAAATAAGATGGGTTACTCAACACTTTTGAATGATATCACATAAGAAGAAATCAAGAATTAGATCAGTTGATATAAAAAATTCAATCACCCAAAAGAAAAATATTATAAGTAAATTTAGATTTTAATACATAAAACATAAATTCATAATAGATATATATTTTAGATATAGATATGAAAATGGAAGTTAAATCATAAAGATAATTTTCTCAAAATTTTTGTAACATTGTCATAAAACCAAAGTTACATGTCACTTTCACAATCCTTCTAATGGGTAATAAGAAATAATTTAAATTTTTTTTTTTAAAAATAAATCTTAATAATGGAAGCTTGAATATAAATAGAAGTTAATTCAAAGAAATGTGGAGTGAAATATTTAAAATACATTAAATTTAAAGGAAATATATTTTTAAACATTTTTATTAGTTTTAAAGAAACACACAATGATAAAAGAGTCATAAAATATTCTTTTTTAAGAAAGATAAAGAGAAATATAAAATTTATAGAAGAAAATACATATTTTTATTTTAATATAATAAGAAAAAAAATTCATGGTAATAATGAATATGATCCTGGAGGAGAGAAATAAATAATAAAGAGGATGGTAAATATTCTTAACAACATCGTATTTTATGACATAAGAAATTCATCAAAGAAGAATAGCATGAAATGAAAATTTAATTTTAACATATAGAAGTAAAAAATAAAATTTTATAAAGATAATTTAAGAATATATCAATTATATAATAACACAATCAAAGAATAATGTTATGAATCATAGAAAAGATATTGAGTAAAAAAACCATCACCTTAGATTCTTTCTTGATTATACATGCTATAAAGTCTAGTATAATCAATTTAGGTTCATAATTAAGCTATATAAGAACCATATTTTTATTTATTTTAATTAATATAATTTATTTATATTTTATTATTACTTATTTATTAATTTTTCATAGTTAAAATTAATCCCCGAGTGTTTATTTTTTTGTTTGTTCCATGCTAAATTCAGTATGATGATTTTAGTCCTTGATCCTTGATCACATGTTTATAACCTAAATAATGTCTATAAATATAATATATTTATTATCGATAGGGTTTTTTGTTCCATTATTTTTTCACTAATGTTGCATTGTTAGTTCATAATGATTGATAAGAAATTCTCCTTTTTGTGAACATTAGATCAGTAAAAAGTAATTGATTTTTTTAATGAACAAAATTATAGATATTAAAATTATATAATTATAATAACATATTAAATTAATCAATGTGATAACATATTACAATTATTTTATTTTTATTAATCATTAATGATGCAAAGGTTATAACATCATTTATATAGTTGGTAAAACCAACCCAAAGAAGAATGCATTATAACTAATGAATGAGTAAGATTATATGATCATGTTATTGTAATACCAATTTTATATATGAATAATGATTCATACAAAAATTTATTAAATTATTAAATATTATTTAAGAATATGTGGATGATAAAAATAAATAAAAATTCTTAAGGAGAAGTTAATACTTATGTTGAAGGGTTGGATATTTTCTCAGAGAAACTATTAGAAATGATGGGTTTAAAGATCATTATTATGACTATAAGATCCAAAAAGTGGTATAGTATTTTAATATAGGAAATTTGGATAGATATTTAAGATAAAAAAAACTTTATACAAGTATTTAAAAAGGAATAATGATCCCCCTTTTATAAAAAATTTTCGATAACATTTTCAGAATTATTCAATCTTTAAGGGTTAAGAATGTTATTTTCAAGTGTAAAGTGGCTCATAAATGGTAAAAATAAGATATTTATGATCATTAATCATCCAAAATTGACCAAATATATGTTTTTATGACTTTTTATTAATTAATAAATCACTTTAAACAATAAATACCATATATATATATAGATTTGGGGTTTTTTTTGTAATTTGAGTTTAGAAATATCTAGATAAATATGGAATTAAAATTACAATATTTATATAAAATATTTATAATTATATTACCCAATTAAGGTCATTAAAAAACTTATCCTTTCTAAATATTATCACTAATTCACCATTTTTAACTTTCACATGCTGTACATGTGGTGTGTCAACATCGATAAATATGAAATATAATTTTTATATGATATTTTAAGCGTATTATCATGAAATACACTTTAAATAGGTGTATCACCACCAATTTAAGGTACTCCATCATTTTATGTTTTTTTATTGTCATTTTAGTTTTTGCATTTTCTTTTATAAATGTTCAGAGGTGTAAAGTGGAGAAGAACAAGAGTTTGGATATTGGAAAAAACTAGAGGAGAAATTTATGACATAAATTTTGGTTTTACAATGTAAAATGTTCTGACCAGATGACATAAAATAATTTCACGAAATAAAACTATTTACACCATAAAATATACTTTTATTCTATAAATAGGGTTTCCCCCAAAAAAATAACTGAGGGGACCGGTTTTTTAGCTTGAGTGAGCCTCAATGAATTTATGATGTAAATTATCAATTTAAACCATAAATTATTTGGTTCCAATGAGTTTTAATATGGTTGGATCTTACAATAGCTCATTCAGTTTTTTAATCTTTCCTATCAAATTATAGTGAATCCCTAGGAAATTTATAGATATCCTTTATGTTTAAAATACATTGGAAATGAATCTTTGAGCATTCTCTTATGGAAATAAAAGGTTAGGATTTTGTTCTTCCTTCCTGTTTTAGATATCTTTTTTTTCACTTGTTTGGGACCATAAATTGGTTTGTGATACCCCACTATGTAGGTTTGGATATGTGGTGATGATATCTTCTTGGGTTTTGATATATGAATGGAAGTAATTGGTTAATATATGGAATCATTTAAGATCCTTTGTTAAAAAAATCAAGTTGGGAAACTTCTCTCCCACTCTACCATTCTAGAACCTGTTGGCTTGAATCTTGATAAATTGTTCTCTTGATTTGAATAGAAATATCTCAAGTAGTTAATTTGTAAAACACTTGTTTGATGTGATTTCAAAAGGGTTAGTTTTTAAAGATGATCTTGATATGTTTTAATTAAATATTTTCAAATGATTTGGTTTTTAGAAATGATATTTTTATGGAAATTTTTTATGTGGATGATCGTATTGGCATACATTTTAGCGTGTCTTCATATTGCATTGTATGAGGCATTTTTAAAATAGACTTGGTGCTCAGTTCTGACTAGAAAGATACAAGTGGATATCACCTAGTGATGACTTGGTGAAAGATGAATTTCCACTCATAAGTTATGGGATTGTCATTGGTATTCATGTGTGTGTGTGTGGGTATGGAACATAGAAATTGGTTTTCTAAGTGAAAAGTGAAAAAGAAAGTAAAAGTAATGATTTTGTTAAATTTCTTAATTAAATAGGTTCCTTTGATAAAATATTTTTTTATTCTCACCATATATTTTATATAAAATGTGCTAACTTCTTCATGAATTGGTGGCATGTGTTGTGAAGTATTTGGGGAAATCATACTGAGTTATATGCTCACCCCTTCTTGGAAACTTTTGTGAATTTTTAGATGTCATATACTGAGATATAAGTAAGGGTCATGTTTCATAGTTCTCTAGTGGTGATCCTTAATGTAATGGTTTGGTTGCTGAAGATGTAACTGGAGAGTTTATTCATATTGTTCTTGAATGATCCCAATTTGTTTCCAATGTCCTTATATTTGGAGTCTTAGAATTGAAACTTTATTTCTTTTCCACTGATACTCTAATATTTTTATCATACTATTATTTCATCGAGTTATATGTTTTATTATCATGCATCATTTATTTTTTCTTAGATGTTGTATATTTCTTGACAGGATATATGGGTTTTAATGAAAAATTATCCCCCAAAGTTCTCTTACGAACTTGGAATTTATTACTAGACTTTGGTGTCTTGGAGATGTTACCTAAGGTTAGTGGAATTACACCTCTTCCCAAGATAATGAGTTTGGGAGAGGTGTTACAAACAGTATCAGAGCCATGGTTAGTATATCTTTATTTTTGAGATAAATAGTGTATGTTTTGTTTAGTCCTTGAGTTGGGTTCAAAGAAAGGAGATTGGGCTCTTAGAACATGAAATGTATAACATAAAAAATATAGATAACCTATTTATACTGAAATTCAAGTTACTGGGATGTCTGGGTAAAAAAGTGTTTTAAAACACCACTAGAGGTTTTATTATCTCATCGTCATGGGTTTAGCTGAAGGGTGTTTCATATCATGAATTAGTATATATAATTCCTAATAGGAATACATTGTTTATATTCTATTAAAATGATTTTTGAAAATGGTTAAAATGGTTTATTATTAAAATAATGGTAGCACTGGTTGTTATTCAAGGTAATGATAATTGTTTATAATATTTTGGAATTTATTTAATCCCTCAGTTCTTAGAGAGAAATGGTGTATTTTTCTACTTATACAAAATGGAACTAGGAACACGTAATAGAAATCAATAGGAAGAAACTAATAAAAATGTGGTTTCACCTGATCCATAGGTGAACCAACAACTTGAACAAAGTATTGTGAAAGCACTTTAATCCAGTGACAGAGGAAATCAAAATGATAAACCAAGAAAAGTGGATCATTTGGTGTAGTTTCAGAAGAAGTTCCACCTATGTTTTTAGGGGATTTTGAACCAGAAAAAGTAGAAGTGTAGCTAAAATAAATAAATAGAATATTTTATTTTCTTGGTACACTGATAGAGATGAAGATTAAGTTAGAAAACTATATATTGAAAGATCTTCCATGATAATGGTTGTATTTATCTATCCAAGATAAATATGACCAAGTATTTATGTGGTAGGATTTTTAATAATTCTTTACTAAGAAATTCTACCCACACACATTCAAAATAGCAAGAATAATAGATTTATTCATCTTGAAATAATAAAACCTCTATGTGATATAATATGCATATAAATTTATAGACTTGTTTAGTTTTTCCCTAGAAGTAGCTTCTAGTGAATCCTTGAAGGAACATATCTTTGAGTCTAGATTGTGATCAGATATTTGATTAAAGATAACTATTTTCTATATTATAGATTATATGAAGATGGTGAATATGGTAACAATGGAAGAAAATGATCTTTTTGTGAATCCTATATGTGGTATTCTATTTTTTACCATGGGTATAGGCTTAAACTCTAGTTCTATAAATAAGATAAATAAGAATGTTTACTCACACAGAGGTAGAACACATCATACTCCGACTACATAATTAGTTAATTTCCTGCAAGATCTGATAATAAACCAGGTTGTTTTCAGTGAAGTTCATTAATACATAAGAATATAGAATATAATTCACCACTAAAGAATTTACACCATTGTAATAATAAAGTCCATATCGAGAATTTTTATCTTAAAATTTATAAATTAGTAGTCAGAACATGCTTTAATTAGCCTCATATTTTGCATGCTCAGATAAAACAGTCCCATTAGACTAGATCACATCTACAAACACAGGTGAACCATGATGTTTCTAGGAGAATTTCAGTTGTTCATTAGACACCTCATTAGGGAAGAATGGCCTATCCCATGATATCTGAGTAATAGTTATATGGAGTAGAACAAGTTATTTCGAGTGAGAAATTAGGTCCCTCTATGGAGAGAGGTTCCATTCTTCTAAACACCACTCTAATGCGTGTTTTATTTGATATAGGTGTATAAAATTCTTTAATTTGTTCTTCTATTCTTAAAAAATTGATATTCCACATGGAAATGATGCCTCATGTCATGAGTATCAAGACACCCCTTGGACAATGGGAGTGTAGAGGTTTAAAATGATCAACATGTTTCATTACCATCGATGTAGTGTAGTTTCTTTAGGAGTTTATAGTCCTGGAGATCGATGTTTTTGATTTAATCTTTGGTAAGGAATTATTGGTTATATTTAAATCCCATATCGATTGTTACACTTTTCAAGTAACATTTACATCCCTATATGGATTCCTTAACTTTTTCAAGGTGGATTGGGATATAAATGTAGGAAGAGTATGACCTTTATTGAAAATTGATGGAACCATCTCTATATAGTTAGTTGCAATGAATTTGAGAACAATTTATGAAATATGAAATGGGACTCTTTTTTAAATAGTGGATCAATACCTATATGTTTTTCCTGATGATTTCTCTAGGTTACCACACAAAAGGAAAATCAAATTTACTATTGAAATACTCCTAGGAAAATTCCCTATTTAACTACTATCTTACAGAATAGATCCAAATGAGTTATGATAGTTGAAGGTCTAGCTTTAAGAGTTGGAAGGTAAAGTATTTATTATACCTAGTACGTCACCTTGGGTTGCACTAGTTTTATTTATAAAGAAGGAAGATGTCACTTTCCAAATATGTGTTGATTATCATAATCTGAATCAGGCGATGATTAAAAATTAGTATCCTATTCCTCAAATAGATGATCCATTTCATAAACAAATATCTCTAGACCACACTCCCAACAATGTATCTATCATCATGAACCCACTCACAAAATCCACCACCAGGATCAAACCATTAACGAGTTGTGAAGAAATAAAGGAATAAGAGGCACCCGTATCAAATAAGGAACTAGATAATATAGAATATATAAGAATAGAATCTCTAACTATCAATTTTCCAACCTCACTATCTACAAGTGTAGGCTACACCACATGCAACTATCCTCTCCCTATTCCTTGTGATACAGTATGACTCTCCTGAGCTACACCACTCTGCTGATAGGGTCACTCATTCCCAAAAGCACCAAATCCACTTCCTATACCACATCCTCCAATAGAATAATAGCTTCCAGACTAATATGGTGCAGAAGATCCTCATCCAGAACCCTGGTTCTGTATAGCTTCTCCATCATTACCTATCTGTTGAGGGTTCCTATAGAATCTCTGTAGATGGCCTAATTTACACAAGATTTACACTCCACTTGTGGTCAGGAATAGTGTTTTCAAAAATTTATCATCCATCCTCACTAGTGGAGAATTAATCATGTAAGATCTTGGGTAACTGATCCCTCTAAATGCATACTTCGCTTCCCAACACTATAGCTAAATTTCTCATAATGATTATTTTTTCTCATAGAACACATATCCCCTAACCGTCCAACAACAACCACATGTCCTGCACTGGAAGCCTCTCTTAGGTTTCCCTTAGCTATGAGAGACTAATACACCACCTCATAAAACTTCCTTAATCAAAAGAGGTTAACTTAGGACTTAATCTCACATTTAAGACCATCCTAGAAGAACCTTTTCATAGCTGTCTCATCCCCTGCCAATGCTAGATAAAAGCATTGAAAATCTATAAAGCGTATAACATAGTCCATTACAGACATGATCCCTTAGGTCAACTGCATTAACTCATCCACTCTTTCCCACCTTAGCATCTCTGGATTAAAGTTCTCTAGGAACTTCTCCAAGAATTCCTTCAATAACATACAATCAGCCTGTCTAGTTGGCACTTGAATGTACCGCTAGCACTTCACTGATCCTCATAGAATATAAGTGGCCAACTTGACCCTCTTCCTAGTCAGAGTTTCCAAATGTCCAAGTATCATCTAGATGGACTCAATCTAGAACTCAACTCTCTCTTCTCTACCCTCTCTAGTAAAAGTCGAAGGGTGCTACAACCGAAACTCATGCATCAAGTCACACATACTTCTCTCAATCTTCCATGAGTCTCTATCCATGAGTTACGTGAAGTAAAAAAAGTTATCTTGGAACTGATACCCTACTTCCTCGCCTAACACTATCAGTGCCTCTGGTTCCATCATTGGAGGATCATCCCTAGCCACGTCCTCCTATTTTACTCTCAATAAAAACCGAATTGGAGGAATATCTCTATAATTCAAAACACATTTCTTAGGAATCATAACATAGATTTATAATAATTACATCGGAGGAATATCACAATAATCCAAAACAAGACTTTTTCCCAAACCTCTTCACATGGTTAAAAATGAGGTGAAATTACTACCCTTAACCATCATACACTTAGGTCTTGGTTAACAAGGGTAAACAAATTCTCATTAATCAAGTTTCTCATTTATACATCCAATTATTCACATTTTTCATCATTTTACAATTTTCAATTTCATATCAAGCACCATTTTTAATTCAATTTCAAAAATAAGGAAATACAGTTCAAGTTTAAAAACTTAACCATAACCCATTTTCCTGTGCATGCCTAAAATAATGCATGTCACAAAATAATCCTAAGTTCCTAGAATAATGCATGAATACTCATCTGTCATGCCTTACTGGGCCATAAGTCACAACTCATAAAATCTCAACAAATCTCTGAAACAATAATCACATCACACAATAACTGCATCGCCCAAGGTGAAATAATATCCAACTATAATAGAAAAAAAGAAATAACAATAATCTCATCCTAGGTACTTGGGTTTCACCTCATACATGGGTTTGAAACTCCCATGCATGAGATCATGACCAAGGCCCGAATCATCCTATTCATATGTTTACCTTTCCCAAATAGTAAGGAAAAAGAAAGAAAAATAAAACTCCTTTGATACAACTTTGTAATGTCTCATCTCGGGTGCCATGCCCCAGTGCCTAGAGAGGGACTAACACATGACCTCAGGAATGCCACCCCATATGATAGAGGCTTTTTACTAGCAATGAGGTTATGATATATCGATTATGGGGAGACTATACCCTCTTTATCAAAGTATCACAACATATGAAAACAAGAAACAATAAATGAATAACATATAACCATAAACAAAATAGTATCAATATAAAAATATGGCCAAAACTAGAAATACAATATCGAACTATATAGTAGACATTTCACGAAAAAGTATGTACCAAGTGTCAAAATGAAACTGAAAATTAAATATATGGAAAAATCCTAAACATGTCCCGAACCATGTTTGGTTCCCTCATCCATGCTCTATCCCAACTCAACCATATAACATATGGTCCTTGCCCTTAACCTGTCCTATAACCATGAAATCTATTTAGGTACAATCAGGCAGCTAGAGTAGGGTGTGAGTACAACTCAATAGGCCACCACCAACGATTTCTAAAATAAATCCAATCAATAATAGTGTATGCAGTTGTATAAAGAAATTAGTATAATGAATATGTAAAAAGTTATCACATTTATTTATTATTGTTTATTTAACCATACAAACCCTCAAGTTCCCTAGGACACTCGATTCTCAATACTTAATTCAGCCCATACTAGAGTCTAAACCATTTAACATTATCAATTCACTATCATGACTAATTAGAACCATAGTCCAATTCCAATCTTATGGGAATTGAGAATCATGCCTAGTACCCCGTGGGTATTTAAAGCATCAGTCCCTATCCTAAACCCTAATTTCACATGGGTATTCAAAGCCTTAGTCCCTGTCACACACTTGTTGTCTCACGTGGTTATTCAAAGCCTCAGTCCCTGTCTCACACATATTTATCACACATATGGGTATTTAGAGACTCAATCCCTATAACACACAAATTTATCACACATATAGGTATTTGGAGCCTCAATCCATATCCCACACAAATTTATCACTTATATATCACAATATCAAATGGTTCACTTATATCACATTAATCGATACTAGTCAACATTAATCCTCTCATCACAATAACTCCCATTAATTAATCCGACAATTAATTAATCACACTTATTTCATTAATTAATTCTATAATTAATTAATAACAACCATTATATTAATTAATTAAAAAATTAATTAATCACATAATCTCATTAATTAATTAACCAATTAATTAATTTGATTACTTCTGTTAAATAATCCAACAATTAAATAACCATATAAAGTCCTATAATTAATTCAACATTTAATTAATCATTTCACAATTTCAATTCTAATAATTAATTCCCCAATTAATTATTCTCAATTCCCCATTCAACATTCCTATAATTAACTAAACAATTAATCATACTTAATTCCACAATTCAATATTTCATCAATTAATTATCCCAATCCCACAATTCCATTATTCAATCAAATCCCCAATTCCTCAATTAATTAATTGACCACATTAATTAATTCAATTTAGAAAATCCAATTACTAAAGGAACCCTATAAATTCCACAACAACATACAATTAATTCATTTATAGACTATATTATTTGAATAATAGACCATCTTCCTAGATTCATAGATGAATAATCTCCCAATGAAAATCCCCAATTTCAACCAAGTAACGACGTAGAATGAGATCCAGATCTATAATCTAAATAGATATTGAACAATTAAATATCTCTTAAATATAGATATATATATACATTCCAAGATCTATATCCAAAAAATTAGGTATATATCTAACAAAAAAAACTTCCCTTAAAGAAAGAGAGAAGAAAGGGAGATGAACGAGAAATAACTGGGGTAGAATTCTCTTATCGGGAGAGGTGTAGATCTTTGATCTGAGATTAGAATCACAAATAAAAGAGGTTTATAAGGGTTGAAATCCATGCACAAGGCTATAAAATCATGAAATAACATCAATGTTATAATGGTTGTCTATTTGGGTGAGTTTTGTGGGTTTTAGAAAATTTAAAACTAATTTTCAGGCTAATTAAATTCTCGTGCACGATTTACTGGGTAGGGGTACAAAGTTCCCCCTAACCATGTGCCTAAATCATGTGACTATTTTATATGGGTGTATAGTTATACCTAATAGGGCACACAGTTTGAAAAATCATGCAACAACCATGTAATTCCCCTCAGTCTAAGGTTGCATGGTTTGCTGGGCTGGGGAGCACAATTAGGGAAAACTGTGTGCCAACCGTGCACTGCCCTATTTCTTCCATTTTTTCTAAAATTTCCACCAAACACACCCAAAGTAAAACCCTAAATAAAAGTAATCAATACAAGGAAAAATAGTACCTATAAATTATCCTGATACAACTCCATAAAAAATTTGGATCTTATAATAATAAATACTTCCTTTTAAGATGAAATCAAATTTTCATTTCATACCATGATATAATTATTTATAAAATTATCATAATTGTAAATATTAATATAAATACATATAATTAACATAAATATAAATTTATAAAATATTAAATATTTAAATAATTATTAATGTAGGACAAAATAATAAATAATTTTTAGAAGATTAACCTTATAATAAAACATCTTTTATGTCATAAACGTAATAAATTTAAATGTATAATAAATATCTAATGAATCATATTGTATTTAACAAATTATATAATTTTCATCCTATCTCTTATTTCAGGGATCATGTTATGGTATCACCAATGATCATATAATTATTACTCGCAATGACCTCCTTGATGAATATATAATGATCACCCTCAATAGTTATATTTTTCCTACATATAATCTTATTTCTCTAAAAAACACTTCTTTATATTCTCTAATTTCTTTTACATGATATTTATCATATTTCTAAATTTATGAATTCTTTTTAATGTTGTTATCTTGGTAATGATCTTCATTTTAGACCATAATGAAAATATTATGATCTCATAGTATTTTTATTTACTTCTATTTTTATTATTTTAATATTTTTCTTAATTATGTTTCATTTATATATATTTTAATTTTATATTACATTATAATAATTTATATTAATGGAATAAGGATTTTTTCATCTTAGTTCAACATTTGAATATAAAAAAATCTATTTAAAACATAATATTTATTTAAATAAAATATTAAACTAATAATTTGTGGTGTTACACCCCCCCAAAATTCACCCTTGAGATTTTATCACTTAGTTGAAAATAAATGAGGATAATTTTGTCTCATCACATATTCAAGTTCCTACATAGATTTCTCAGTAGAACTTTAACCATGTGTGTGGTATTTTTTCATATCACTTATCTATATGATCTAAGATCTCCATCAACTGTTCCTCATAAGAGATATCATGTTATAATTATATAGAATATGATTTTAGTACATGTGATGAATCATGTATGTACTTAATCAAAAGTGTTGCATGGAACACATCATTCAGTTGAGAGATATTTGGTGGAATTTATAAGTGGTAAGATAACATACCATATAATCATGAATCATGAAGGGTTTGATGTATCTTAGGCTTAGATTTACATTCTTCAAGAATATCATAACCTTATTCAAAGGTGATATTCAAAGTAATAATTTATCACCAACCAGAAAACCTAAATCTTATTGAGGATTATCAGTATAACTCTTCCACCAACTTTTCACTACTTTAATATATTTCTGAATGATTTAAACCTTTTCTATTATTTCTTGAGAAATTCCAAGTCCCAATAACTTTCTCTCTCCAACTTCATCCCATCAAGTTATAGTTTTTCATATCTTCCCATATAGATCATCATATACTGCCATTTAAATGATGGAGTGAAAAATGTTTTTATATAAGAACTAGATCATAGGAATATGATGATCCCATCCTCCTTTGAAATCAATCAAACAATATTTTAGCATATCCTCTAATGTCTGAATGGTCTTTTTAGATTTTCCACAAATTTTAAGATGATAAGATATGTTAAAATTTATCTATATATCCAATTATTATTTGAGTATTATCTCGATTTTTGATGTAAACTATGAGTCTCAATTAGATACAATTGAAAGTGGTTCTCTATACAACCTTATTGCTTCATTTATGTATATCTTTAAAATATGACCAAGTTATAAATATTTTCAAATTTCAATGAAGTGTAAAAATATTTTAAGTTGATCCACCGATACCCAAATGATATTATTTCTTCTAGAGATCTTGGGAAGACCTATGAAAAAATCCATGGTGATGTTATCTCATTTCCATACTGGTATAGGTGATGGTTTCATCATTGCATTAGACTTATGATGTTTAGAATTGAATTTTTGACTTACCAAACACCAATATATATACTTCACAACCCCCATCTTTGTGTTTTCCCACAACAAGTGAACCTTAAAATCCATATACATCATTGTTCTTTTAGGATGAATATAAAATGATGAGCTATGTTCATCATTCAATAGATCATTATTCAATTTTCATTCTGATTGTTCATTTCCCAAATCTTATAACTCCATCATTTTCAAGTTTAAACTTTGATAAATAACCTACCTTACTCTATAGCTCCACATCATGATTTTTCACCTCGTTGATCTTTATATGGATAAGTGGTTAAATAATAATTTAGGATAGGTAATATTTTATCTCCTACCTTATGATTTCCATCTCTAAATTTTACATATTCTTAAATATTGGTTCTCTTTAAATACTCATAATGTATATGATAACATGATATTTTATACTCAATGAAATATTTTCATTATTTTCCTTCCAAGGATGACAATTTATTAATAAATTATAATACTTGATTAACTCTAACCATATTCTTTAGAATATGTTCAAATTTGGTTGTGTGAATATATACTTTAATCTATTATGATAAATATATATATCACACTTTTCACTATATAGATAATTCCTCTAAATACTTAATGAAAAAATTACTGCTACTAGCTCCAAGTTATGTATTAGGTAATTTTGATCATGGGTCTTTAATTGTCATATAGTACAAGCACCAAATTTATCATTTTTCATATATACACATCCCAATACCTTCATTGAAAAATCATTATATATCTCAAACCCTTCTCCATTATAGGGTAATGTGAGTATAAGTGTAGTGAAAAACCTCTTCTTAAGATCCTTAAAAAACTCTTCACATTCTTCTATATAGATAAATTTTACTCCCTTACATGTTAACTTGGTTAGAGTATTTGAAATTTATGAGAAATTTCTCAAAAAACATTGATTGTATCCAATAAACCCAAGAAAACTATGGATCTTTGTTATAAATATCAGTTTAGTCCGTTATTAAATCACCATTGTCTTTGAATTATTCATATATATACCCTCACTTTTGATTACATGACCTAATAATGATAATTTATTTAGAAAAAATTCACACTTTCTAAATTTGGAATTTAATTTCTCCATTCTTAGGGTCTCTCACACAATCCTTAAATTCTCTTCATGCCCCTCCTTGATCTTGGAATATATAAGAATATCATCTATAAATACTACCAAAAACTGGTTGAGGTAATCTATAAAGACTCTATCCATAAAATCCAAGAAGATATATGTTGAATTTATAAGTTCAAATGGAATCACTATGAATTCATACTATGTATAACTTTTATGAAAGGCTATCTTGGGTATATATTATCTATTTACTCTTAGTTGATGATATCCATATAAAAGATACACATTTGATAAGTATTTATATCTTCTATGTTGGTCAAAAAAATCATCAACGTAGGGTAGAATTTACTTGTTCTTGATCATGATTTTATTAAGATTATAATAATCAATGCAGAGATGCACTGACCCATAATTCTTTTTAGTATAGATAACTGAAGCACCCTATGAAAAAACACTTGGATGTATAAATAACTTCTCAAAATAATATTTATAGTTGGTTCTTAAATTTCTACAACTTATTTGGGTACATTATATATGGAATCTTTGATATAGTCATAGATTCAGGTATAAGTTCAATTAAAAGATCAACCTCATGTTTCAAATGAAGAATAAGAAAATATTCTAGATATACATCGATATATTCCTGTAAAATTGTCATATCTTTAATTTTGAGTTTCTCTCCAACCATTTAAGATGAATATTCTTCATTATTGGGTATCTAGGCCCATATTAATGAATTAGTTTCTAATGAAAGTTTATAATAATCCTTGAACTAATATTTGATCATAGAATTAATTGGGATGTTAAATGATATTTCCATATCATGATGATTGATATGTGCTCTATGTAGAGAGATCCAATCCATTCCCAATATCACATTAAGTTCTACCAAGGGATAATATTTACAGAAAGTATCTAACCACAAACCACAATCAAGGAAGAGATAATAATTATGATGTAATCATCGCACTATTGTATGTTTTCACCAATAACTCAATATCCAATCCTTGAGGTGGTGAATCAATAATCTAAGTAAAAATGATGAATATAAAGGAATGATAAGAACCAAAATCAAATAATAAATCTATAGTTATTTAGTGGAAAATAAGTTCACATTTCACCACTTTGTTATTATGGCCCACTTTTGTAGTAGTGATTTCATAACCCCTTCAGCGATTCATTAGTTTTGGGGGTTATTGATTTCAATTATCCTCATTATCCAGTGTATTGGGGAATTTATTTATACAATTACTAAACACTTTACATTTTAATTATTTATTTTTGTGTGTTGTATTATTTGGGACCTTCTTATTCTCTATTTTGTAAATTATACTCTTTGAATTTCTTTAGTAATTGTGTTCTTTATGGAATGCTCTACCAAACATGAAACATATTCCTGGTCCTTTAAATAAATTTATTGGATGTTTCCTCCAACAATTTTGGAATGTAAGTGGTGAACCATCTTTCCTCTATGTGGTTTATCATTTGTGTTTCCCTGAAAATCCATTTTTTATTTCCTCATCACTAAATTTATATGAATAAAAAGAACCCCAAATTTTTATTTCCAACTTATAAGCACACTAGAAAATTCCTTCATAGTGACCAAAGTTCCTTATAACCAATTTTTGTAGGCTTGGTTTTAAGGCAACAATAATATGATCAATTTTTCTTTTAGGACCAATGATAAAGCTAGAGTCATACCTTGAAAGTATCATGAACTTTTCCTCATATAAACCAATCGATTCATCATTATTTTGATTTATATTAAATAATTACCACTCTATATTAATTTTAATATTTTGGGGAAAATATTTTTTGATAAATTCTTCCTTAAACTCCCTCCCATTACACAGAGTTAGTTTCTTTATTATGCCTTATGTTTTTTTATCAAGGTCCACCAACAGTCTACTTCACTTTCCAAATGATAAACAACCAAACTACCTTTTCATGTTTTAAGAATTTAATAGAAAAATATATATTCTCTATCATGTTGATCCATTGATCAGAAATCATTAGATCAAAATATCCTCTAAAGGATGGTGTTCATTACCACATGAAGGACTCATCAATGATTTTCACTTTATTTGGTTCATTCAGGAGCTATACATGATTTATCTTATTGCTCATAACCTAGGATAAAATATCCATAAAGGTTTTCCCTACATATCCCATCCCATTTGGTTTCCATTTAGGACAATCACTATGTTTCCCAATTATTTCATTATTTAATTGATTCCTTTGGGTCCTAAATATTTACTAAAATCAAAAGGGTTAACATGATTACTAAATAATAATATCTTATAAAATAGGATTAAAAATCCATATTAAAAATTCATATTACAAATAGTACTTACTCTATGACACCTTCATCTCAATATATTAATTTTTCATTCAACATAGGTTGTTTAAATTTATTTCTCTTATACTTCTTAACCTGACACCTAAAATTAACTAAAACTCTCTATGATACCAACTGAAGAGACCCAAATAAGACATATATATATATTTTACATAATTTAAACTAACTTAAGTATTAAATATCTGAAATAAGCACACTTATAGAACCCAAATGTTTAATGATTTTATAGATTATTTATATAAAAAACTTATTACATTATATCCATTAATGATCTCCCATAAAATTTCTCCATAAATGAAATCCTTATAGATATATTCCTACCAATAATTTCCTAGAAAATTGGTAAACATAATAAGGACTGAGCTCGAATTCTCAGTAAGAGAAAAATATATTACCAATCCATATGGGATTAGATCATAACCATATGAGAAAAAAATAAAATGGGGAAATACATGATTAAAAGGATCATGGAATCATAATATTTTATCACAAGACATGATAACACAATATAGATCATACCATCGGGATATAATACCAAAAAATAATCATCTTGAAAGTATAATAATAATATACTATGGCATGTAAACATGTGACAATAATTATAAGACATGGAAACAAAACATAGGAATGTGAAATGGACATAAGCATAAAAAATGATGACACATGTGAAATATATCTACTAAGACCATCATCACATAGTATATTTGGCATCATTACCTACCTCCTATAACATAATGGATCAGGAAATATAACTCATGTCCTATAGTGGATTGAGCATCATTACTCAAATCGCATAGAAATATCATGTGATAAAATGATTTATACAATTCATTATAGGGATATATCAGATCCAAATATCACATAATGACACACCATACATATGTGTTCCATATATAATCAATCAAACATCAAAGATTAAAAATACATGAAAATATGATGGGTTACTTAACACTTTCAAATTGTATCACATAAGAAGAAATCAAGAATTGGATCAGTTGATATCAAAAATTATATCACCAAAAATAAAAACATCATAAGATAATTTAGAGTGTGATACATAAAATAAAACTTTGTATGAGATAGATCTTTTGGAGATAAATAGGAAATAATAATAAAATCATAAAAATAATTTTTCAAAGCTTTTATAACATTTTCATAAAAACAATATTATATGTAATTTTTAAAATCCTTATAAGGGGTGATAAGAAATCATTTATACACTATTTATTTAAAAAATATTTCCTAATAATGTAACCTTTAAAATAAGTAAAATTTATGTTAAATAAATATAGAGTATATGATACAAAGTATATAAAAGTGAAAAGAAATACCTTTTTAATATTTTTAGTTAGTTTTAAAGAAACCTAAATTGATGAAAGAGTAATAAGACTTTATTTTGAATATAGATAAAAATAAATATAAAATTTATAAGAGACAATACATATTTGGATTTCAAAATAAGAAAATAAAAAATTCATGGTAAGAAGGAACATGGACATGGAGAAGAAAAACAGCCAACAAAGAAGATGAGAAATATTATAAACAATGTCATAATTTATGAAATAATAAATTCCCAAAATAAGAATAAAACAATATATAAAATTAATTTTAATATATATAAATATAAAATACCATTTTATAAATATAATGGTAAAATATATCAATAATAGAAGAACAAAAAAATATTGAGTCAAGAAAAATACCTACCTTAGATTCCTGCTTGAATGAGCATGCTCTGACCTCATGCATATTAAATTTAGGATTATCATTAAACTATATAAAAACCTTATTTATATTTATTTTACTTAATATCATTCATTTATATTTTCTTATTACCTATTTATTAACAATTAATTGTAAAAATCAATCATTGATTGTTAGTTGTTCCATTTATCCATGATTTCTTCAGTATGATGGTTTTGGTACTTGATCATTAATCATGTGTTCATAACCTGAACAATGATAATGGAGATAATATATATGTTCTTTATAATCTTTTTGTGTTCTATAATTATTTCATTGATGTTACAGTGATAGTTCATAATGATCAATAAGAAATTTTATTTTTTTGTGAACATTGAATCAATAAAAAGGAATTGATTTTATTAATGAAAAACATATATATATATATATATTACCATTAAATAATTATAATAATATATTAAATTAATAATTATGATCACATATTATCATTATTTAAGTTTTTTTAATCATTTATGATGCAAAGGTTATGACATCGTTTATGTAGGTGGTAAAATTGCACCAAGATGAACATGTTATAACAAATGAATGAATTAGAATATTTTGTTGTATTATTATAATATAACTTTTAGAGAATAATAATGATTCCAAAAATATTTTTTTAAAGTTGTAAAATATATTGATGAATATTTATATGATAAATATATAGAAACATGCTTAATGAGAAGTTAAGAGTTACATTGAAGGGTTGAATCTTCTCTTAGAGAATCTCTCAGAATTGATGGATTTGGGGATAATTATGACCAAAAGTTCCAAAAAATGGTATAATATTATAATATATATAATTTGGGTAGATATTGGTGAGAAAACTAAACTTTATATGTGTCTTGGAAAGGGTAGAATGAGTCCCCTTTTATAAACAATATTTGATGGAATTTCTCACAATTATTCAATATTTAAGGGTTAAGAATGTCATATTCAAGTGAAAAGTGACTTATAAATGAAAAAGATAAGATATTTGGACCATTAATCATACCCAATTGACCAAATATAATTTTTTATGATTTTTATTAATTAACATATCAATTTTTTAAAAATCCAAATTATATATATTTTTTGGTAATTTTTTTTAATTTGAGTTTAAAAATATCAAGATAATTATAGAATTATAATTATAATATTTATATAAATTAATTATCATAATATTCATTCATTATGGTAAATAAAGGACTTATACTTTTAAAATATTATCATTAAGTCACTATTTTTTACTTTCTTATACTACATAAGCACTACGCCATCATCAATAAATACTTTCATATTTATCATGAAATTAAAATTAATTTATGTAAATTAAATATTTTTTATATTAAATTTTAAGTATTTAATCATTTAATAGATGTTATATAGGTTTCTATAGCGTTCTATACCATTCTAGATAAAAATATAATAATAATAAGTCAAATTTCTCTTGAATTAAAACTCTAATTTTTAGGAGTTTAAGTGTATTACTCAAAATATAACTAATTAAAATCCAAACATTGAATTTAGAAATTTTTTTTTATATATTTTAATTATTTATACACATTATATATATTTATTAATTTTTTTATATCATTTTATACATATAATTAATAATGGATTCTAGAGTTTGATTCGAACTTGAAATCTTATTATTTTATAAGGAATTTAACTCTATTAATCAACCTATAATCAAATATAATATGAATATTGAAACTTTAAATGATAAAGTTATATATATATATATATATATAATATTATAGCATATTTAATATATTTCTCAATTATTATAAAATATTCTATATATTTATAAATTAATAAGAAATATAATTCGTTTTTAAATCAGTCTCTTTTTTTATAAATAATTCAAATTCAAATCTATTACTCAAATTATAGACAACTTTAATTAGAATATTTAATTGAAAAAATTCCTTTAAAAATTTAATTTAAATAAAAATATCATTTATAATCTTTTATCAAAATGTTTTATTAAAAACTATGATTACATATCACATTTACTATTTACAATCATAAGTTGTTTTTATAAATTTATAATCTAATAATTTCATTATAATTTTTGTATTGATCATTAAAATAATGTAATTAAAATTATTAAAATTATACTCTAACTATTAAATCATTTTTTTGAAATAAAACTCAAAATATATTAAAGGATATATATATTTAGAATAATAAATATTTCATTTTAAGTTAAAAAACACATTTTAATTTCATACGATGAAATATTTATATATAAGTATATCATAATACTAAATATTAATATAAATACATAAAATTAACACAAAAAACCATTTATAAAATATCTTATATTTAAATAATTATTTAAATAATTCAAAATAATAAATCATGTTGAGAAAATTAACCTTATTATAAAACATCTTTTATGTCTTGAAGTAAACATATTAAATTTAAATGTATAATGAGTATATAATGGGTCATATTATACTTTCTAAATCATATAATTGGTATCCTACTTCGTATTTTAAGGATCATAAAATAGTTTCTCTAATGTTCATATAATGACTACCTGAAACGACTACCCCTATAGATATATAACGGTTACCCTAAATGTTTATATTTTTCCTATACATAACCCATACTTATCTAAAAAAACATTCATTATATTCAATTATTTATTTCCTAAGATATTTATCATATTTTTAATGTTATAAATTATTTATATAGTTATTATTAGAGGAATGAGTTTCATTACAAATCATAATGAAAAATATTATGATCTTGTGGTATTTTTATTTACTTATAATATTATTCCTTTTTAATTTTTCTTAATTATGTTTCATTTTTCTATATTGTAATTTTCTATTCCATTATAATATTGTAACTTAACGTAATATGTATTTTTTTCATTTTAGTTCAATGTTTTAATGTAATATAAGCTATTTTTCACATGATATTTATTTAAATGAAACTTCAAGGAAAATATTTGGGGTGTTACAACTTATCTCTCACCTAAAAAAAAAACAAAACCAAGAACTAGGAATTCAAAATTTATTATAAACTATATGAATAGAAGAATATTATAACATAATAGAAACACAACCATGATTAATTTACAAAAAATGACATGGCTTTAAAATCTCTTACCATTTTGAATCCAACACAATCAACGTATCAAAAACCTACTTATAATTGAATAATAAATCATCTAATGAAGTTATAAAGGTAAAGGTAGATATTATAGAGAATTTATTATAGGAATGAACCCCTAAAATATGAATTTAGATAATTGAATCCAAATCTAATGACAAAAAATTTAACAAAATAACCCTATTTAAAAAAACCATTCAGGGAGCTCATCGTGTACCTATAACTAGCCAATGACCACCCAGTGGTTTGTCCTTACTTTATAGGTCCTCTACCTCCTCTACCATGTACCCAGTACATCACCACTAGGAACCTAGTGGTAGTATCTATAGAATTCCATAAAAAACACATTTAATTTCACCCTTCCTTTTCTATACATTTAAAACTCCAAAATTTACCTCTATAAATTCAATAAAATTATAAATTTAATAAAAATAAAAATAAAAATAAAAACACTCCTAAAAACCCAGGGTTATTACATGTTAGGTAAAGGGGTCTTAGTTGGGAGACTGTGAGGTGGAGTTATAAAAAGATCATATTATAAATAGTGATTCTTTGGATGGTTAGACCATGAATAAGGAACATCAAGTGTTGTTACATGAGGAGATATTTATTTCTTAGAGTTTTTATTTAGAGATCACGTGTTCTTATGAGTTTTTATATGGAATAGAAAATGAATTTTTGGTAAGGTAAGTAAGATTTATTCTATATAACTTATTGTATTTTATGTGTTAGACTGATTTGGAGAGGTATATTATCGATTGGTAGTACTTTCAAAATTATAATGAATTCATGACTTGTTTTATGCATCCTAGATTTAGAAGTATTATCATGATTCTTTACATGTGATTGATTTAGATGATATTGATATTAAGATATATATAAATTTTATAGATTATCCAATAAAATTTAGTATTTTAGAGAGAAAGTATAATGGGGATGAGTTATTCCCTTAGTGTGAGTTCTTTAGAAAAATGGTAGGATAGAGTCGAGCATAAGAGAATGAGAATTGTATCCATGTGTAAAAAATCCATAATTGTTTTGATTTTTTCTTATTGTGTTTAATTATAAGTTTTGTATTTCAGAGTGAAAGTATAATAGGGATGAGTTATTCCCTTAGTGTGAGTTATTTGGAAACATGATGGGATAAAGAAGATAACACATGAATGAGAATCATATATGTCTATACAAAATCAATAATTATTTTGAGTTATTCTTGGTGTGTTTGATGTGAAATTTTGTTGTAACGATGAAGGTTGAAATAATGAAAGAGTTTATGTGATTCTACCCCCTTTATGATTATGGATTAAAATTTTTGAGTATGAAAAATTTAAAAATGGGTTTTTAATGTTGAGTTCAAAAAATTTGAATCTTTTTAGTTTGTGGAATTTTAAATATTATTGTCTTTGAAGGGTACAATGGTAAATTTTACAAACTCAAATGAATTTTAAATATGCTGTTGGATTCAAAATGTGATTTTTAATCTTAGATTCGTATTTTGATAAATTTATAAGTAGTTTTATATTTATATTAATTGCTGGGTGATGGTAAAATTTAATTAACTAATAATTTATTTAAGAGATTCATTTTTAAATATATTTATTTATAAAATATATAATGTGACTATTTGAGATATTTATGGTGGAAATAACATGAAATATTAAAGTAATTATAGACCAAATATATTTTTAATTTAATGAAATGACTTATTTCCTCACAATGGATTTACTATTGGGTTATAAATAGGGGAATTGATGAGAGAGAAAGTGAAACTCAAAGGTAGTGATTTATGGGTGGTTATGACTTGTATTGATGGGGAAAATGGAGGATTTGTGGGGCTGGATATATTTTACCCACCATGAATATTTCTTATAAATTGTCACTATTCTCTTTTTTCTCAAGAATGATACCATATAGAATCAAAGTGTCATGGAAGATTGGGGAGAGTGAAATGTAGAATATGAAAATAGGTGAACAATTAGAGGCAATTAAGGATTAATGTTCACCAAGTAATCAAGGTAGGTTACTCAAAATTCTATTCTCATTTATAATACTTGTAAATCTACGGTGTTTTTTATTTTTATTATTGGGTAAATAATTTATAATAATACAGAATAAATTTGATAAAAATAAATTAAAACTTAGAACAATAAATATGATGTTGATAAAATAATTATTCTATATGAATAGTTGAAAAGAAAATGTTTTATGAAGGGTGTATTATTAATGGTAATTAATAAATGATTAAAAAAATATAAAAATTGATGGGAAAATATATTATATTATAATAAAATTAAACTATTGTTGATTTTTGGTGGGATAATAGTGGAATATGATTAAATGATAGAGTTATGAGGATATATAAATTAGAAGATTTTAATGATACGTTTTTATGAGTATAATGGTGTTTTAAATTTATTATGATTGATATATGAATTTTTATTAAATTCTAGAGAGGATTTTGAGCTAAAAATAATGATAAGTCAATGGAAAAACCATAAAAGTTGAGAGTATGGTTTTTTCTGAAATTTGGAACTAGGGTGTGGTGATTGAGCATGATAGTGTGCCACTTACTATAAATTTATACCAAAAAATTCCCAAGACTTATATGATCCCTCTAGGGAGGTAGTGCTGTTTTGGAATAGAGGTGTTCCAAAATGGCATGGGGTTGCTCCACCTTTTTAAAATTTTTATACAAAATATAGTTTATCAATAGAGTGGTAGTGATATGCATGTGTGTCATTCCATAATAGTATGATATTATTATAACTAAATAAATTCTAGAATCTATCTTATGTGATAGGATAATTATATATGTATAAGGATGAGGTGAATAAAAATACCATGTTTAATGAATTATTAATACCGAATGGATTGTAAAGAGGGGTTGGAACTAGTTTTTTCTCAGGATATGAGGAATATTAGTGATGTGGGGAATTACACCCTAGGATGTATCAATATTATACATAGTTGGGAGTGTGTTACATCAATGCGGGAAAATTATATTTCTTAGGACCTATATATTTATGGTGTCTTAGGTGGGAGATAAAATAGATGGAGGGGGTTTAAATAAATTATTGATAGATAATGATGATGATGGTTATAGTGTGGATAATGGAATGGGATATGTGATGTATGGTAGTGGCGATGTTTGTTAAAGAGGGAATATTATTTGAGGTTAAACAACTGGTAAAACAACAAGATTCTATAAGGGTGGATAACTTCCCAAATAATATAGGTTATAGTGTGTAGATTCCTTAAGGATGGACACCTAGAAAACTAGTGAGAGTCTTTATGTGTGGATAGTAGCCTTACTAATAGATAGATTTAGTGAGGTCCACATGGGTGGAAAATTACACGGAGATACATAGTGATATTCCTATGGGTGGATAATTACTTGGTTCATGGTTATGGTTTAGAGGTGGTCATTAATATAATAGTGGTTATGTGATGTTATGTGATGGGGAATGTGATGTGATTTAGAATTTTTTATGGTTATGAGGTATGTGATGGAAGTGGATCATATGGTTAGATTTTGGGAGTTAATGATTGATAATATTAAATATTTTCATAATTTTAATATGTTTTCATTGTAAATTAACCCCATAATTAACTTAAAACATAGGAAATTAATATATTTTTGATATTTTAGTGAATCATGAATTGAATTGTTAAATGGATTAAATTTTAATCTTTAGTTATTCTATTTATTTCTGTAATTAATTGAGAATTAATACATTAACTTGTGTTTATTCTCAATTTCTAAGTAACTTTTAGAAGTTATAAAGTTAAATTTATATAATATAAATATGGTAGATGAGTTTAACTTCCAAAAGTTATAGATTACTGAAATTTTTTAGAAAATTACTTGGGACACAACAAGATACATATGATTCATCACTACCCATGCGTTAGAGTAAATTCTATATAATCTATTGGTTGAAATTGAAAAAGTTTCCCATTCATAAAATCAGGTAATCTAATATGCAAGATTTTTTTTGAATATCACGTAAGAGTCATTTTAGAGTCAAAATTTGGAAAAGGACCAAGCTCCCCTCAATATATAAAAGTAATTTTGGGGATGGGAAGAAGAAATCTGGTCAAGTGTTGAAACATACCTATATAAGTAAGGGTAACTCAAGAAGACTAGGATTAAAATGTGATAAATTTTTGAATCCCATCACTAATACATAAAATTAACTAAGTACATAAATGTAAAAGCAATAATTTATGGGAAAAATTTTCAATGTAAAGACTCTTACATTGGATATATAAGAGTAATTTGTTTTTAAATATGATTAAATTTGACACTAAAATAGCGAATTTAAAAAATGATAGGAATGTTTAAGAGTTATATAATGTATATTTAAGAGTCATTTCAGAAAAATATCTCACAATTAAAGGCTAATTACTTGTCCATGATTGAAGCTACTGATGCATAAAAGTAACTTTCATAACTAAGTGAAATATAAGAGTAATTAATTTTCCATATGGAAATTAAAATCAAAATTTCCAAAAATGATTTAGGGATCAACTTAAAGTCATTTCAATCTTTTGGTCTGAAAAAATCAGGAAGTACTCCTCCAATTTTTCCATGTGGAACCCATCCAGTAGTAGAAGTTGATGAAGATTGTGGGAATGTATTATGAGGAAAATAGAAGATTCAAGACATGCCCATCTAAAGAGATTTTAAACCTTTAACCAGTATATAAGGAATCCATCTAGATAAGAGGGATATTAATACTAAATTCTAGGAGTGGGAATAAGGAGATTTAGTGATGCTATAAATATTTCCCCTTCCCCAATTTTAAAATATTCGAGACTTAGAATTTTTCCTTTCTTGTATTAGATTTGGTTTGCTTTAGTTTTTATTTTTAATGTTAATTTAGTGTTTTATTCTTCATTTATTGTGTTATTGTCCTATCCCCCAATTCCACTATGTTTATAAACCTCTGTTATGTTCATGTGATCTCATACTTCATGGTGGTGAGGTACAAACCCGTTGTGGGCCGTCTAAGGGGAATCACATTGGTAATATTGATTTTTTTCATTTGAATTATTAAATTATCTCTTTTATTTTGATGTGGAAATTAATGAATAGGGATGAGGTAGTAATTTCACTCTATTTTCCATCAATACTATTACATTATTTCGTTTTTGTGAACTTCAATGTCTACCACTAATCTATTCACTCACCATACTAATGGATTTGAGTGAGTTGAGATGATGAATGGTATGCGACCAAAACTAGTTATTTGATTAGGTTAAATTTATTGTTTTATGAGTGTTATTTACCACTCACCAAGGAGAATAAATATTCTACTTGCATTCTTGAGGGTCCTTGAGAAAATTAGTACTCTCATACATGAGAAATAATGAGGGGTAAGTTGATGAATAGTATTGAGTTTTTTATTAGATTGGGTGATTTAGAAAAAGTGTAAATGATGATATAACTCATTGAAATTTACCTGAGGACCATATAATTTTATTAATAAATTTTTATGTATTTTTCTTTATGTTTAAATTTCAATAAATCAAAAATCAAATAATATTCTCCCTTTTATCCCTTTTTTAAACATTTTTTTAAAAGTTGGAGCCAAAGCCTATTTTTATTTTGAAAGAAAATATATATTTATATATAGGTATAGGGATAACTGTTAAATAGATCATAAGACCAAGGAAAAGTGTCTTAAGAATATAGATCGAAGGCCCAGTACAACATCCTGCCTGCATTATCTTGCCTGTGTCACTAGGTCTGCGTCACCGTCTACTCACATCATGTATATATCACCACCTACCTACTTAATTTCCTATGATGCAAATAACCTAAGTGGATTTATTGGATTTTAAACCTGGTATTTTTATGTAGTTTTACAGGGTTTACCACTCAATCACCACCCCAACTGCAATTCTATTTTTAAACATTAAAAAGAATAAAAAACAAACATAAGTGAAAAATAATAATGAGTATTTATGTTGGATACTTGGGAGAAAAACACTTGGTTAGCTAGAAATATTTTCATAAGGGATTTTATAAATTCTATTTTTACATACCCATAAACAACTAACCTTTCAAAAATTACATCGTTACCAAGGAATTGAGCTGAACACTTATTTTTTTTCAAAATTTACATTTAATTTATTGTATTCCTTTATTTGTTTTTATTTTTTATTTTTTTATTATTTAATTACTTTATAATTTTATTTTTATCTAATTAGTTTAAGCATAAAAAAGGGTCCATTCTATAATGGATCCTCACATACACTCTAAGTTCAAAGAATTTTAAAAAATCACCACTGAGGCCATAAATCATCACATGGATAGACAATTTCAAACCAATAAATCTATATTCCCATAGGAGCTTAAGGATCATATTAAATTTTAGTGTCATGATAAACCTATGGTACACAAAAATAGGTGGGAGGATGGAATATACCACATCTATGGAATAAGTAATCAATAACTATACATACCCGCACACTATTATAATAAAGAAGAACCAACACTAGAAAATATTCAATAATTCATCACTGGATCTCTACTTATGAATAAAAAACTCAAAGAGAAACAAAGTGTGATGATATAATTGAAGTAAATAATAGATATTATGGGCACAACCTTCCAAGCTCTCATAGGATAAGGAAAAAAACAAAAACAAGAACAAGTATAAGAATATATGTCCTTTTCTCAAGAAGACATCCAAGAGGTGGAGGAAACACTTAATGACCATTATAATCCATGCATTTTATAAATATTTCTTAAGGTACTCCTTAGAGAACAAATCATTATAGTTGATACATTTTGGTGAAATAAAAAATTCTAAATTGATTTTTTACACTTTTTTTTAAAATTTGTTTGAAAAACTAATATTATCTATTTTAACCCTAATAAAAATTCAAAACTAATAGAGTATGAATTAAAAAATAAAAATAAAAATAGATTTTGGGATTTAAAGAAAATATTAAGTATCTACTGCTTGCTCCTATAGATATTAGTTCGCAGGCATACATTCAAGATAAAGTGCTTAAGGGAGAGCCACCCAAGGGAGTAGAACTTTCTATATATTCATTTTATTATGATTTTTTAGTTATTAAGATGCATTATAATTCTCTATATTCTAAATTTATAGACTCATAAGAGTTGTACATTGACATAGATAAAAAAGGAAAACTTGATAAAACCACCACTAAAGATAAAATTGTGTTGGATTTTAAATATCAATAAGTAATACTGGTTGTTATTGCGAAAGAAACTGCTAATCAAAACATAAAAGTGGGTGGAAATTCATATTTCAATTCATCTTTCTTTAATATTTATAAAATATAAATTTTTTATATATTTCCCCTTATTTTCAATATAGATTTAACATTATTACAACCAACTCTAGATAGGGAGAAAAATACCACCCAATAGGTTGATGAACAACAACAATAAAAATCTCCAATACCTATGGAAAAGTTTATACCTCCTCTACTACATCATGAAAAACCACTAATTATGGTACTAAAAAAAATCATGGATATACCTTTCATCTTATTTCCACCCCTTTTACATTTTTTTATATTTTAGGGTTTAGGTTGATGTAATCTATTAGAGGGGTACTTCAAGGGAAATTTCCACTCATGGACATTTAAAAAAATAATATGTAGTGATTTATATCCTAGAAACCCTAACCACAACATGATTATGGATAATATATTGGGACTACCTAGTATTATATATTTTTAAACACAACACTCACTTCGGTAATGTTCCAAGATTCTTTTCCCTTCCCTCTTTCACATTTTACTTTTTCCTTAAATAAATTTCTCACGTACATTTCAGTTTTTATTGTAGGAATTTCAAGTGGGAAGTATCTAGGAGTCCAAATCAATGCTATCCATATAGCAACAGTGGATAGTTTTTAGAATCTTAACTTAGTTTCTATTAACCCAATAATCTAGGTTTTTTTTTGACTCTTTTACATTTGTTTTATCACTAATTAACTGTGTGTATTCTAATGGATTTAAAAGGGTAGTGTTAAATTAGTGTGTGTGTGTGGGGGGGGGGATTCCAACATGTTTAGATTGTATTTATAATTAGTTTATGACCTGTTTATAATTATATTAGGTAATTTCTATATATTGTTTTCTTTTTGTTTTTAATTTTTGGTATGATTTTAGCTAGGACATTTGATCTTTAAATACTATCACACTTGGCGAAAAATTCAATTATAATTATGATAAATTCACTAATTCTGAAATTTTTGTGTTTAATGATTTATGAATTAGTATTTCCCACTATTTTCATGAAATTAAACTTAGTATAGTAATATAGAAATTACTTCCCATCTCATGAACTAACTTTCCATATTTTCTATCTCCAACTTGAGAGACATTTTAATCCAAATTTGATACATAATTCCTCATAATACATTTATTGAGAGTCTTAGTTAATATTGATAAACTATAACTTTCAATGGTTCTTATTTGAATCTAAATAATTCAAGTTTCTTATGCATGATTGATTACATCATTCATTTAAAAATTCTCTTTTAAAAATACACTTTTCTGGCCACCTGGACATTTAACCCCCTTTTAATCATTATAAAACATGAAATAACTATTATGTAAGTTACATTACAAGACATATTAACCCCTAACAACATATATATTTTTAATATTTAATGTTATTCTTTAAACTAAGTGTGGGGGAGAGGGTGTTTTCATGGAAATTCTGAGAAATTCCATTGATTTTGGGTTGAGTGAAGGATGATTTTACATAATTTTTGGGAAGTGGGTTCAAAAGTTTACAATTTTCATTATAATACACGATTACTTCATTATATCAAAAGAATAAGTGCATAAAAAAATTTTTCATGAAAAAAAGAATAAAAAAAATATACATTCAAAAAAAATGAGAAAATTGGAAGTTTTTATTCATTATTATTCATTATATTTGTTATGACCCATTTAAAGAACAAAAGGGGGAGTGGGATGGGAGTGTCATATTTTATGAGGAGACTAGTGAGTTTACTTAACTATTTTACACTTTCTAAAATCCAACATTTAATGTGATTGAGAGATCAAAAACTCCTCTTCTACCTTAACAATTTTTAACATCAAATCCTAATAACCCTTGAACCTAAAATTAACTTGTTGTAATTACTATTGAGTAGGCAACTATTTTAAACCAATAGAGGACCTATAAACTTTTCAAGCATATGGTATAACCCATGAATTATGAGAATAATCATAACTACACTTTTATATATTCACAGAGTAAAGTGGGAAAAATTACATGTGATGTAGGACATGCAGTTACTTGGAAAGGACTTAAAGGTTTAAAACTTGAGTAAAATGAAGTGAAAAATGAGTTATAATTATAAAAGAAGTGTGATATTTAAAATAATTAACGAATTTGAGCTTTTACCTTTTCTAGTTTGAGTATTTAAACTAGGTAGGATAATATTTTTAGATTTAATTATTTCTATTTCCCAGTTTTGGAATAGTTTCTATGTGGGAGAGTGTTGAGAGACAACATTATCATAATTTTAATCTATTTTTCAATGTAAATTGACCCCAAAATTAGTATAAAACCTAAAAATTTAATATATTTTTGATACTATAGTGAATTTGTAATTTAATTTCTAAGTGGATTGAATCTTTTATATTTAATTGTTTTATTTATTTATTTAATTAATTGAGTATCCATAAATTGATTTGTATCTATTATTAATTTATAGGTATCTTCTAGAATATAGGAATTTGAGTTTATAGAAGACAAATTCAGTAAAATATTTAAACTTCTGAAATTTATAGATCATTGAATAATTTTTTGAAATTCATTGGGAAATAGTAGGATACATAAGGGTCACCACTTCCCATGCATAAGATTAAATTATATAGAATACATTAGTTTAAATTTACAAAGTACCCCATTCATAAAAGTATTTACTATGATATGTAAGAGTCTTTTAATCTCATGTAAGAGTCATTTCAAAGTCGAAATTTGGCAAAGGACTGATGTACCCTCGATACATAAAAGTAAATATTTGGTTGAGTATAAGAAATATAGTTAAGTTTTTAAACCTACCTATATATATAAGAGTAACTAGAGTAGACTATGAGTAAAATTAAACAAAATTTTGAAGTCTATAACTAATATGTAAAAGTAACTAGGGTGGTATGTGAAATTAAATGCAACAACCACTGAAAAAAGTTTCAAAGTAAATAATATTATATTTGACACATAAGAATCATTTTTTGGTACATAAAAATAAATTTTAATATAAACTAGAGACTTTGAAAAAGTATGGGAAAATATATGAGTCATATTTCACGTACATAAGAGTCATTATAGTGGAAGCTACCATTCAAAAATTCATGGCCTTGTCTAAAATTGAAGTTGCTGATGTGTAAAAGTAACTATCATAGCTAAGTGAAATCTAACCATAAATAGTTTTCCACATGTAAATTAAAATTTTAATTTCATAAAAATGATTTAAGGATTGACTTAAAATCATTTCATTCTTTTGGTCCGGACAAATCAATGAGTACTTCTCCAACTATTACATATAACACCCATCTAGTATTTGAAGTTGATAAAGATCATGGGAATGGATTGTGAGGTAAGTAGAATATTTGAGACATGATTATTTGAACACATTCTCACCCTTTAACTAGTATATTTGAAATCCATCTGATAATGAGGGAACTAGACACTAAATTACAGGAGAAGGAAAGAGGTTCCATGATACTATAAATATTTTCCCTCCTTATCTGTAAAATATTCCATACTTTTACTTTGACCATACTCATATTAGATTAGATTTGATGATTTTTTTTTGTTTCAATGTTAATTTAGTGTTTTATTCTTCATGTGTTGTATTATAATCATCTTTATCAATTCATTAATGTTTCTAAACCTTTGTGATGTTTCTATGATATCATACTTTAAAATGGTTTAATACCAACCCATTGTAGGTGATTCAAGGGAGATTATAGTATTGATATTGAATTTATGAAATTTAATTCCTAAACTATATATTTTATTCTTGTGTGTTAGTGAAGGTGGAGGGTGGAGGTGGTGATCATCACTCCATTTTCCATTAACACTTCCACATTATTTCACTTTTTTGAATTTTAAAGTCTCCCACCAATCAATTCACTCACCATACTAGTAGAGATGAGTGAGTTGATAGGATGAATGGTATGAAATCACTCCCAAGTGCCTAAGTAGGTTTACTTTCTCAATTGATGAGTATTTTTTCCACTCACTAAGGAGAATAAATGAGATATTGGTATGCTTTAGGTCACTTGATAAAATTAGTACCCTCAAACATTAGAAACTATGAGTGGTAAATAAATGAATGTTATTGAGTCTAATTATTATATTAGGTGATCTAGAATAAGTTTAAATAATGATATAACTCATCATAATTTACCCTAGGACCATCTTTTCTTCATGATATTTTTTTTATATTTTTCATCCATTTATTTCAATTTCATTAACTAAAAAACCAAAAAATATTCTTCCTTTATGCTCTATTTTTAAGCATTGAAAAAAATAAACATAAGTTCAGAATAATATCAAGTGTTTATATTGGATACTTGGGAAAAAAAATCAATAGTAATATCTAAATATATTCAAAGTGAATTTTATAAATTCCATTTTTATAACACCTTCAACAACCAACCTATAAATCCTTAATTATTTTGTTTTGTTTACTTCATACATTGATACATTAATATGATTTATTTACATGGCCACATAAGGGTTTTGGGTAGAATAATACTGAGTATATTTATATGATCGAACCTACTATATATATATATATACTAGTTTTAAATTACCAGGATAAATTTGGTGGTGGTGTTGGAAGATTTTAGCTTTGGACACATGATACTTGTTAGAGGTGGTAGTTAAATTATACCTTGCTTGTGGTATAGAGGGGATGATATACTTTATAGTTTTATTTCCATATTCCTATTATATTTATATGATATCACATACATTTTATATACATTATTCAAGTATTGTGGTTGGGAATTATAATTATATATTCATGGTATTAAAGAGTTTCTATTTATAGAGGGTAATGCTTTAAAGCTAGTCACCAACCCATGGCCTATTAAAGGCAGGATTTAGAGATCACACTCTAACTCATTGTAGATTTAGTTGGAGTACTAATGGGGGAGATTTATATAACCACCAAATATTCCCTATCACTGCCCCCTATTCACCATCACCCTCTATAGCACCATCATGTCTGTTTCTTGTTCAACAAGATATGTTTTTTAATGTTTTTTGTTTTAAATAAAGTATTAGACTAGTCTAAAATATTAATAATATTTTGGTTTGATTTTTTACCACTATTTATTTAGAAAAATATGAGTTTTGTTTTTTTATCTAGATTTATTTATAAACTATATATTCATCATAGTATTCATTTTATTAAACCATTTATCCTAAATGAAATGCAAGGATAAAACTATAGAAATGAGAAAGATTTTAAACTATATTTTTTATATTATTTATTAGTAGTGTAGTGATTTTTATTTTAATTTGGTTTTCATTTATTTTATTTCCATGATTTTCATGGATATTTTTTTCATCATTTGGGTAAAGTAATTTTGATTAACACAAATACTAAAAAACATATCTATCTATTCTCTTAGATTATTACACTAGTGAGAGTGTTGATGTTTGACATGTATGCATCAACTATAAAAAATATATTAGTCTATTTGGATACGATTTAATGTTAATTATAAGTTTTTTCAATCAATTATTTATATACTAGGTGTTTTTTATTAGCATGGTAGTCCAATGTTTAGGACTCTTATTGGAGGTATGCCCAACTCGCATGTTGTTTATCACACTGAAAATTTTCAAGAAGAATATGAATACTGGTTGCCCATGATGTTTCAAAAGTATATTTAATGATTGAATGTTAGTATATAAAACCCAAATTCACTAAAAATAGATAATTTCATGGATTACAATAACATAAAATATTATTTGGTAATAAATATGCATGTTTTTTTGTGATATTATAGATTCAATATCGGTTTCAATTTTTTTTTATTTTTTCACCCAATTATTTACACCGAAGTGTGATTAAAACAACTACTATATTCATTATTTTATTCTACGTATTTTGTATGTAGTACTTATTTTTTTATCATTTTTTTCTAACTGATATGTTTTTAATTAGGGAAATTTAGTGTTATTTTTTCTTCTCACCCATTTCTAATAATTATCACCAAGTTCAACATATCATTTTCTTATGGGGGTGAGTAAATTCCTTTGAAATAAATTATTTCATGTTTTTTTTCTATTGATAGAACAAAACTATATTTTGAAATATTGTGTGCAATATTTTTTGGGCATAGTTTCCTTAAATTTTGAAATCTAAATAGATTTAGAATGAATCTTATTCTAGGATTCTCCCTTATAATAGTTATCTCAACACTATAGTACTTGATGGAATAAAAACCACTTCATTAATCATAGTATTATACTATGGGAACATGAAATGGGTATAGATAACTACAAGATCCATTTTCTCTAGTACTATATTTCTTATTTTTTTCTTCAAAAATGGTATAAATATATTAATTTTTTCCTTTGTCAATATTATTTTATAATAAATTATTTATCATTATTTTTCCATTTTTATTGATTTTTTTGAAATTTTGGGAAATGTTTTTTATGATAAAACATCATTATATATAATAATAATTTTTTTTTCTAAAATAAATATTTCATGACCACCAATGGTGATCAATAATACTGTTGTTTTTTTCAAAAACATACTCATGATTACCACAAGTGGTCACCAAAAAATAGTGACCACTTTTGATAACTATGATTACTACATTAGAAACCCAACCAAACATGATTACAATGCTATCACCAAAATAGGTCACCTGAGTTGTGAAAGGGGATTTGATGATCTCTTTTATTGGTTAAAAGATCTCATTTCAACCAATTTTTAAACTATTAATGTCAATTTATCATCTACAAAGTGAATTAAATATTTTCCAAGACCATGTTCTATAAGACACTATGGGTGTGGTTTATATGTCAACCAAAGAACCATGTTTGTGAGTTTTTTCTCAAAAAGACACCAACTATTATGTCATGTTAACCATAATAATAGTGGATCATTAAACCATTGATAGTTTATTTGATAAATGAGAGCACCATAGTGTAGGATAGAAATATGAATGTAGATGGTCAATATACAAGATGGGGGGGGTGAATTGTATACTTTAAAAATTCCTTTGGAACCTTTAATGTTGGTATAAAACTTTCGTTTTTAACCTTGGGGAAAACTATTTTTAAAAAAGTTAAACAAGGTAAATTTACAAGACCTCTTAGTTCTACAAACTTTCTAGGTTCTGAAAATATGGTTCTGGAAATGAAACTTAAGAAAATTTTACAAGGAAAATATTCTACCTTAAAGCTTATAGAATCTTACTAATCAGAGTATACAAGTAAAAGAAATTATAAGATAGTTATACTTTCCTTATTAATCAAAATGCAGCGGAAAATAAACTTGAAACAATACAAGAACAAGTATGAAATCTTTTATCCTAAAGATAAGGGTATCCAACAACCTTGGATAAAGGTCCCTTGATTTATACTTTCAAGAAAGTCTGTCTTACCCACACCAGGGTAAGCCCTTGATAAGAATATTGGTGTCTGTCTTGCTATCCCCACGGGCCCTCAAACTTCAAGGTAGTCAGCACCTCTGTCTTCCTTATCAAGGAAGTCCTCAAACTTTAAGTTAGTCTACACCTCTGTCTTCCTATCCCTAGAAGTCCTTGAACTTTAAGGAAGTCGACACCTATGTCTTCCTATCCCCATAAGTCCTAGAACTTTAATGTAGTCGACACCTATGTCTTCCTATCCTTGGAAGTCCTCGATTGTACACAACAATAATCGGAGTCACATGAAGAAAGATGAACAAGATGTTCAGTACGCACAAATCATGAGAGTATCTCTCTAGAAATAACTTTAGCAACATGTAATCTCTAGATTGATAGATCAAATCATCCAAAAAAGTATCGAGATCATTCAAATGAGATCCTATTTATAGGCATTTCTCTAATGGTCGGATCCCTCCTCCAACAGTCATATTTTCCTTTAATCTCAGAGGGACCTATACATGTGTCACTCAAACAACAGTTAGTTAGAAACAGATTGCACGACATTTTTTCATAACTAAAACAAGGGTAAGAAAAATATGGTTGCTTAACCAAATCTATCTTTCAGAGTCTAAGGAAAAATAACGTTCAGAGTCTAAGAAAATAAACATTCAATGTCTATATTACATGGATATTCAGATTCTATTTTTCAAGGTATTTAGAACCTGAATTATATAGATTTCAGAGTCTGAAGTCTAAGGAATTCAGAGTCTGAATTTTGAGGAATTCAAAATAT